>CM053622.1:254917594-254957790 GCA_028646595.1 Phalanger gymnotis | reverse complement strand
GGAGGGCTTAGTTTACTTGTTTGGGACATCAGAGGCTCTTAGACCACATGGGTTTAAGTCGCCTCTTTGTGATGATTCTAGGTCATGTGGGTGAATCTCATGTGTGATTCACCCCTGATGCTGAAAAACATATAAAACCAGGGTTTGGACTTTTCTTTTCTGGAGCTCTTTGCCACAGCAGTGGTGGCACATGTGACTCTGGGTCAGTCCTTGTTCTGAGCTCCAAGGCTGAACCTAGATGTTGGTAACTATGAATTGTATTGGGTCTGTCTGTTGATGTTTGCAATTTGTTTGTTTTTTGCTCTGAAGTTCAGTGTGCTGGCTTTTTCCCCTGAACTAAGTGAATAATATTTGTGTGCTGAATTCAAGTAAGCTTGCCAGCCCTTTAACGTTGCTTTCCTTGCTTTCCTTAGTTAAGCAGATCAAAAGAACCTGTGCTTTGGCAGCTTTCTGGGTGCTGGCTGTTGGTGGATCTTACACCCCCACAACAGCTGCTAGCTGGATTGTTGAAACAGGAGCATACCTATAATCTTTGCCGCTAGGGAGGTTGAGGTAGATTGCTCGAATTCAGGAATTCTGTGCTGCTCTAGGGAAGTTTGAGGATGGTAGATGCTCCAGGGCTAAAACTGATCACGTATCCTTACTATTTCTGGCACCAATATGAAGATACATGGGAATGGGAGTCCATCAGGCTTCCTAAGGAAGGCTGAACTTGAAATAGAGTGTGGGATGTACTTGTAAGTGGTTTCTTCTAGCCTTGGGCAAATGGAGAGAAAAGAAAAAAGAAATGAAGAAAAAGAGAAAGTAAAAAGGAAATAAGAAAAAAAGGGAGAGAGGAAGGAAAAAAGAAGCAAGAAAGTAAGGATGAAGAAATTGAAGATCACACAATTGGTAATATTGAGAAACTTTGTCAGTGTAAGTAGGCTTTGACACATTATAAGCAAGTCATTATGCAGGGGAAGTAGTATAAAGAATGTCATCAAAGAAATATGTGACCGTAAATGAACAGGTCATGAATAGGAAAAACAGATGGAATAATTATATGCTCCATCGGTATCCCCACAATGTCAGGAGTGTTTTGGGAAAGCCCCTAGAGTGTTTGATCTCCTGTTGAGATCTTATGAGAAGACTCGGATGAGAGCTATAGATGGGGGGCAAGCTTGGGTGGTTTATGATTTGCATCATTGGAAGAAATATTCATATCAATGAGATATATATTCATGTCAATGAGATCACAGATCCATTGGAAACTCAGAGTAATAAATAATGGTGCTTTAAAATATGGAATCAGAATTCACCACTCATTATCTATGTGTAATTAAATGTTAAGTTCTTAGAGCCCTAGAAAAGTATTACTGCACATAGCACTGGGAACTTTATTGTGTGATAATACTAAGACATGGGGGAAAGTATCAGCATGAGGAATGCTGATTCTAAAAGAAAGATAAGAAAAATTAATAACTTAATGATGCATAGAACAAAAATGTAAAATGGGATGAAAGGTGGCATTTTGACACTGAGCCAATATGAATTAAACCATTTTCACTGAAAAATTATAAAAATCTAAGCCATTATAAGTTTTTGCTCCTTTAAAAAAGAACCCTGCATTTATTTAACACTTGGTATCCTGAGCTATCAAAATAACTACAGACAGTAATTAATTCTCTTGAGTTCAGTGCAGAAATATTATTACTCTCAATTTTTGCATTTAGAATAGGTCTCAATGCCAAAACTACAGAGTTCTGAAATAGGCCACTTCTCAATCCTCCCAATGATTTTAGTTTTATTATTTGCCTTTGTTTTGGCTTCAATAAAATGGTTCAGTTCTCAGCCATCAACCATCTCCAAATCCAGGTGCAATCCGGGTGATGCTAAACTTCAGCCTGTGTGATCAGACCAATGCCATTATGCAGTTCAGCCCACTGGCCTGCTTTAGTCCTGGAAGCTATGAAAACTGAAGCCAGGAGGAGAGTGCTGCTGTTCTGGATGTGATATACGTGGGCAGGGGGCCAGAGTTTGAAGGGTGAGAATGAAACACTTACTGAAATAAGCAAAGACACTGGGCATCTGAAGGTGAAGGAAAAATAAAATAACCTTCAGTTCTTCTTGTTTGTGACTTAAAAAGATACAGATAGAGATACAAAGTTAGGAGGAATGGAATATAGGATGAGAGAAATCAATGAAACAAAAGAGTCGAGGATGAATGAAACTGGCATCTGTGGGAGAAAGAACACTGATCAGAGATGGAGTTTGGAGAAGAGAGATAAGAACAGAGGACAGAGAGGCTCCCAGATTTAAGTGGAACAGAGGTTTTCACATTTTCTATAAAGATGCCTTTGGTAGAGATATAATGGTACAGTGTAGGCAGAGGAAACTATTCTGCCCCATACTGTACAAACTTAAATTGTTAAAGACTTTGAAAGGGTATAAATATGTAAGTGAGGAGAATAAAGATAGCATTTGCAGTTACACCAACTTTGATAAAACAGAAAGTGTTAGCATTCCTATGCTGCAGGTGAGACATTGATCACAAGCTGGGAAGAGGAAGTATTTTTTCCTCTTTCGTAAAGTACTGACTTTATCTTCTTTATCTCTCTCATTCCTTCCCTTTCTCCTTCCATCAAAACACATACACATGTGTTGCCTGTAATGGGGATTTATCTAATTTGTCTAGATGGGTCATTCAGTCATTTCCAGTGGGGCAATTCTCGTGTGTGTGTGTGTGTGTGTGTGTGTGTGTGTGTGTGTGTTTTAATTTAGTGGCAAGAGTATGTCCTGCTTTTTTCTGAAATGTCATTTTTTTTTCTACAGCAGGAAGTTTAACAGACTGTTTACAATGATTGACAAGTTCCAGCTGGAATGAAGAGAGAGAGTAATGAAGCACAAATGTAATAAGCTTATAGGAACAAAGTTTTCATTTTGAAAGGAGGATATCCTATGCCATTGTTTTGGAGGTCAAATGAAAGATACAAACTTAAAATGAAATCAGAATAAATCAAACATATTTGTTTGGGGTGGAGGGGGTATGTTTCCCAGAACTGAAGATGACCGTGAAACACTTTATTTCTGTACTTTGTCTTTAAATGCATGTTGTCTTTCATCCACATTTTGAGTCAATTTTCTAGTACTAGTGAAAGATGATGGGTTATGCACCCACATACTTTCAATGGGTCCTGTGTGTGTGTGTGTGTGTGTGTAGGAGAAAGAGAGAGGGAGAGAGACAGAGAGAGAGAGAGAGAGAGAGAGGAAGGGAGGGAGGGAGGGAGGGAGAGGGAGAGTGTGAGTAAGGGTGGATGGGATTCTGGAGTTAGATCACCCCTCCATCTATGCAGATCTACAGATCCAGACATGACTTCTTGAGTCACATAAAACTTAAATGACACGCTCAGGATCATACAGCAAGTAAAGTGGCTGAATTAGAACTCAGATCTTCTTGACTCCAAGCCTAGCACTTTATTCATTCATTCTATAAGCATTTATTAAATGCCCATCAGTGCCAGGTACTATATTAGGTTTTGAGAATACAAAGGCAAAATCGAAATTCCTTGCTCTCATGGAACTTAGTTCCATATTTTATTTTTTGCTGTTGTCTGCAGGGGAGGAGAAATATAAGCAGTTAAGTAAACACAAAATATATGTAACATAAGTGGAAGGCAGTTTTGGAGGGAGGAAGCTTGTAACTAGAGGAACGGATATAAGTGACATGCAGAAGGCAGTAATTGAGTTGAACCTTGAAGGAAGCCAAGGTTCCTTTGAGGCAGAAGTGAGGAAGGAGTGCATTCTAGGCATAGGCTACAGCCTTTACAAAAGCATAGGGACTAGAGATAAAATGTCATATAAAGGGAAAAAGTAATCAGGACAGTTTGGCTAGAATATAAAATATATGAAATAAAGCCTGGAAATGAATACCTTTAAGTATTTGAATAAAGCTGGAAAGTGAGCCTGAAGCCAAATTGTGAAAGTTTCTAAAAGCCAAACAGAAGTTTTCGTATTTTATTTTAGATAGTTGGGAACCAAAGGAGTTTCTCAAGCATATGACTGACCTGGTCAGAACTAGAGAGTACATAGCATGGAGAGAGAAACATATAAGGAGAAGAGACAAGTAAAAAAGAGAAAAAGGCATTGGACAGACCCTCTGGGGTATATATCTACAAGCAAAAGATGGAACATGACTGATGATGGAACAAGGGAAGCCAAAGAGCAGCCAGATATGTAGAACCAGAAGAGAGCAGTATCCTCCCAATTTAGGGAGAAACAATCCAGAAGGAGGGAGAAGGCAGTGTCAAATGCTACAGAAAAGAATGATCTCTAAGAAGAGGCAGTCTGATTCGTCAATTAAGAGATCATTGGTAACCTTGGAGAAAACACTTTTATTTGAATGATGAAGTCAAAAGCCATTTTACAACAGATACAGAAATGAGTGAATAGAGGCAATGAGTACAAACATCATCTCCCTTGTTTGGAATGAAAGGGATGGGAGATATTGGAAGATAACTTTGAGTAGATAATATTTATGATAATAATAACAAACATTTACATAGAGATTACTGCATGTCAGCATTATGCTAAGTCTTTTACAATTATTTTATCATTTGGTCCTCATAATAATTCTGTGAGACAGGTGCTATCATTATCATTTACAACATGGTATAGAAACGCAAGTTACCGTTATGATGGGGATATCCAGATTAGTTAGGGATCAAACTAGTGATATTGAAACTACAAGCACCATGATCTACTATAAGGAGCTACCCATCCAAACCGAGAGAGGAATACAGTAACTTTGACCTCATTCCATGTCTAAAGCATTAAGATTCACAAGGAGCTTTCCTTTTACATAGGATGGGCTAAGTCAGGAAATAAAGGCCACTCTGCCCACTATGGGTATATTAATGATTTTTTTTAAAGACAAAAGACTTGTAAACTGCTTTCTAAAGTCTCCTGGCTGCTTTCATGTCAGTATTATTTCCCACTAGATCATTCCGCACATTTGCAATCGTTTGAAAACAAATGAGTTCTCAATGATTGTTGTGAAGTGAATTGCTTTTTGTCCCACTTACTCTTTGTTTTCTCCTCTCTAATGAGGCTGCTGATGGTAACCTCTATTGAATTAATGCACATTATTAAGGATGATGATAAGTAGAGGTAAAGAGGAAGCTTTTCCAGAAGTAATAAGAAGGTCAGTATACCTGCTTACATGGTTCTCTGGGGAGATCAGCCTAAATACTGCAGTTCCTTGTGAATCCTTCAGTATGTATTTTTTTTTTTAAAATCACGGCTAGAACAGAATTCAGTAAAAAGCTACACAAACAATGGATTGGCTGGAGGGACTGACTTAGGAGGAAAGATTAAAATAACTGAATATGCATAGCTTGGTAAAATAACTCAGGAGGATATGACAGCTGACTACAAATATCTGAAGGGCATATTCATAAAGGAGAAACTTCTGTAGTGATGGTTTAGAGGCTCTGTGAAGAGTAATGGAGTGAATATAATGGACTAGAAATTTCTGTTGAGTATTAGTAAACCTTTCTGAGAGCAAAGCATATTAGATCATGAAAAGATTATCTTTAGGGAAAAGTTGTTATTCCAGTCTGAACTGGAAAGCAATTAAAGGGACAGGGGCAGAAGCACAGAATTTTTAGAGCTGAAAGGCATCACAGACATCAGGTCTATTCCAACCAGGTCATTTTACAGATGGGGTAGTTAGCAAGGACTAGAGAAAATGAATGATTTGCTTTAGTCATCAAGGGAATTAGTGAAAGAGTAGAGACAATAAATAACTCAGGTCTCCTGCCTCCCAGTCAACTGTTCTTTTTTTCCCACACCATTTCTGCTCTTATGTATACAATTGGTTGTTTTCAATAGAAGGCAGAAGATGAATATTGGCCTTAAGAGAATTTGCAAATTTTCTGATTTGGCTATCAATTTATATAGAATTCATTGGGATTACTTTTTTTGAAAGCTGTAAGGACAAAGGTAGAAAGTGAGCATCTGAAGTTTATTGTTGAACATCTGCCAATGAGGAGAAATGATAAACTGAATCTTAAGGCAAGGCAAAAATCTAATACTAACAAAAGGAAATATTCATTAATTTATTAATAATCATTTATTAAACACTCATAATACGAAAGGCAATATATTGGGTGCTAGAGACGCAAAGTAATTTTGGAAGGCACGTGGGGAACATGGCAGTAGCAACTGGGGAAGTCAGGAAAGGCCTTGAATAGGAGTAGCAGTTGAGCTGCTTCTAAGGGAGAGAAAGAACCTAAGAGGAGGTGAGGAACGTTTTGGGCCAGTTTTCCCAAAGCTTTGGAGGTTAGAAACTGTACATCAGATCAGGGAAATGGCAGATAATTCAGCAATAGCTTGGTTGAGTGGAAAATACATGAGCAGTAATGTGAATACAGTCTGGAAAAATAAACTAGAGCCAGATTGTGAAACATGGACCAAGTAGTCTAACACATGAAGGAAATTAGAAGTGTAGTTAGATGGTTCAGTAGAGAGAGCACTGGGCCTGGAGCCAGGAACACCTGAGTTCAAATCTGATTTTGGATGCTATCTGCGTGACCTTGGGCAAGTCACTTAACCTGCATTTGCCTAGAGGGCAGCTAGGTGACTCAGAGTGCTAGGACTGGAATTAGGAAGATGTCAGTTGAAATCCAGCCTCAGATACTTACTAGCTATGTGACCCTGGACAAGTCACTTAATCTCTGTTTGCCTTCATCCACTGGAGGAGGAATGGCAAACCACTTCAGTATCCTTGCCAAAAACAAAACAAAACAAAAACCCTTGGATAATATGATCCATGAGGTCATGAAGAGCTAGACATGACTGAACAACAACAACAAATGTTGTGAAAGACCTCAAGAACTGTATAGATGAGTTTATGTTTATCCTAAAGTCAAAAATAACCATAGAAATAGCAAATATAAATGGCACACACAGACAGCTTCTCTCACACCTCCTTACTCACTGGTCCTGGAGAAGGAGTCAAAATATGCCTTGCTTCCAGCTGTCACTTTCAGATTCTTTTTTTCCCTCCATATTCCACAATCATTCTTCTTTTAAAGTCTATTTTATCAAATATTTCCACTCAGTCTGAATTATGATATCTGTAGCATATTGACCCCTACATCATTCTCCCTTACTTATGAAGGAGCTCACTACCTGGTTCATGATCTTCTTTTCCCAACTCTCTCTCTTATACTGGGGAATTTTAATAAATATTTCAATATATCCTCAAACTCCTTAATTTCCCAAATCCCCAGTCTCCTTAAATCCTATGAACTTTCCCTTCACCCCACCTTAAACATACAAATATTCCACCTCCAAAATTAGAAAATTCAACATTCTTCGTTTGATCATCATCTATCATTCTACTTCTTCTGATGCTTCGCCTATTCCTAAATCTGTTTTTTCCCCTTTATAGAGACTACCTCAGTACTTTCTCAGGCTCTGACTTCAGATTTCAATTTTATACCATCTTCTTCTTTTGACACTCTTGTCCCTTTATTTTATTGCTGACCTTGCCCTGCCCTGCCAAGCCTCAGTATTGGATCACTCCCACCATTAGCTTTTTTTACTCTTATTCTCAAGATGCTGAAAAAATCTGGAGAAAACTATGAAATCATGGTTACTGGCTTCACTATAAATTTATGTTACATAAATACAATTGGGTCCTCACTCCTGTAAGGCAATCCTTTTGCTATTATAGTCACCCCAGTTGCTCTTACAAACCTTTCCTTCTTTCCTCAAATCTCTTATTACATATGTGTTAGGCACTCAGCCCAGTGCTGGGAACATAGTAGGTACTTAATAAATGTTTGCCTCCCCTCACTCTCTCGGCTAAGAACCTTCCCTTATATTTTCCTAAAAATTGCAGTTATTCACTGAAAACTTGTTCTTTTCCCTGACTCATCTCACATCAACCAAATGCCTTCTGCCACTCACTCCTTTTTCACCTCTGATTCATATGAAGACATTCCCCTTCAATTTACAAAGGACAGCTTCTACAAAAGTGATCCCACTTCATCTCATCTTCTCCAGCAGATTGTTGCCTCAAGCATCCCTACTCTCTTATTACTGTTCCATCTCTCTTACAAATACCTCCGTGTCTCCCCCATCCTCAGAACAGCCTCTCTTTATCCATCTACCCATCCCCTTTAGTTATCTTACCATATGTCTTTTCTCTTTCATGATTAAATTCTTTGAGAAGTCCATCTATAATATGTCTCACTTTCTTTCCTCTCACTCTCTTCTTAACTCTCTACAATCTAGTTTCTGACTTTGTCATTCAACTAAAATTGTTCTTTATAAAGTTACTAACAATCTTTTAACTGCCAAATTTAATGACCTTTTTCCAATCTTTATCCTCTCTGAAGACTTTGATATTGTTAATCACTCTCATCTCTCCAGGTTTTCATGACACTGCTCTCTCCTGGTTCTCCTCCTACCTATGTGACCATTCCTTCTCAGTCTTCTGGATCTTCATCCAGGTCATGACTACTAATACTAATCATGGGCGTCCTACAGGGCTTTGTCTTGGATTTTCTTCCCTTCTTTCTTTATACTTGGTGATGAATTCAATTGTTACTTCTATGTTGATAATTCTCAAAACTGCTGATCCAGCTTCTCATTGAACTTTTTGTATTGGATGTCCTACTTAAACTTTTTCCACTTACTTCTGCTTTTTTAATGGTGGGTTGCAACCCCATCTGGGGTGATGACCCACAGTTTAAGAAATTCTGTGTGTAAAACACTTTAAATTTAACATGTCTAAAATTGAATTCTTCTTGCCCCCAAACCCTCAACCTTTCAAATTATCTTTTACTGTAGAGGGTACCACTATCCTCCCAACCATCCAGACTTGAAACTTATAGCCATCATATTTGACTCCTCACTGTTACCCCTCACACAGTGGACCAAGGATGATCAATTTTACCTTTGTAATATCTCTTGAATATGCTCCTTCTCTTCTTTGACACTTATACCATTCTGATTCACATCCTTATCACCTAACTCCAGAACTATTTCAATATCCTGCTGGTTGCTTTTCCTGCTACAGTCTCTCCCCACTCCAATCCATCATCTATGTATTCAGCTATCAATGTGACCTTCCTAAGACTCACAGCTGACCATGCCAGTCTTCTACTCAATAAAATCTAGTGCTTTCCTATCACCTTCAGGATCAAATATAATATCCTCTGTTTGGCATTCAAAGTCCTTCATAATGTGACACACAACCTTTCAGTTTTCCACACCTTGTACTCCATCCTACTCCTGGGAGACACTGGAATTCTCTTCCTCTTCATCTCTGCCTCCTGGTTTCATTGGCTTCCTTCCAGGCTCAGCTGAAAATCCAACCTTATAACAGGAAGCCTTTATAGGTACCTCTTAATCATAATTCCTTTCTTCAATTGATTATTCTAATTTATCCTATACACAGATTGTTTTTCTATTGTTTTTTATGTTATCTCTTCTATTAGATTGTGAGCTCCTTGATAGTAGTGACTGTCATTTTAAAGACTTTCAAATATGGCCCTGATCTATTTTTCCACTCTTTCTGGACATTACTCACCCTCCTGTACTCTGCAATTCAGTCCTGAATGCCTCACATGCCTGGATTGGACTTCCTCCTACCTCTTTCTCATAAGATGTGGCTCAAGAACTAGTTTCTACATGAAGCTTTTCCTAATGCCCTCAGAAGCTAGGATCTTTTCCTCCCAAACTAACTTGTATTTAACTAACTTGTATAGATGCTTATTTATTCACCTTACATTTATTCTGTATCTATCTATGTGCACATATCTATATCTATATATATACACAGAACAGATGTCTATAAGTACAAATTTTCAATCTAATGAAGACTTTTGATATTATCAGTCATAAGATTTGTGGAAAATTATGGTACAATTTGGTTGCCCAGAAAAGTTCATCAGTACTGTGCATCAGATTCATGATAGCATGCCTGTACACATTCTGGATTGTGCTTTCCCGGTCGCCAATAGAGTGAAGCAGGGCTGTGTGCTTGCTCCCATGCTTTTTTAGCATGATGTTTTAAGCAGTGTTGTCAGACACCTTAAAGGTGGATGAAAATGGCATCGAGATCAGCTATCACACTGATGGTAAATAATTTAGCTCGAAAAGGCTACAAGCCAAGGCTAAAGGGGAGGGACAGTCAGTGCATGACTTTTTATTCACAGCGGATT
This sequence comes from Phalanger gymnotis, assembly GCA_028646595.1. Classification (NCBI taxonomy): domain Eukaryota; kingdom Metazoa; phylum Chordata; class Mammalia; order Diprotodontia; family Phalangeridae; genus Phalanger; species Phalanger gymnotis. The sequence continues at coordinate 254,947,576 of CM053622.1, read as the reverse complement.
GTGCACTCAATGCAGCCTCTGAGAATGAGATGCAGCAAAGTATGGATTGATTCTCTGCTGCTTGTGTTAATTTTGGCCTAACAATTAACACTAAGAAAACAGAGGTTCTCCACTAGCCAGCACAATACCATATATGGAACCATAGGTTATAGCAAATGGAGAAATTCTGAACACTGTGGATAAATTCACTTACCTTGGCAGTATACTTTCCAGGGATATACACACAGATGACGAAGTTGATGTTCACATTGCCAGAGCTAGCTCAGTGTTTGGGGGTCTCTGAAGGAAAACATGGGAGAGAAGAGGTAGTGCGCTGCCTAGGAAACTGAAGGTCCACAGATCTGTTGTGCTGACCTCATTGTTGTATGCCTGTGAAACCGGAAGAGGGCATTAGTGCCACGCCAGGAAACTAAATTCCATTTGAATTGTGTTAGGAAGATTCTGAAGATCATCTGGCAAAATAAGGTACCAGACACTGGGATCCTTTCTCAAGCTGAACAGCCAAGCATTCAAATACTACTACAGAGAACACGATTGCAATGGCTGGCCGCATTGTTCAAATGCTAAAAGTATACTTGCCTAAAAGACACATGGGGCAAGTTAGGTGAAACTATGATGAGAAAATTTTTTCCAACTCTATAATAATGCTCATCGTGGGCATGTAAATCAACTCAATAGTTTTGAAAAGACCCAGAGCAGGATCAAGGAAGATCAGGAGCTGGAAGGTCCGGGTGAAATTAATAGAACTTCTGACCTTTGCTCAGCTTTCTACCAGGCATCAAATCATAGTGATTCCTACAGTAAATATTATTTTTTTTTGCTGAATGAAAGCCTGATTAAAAAAAAAACTTGGACTAGCAAATTTACTCCTTCTAGAAGAAAAACAACACACTAATACAACTAGCAATTTTGAGAGTGGGTCATATTAGCTTTCTCCCTTTTTTAAACCATAGAAATGATTATTTCCTTCTTCAGCTACTGATAGCTGTACATTTTTATAGTAGATAGAAAAAAGAGTGGTATATATTTTCAATGGAAGCATTATCTTTTTCCCATGTCATACTTGAGATCTGGTACTAAAACACAGAAATCTCAGTATCACAGAAACAAGGCAGCTCTAGTAATGGACAGCAGAGAAGCATGTATTTTTCAGCCTTTAGCTAGGCTTCATCTAAACCCCTAGAGAAAGAGAGGCAGCTACTCCACTAAAGATTTCCAATGAAGGAGATTCTGCTTTGTGCCTAATCATCTCTTTCAGTGTTACAATTTAAAAGTGCTCCCTTTTGGGGTTAGCTTATGAATAGATTGTAAACAGCTGTTAAGCACTTGCATAATTCTACCCTGGGCAGGTAAAAGATGGAATATTGTGTTCAGTTCCTGGTGCTCCCTTTTAAAAAGTATATTGAAAAACCAGAGTAGGTCCAGAGTTGTAGGACCAGGAGAATGAGCAGATGACATTTGTAGTGCCAATGCGATGCTCGCAGAGGTTACAGCTGCTATGTATATGCTGGCATAGTTCTGAATTGCAAAATATAACAAACTCTCTCCATTGAAGGTGAAACTAAAACATTTATTCAAACACCAAAAGGCCAGATCCCAACACCAGAAAACCAAATCCATCATAGCAACAAAGAAATCTATACAGACATCCCCAAGCCTTTCCTCTGTTAGGGCCTTCCACAACAAGGGCAAAAATCACTCTCTCTCTCATTCACACTAGCTGCTGCTCTGTGTCTCTCCTAGCTCTGACTGCTCTGCTTCACTTCCTTTCAGTTCTGCTCTACCTTTCCTGCTCTACCTCTTTCTGTTCCACCCATTCAGCAAGCTCCTCCCACCACAGACTCATATGATTCAGGTTTCCACGTGACTCAGACAGGTCACACGGGCCTATTAATGGATAGGAAAATCTTCAAATTGTATTAACATTACAACATTAGACTATGAAAGAACAGAGGGTTTGTTAGTGTAGAGAATAGAATATTAGGGAAGGGGAACAAAGGACATGATGGCTGTCTTCAAGTACTTGAGGGGCTATCCTGTGCAAGAGAGATTAGACTCATTCTACTTAACCCAGAGAAGAAAACAAAGAGTAGTAGTTAGAAATTGTAGAGAGGAACTTGATGTAAAGAAAAAAAAACCTAATAAGCAAGGCTGTCCAAAAGTTAAACTGGGTACCTCAGTAATAATGATTTCTCCAGTACTGGAGACCTTTGAACTGAATGGCCGTTTGTTGACCAGAGGATCTTAGCTTCAGAACTGGAAGAGAACTTTGAGGTTATCTAGTCCAACCCCCTCTTTTTTATAGTTGAAGGAGCTATAGAGAGCTTGAGTGATTTGTCCAATATACTACAGAACTTAAATGGCATGGCCATTTTCTGAATCCAGGTCCCCAACTGTAAATTCAATCTTCTTTACCATGTTTTCTTAAGGGATTGCCCAATCAGGTTTGGGTTAGACAAGATGAACTATAAGGTCCCTTCTGACTCTGAGATTCTATGAATTATTAATAGATTCATAGTCAATTAAATGTCACTTCAACCTCTACTCAATCAACTCCCTCAATTCCTTTTCACCTCCAATACAAAATCCTCTGCTTGGCATTCGAAGCCCTTCATAACCCTGCTCCCTCCTTCTCTTCCAGTCTTCTTAAATCTCCCTTCTTTCTGCATACTGTGTGAATGCAACAATCCATCTCTAAGCTCCAGGCATTTTCTCCTGCTGTTGTCTTTTATACCTACAATGCTCTACTCCTCACCTTTTCTTATTGGCTTCCCAGATTTCTTTCAAATCCTAACTAAAATTTCATTTTTCTACAGGGAGCCCTTCCCAATCCCCTTTAATTCTAATTCCTTCTCTCTTTTAGTTATTTCCTGCTAATCCTGTATATAACTTATTTATGTTTATTTGTTTGCTTGTTGGCTTTGAAACAGACTGTGAGCTCCTTGAAGGCAGCGATTATCTTTCTCCTCTGTGCTTAGCACAATGCCTGGTACATAGAAGGCAGCTAATAAATGTTTATTGACTGACCTCTCAAATTCTTCTGTGATGTTAATCTGGCAGTATGTTACTGTCTTTGGAGGGCTGAGGAGAGGAATTGTGTTCAACTTTCTTTCTTTATAGTTTTGTTCTAGAATATGTTACTCTGAAGATCCCAGAACAGGCTTCCCTTCATTATTTCAGTTGACTGTACTAATATGATTAAACAGAAGATCTTCACAGAGTTCTCCTACCTCTAAGTAGAAGGAAACCTTTTAAAAGGTTCGGAAATACTCGGAAATTCGATAGGATCATCTTTGTATTTAAAAATAAACTAGAGGCCCATCAGCTGGTGTCTATGCAGAGGACAGGGAGCTGTTACATAAAAGGTCATTTGAACCACAGACAGAGAACCCTCCAACCCCCTCCAAAATACCATACAACTCAATTTGCTTCAATTCAATAAGCACTACAGTGTGCATAGTACCTTGACATTAAGGCTTCAAATCATGAACAAAATAGGATTTCTCCTCCTCATTGAGTTGATCATCTTGCAGATGAAATGTTATATGCATAGTGATCATAAAGAATGGAATGTAAGGAATACTATAAATAAGATAAAAAGTACGGTAAGACAGAGGAAAGATATCATGGATAATTTCTTGGAGGAGGCCAAATTTCAGCAGGTCTTTGAATATAGAATTTCAACATTATAAGAGGAAGAGTTTGTTAGTGCATTGCTGGAATGTGTATCATGTGAAACAAAGGCAGAGAGGCAAAAAAGCTTTAGTTCAGAAAAAGGTAAATTAGTGTAGGTTGTGTAGACTGTTAAGGAGAAGTAGTGAGAGATGAGATTGCAACATCAGGTAGGGGCAAAAATACAGAGGTTCTGTAGACCATCCTAAGGACTTGGACACTTTTTATCAAAAATAGTTTCAAAAGGTGGTGTTTCCATTTTGTAATAAAGATTGATGCTATTAATAGAAAACAAAATGAAGGCTGGAAAAGGAGTAGATTGTTTGGTTGAGTTGATGATGAATTTGATTTTGCACATGCTGGTAACATGTCAGTATCCAGGATGAAGTTGAAATACACAAAGCTACAGATACCTGGAGGCTCTTCTCTCACCTTTGTCACAATTTTTCCCCTTGCATTACATTATCTCCTGAGATACAACACATTTCAGTAAATCTATTCTTCAGATTTGTGAAAATCGAGGTAATTTATGTAAGTATGTAACAAATTCCTTTAACCTTTGTTTCTTAAAGGAAAGACTGAAATAATAGGATCAGAGATTCCTTGTTTTTTACCTTGCAAGGTCAAAAGCAATATATAAGAGTATTAAATGTGTCTTTTATGGTTTCAAAGATTCACTATGTTTTTAAAGAGAACATAAAATAGTAAGACTTCACTTGGACCCTGATATTGATCAGTTTGCTGCTAGTGCTGAGACATCAACATAGTAATTAGAATGCCCTCTAATTAGTTCAACCTCCTTCATTCTTCTTTCTTTTTTTAAAAAGCATTCCTATGCAATACAAGTAACTAAGAGGTTGTAAATGCAGAATTGCACATAATTTTGTTAGCATTAATTGTGGTTAATTGAATTATGGTCTGACAAGCAGTTGTAATTCTTTTTCAACTCTCTTTTCCTGTTCCTTCACAGATTAAATTTATTTACAAGCCTCTGGGTTACCGTATGTGTATTTTATAACCAACTGTCCCCCCCCCCTTGAATCCTATATGGAAATATTTCCTTTTTGTCCTTTTTTGCTTTCAGGAAGAAAATTTGGAGAACTTAGCATAATCTGAGAGAGAGAGAGAGAGAGAGAGAGAGAGAGAGAGAGAGAGAGAAGGGGGGAGGAGAGAGAGAAAGCACACTCAGGGAAAATAATTAATCACTGAGAATGTATTGAGTCCCTACATGGCACTGTGCTAAGCTTTTTGGGAGATACAGAATCAAGCAATCAATCAACAAACATTTATTAAGTGCCAAATATGTGTTAGAGATTGCACTATGTATTAGGTATAGAAGAAGAACTCATGGTTCTTGCCCTTCATTTATCCTAATTTATTAGAATAAGTTGAGGGAACTGGGGATGTCCAACCTTAGAAGACTTGTATGGGTACATAAATTATATCAGTCTTTAAGTATCTGAAGGGCTTTCAGGAGTGAAAGAAAGATTAGGCTTATTCTACCTCGCTGCAGAGGGAAGAAACAGGATCAATGGATAGAAGGTACAAGAGGCATTTAGATATAAAGACAAAAAACCAAAACCAATCAAAACAATAACACCCACACCCATAATGATGCACATATGCCATTTTTCCACCAAACTTCTTAGCAATTAGAGCTATCCAAAAGTGAAATGGTCTCTCTTGGGAGGTCTTCAAACAAAGCCTGGATGACCACTCACCACTTATGGCATAGAGCAGGGGTGGGGAACCGGAGGCCTCAATAAAACGATTTGTTCTGTGAAATTTGGATTCAGTCAGAGGGCTGCATTTGAGGACCTAGAGGGTTACATGTGGCCTTAAGGCCACACATTCCCCACCCCTAGCACAGAGGGAATATTTTTCCTGGTATAAGCAAATGGCTACAAGGTAGTTGTCAACTTTGAAATTGTGTAATTCTTCAAAAGTTCCATAGACCCTCAAGGGATCAGGACCCCAAAGCTGGAAGCTATTGGTGTAGAATAATTTGGTAGCATTATTTTAAATTAGGTAATTAATTCCTTTCACTACTGAATTTTGTGGCAAAAATGACAGCCTCATCTATTCATCTCTTGTGTTCATGAAGAATCAACCATTCGCTGGATGATAGGCTCTTTTCATTGCCCAGGTTATCACATTAGTTGGTAATGTCTAATAGAATATTTTTGAGCAATTATTACCATTGCGAGAGGCAATGTAGCCTTGAATTAGCAGAGTGCATTGGCATTTAATCTAGGTTGAAAAAGGGTGCCTACAAAAACATATTCCTGCAGGAGAAGCAATGTAATCATTGCTAGTGTATGTGAGTTTGTGACTCTGTTGAGGTAGAATACTAGAGTACTACGAGAAGACCAGTAATGAGTGTTCAGGGAAGACCAGCTGCTCTGGTTTGAGGACTTGCTGAGCCCTTTTCAGGGTTGTTCATCCACCTTTGGTGGCACTCAACTCTCACCTGTGGCTCCAAGAAAATGTAGCTGTGGTCACACCCTGGTAAACTGTATTTGCAGATAGGCTAACCAGATTAAGTGTAACCAATGGGCCACAAACTTGTCAGTGAATTAGGGGGTGTATCCCAAACATGGAAATGGTCAGATGAAAACAATTAGTTCCAATGGCCCTGAAGGCAGTTTATGCAGGCACTGTGGAGTGCTTATAGCTTGGTCAGACATCATAGATGCCAAGTTCATCCACTGCAACCCAGACCATTACCAATCATCCTGTGCCTCTGTATTTGTGGATTGTTTTCAGTCCTAAGGGAGCCTGACCATCTTGGAGTCAGGACACTGATTATACTCTTTTGCTCTTTATAATTCTATTTCAGAGTCTTGGAGAAAATTATTTAAAGCTTAGACTTCACTCAAGTCTAAATTCTCTACAAAAAAGGGGAAAGTAGATTGGTACTCATTCAATAATGTAAATCAAGAATAGGTCCACTATTTATTTACTTTTTGCATAAGTAATGCTTAACACAAACTGACCAAGACTTAAGCTATTATCTTTAGTAATATAATCACTATTAAATTCTGTTTGAAGGTTGAAACTTAAACATGAGAACATGAAACAACTTTCAGAATGGCTGAACAGGCATTTTAAATTTCACCTTTACTCTGTACTGTACAAATAAATATATTTAGATGCATGGCCTTAGACAAGTCAGGCCAGGAGTGGGAATCATCTTTCTGTTGGTATTCATCTCCTCCAAGAGGTGTTGTAGTAGTTAAATCTTCCTTCCTAATTTCTACCTGTAGCAATACTGGACATAGGATCTCTAGTGTTTTCAAACTCACAAGCTTGCTACCAAGGCTGGAAATATCTCTCAGGATTCTATTCAATCACGTACTCAGGAAAGGAACAAAACAGAAAAGGCAATCTCAGTTGTCTCAGGCTTTCCCTGTCAAGGCATATACTATAGTTGCTATTAGCTCTCGTATACTTTCACTTTATGCTGTTGCAAGTGAGAAGACATCAGCCACTTCCCCATCTCTCCAGGGACATCTCTAACATAAGAAAGAAAAAAAAACAGAAAGACACACACACACACACACACACACACACAGACACAGAGAGATAGAGACAGAGACAAAGAAAGAGCAGAGATAGAGAAATGGACTTGTAGATGATAACTGTTGGAGGCTGGATTAGAATCCAGGTATTTCCTGATTCCAGACCTTGTACTCTTTTTCCTACTAGGCTGTCCATACCTAATTTGGGAAGGATAGAATTAATTCTTCTGTTTCTTTAGCTCCTTGATATGGCTGAACATAAAATATTTGATTTTAGATTGGTCTAGTCACTGTCTGGAAGGCATGATTCCTCCTACCATTTCCATCCCTAGTTCTTACTGAACTATCTGCCAATTAATTCTCTGGACATTGTAGTAAGACATAATTTGCATGACCATGTAATATGACTAGAAGAATGTTTGTGTTAAAAAAAGATCAGCCTTTATTTCAAAAAGAATCTTGGAGTCAAGCACTGGGTAAGATTTTTAGGTCCAGTGGAAGTAATACATTCCTAAAATATTTTTAGGAGTAGATGATACAGAGTTTGATAAAGAAGTCCAAGTTCTACAGGCTTAACTGGACTACTTCTAATGATGATTTTGATATAGCTTTGAATGAAAAAAGTGAACTTCATCAAGAATTATATCTTTTACTTATCTTTAGTATTTTAATCTTTTTATTGTCTTGCCTATAAATTTTTTTCTTTGCAATGGCTGTCAGCTTGTTGTTGTTGTTATTAATAATTTTATTTGACTTCTTTCAACTTCAATAATTCTATGCTATACTGTAACAGAATTATTAACAAGCCCTGGAGACAGAACAAACAACAAGTATTGTGTATTATTTTGTAAAGGGGCCATCAACTGCTTGTTGTGACATGGACAAAATACTCAAGTTTGGAAAGAGGTGTTTTTTACTGAGGAAACTTCCCTTTTTATTCAAGGCCTTACAAAAACCATTGTTAAAAATCTAAGTGAGACTGTAACTTCTGGCTATCTTCATTAGATTGTAAATCATCCAGACCCCTAAAAACTATAGAAGGACCCAGAATGGCCCATACATTCTTTTGCAAGTTAGTAGCTACCTATCCTCCAATTCCTTTATGCTTGATTAAGGTACTTCACACTTCATAAAATGTAGATAATTTTTTATTCTTAATTTAATGCCTCTTTATCTGTGTTATTGCCTTCATATTCTGTAATATTATTAACAGGTCTTGGGAGAAATCAATTGATCAGATATACCGATTAACTCCCCCACTACATAGAAACTACATCTAAAATGGTAAATCTCTATTTCCTGTCTGATAAGTTTCCTTTGGACACATGATCAGAACAACCATGCCAACCCCTTATTTTCTTCTTCAACAAGAATCTGGCAATCCTCCTATCATTTAATTCCAATTTTCTTTTGTCTTCTAGTTGCATTGATGGCAAGAATATAAAATTTTACATAATTCATTTCTTACAATTTTGCATCAACCCATCAGTAATTGAGCAAGGCTACTACATTTAGACTTCCAATAGTGGAATTGGTTAGTATATGTTCCAAAAACTGTGTAAAGTTTAGAAAACTATTCCCACTTTTCTGTTCTCTGACATAATGACTGTACTATAAGACAGGGATATTTTATATTTATTTTTTTTCTGGGGTTTTTATGGCCCAATAATTCATCCCTCAGTGTCCAGTCCATTGATATTATAGCTCTCTGCATGCAGTGGCTATAATGATTTTAATAGAAAGAAAAACACTGCTTTCCTGTTCACCCTTCTAAAAAAAGATGAAACTAACAGATCTTTAATTGTGTTAATTAAGTTTAGCCTCAAAGAAGGGACGAGAAAATATATCTCCTCTTCTTATCATAGGTGAAGGACTCTATATGCAGAGCTTTGTGTATTCTGCTAGACTAAGTTGATATGTTGGTTTGTTTTATTGAATTTTTTTTCTTTCTTTTTAAAACCTTGTATCATGGAGAGGCTTCAGGGAAGGAAAGGGGAGAGATATTTGAATATGATTTGAAAGGTGTATAATTAACAAAAAGATGCATTCTTTTTTTTAAGGCCATACAAGAAGTTAGAGTAGAGGCAGCCCAGCTGAATTCCCTCAACATCCCCCTCCAAACAACTTTAAAATAATGCCTCAAATAAAAATTTGGAGTGACAGAATCAACAAAATATCAGGAGAAGACATTTTTCTGGCCTAAGAAAGCCTAGAAGGTCAGCAGAAGAAGTTTGTAATGCCACAGTAGAGCCCATACACCGAGAGATAATTTTAAATTATTGGACTACTTGAAAGGCATGACCAAAAAAAGAGCCTAGACATCGTATTTCAAGAAATTATTAAGGAAAAGAACTCCAATATCTTAGATCCAAAGGGTAAAATAGCAATTGAAAGAATCCACTGCTCATCTCCTGAAAGAGATCCCCAAATGAAAACTCCCAGGAATATTTATATTACATATTATAGCCAAATTTCAGAGCTCCCAGGTCAAAGAAAAAGTACTCCAAGTAGCCATAAGGAAACGATTCAAACATTGTGGAGCCACAGTCAGGATCACACAAGATTTAGTAGTTTCCATTTTAAAGAAAAAGAGACCTTGGAATATGATAATCCAGACTCAAAGGAGAATTACAACCAATAATAATTTACCTAGTGAAACTGAGTATAATCCTTCAGGGGAAAAGAAATATATGATGAAATAGAAGACTTTCAAACATTCCTGATGAAAAGACAAGAGCTGAACAGAAAATTTGATATTCATACATGAGACTCAAGAGAAGCAAAAAATAAAAGGTAATCATGAAAGAGTAATCATAAGGGACTTGATAAAGTTAAACTGTTTACATTCGTATATGAGAATATAATGTATATATATATGTATATATATGTATATATATATATATATCCTTACATTGACAGAGGGCATGAATATGAGTCAATTATATTGGAATGATCTCCAAAAATAATGAAGGAGTAAGAAAGTGGGGTACTCTGAAAGAAAGAGGAAGGGGGAGGTAGAAGTGGGATTTTTATCAAATAAAACAGGTGTGCAAGGAAGAGATTTTATAGTGTGAGGGAAAATGGGGGTGTGTGGCAGACAATGTTTGAAACTCTCTCTCATCATAATTGGTTAAAAGAGGGAAGAATTTATATCCACACTCAGCTGTGTATAGAAATGTAACTTACCCAGTGGGGAGATAGGAGAGGAATGAGATAAAAGAAAAAGGGAAATGATAAAGAGAAGACAGATTAAAGGAGGCAGGGGTTAGAAGCAAAATATACTTTTGAAGAGGACAGGATAAAAAGAGGGAAAAAAGAAGAAAGAGAAGAAAATGAGATAGAAGGAAAAACACAATTAATAATCACAAGTGTGAATATGAACAGGATGATCTCAGCCATAAAATGGAAGCAGGTAGCAGAATGATTTAGAAATCAGAATCTAACAATATGTTCTTTACAAGGGATACATTTGAAACAGAGTTTCAACACAAAGTTAAAATGAAGGGCTAGAATAGAATTTAATATACTTCAGCTAAATTTTAAAAAAAGGCAGGGTTTAGCAGTCATGTTCTCAGACAAAGCAAAAGCAAAAAGGGACCTAAATAAAAAGAGATAATCGAGGAAACCACAATTTTTTTTTCTAAAAAGCACCATAAACAATGAAGTAATATAAAAAATTACAGCGTTACTCTTGTAAAGGCCTCACTTCTTAAATATATAACAAGTATAGAACTGAGTCAAGTTTATAAAAATCAGAGCCATTCCTAAATTGATAAATGGTCAAAGGACATAAACAGGCAGTTTGAAAAATTGAAGTTATTTATAGTCATGTGAAAAAATGCTCCAAATCACTACTGATTAGAGTAAGGCAAATCAAAGCAACTCTGAGGTACCACCCCACACTTATCAGAAATGACAAATGAGAAAGGGGTTGAGAGAAAAATAGGTACATTAATGAACTATTTGTTAGGGTAGTAAACTAGTCCAACCATTCTGGAGAATCATTTTGAACTAAGCCCAAAGGGATATAAAGGGACATACCCTTTGATGCAGAAGTACCACTAGTAGGTCTGTACCCCAAAAAGATCAAAGGAAAAGGAAAATGACTTATGTGTACAAAAATATTTATAGCAGTTCTTTTTGTGGTAGCAAAGAATTAAAAATCAAGGGGATGTTCATTGATTGGGGAATGGCTGAAGAAACCGGGGTAAATGGTTGTGATGCTGTACTATTGTGCTGTAAGAAATGATGAGGGGGTACTTTCCGAAAAAAGCATGGCAAGACTTACATAAACCAGAGGCCAAGTAAGAATAACCAAAAGATCATTGTGCACAGTAACAGTAGTATTGTAATGATCATTAATTTGAAAGAATTGACCACGCTGATCAATACAAAGATCCAAGACAATTCCAAAGGACTCATGAGAAAAAAGAAAAGTTATCCACTTCCATAGAGAGAACTGATGAATTCTGAGTACAAATTGAAGTATAGTTTCCTCATATTTCTCTGGCTAATATGGTGTGCCAGTAAGGCAAAATGGGCTTAGTTTAACGGGTGCCCTGGAGGAGCTTGGCTTTTGTTTACGGTGAAAGTACTTTCACCTGTTAAATGCTAAGCCCCAGGCCCAAAGCCCTATCAGGTGTGAAACCTGTGTGGAGGTAGATTAATGACTTAAGAGGGGCCAATTTGGGAACCAATGGGTCTCTGGACTCTGGTCTCTGGTGGTTGAGGTGGGACTTGAGAACGCCAGAGGCTTGGCTGTGAGGAGAGGCGAGAAACTACAGCTGAAAAAAAAAAGCCAAAGCAGAGCCACCCTTGTGTGGACCCAGGAGTTCGAGCGAGGACTTGAGGCCGTTGAATATGATTTATGCCATCTTATTTTTCTGTGGCCTCCTGGCTACTCTTGGGAGGCGGGCCTATTGGGCCTGGAGGCTTGTGTTGACAATATTGGAATGGGGAGGTTGGTTCACTAATTTGTTCTCTGGGCCCTGAATAAATTTTTCAATGTCTTCCGCTTAGAGAATTCTATATACCCAACGACTTCGAACCATTCAGATATATATATATATATATATATATATTACATATATATATATATATATATATATTACATATATATATATATATATATTACATATATATATATATATATATATATTACATATATATATATATATGATCCTTTTTGAGATCATAAATTCGGCCTTCCTACTACATATGGAAATCTGTTTTGTATGATTTCACATGGGTAATTTGTATTTCTTTCTGTTCTTGTCTGTACCCTTAGATGTGGTGTTTCTTATTCTCTCCTCCATCATTCGATCTCTTGTTAAATAAATATTAGGAGATTCTTGCCTCCCCCTCCCTTGGACTGTGACCAATGGCTCTTTATTCCTTTTCTTTCCTTTGCAACACCTTGGTCTAGGTCAGCTGTCTTGAAATTGAAGACATGGGGATATTTATATCGTAATGACTATAAAATGAGCTGCGACAGGGAAATTTTTTTCTTTTTTTTTTCATCCTGTGCAAGAAAGAGTATATACTATATGATCTAGTGGAAAGAGCGTTGGCACTGGATTCAAGAAAACTGGGTTCAAATCTCAATTCTTCTACTTACTGTCTTAGTGATTTTAAGCAAGTGATTCTTCTGATATGAACCTCAGTTAAATCATTTATTGAACTATAATTTCTAAAGCCTTTTCCAGTTCTATATCAATGAGCCGTTTGTTGCTGTTCAATCGTTTCAGTAGTGTCGGACTTTTTGTTATACAGTTTGGGGCTTTCTTGGCAAAGATACTGGAGTGGTTTGTCATTTCCTACTCCAGTTCATTCTAGCTGAGGCAAAAAGGGTTACGTGACTTGCCCAGGGTCATGCAGGTAGTAAGTGTCTATGGTCAGATTTGAACTCAGGAACAAGAGGCATCCTGATACCAGGTCCCATGCTCTATCCCAATGGTGGGGAACCTACAGCCTCAAGGCCACATGTTGCCTTCTAGGTCCTTGGGTGCTGCCTTTTTAGATCTAATTTTACAGAACAAATACTTTAATTAAGGGGATTTATTCTATAAAGTTTGAATTCAGTCAAAAGGCTGCACTTGACAACCTAGAGGGCCACATGTGACCTCGAGGCTTCAGGTTCTCCATCTCTGCTCTATCCATTGTGCCCCTTCAATGATTCTAGTTGCAAATAAATATATACCTCATAAATATGAAATATTATACTGATGTCACACTCTTTTCTTCTTCACTACAAGGCCTGAAAAATATTTTAAAATCTAACAGGTACCAGTGAGATCATCTATTATGAAAATAAATATACAACAAGTATCAGTCAACCTGAGGACATTTATTAGAATTGCTAAAATATTGTAGAATTTCCTACTGTTGGTATCTTTTAGAAAGATCTGTTGACTGTAGTCAGGGGTAATAATTAAGTCAAGATTATATAAGTTTATTGTTGTACAAGTATGTTGAGTAACATTTAAAAATTTTTATTTTTTTGCAGGATTGGGAGACAGGATATAGGACGTGAAGAGTGAAGATAGTTGATTTTTCTCATTTTAATAAAAGACCAGACAACACTGGAAAGGAGCCAAAAAAGCAACCCATAAAGCAACCATGCATGAGCAATCTATGGTTATTTGGCATGCACTTTTGTCAGAGACAAGTAGAAAGAAACACAACTATTGAGTTGTAGAGAGTCAAAAGACACAGTGTGGGATTTACATTTATTTTTGTCTTATTTTAATGGTTCATATACATAAGTTTCTGTGAGCTTTGTGTATAACCTTCACTTCTATGTTTCACTTTTAAAAAATGGATTGTCTCGTGTCACTCTAAACTAATGAATTCTCATAAATTTTCTCTACCTTTGAGAATAGTTTTAGATATTTTTAGATGCCTGTTCTTATGTAGAAGATACTCCTGTTCAATATGAAACCATAAAATTGTAAGCTGTAGAAACCTGAACTATCACTCTGCAGCCTAATTGTCTTAGATTAAATTAGTATTTTAATTAGTTTGCTATTTAGTAACCACATCATCATAAGCTACTTGTGGGTATGTAATTACACTTATGTTTTATTTTTTTATAGGAATGTGAATTTTGTGCACTTTTCTCTTTAATGCTTCCCTGGTTATAGTTTTTTTTTTCAAAGCACTGTTTTTTTGAGCACTCATGGAAGTGGGATGTGCTTTTTTTTGGCAAGTCTGTAGCTTAATTCCTGAACATTCTAAATTTGTTTTTAATAAAGTAAAGTGGTTGTATTAAATAATATGGATTCTGGACCTAAAACTGCATTCAAACCGGACTTCATTAAACTAAAGTCCAGAATGACACATACCAGCAAGAGGAAATCTGTCAAATGCTAACAAAATAAACAAAACTGTCTCTTCTTGTAAAGCAGTTTAGCATAGACTTTATTTTTTATGTTATCTGGAAAACTTTCATCATTATACGCTCGAAATTTACAAAGATAGGTCCACAGTAATGGTTAGGGGGAACATAAAATGTTTACCATACACAATTGCCAACTTGACCCATCATGTAATTGGTATATGTATTTAACAAGTTGTATTGCCCCACACTTTTGCTATAAACCACATTCATTCTTCACTGTTACATATTAAAATATCCATTCACGGTATCTGACTTTGTTCTTACCATTTCTTCTTCTGACCATTCTTTTGGAAGAAAAAAATGGCAATGTTTTCACGATTGGTTCATTCATATCATCATTGAAATGGCAGACCCAGTACTTCCTTGGTTACCTTTTGTTGTCACTGATTAGCAGGATGAAACTTGTCTTAGAAAACGAGGAGGTGCTGATTTGATTTTCACTAAAGGTTCCAGTTGGGTTAGTCCTTTCTAAAAAAAATAATCTTCAAATACGCCATATGTGGAAAAAAAGACACTTTACATCTTACTAATTGGGGAAGCAATTATCTTTCACATCATTTCTTTTTTAAAGGAAAATGATTTTTAAGATGCTAAAATAATTATTGAATCCATTGTAATATGTACATATATATATACATACATGCATATGTGTGTATATATGTATATATGTTGGTTTTTCCAAGTTCCTGCTTTCTTATCTTTTGTTTGATTGTGTAAACTGGATAAATTTTTTTTCTACCAACTTTGCACCATTGGAACAAACTATGATTACACAAAATTTTCTGTCCTTTCCTCCTCTCTAACCTCTTATTTTTAGTAACTTTCTTTTTCTTTTATTTCTGCTTTTCTAATCAGTTTTTTTTTTTGTGTTCCCTAGGTTCTCAAGCTACTATCACAACTCCCACTTGCTTTTTGAGGTTGGGTTCTGAGGTTGACTACTATATTCCTTTAAGGTTCTTGGAGTAGACTTGAAGTATTGAGAGGTTGTTTTTCTAATGCTATATAAGTCATGATCACTCCCTCTCAATAGTATGTTTTCTTCCATAATCTTAGGTTGATTATAAGTTAGTTAACCTGTAAGTTAGTTAACCAGATTCAATTAACTTTTAGAATGAGATATTTACTAATGTGGTTCAGTAATCATGGTTGGTATGAAACACTATCCCCTGAAGTCTGTGCCACACCATCCATCCCAAAAGTACATACAGAATCAATGGTGAAAGTAAGCTCAAGATAGAGACAACATGTCACAAAGGAGTAACTCATAACTCCTGATGGCTGGGAGTCCCTTTATGGGGTGATCAAGAAGTTCCCCTTAGGTATGTTGTAGTATGCTGTTGAGTTGTAAATCTATGTCCATTCTTTTTTGGACTCTTGATGCAGACACAGATATCAGTTCTTCTAGGAAAACTGTGACTAAGACAAGAAGAAAGGAAATCCTCTGTACCTCCAAAGATCTTCCTCCATTCAATAGTGGCAGTGGAGTGGGGGATAGGGTAGGGGTGGGAGGAGGATAAGCCTGAGATACAAGTACTTTCCTTGCCTCACAACCTTAAAAGGGTTAACTAGATTTTTTTTTCATTTTCTACTCTGTAGAATCTCTTGCTGTTGGTTTTTGACGGGCCTTATATTTTAGAGAAAACCCATAGGTCATGATCAAGTTTCCTCAGCCAATCGAAGTACTCTTCCTGTACAAAGTCATTCTATTCTTCCATTGACTTATTAGAGACATCTAAATTTATCAAGGCCTTTTCACACTTAATGTGTATGCCTTTGATTGATTTTATCTGTCAAGCTTCATTCTGCTCTGGTTAATGTGTCAGAGCACAAAATTTTATCACTAACTTTGTGATGAAGTTGGGATGAAGCAAATTGGATTGATTTACTCAGTTGACCACACCCTTTGCTTTGACCTCATTGCTCTTATTTCCTTCTCTTATATTCTGATTTTTGTTTGGTGATTCATGGACTATATACTTATCTGTTCCTTCTTTATTCTCTCCATGTCTCTTCCTAAGTTACTGGTTTTGAAGTACCAGGTTTGAGCTTCTTCTGCCTGATTTCCATGTTACTGTCTTTGTAAATCTTGCCTCATCCTTCTTTTTTCACTTCTGAATCTCACTTGTTGCTATGTCAAGTCATGAAAGAAGCAATTTCAGATCAAAGTATTTGAAAGTTACCTATGTCATAAATCACTTGACCCAGCCCCCCACCATAATCTTACCATGATCGATTTTGTTTCCGAAGTCCTTCTCATCTCAGTTCTCACTGTATGATTGCTCATTACCACACTCATGTCTGGTTTCCCCTTGGAACTCACATGCCATTTCTAGGATTTTAGAAAGACTACATTCAGATTCTGTTAAAACTTGGAGCATCATTATATCTCTTAAGGAATATGAAATTATTTTGTCATGCATGTTCAGGATAGGCCAGGAGATATTTGCCAAATCAATTTTGTTTAATGAAGGTGACTACATTCTGTATTTTCTACTCCAAGAGAATCAAATGCCCTATTTGCCTCCATATCAAAGAGAAACACCTATTTTCATACAGTGTACAGACATGTTCTGTTGCCTAGCTCTTAGCACTAAAAGAGCTTCATTCTGATTTACCTGTGAACTGTCCACAAGCAGAGATGCTTTCGATTCTAGTTGTTATAGTAGGATTGTTGCTTAAAAGTGTATTTAAAAAGGTGATAACCATTTTTTGTCGTCACCAGCAGCAACTGTTATAAAGTTTCTTAGGGAAGCTTGACTAATACATCATGGTAAAGGGAGCTTAGTGATTTCTAGGGAATATTTTAAATACATTTTTGACATAATCCTGATTTTTCTGAAGCTGCTTGGAAACTAACCTAGTCCGAATTATTTTGACTGGCAGGGTATTTCTGCTCCTCTACCTAGGAGTGCATCATAATGGAGTGTCTTTTGTGCTGGTGGGAGATCCTGTAGGTGAGCAGGGCAAATCCTTTCTTAATGTCAAGATAAGTTTTCCACTTAATATTTTTGATTGAAAAGAGGTGCCCACTTCATCCTCCTTTAGAAACATTGACTTTAAGAATAGCAGAAAATTGTATCAAGTGAAAAAAGAATATTACAACCCGTGAGGCCCATTAAGCTCTTGGAATGCTCCCTAAGGATCACAATATCAGAGGAAGTAGGGCAGCTAGGTGGTAGGTGCTGTGGTGCTGGACCTGGAGTCAAGATGACTCCTCTTCCTGAGTTCAAATAAGATGCCAAACACTAGCTATGTGACCCTGGGCATATCATTTAACCCCATTTGCCACAGTTTCTTCATATGTGAAATGAATTGGAGAAGAAAATGTCAGACCATTCCAATATGTTTGCCAAGAAAATCCCAAAAGGGGTCACAAAGAGTCAGACACAACTGAAAAATGACTAAACAACAACAACAAATTCAGAGGAAGGAGGCACATCTGACATAACCCCTTTGTTTATTATATGGAGAAACTGAAACCCAGAGACATTAAGTGATTTGCCAGGTATATGAGAAAGGGCATACTAGATTTGGATTGAGAGAGGTTGGTATCATCAGTTTTTCTACTAGTTGTATGACTTTGAGGAAGTCACTGAGACTCTCCGGGCCTCATTTTCTTTATCTGTAAAATGAGAGAGTTGAACCCATTAACCTCTAAAATCACTTCCAGTTGTAAACTTACGATCCCCTGAACACTGGTAACATCTATGTTAGCTGTGATTTGAATCTGAATCATCTGATTAAATGCTCCTTCTTCAAAACATGGATGTTCTCCAAGACTATTACCTGGAACCTTTTCTCTTTTATCTATTTCCATGGGCTCAATTATCATATCTTAATGATATCCCCAAATCTACATATTCATAATCCTACATTGCCAAATAACATTTTGACATCCACACTTGGTTGTCCCACTGGCATCTCAAACTCAATATAACCAAAATGGAGCTAATTCTTTTGCCTGATAAACCTACTTAACCTCCAAATTTCCTTATTTATGATTAGATCACCAGGTTCACAACCTCAAAGCTATCTTTGATTCCCACTCACAACATTTAGTTTAAAATCTTATTGATTCTCTATAATATCTCTTGTTAGTCCATTTCTCTTCACTCACAAGGTGACCATCCTAGTTACTCCCTTTAGTGAACTATCAGTAGACTTATCTTAACCTTTCACTTTTCTAATCCATCATCTACACATCTGCCTAAAAATTCTTCCTAAAATCAAAGTGTGACCACATTATTCTCCTACTTAAGAATCTTCAATGGCTTACAATTGCCCCTATGATAAATTGAAAATATCTATATTTGGCATTTAAAGCCCTTCAGAATCTGACTCCAGCCAGCTTACATTTACAGACATTTTGAATTACTCCTCTTCATGTACTTTATGGTTCAGTCAAACTGGCCTACTTTCTATTCCCGTAAACACTTCATTTCTTACAATGATAGGCTGCCCCTCCCTGCTTGGAATGCCCTCCCTTCTTAGAAGTTTCAGCTCATGTCCCACCTTATTCAAGATGCCTTCCCAGTGCCTTTTAGTTGTTAACACTTTTCCCCCTCACGGTATTATCTTAAATTTAGTTTCCTGTTTACATGTAAATCGTAGAATGCCAGCTCTTTGAGGTCAAGGACTGTTTTCCTTTTTTTTTTCCTTAATCTTGGGACCAAATATAATGGTTATGTAAATTTGAAGATTTTCTCATCCATTAATAGGCACATGTGACCTGCATGTGTCACAGGAAGCCTAAGTCACAAGTGGTGTGAATATTGCCTTGGTCATATAAACTGCAATAGCTTGCACAGAAAGGTCACTTAATAAATACTTCATGACAATATAGTATTTTTTCTAGTATATTGTGAATCATTGCTCTCACTCTTATGGTGTCACCCAATTTTCCCATTTTTACCTTATAACCCCTCCACCTCTAATTCTATGTTCAATGACAGTGGCCTCATTGCTGCCTCTCATATATGACACTTTATTTCACTACTCTGAGCATTTTCACAGATTGTCCTTCATGTCTCTGGACCCCTCTCCCTTCTCAACTCCACTTCTTGCCTTCCTTCAAGTCTCAGCTAAAGTTCCACCTTCTGCAAGAACCCTCTTGTCATCCCTCTTAAAGCAATTGTTGCTTCCTGTCTATGGATTATCCCTACTTTATGCCATATGTTCACACACACATACATACACACACACACATACACACAAAGCTTGTTTGTATGTAGTTGTTTGCATATTGTCTCCACCATTATACTTCAAGCTTCTGGAGAAGAGGGACTTCCTCTTGTTTTGATTTGTATCTTCAGTATTTATAAGGCACCGTACAGAAGTCATTTAAATGCTAGTTGAATGATGGACAATAGTTGTACTGGATGTATTCCAAAGAAATATCAGTGATATATTTATGATTTGTTTCCTGTGAAAGTCCTTATAAAACATACAGCTCTTGTTCACAAGGTTGATTGTATTTGACTGTGAAAGATTATATGGCAATTTTATTCCCTGTGACCAAAAGAGTCCATGTTGTTTTTGGTATTGGTATTGGTGTTGAGTCATTTTAGTCACATCTTTGTGACTCTATTTGGAGTTTTCTTGAAAAAGATCTGGAATGGTTTGCCATTTCCTTCTCCAGATCATTTTATAGATGAGGAATTGAGACAAACAGGCTTGCCTAGGGTCACACAGCTAGTAAGTGTCTGATGCCAGATTTGAACTCATGAAGATGTCTTCCTGACTCCAAGCCTAGAGCTCTATCCAATGTATCACCTAGCTACTCCAAAGAGCCCATGTTTTAACCCAAACCTTTGTGATAAAGCTGTTTTCTTCTCAACAAACTATCCATTAACTACAATATGCTCATGAGGAGAAAATATTCTCTCCCTTCCAACAATGACACAGTCTGGCTGAATTGTTGATGATGAAGCAGCAATGGTTTCAATTGGTTCTTATATTGTAACTTTTTGCTCTAGAAATAATCGACATCTCAGTCAATAGCATGGTGGATAATGCAAATTGTGGAAGGTGTCATCCTTCCCTCAGCCTCAATATTCTAACTTCCTTATAGGCCCCACTGAACAGCAGGCCCACTGTACCTACTGGGCTCCCCCAACTCCTCCCTGCCACCAATATCCTAACTTCTTCATACATGCCTCACTACTTACTAGAACAATTGTGTCTATGAACTCATATTTCTTACAGAACAGCAGGCGTGTCCATGTGATGGGATCTCAGCCACTGCCTCTAGCTAGCTACTGCCCCCAGACCCATTCCTCCTATTTGCCATGGAAACAGCAGGTGTGTCCATGCACTCAACCATAAACATATTCATCTAGCCTTAGACAGGGCTGCAATACTCAGCTAATCAGAAAGCAGCATCACCAGGATGCCCAAGCAGAATGTGGACCACAAAACAATAGAAGGGACTTTCCCTAAGTAGGCATCTGCGCAGTAATAGTAAAGAACTGACCTACAGCAAACTTATGATGTAGAGAGGCTTATTGTAATGTCGTTATCATACATAGGTACCCCTCAAATGGGTTTTCTCTGTATGCATTGTGGTTAATCACAAGCACAGTTCCATTGTGACTGGGACCCTTTTCCTATTACATAAACCCTTGACAAACTTCTCCTGCCTTTTTAATATTCACAATTTCTGTTATGTAATTGCATCTTTACCCTGTAAAAGCCCATCTTGCTTTCTCCGAAGTTGCTGGTTCCTCTTGGAACATAACCTGCTTCATGCCAGTTGTCAATCCCAATAAATACCTATACTTGGATTAGAGGCTGTCTAACTCTGAATGCTTTGAGACAGTTCCACTAAAACACATCATGAAACCACAACAGTTTTTGGTTTCCCTGGGTGGGCAGAGACTAAAGCCCAACACTTCTACTTTCTTTCTGCTGAGTTAACAAAGAAGGAACTTGAGGATAGAAAACATCATTTGCTTCTCTGAAAAACAGAAAGTAAAAGCTGACATGTATTTATATTTATGTGGCTGATTAAAGTCACATTTGATAGGCATAAGATCTTTTGTCAGAGGACCAGGCATTCCTCAATGGGTGGTGATACAGAAAGAAATTGCAATTTTGTTACAATAAATAAAAATTCCAAGCTGTCCATTTTGATTATCTTGTGATACTCCTCACGCTGTATTCATTCATGAAATATTTGATGAGTTTCTGCAAAGTCTAAGCCTATAAAATATATTTATAAAATTAATACCACTAATAATCACTCTTATGAATTTTAAGAAAACATGAGGCTCACTTCGTAGGGATACTGTTGAACCTGTGATTTCATATGCAGAGGAAATTCCTTCTTTATAGGCACATTGTAACTTCTCTGCAGGTTATAGAAATAGTAGTATTTATATAGTACTTAAAACTCTCAAAATATTTTATTCTGAGTAACTTACCCAGACACAACCACTGTCTAAGACAGAACTTGAATTTGATTCTTCTTAGGTCCAAGGCCAGGTCTCCATTTACTATACCAAGCTGCCTTTCACATAGTCTTTTAAAAAAGGTGAACAATATCACAACCATAATGACATAATTTTAATATCAATTATCTTGATACTTCCCAAAGGAAAAAAAATCTACCAAATGAATGCAGTTTGGTTAACTGACATAAATATTTTCTAGAAGAATAAGCCATTTCTACTTAGTGGAAAGAAAAGTAAGGAATTATCATAATTTTCAAAACTTAAAAATTAAATAACCAAATTTCTAAGTTTCTATTGTCTTAACCTAGACTTTTTGGAGTGCTTATTACTAATGTTAATTATATAGTGGCAACATTGGGTGCAGAGATTAGTAAAAGTATATCCTTTAATTTCAGGTGAGATTTCCATTAATAATACAAACAATAGACTGTAGCCAATATCTCTCAAAACGAATACTTCAGGGACTAGCCACTTAAAAGTTACTTTATCTTTGACTATATTCCCATAATATCTTTCTAGAGGCATTCAAATTAATCAGAGTTATGGTGCCTTTTTGTCTTTTCAGATCATAGAACATTTTCTCAAGGTAATCATATAGTTTTCTCATATATTAATCTTGATTTTTGCATTTTCACATCATATTTCTCAATCATTTTTGTCAAGGACCAAACCTAGCCATTTCTTCCAAAATAATGTATGCCTTTTAATTCAATCATTTTGACAAGATATTTTGTATTTATATACGTAGTAAACTTTCTTTTGGATTTTAGCTGTTGATTGATCTTAATTCTCTCTTTAGGGGAGCAAGGATGAAAAAAAAGTTATTTAAGGTTGCCTTGAAATATTTTTAAGTAACCTTAAGCCTTAAATGATTTTAAGTTGTACAGAAAGAATTGTGGCCCCTCTCCTCTCCTCAATGACCTCACTGTACATAGCAATGAAGGATATGAATTCATGAATCATAAAATGCATATTCAGAGTTCAGGTTGAGGCCAAGCTACCTGTGGTAAAACTAGCAATTTTTCTATTCAGCAGTACAAAGGGGTAAAAAACAGTAACCCAAAGAGTAAGCATTTTCTAAATCATTTCCTAAGTCTTTAAGAAAGATCCTTACAGAATTGCCTTGGTCCCTGGTAGTTTAAGTGATTTAATAAGGATAAGACTTAAGTGCTCGTGAGTACAGGACTAAAACACAAAGTGTCCGACTGAGTCCAGCTCTCTGCCCATCATTCCAGGCTGCACTCACAAAAAATTGTTAATTGCAAAGCAGTTGCCCATGTGAAGTCTGGTATATAAGAAACAATATATTACACTTACTACAAAAAAAAGGAGAGTTGAATTTCAAGGCCATACATTCTAACCCACATATGAACCACTTACCTGTCCCCTAAAAAGGGATCTGAAATCTTAGAATCACATCATTTTGTAATTGAGGAAATAGAGGCCCACACAGATGATAAAACTTGCCCCATGTCACACAGAAAGTACGAAGCAGAGGTCATAATGGAACCTACTTCTTCTGACCCCCAAATTCAGTGTTCACCACAATTGTTTCAACTCTGGATCATTTTAATTGCTCTCTTTTTTTGTCTTTTCCAAATGTATCCTGTACTTTTTGAATTTCTGTAACCAATTTCATTCAAGTATTTTTTCCAGTTGCCAATGAAATATAATTTCAGTACAAACATAACCCAAATTTGTGGCCAAATCTAAGGGATAGTTTGGATAGGAATGGGACCTGGACTTGTACTTTCATTGGTACAAAGAAGTATAGAGTTAGGAAACTCTCTCAACTTGTGCAAGACAGTAGCACCTTTTCAGCAACTTAAAGTCTTAGAAAGTTGAACATGACACCGCAATATCAAGAGATTTGTCCAATATTGCACAGCCAGTGCGTATAAGAGGTGGGACCTGAGCCCTGAACTTCCTGGCATCAAGCTCACCTTTCTTTCAATTGCACATCCCTTATTCTTTAAGGACTAGATGTCAATTTTGAATTCTGAAGTGATTATGAACCTCTAGAATGAGGGATCTGCTTGGTCTTCCCTAACATTGTGCTTGCTATCACATTTTAGGGAAGATATTGAGAAGGTCAGGCAACCTAGTGAAAAGATTGTCATTCTCAAAGCCAGGAAGAACCACATCAACGAACTCAAAAATCTAATCCATATCTTTATTGCCAAGGTAGAAGGCATTCAGGTAAAGAAAACCGGGATGGTGAAGAGTCTTGAATTTAAACTGCAGAAGTATTAATTAATCTTGGAATTGGAAATGTTTATCTTGTGAAAGAAAAGTAATGGTGGAACATATAGGATAACTGCTCTCAAGTATTTGAAGGGCCATCGAATGAAAGAAGAGTCTCATTCATGATAGCATTTTCCTTTTAACCAATGTTATTTTTAACTTCACCAGTCAATAAGGTTTTGGGTAGTTTAAATAATTTCTCTTTAACTTCCATAGATTATGCTTTTTTGAAGCACCTTTTCTAAACTCAGGGTAATTTTAAAGTTTTGAAGGCTCTGATATATTCTTGACTCTTCTAAAATGTGAGTAAAGCAATGGTAGTAGACTGAAAAAAATCACTAGAGAAGATTTGATTTCCCCCTTTGGTCCTCTATTGAGGTCAATTAATTCATTTTTACTGAAGGCTTATTGTCTAATGAGAAGGATTTATCTCCATCTACTAATGAATTTGGCATAGTTCTTCCCTTTTTCTTTGGGTACAGAAATTGTCATTCTTCTACTCCATATGATCTTCAAATAGAATTACCATAATCTAGTTGACAATTTCTTGCATGGTTTTCGTTGGGCAGAACTAGGAGGAACGAGTGTGTATTTCAGGAAGATATCATATGGAAAACCATCCTTATGTTTAGAGCTGTCCCAAAGTATAATGGGCTACCCAATGAGATAATGAATAGGTTTCCCAACATGGAAGTCTTCAGAGGGATTTTTTGGCTAATCACCAACAAATTTGTAGAAATGATCATGGTTTATATGTGGGTCAGAATGTATGGTCTTCAAATTCAACTTTTTATAGTATGCATAGTATATTGGTTCTTATATACAAAACTTCACTTCTAGTGCCTTTGGTCTATGGATTGAGTCTATTATTTCCAAAACACCTTTGGGTTGCTAGCAATAGAAAATTATCTTTTAAATAACTAGCAATTCTCAACTATCCATCCATTTATCTAAATATCTTTCCAAAGCTTGAATCTCTCTAAATCACTCCAGGTATAAGTACAGTGGTCACTCATGGGCTGAATTCCAATGATAATAGCAACATAAGACTTAACTTGCTACATTTTTTACTGACCTGAGATAGTTTACTTTTCCTCAGGCAGCATGATGGTCCTCCATTTCTAGGGCTTATCTTCTTGGCGGTGACTGTCTCAGAACTGCCAAACTCCCAAACTCCCAAACTCAAGAAATCCACACACCTTAGTCTCTGCTGGTATGAGGGATTTTAGGTGTGTGCCACCACATTCAGTTTGTGTATTCATTCTTTTCTATACATTAACACTCTTTTAGTAACTTCAATTTTATGAGTATCCATCAATATAGATCACAATCCTTCAATAACTTGGTAGATAACCTCATGAAAAGCCACTTAAAAAGGCACCTGGTAGATATTTGGATTAGAGTCATCTAAAAATATATTCTGGAATCAATCTGGTCCACTCAGAACTTATTCTTTGGTTAGACGAAGTTTGCTTCCAAGTGTTTTTGTTTTATTCCATAACTGCTATCAATTAATCAATTAAGAAATTTTTTTTCTTAATTGACTGCTATCTGCTGGGCATTATTCTAGGTGGTAGTCATACAAATATAAAGAATGAAACAATCCTTATTCACAATCCATTGATAAATCTCTCTGAAATTAACTGGGTTAGCCCTTGCACAGTAGATACTGGGTCTATCACCAGATACATACTAGAAGCCTTCAAATTCTTCCAGAGCTTATGCTCTGCTCGCCTAGATTTCAAGGACCCAGGTTTACTTTTGTATTGCAAGAAGATATTAGACAAGTATTTTTGTAAAACTATGTCTATATCTTTTTAAATTTATACTTATTTGAATATGTCTCATTTGTTTTAATATACAGCAATCCATTAGTACTGGAACCATGTCTGATTTCATCCTTGTATTTTCATACCTAAGACAATGCTTTGCACACACTAGCAGGTCTTTAATAATAACAGTTAGATCAATAAATGAATGATTTAATGAAGAATTACTTGATAGACAACGGAAATGAGGAAAACACAAAAAGACATATGTACACACGTATATGAACACACATAAAAGTACTTATTTAGATAATTTTCCTTTTCATTCTACTTTTATTTATGATCATTCGCATATTTCAGGTAAAAATATTTTGGACTGATCCTTTTTGCATATTTCCTTCAGTATATGAGATCCAGACCACATATTCAACTCTGTAATTAGAAGTAGAGAATATAACATATCTTCCAGAAGTTAATGTAACTAAAGAAGATAAATCTAGTGAATTAAGTGGGCTAAGTTTGGAACTCAGTTTTAAAATGGTCTGAAGTACTAAATGCTGCCTATAACTCTTCCTACTTCTAATTCTATGATTTTATGACTTTCCTTATCAATTCTATAAAAGTTCTAGTCTTGAAAAGTTATTTACAGTCTGCCTTCTCCAAGAGAAGCATCCTCATTATCACTCAGCAATATGAATACTATAGGCAATATATAATCTAAAAGGCATTTTATATGACAACATTCTTAAAATTCTAAGTCCCCATTGGTTGAGTAAAACAAATAATCTTCATTGCTCTTGGATACTAATTTTCCTAGAATAGCACCCAAATCCTTTCCCCGATTAGTGTGCTGGATTGTTGTCCCATTTATACTGCTAAGCTTGGTTCTTTGATCCCAAACTAATTATCTCATTTTGTCTTTGTTTGCCGTCTGCTGGCCCAGACACCAAACAATTCAACTTCTATAGAATCAGACCTGGTTACTGGTAATTTTTCCCTTTCCTTTCAATTTTGAAATCAGGAGTAAATTTAGGAATTTTTTTTCTAAATCTGACTTCTTCATAGCTATTTTCCAACCTGAGTCTTTCCATGACTGCTTTCTTCTGACCTAACGTCTCACAGAATCCCACAGAGAGCTACATTTTCCAATATAGACAGTCAGCACATGGGGATAGCTTTTTCTGCTTCTGGCACAGTGTCTGTGAGGCTACTTTGGAAGAGAACTAATTCCCCAGAATGCTTTGGCAGACACTCATAAAACCTGGAAGGAAGTTAGTTACCTCTTACCGCTCTTAAAAAGCTCACATAACATCCATCAATCAACAAGCACTTATTAGAGCCTACATGTCTTCTTTTTCATCCATAGGGCTTGGCTACCTTTCTGGCTCATGGTCAGCTTCTTATTCACAGGGACCCTAAGATCATTTAATGTTCTAGTCACATAGACTAGTTGTTTTCTATAGGGCATTTGTAGAGCTATAACTACAGTCTGGAAAAGGATTTTCTCTGAAGGTAATGAAATTTAGAATGTGCACTGACAACATTTTAATTTTTGAAGCAGCATATGGACAATTGAATTTAGCTCCTATGTAGAGGACATAGATTTGGAAGGGAACATGAAGGTCATCTAATCTAACATTTTCATTTCCTAGATGAAGAAACTGAAGCTCACAAGGGTTAAGTGAGTTGCTTAAGGTCACATCAATAGTAGATATCAAAGTTGTAATTTGAATCCAAGTCCTTTGACTACCGAGACAGTGCCATTTGTATTGTGTTTTGCAGCCTCCATTCTAAAGTGAAATTCTCATGAAATCATCTACACTTATATACAGATTTTTTTCTTTGTTATGGGTCTTGATGAACAAAGGCTAAAAAGTACGTTTACCAAGTGTCTACAATTGTATGTCATAATTTTTTATATGACCAGAAACACTGATTCAATAGTTATTTGCTGGGTAATGCCTGTAATCCAAGTATCTGACTCTTTCAAAAGAAATATGGACTGGTGATGATGATGATGATGATGATGATGATGATGATGATAATAGCTAGCATTTATATAGCACTTTAAAGCTTGCAAAAACACTACAAATCTCTCGTTTCAGATTTATGACAACTTTGAGAGGTGACTGCTATTGTTTTCTCCACTTTACAAATGAAGAAAATGTTGCATTAGTGAAGAAAAATTCATGTTAGGTGACATGCCCAGTGTCAGTTAGTAAGTACTGAGGCTACATTTCAGTGCAGGTCTACTTGACTCTAGTTCCAGTGTTCTATCCATTGAACCACCTATTTAGGTATTTCTACCTCAGGGATCATGGACTGTTTTGCCTGAATAAACGCCCTCCCTTCAAAGCCATATTATGCCACCCTTTTCTCCAATGAATATGAGATGAAATTAATCTATCTTTGTGGAAAGGAACAAAGATTTACACAGTAGTAGCCCATATCCATGGGCAACTAGGTGGTTTAGAGTCAGGAATATTCATCTTCCTGAATTCAAATCTGGCCTCAGATACTTATTAGCTTTGTAACTTAATCCTGCTTGTCCCAGTTTCCTCATCTGTAAAATGATCTGGAGAGGGGAATGGCAAACCATTCCATTACATTCGCCAAGAAAACTTCAAATTAGGTTATGAAGAGTCACACATGACAAAAAAGACTGAATAACAAAAGTCTACATGCATTAATGATAAAAAACAAATATGCATTTGGAGTCTGAGTCCCCTAATCTTCATTAAATTGTGCATTTTGTGCTAATAATAACTCACATTCCTCTATTATATTAATTTTTCTGAAGTGCTTTCCTCATACAAATCCTTTGGGAAAAATAATGTGATAATTTCAGATACCAAGCAAATCTCAGAGACATAATTTGACTTGACTATTTTAGGGTCCATGCCTTGATTCAATCCTCAATTTACAGATGCGAAGTCCATTTTTTCTACATCATACTTAGATATCACTATAATTGCTGGGGATGACATTAGGTAGGGCAGAAAGAAAAGTCTTACTAATCACCAAATAAATTAAATCTTTTAAATTTGCAAGTATTAGAACTCTACTACATAGCTCACTTCAAAAGACCTTGTTCTTGACAAGGTATAGTTGAAATCTAGTTCTCTTTATCCAGCATTTCCTCAGCATCAAAGATGTAGAGGTAGAAAGGGCATGAGAGATTACTTAGTATAACTCATTTTATTGATTATAAAAATCAGTGCTTGAGAAGTTTAGTGATTTACCTCTGGCCACACAGATATCAAGCAATGGAATCAGGATTCAAATCCAGCTCTTCAAATTCAAAATCCAGTTATCTTTG
Source organism: Phalanger gymnotis (assembly GCA_028646595.1). Lineage (NCBI taxonomy): Eukaryota > Metazoa > Chordata > Mammalia > Diprotodontia > Phalangeridae > Phalanger > Phalanger gymnotis. Next base: position 254,918,201 of record CM053622.1, on the reverse strand, counting down.
AAAAATGTGGAACTGACTCATATTTTAGCTACTTTAATGGAAATTACACAAAGGGTATCAGAATTAATAAAATATTATATGATTTCCTTCAACATAGTGTAGACTCCAAGCTTCTATTTAGGCAAGTAACTCCCATGTCATAGAGATTCTAGCCTACGTTAAGTTGCAAGTGACTTGAACAAAGGGCTTTTGTTTTATCTATCTATCCTCAGTGTCTTCTAGAAAACGTGCATATATTAGGACCTTAACAAGTGTTTACTGAATAAATGAAAGATCAAATCCATTGGCTATTGAAATATTACTTGGATTCTAATTTCTTGAAATATTACTTGTATTTTTATTTTATTCTTGTTGTTTTTCAGTTGTTGCTGACTTACTGTGTCTCATTTGAGGATTTCTTGGCAAAGATACTGGTATGGTTTGCCATTTCCTTCTCTAACTCATTTCATAGATGAGGAAACTGAGGCAAATAGTGTTAAGTGACTTGCTCAGGGTCACAGAGTTAATAAGTGTCTGAGGTGAGATTTGAATTCAGAAATATGAGTCTTCCTGACTCTGGGCCCAGACCTTTAACCACTGTGTCACCTAGATGTTTTATTTCACTCTG
>CM053622.1:254891410-254917094 GCA_028646595.1 Phalanger gymnotis | reverse complement strand
TCACATGAGTGGTATCAATCTTGATGGATGCTTCTTATACTCAGGGCTTTCCAGAAAGGCTGCCTTGTTAAACCTCTGTAATGTGTGAATTTCATAATATGAGATGATTGGAATCATACATATTTCCAAAGCCTGGTGACTAGAACAGTTTTATTTTTAAATGCTATTTTCTAAGGTTCGATAATTTCCCCAAAGACACTTACCAAGTTTGTCATGGAGACAGGATTAGAAGTAATCCATGCCTTCCTCACACAAAGTCAGAGGCACCACTCTCACCCCCTTGCAAATTAAACCAGCCATGAATTTCTCTAAACAACACTATGGACAATTTTATATATATGTTAGCACAGTGCTGATTCGTGGGAAGAAAAATCACTGATGAAGGCCCAGTCCTCAGGACAGTTCTATGGAACTGCATGCTACCTACAGAGTGGAAGGTGAGGGTAAAGTAGGGGACGTGACTCCTGAATGGCTGAGAGACTTACATAAATGGAAAGAAGACTTCCTTAAATTTAAAGAGACTTCTATTGGAGGCAGAGAAGGAGCTCGAGAAAAAGGGACAAAGGGCAAGCAAAAATTTACGAACAGTGTACAAGAGTCCTCGCTAGAGCCACAGAAATATGGAGGAGCCAGTTTCAACTTATTTCTTGACTTCCAATGCCTACGACCTCAAAGATTGTTGAGAACAGACACCCCTCTGGTGGGATAATTCACTTTATGGTTGAGATGAGATCCTGAAGTGCTCATTTATTCCTATCTATTCTTTCAGATGAATTATACTCTAATCTGTATAACTTCTCCAATTTCTGCTTACTGATTAGGTTGAAGAAGAGATTCACCAGCTGTTCATGTTTATATAACTAGCATTTGTTTGGGGGGAGCTAAGCTCTTGAGAATAACCTCAAAGTTCCCCTCCCCCTTTAGAGTGGAAATAGATTTATTCTGAACCCCCAAAAGGGAGACCATCCTATCTTTAGATTTATGAATATTAGAGGTGTGGTAGAGAGTAAATTCTAGACTAGTGCCTCTTCTGGAGTCAGGAGAGTGAAGAAATGATCATCCAGCCATGGCTCATAATTGCTCCCTCTTTCTTAGACTACTTATGGTGTGGTCACAGCCCTCCTGTTACTCTCCACTATGGTGGAAACTATAGTCTTTCTATGGAGATTTAGAATGTGGCTTTCTAGAGCCCTGATCTGATGGCTATCTACCCACATCATCCATTTGCCAGTGATTTTTGATGAGATATATGCAAATCTATGGTACATAAGTTGGGAGAATAGGTCCAGAGTCATGAAAAAACTTTAATTTCAATGTCTTGACCTATAATAGGAGCTGCCAAACTAAGCTTCCAAACTATCTGAACTAATGACAAGCTCCAAAATGGAGAACTATTATCTGGGCACCTCCACTTCAGAAAATATGATGTTATTAAGAAGCAGCCTGACTTCAAGAGATAGGTTGTTACCCCATTAAATCGTACTTACTATAAGATTGCAAGGAGAGTAGATAATAGTATTTGGAGCACATCTTCTACCAACACAGATCTCAAGCCGTTCTTGCCTTAGGAGACAAAGGCAGGAACCACACTGTGTGAGCCACCAAAATTTAACACAATGTTCTGTACCTGTTGTTGCTCAGATGTTTTTCAGTTGTGTCCAACTCTTTGTCACCCCATTTAGGGTTTTCTTGGTAAAAATACTGGAGTTGTTTGCCATTTCCTTCTCCAGCCCATTTTACAGATTATGAAAGTGAGGCAAACAGGGTTAAAGTGACTCACCCAGAGTCACACAGCTAGTAAATGTCTGAGGCCAGATTTGAGATCAGGAAGATGAATCTTCCTGACTCCAGGCCCAGAACTCTATCCATTGCTCTACCTAACTGCACTCATTTTCTGCCTAGGCATTATTAAATACTGGATGAACTGAATTAAATTGAATGAATTGCCTTGGTGGAAAAAATACCTAGTGTCTCCATACTAAGCTATACTGATGTTTACGTAACTGACATATAGCAGTCCATCTTAAGGCCCATAATATAAATCTTTCTAGAGCGGAAAACCTACCAGAACTTGCATGCACCAACTGTCCAAGAACTCAGGATCACTTCCACAAAAATACTTTATTAAGTAGGACTTTAGCAGAAGGATTAATTCATATTTATAGGCAAGGGTATTCCTGATCAGAGACAAAGAGAATAGCGGATGTATATTTTCAGCGTCTTGACACTCAATACAATTAATTTCTGTAGTAATATCTATAGGTAAACTAACATAGCTGTATGATTAAAAATTAAAACTAAACTAATACTTTTGAACACCATGTATATGCACACATACATAGATACATATGCACATATATATGACTACATAATTAGTATAATGTGATATGTTAAAAAAAAAAGACAATTTGGAATTGGGTAGCCTATTGAATTATTTTGTCATTATGTGGTTTTTAGGTATTGCAAGTGGCCAGTGAACTACACCTAGAATTGAGGAAGAGCAGGAAAAGATTGGGCTAGAAAACATTTGGGAAATTGAACTCTGTTTTCAGTTTTACCAAATGCACACTGCCCAAAGAATCAATTTAATTCCATGGTCATTTATTGTTTATTTACTAGACTTTAGGCAGAGGGATAAGATATAGGATCTAGGTGGCATAGTGGATAGAGTGCCAGGCCTAGAGTCAGGAAGACTCATCTTCCTGAGCTCAAATCCAGGCTCAGACACTTACTAGCTATGTGACCATCGGCAAGTCACTTAATGAACTATTTGCCTCAGTTCCTCATCTGTAAAAAGAACTGAAGAAGGGAATGGCAATATGTTTCCCAAGAAAACCCCAAAAAGGTTCGCAAAGCATCAAACACAACTGAAAAATGACAGAATGACTTGTAAGACATTATTCTAGGCATCAAAGATAGAAAGATAAATAGTTGAAATAGCCTTTTGCCTCAAAGAGCTCACATTTCCACTTGGAGAGGCACTATGTGCACATATAAGTAAGTAGAAGATTATTTGAGGAGGCAGATTACACAACAACTGGGGATATCAAGAGATTTCCTCTACATTAGAAGACGGTACCTGATCTGACCATTGAAAGAAGTGAAGGGTTCTAAGTGGTAAAGGTAAGGTAGAAATCTATTCAAAGCATTGGTGATAGCTTTTCTAAAAGCATGCAATGGAATCTGGAAATGAAATGTGTGGTTCAAAGAAGGAGGAAATTGGCCAATTTGGCTAGAATAGAGAAAATATGAAAGCGACCAATGTAAAATGTCTGAAAAGGCAGACTAGAGACAGATTTTTGAAGAGCTTTAAATACCAAGGGTAGGAGTTTATATCTTATGCTAGAGATAATAGGGAGCCACTGAAGATTCTTGAGTTCACCTTTGAAACACCAAAATTCTCCCACCGATTAAATATGTTTGGGAATCCTGGAACATCACAATTTCAGAACTGAATTTGAAATAACCCAGGAAACAATGTAAAAAATACTTAATGGGGACAGTCTGCAATATAATTATCTGCTTGTGATTAGCTATGAAAAATGCACTCTAGAGACAGAAAAAGGAGTTACATTTAGCTATGTAGAATAAATAGGAGTAGCTAGGTGGCACAGTGGATAAAGTACTGTGCCTGCAAACAGGAAGACTTATCTTCTTGAGTTCAAATCTGGCCTGAGACACTTACTAGCTGTGTGACTCTGGGTAAATCACTTATCCCTGTTTATCTTAGTTCTTCATCTATAACATGTGTAGGAGAAGGAAATAGCATACCACTCTAGTCTCTTTGACAAGAATACCCCAAATGGGTTCACAGATAGTCAGACACAACTGAAATTACCGAACACCAAGGGTAAATTAAACAAGAACTAAAATCTATTAGCTCAAGTAGTACCTTGAAATTGATACCCTCGAAAACCTCCAACAAGAACTTTGGGTGGATTTTCTATGGAAGATTTAGGAGAAAATATGGATGCTCAACAAGAAAGTATGTTTGCAGTGTGAAAGTTAGTGTGTGTGTGCGTGTGTGTGTGTGTGTGTGTGTGTTCTTTGCTGGTGCTATGCTGGTTGGTTGAGGAATGTCAAAGTCAGTGGAGATGATACACTGATAAACTCAAGATGTAGCCAAAGAATATCAAAACTCATACTAGACATACATGGAAATAGACCCTGACTGCCCCTATTTGAGCAGTCTTCCCCCAAAATACTTACCCCTAGTGGCAATCATATTGCCTCTTCCCATCAGAGGAAAAACTTTTTACTGTTTTGATGTGCTTGGCACAGAGTAGGGCCGACTTGGGCTCACAGATTTAGAACTGGAAGAGACCTTATTGAATCTAACCTCTTATTTTACAGATAAGGAAACTGAGGTTCAAAGAGGTTAAATGGCTTGAGCAGACTCACCCAGCTACTAAACACTCTGTAATCTTTCTAACTCCAGATCTTCTTAACTCCAGATTTAATAAGGCTCTATCCATGAAATCACCTGACTAACGAATCAGTTAATAAATGCTTACTGATTAACTTATTGTTTCCATCTTTTCTCACCTTTAAATTCCTCAGCTCATTGTAAAACCATGTTTTCTATGCCATCTCTGATTTGGAAAGCAAACCCAAAATGATGGCCAAAGTCCAAAGAGGGGTTTTCAGTATTGGCTTGTCCATCTGTCAAATTACTATTATCAGGATGAATTGAGTAACAGAAAATAAACATGGATAATGTTTTTTAAAATACAAATTTACATTTTCCATCCTTAGAGATACCTGGTTACTCAAAGTGGCATATTTTTCAAATGTAGACATGGTATGTGACTATTTCTACCCTTTAAGCCAGTTGTTTTGTTGCATATGTTATATCCGAGTTTCTCTACAATTAAATTTATATCTTGATATGTTATCAGATTCAACTTTTATTATTTTCTTTGTATTTTTGGACCAAAAATAGAAATTCTATGTGCTTGGTCTATGTGCTTCATTCCTTTTGGGGTGTGTGTGTGTGTGTGTGTGTGTGTGTGTGTGTGTGTGTGTGTGTGTGTTTAGTCTGTCCTTAAGAATTTTCAAGCAATCTGCATGATCCAGATTGGTTAGAGCTGGCTGTCAACAGCAGCAACAAAAACAACAAAACAAAATACTTCTCTTCTGCTCTCAAATTAGAGTCTATTTCTGGCCACCTGTTTCCTGTTTGAAATAAAGCTATCAAGCCATCAGTTTATCCATATGTATTTGTCATTTCATCTTTACTCTGTCAGGCAATGGGATTCCAAAGTGTGTAGCTAATGGCTTCCTTTAGCAAAACCTAGGTCTACTGCAATGCTAATCTCTAGATTTCAATTCTCAGTGAGATTCTCTTTGTTTGTTATTTCTCTCAGTCTCTCATTTTATTTTATATTTTTGAACAATGCAATTGGAAAATAAAACTAATTCTGTTACAGCAGCATGCTTTCATATCTACTTGGTTTCTCTCAGTCTCTTTTAAATCATGTTTCATAGCAGTTTCGTTTAATTGCTGGAAACCACTTTAGCCCCCTGTTAAGATAGAAATAAGGGATAGTGGAATATGATATCCAATCTAGCTATTATAGAAAGCATACAAATTTACAAGTATTTTCCTATAAAGTCATCTCTACAGATTAATTCATGACATGCATTGTTTAAACAGCATTCAAAGAACATTTTAAAATACTAACCAAAATTATCTAATAATAAGTCTTGAATTTGTAAATGTTTTCAGGAATGAGATATTTTATATTTAAAGGCTACTTAGTCATTTAATTCCAATTAAAATTATTTGTACTACTGGGCTTCGTATCAATATTTAAAACATTTTCTTAGTTTTATTTAAGTTAAAGGTAAAGATTAATTTATTCTCTGCATCATGAACAATTACCATTTTAATTTTCCACCCTGTAGAAAATAATGCATGTATTCTTAAAAGGTATTATCTTTTTTAGAAGTGAATTTTATATTTATAACTAACTTTAAGGAAGGTTCATAGGAAACTAAAAGCATATTTATAAGAAGAGCTCTTATCAAATAAGTTCAATCATTTTGTTACAACATATAGAGATGATAAAAGGCTTTCCATTAAAAGTTGGCTGACTTCTTACTGGCTACATTGTAGAAGGTTTTCTCAGCCATGTTAGGAGTTGGACTAGTCATTGCAATACTTTCCAATTCTAAGATGCTGTGATTCTGGAAAAAGATGTGTTTTAGCTCTTATATGTTCTCAACATACAGCTAAAGACCGGTAACCTACATAGAACTTGGGGAGATTAGAACCATGGGGAAGGAGGCAGAAAGAGATGCTTTCCTTTCCCATTGGGTACTATTACCTGGAGAGTACAGGGACATATCTGAAAATAAAAGAAAAATCCCATCATAATTATATGCTTTTTCTTCTTGACTATATTTCTCTCACAAGAAGGCTAAAAAATAGTAAGGTGCTTTAAAATGAATAGGAAAACAAATAAATTAACCATATTTGTATGATTTAGTGGCAGGACAAATCAGTCAACCCACATACATGAATGAATTTTACTCATAAATTGACTCATTCCCTCTAGCATATTAAAATGTGAGATTATAGAATCTTAGGCATGAAAGAGTTGCTTTAAAAATCTGTAATCCACTTACCTTCACCTACCTAGCCTAGGCCCAGGGTCAGTTACATAACTGCTAATCTTTCTGTAATCCGTTTGCCTCCTTACACTGCTCATGCTAATCCCCAGAGTAACATCCATTACATTCAGTTTCTCCATTCTTGCCCCCTGGGCAGCCCTGGTTATTCTTATAAAAAGGCACAACAGCTTGCTGATAGAATCCACTATCAACATAGTGAAAACTGATACTATCCAATTTCAACTGAACCCCATTTGGTTATTCTTTTTTCACTCATTCATTTTGATGATCTTGTATTAAACATCCTCTATGCTCCAGGCCTGACCTATTCTAGACACTGAGGATAATAAGACAAAATAAGAAAGAGTCCTTGTCTTTGAGTTGCTTATATTCTATTCTTGAAAAAATGATTGATTAGATTAGATTAGATTGTAAACTCCTTAAGGTCAGGAGCTGTCTTTTGTCCCTTTTCCTATCCCCAATGGTGTTGCAACAATCTGCTAGCGGCTGCTGAAGAGGCGTAAGACCCACCAGCAACCAGCACACAGAAAGCTGCCAACACAGGTTCTTTCGATCTGCTTTACTAAGGAAAGCAACCTTAAGGGGTTCGCAATCTTACTTTAATCCAACATATAAATATTATTTACTCAGCTCAGGGGGAAAAGCCAGCACCCTGAACTTCAGAGAAAATCCAAACAAATTACAAACATACATTTATAAGCAGACCAAATACAATTCATAGTTACCAAGGAACAATCAACATTTGAGTTTAGCCAGGAGCTTGACAACGGCTGGCCCAAAGTTACGCACCACTCCTGCTGTGGCTCAGAGCTCCAAAAGAGAAAGCCACCCTCTGGGTTTATATATTTTGTTCAAGGTCAAAGGTGAGTCACACATGCGACTCACCCACATGACCTAAAATCATCACAAAACTGCATCTTAAAGCCACATGGTCTAAAAGCCTCTGATGTCACAAACATGTCACCCATGTAAACTAAGCTTTCCCTTGGGGCAAGGAGATCATCAAGGACATCTAATTTAATCAAGTAAACAAAGGCCAAACTCCTCAAGGGCACTTGGTTGAGTAAGCGCTAAGAGACCATCTTGATTGCCCATACAAATGGTTAGCACAGTGCCTGATACATAATAGAAACTTAATTGACTGTAAGGGAGGAAACCTAACATCTGTCAGTCAGACAATCAAGTATTTGTCAAACATATAATGTATTCCAGCGATTGCAGTAGGCACTGGAAAATAAAAATATCTCAATGAAACAGTAAATAGCTACAGCAAGCTTATGTTCTAGCAACATGAATAAATACGAAAATGAAAGTGAGGGGCATTAGCAGCTGAAAGGGAAACCACAGAAAGACTCATGTGTAACCACATTGGCATACCCAGAATGGCTGCTAGTGCAAGTTCTTTTAATCTGCTTTACTAGGAAAGACAACTGTTTCAAGGGTCAACAATCTTCTTTGATTACATTAAATATGAACAGAGAAAAGACAGAGAAGAGAAATAAAGACCAATAGATAGGGTTCTACTGCCTGAAGCAAAACTATCCTGCTATACATACTTTATATTCACCATTGGATCGAGAGAGCCTTTACTGCTGAGCAGTTGGGGGGGGGGGGCAGGGCCTGAACACACAGCCACTCAGAGTCTCAACCAGGGAATCACAAGATGCTTCTTGTAAACAAGCCCCCAAAGCAAAAATATATACTCTTTTGGCTAATAGGCTCAGAGCCAGAAGGCATCACAGCCCTCCTGACTCAGTGCCTAATTAGCTTAGTACCAAAAGGTATGTAAGCCTTCCTACAAGCAAACAAGCTTCCCTTAATGGGCTCAACATGAGGCCTATTGATGGTCAGGGAAGATCTTATTCCCCATTAGCCTTATATAGAGGAAGACACTAGAGCTGAGTGTTGAAGAAATCAAGCAGCAAAGGTATTTTAAAGAGCAAAATCGAGGGGAGAATGCTTTCCAGACATGGGACACAGAATGCGCAAGGGAGTGGAGGTAAGAGATACAATGTGTTATTTGAAGAATAACAAACAGGTCAGTTTGACAGTACCATGGAATGAACAAAGAGAAGTAGTGTGTAATTATTCCCTTTTGTTCTCATGTTCTGCATATCAAAAATAAACTCTCAAGGGTAGTCTAAGGGAAAAAGGAACTGCCAATCCTGAAAACCTATGCACAGAGCTCATCACTTTCAGGTGTCTTTCAATTCTATTTCCCCCTTCCAGGAGCCCTTTGATTCTCTGCAAGGATAAAATGGTATAGTAAAAATACCTTCAGCAGCTCCAAAGTTTCTCCCCTTCTTGTCACACACTTACCCGTATTCTCAGCCTCATCTTCCATTACTCCCTGACATGAATTCCAGCAGAATTAGTTTGCACAGTACTCTCCAAACAATCCATCTGTATTTCCACTTTTCTTCTTTGCTTATGTTGACTGCTTGGAAGAGCCCTATTTCCTTCTTCTTCACTTATCTATATCTTCTCCATCCTTTAAAACCCAGCTGAAGTTTCAGTCCTAACCCAAAGCTCCCCTTGGTTACCCCAAATTTGTTCACATTTACCTCTGAGCATCCTTAGAAGCTACTGCATGGACCGTTCAATGGCAGTTAGCCTATTCTGTTAGGGACACCAAGGTGTCGCAGTGGATGGAATGCTAGATCTGGAATCAGGAATACTTGAGCTTAAATCGAGCCTTAGAGACTTATTAGCTGGGTGACTCTGGGGCAAGTGATTCAACTTCTGTTCGCCTCAGTTTCCTCAGATATAAAGTGGTGAAAATTATAACATCCACATCCCAGGGTTGTGAGGATCATAAATGAGTAATAATTATAAAGTACTTAGCACAGTGCCTGGCACATAGTAAGCACTATATACATGTTAGTTGTTGTTATACTTTCTGTTTGTATCCTCTCTCCCAAACTAGCCTCTTAAATTCATTGACTGTGTGATCTATTTCTTTTTATCCCAGTACCCACAGCAGTACCCTACACAAAACATATGCTCAATAAATATTTGTTGGTTATGACTAAGAATTGAAGAGGAAAACTGTCACAATCTATAAGCAAGAATTCCCTCAAAGAGAGCAGCATAATCATTCCAGAATCATTTCTTTCAAAATTTAGGCTAAACACTGCCTTCTAACTGAATCATTTCTTGTCATCTGAAATGTAACTTTTCCTGGTCTCCTTCTCAAAGTACCTTATATTCGATGATAATGAATTTATTCTTTTATATGTAATCTACATATACTTCAGTAACAATAGGTTGTGCTGTGGAGTATGAAGGTCATCTATGCTCTTCTCTCTTTCTCTTCCCAATCAAAAACGGGACAGGGTCGAAATCCTCACAGATTCCACCTACTAGGCCAACTGGAGGCAGGACTTTCTTTTCTAGTACCTTCCAGCTCTCCCCCTTCCTGCAGATAGAAGGGGCAAAGTTTAGGCTCTGGAACCAGCTCTCACACCATCAGCAGTACTATTGTTTCGATGGTTTATTCTTCCAGGTGAAATCAAAGTGAAGCCAAAGTTCCAGTTTTAGGGTTCTGTTTGGGACAGTTACAAGATTATTTATAAAACTAAACTGTCCCTTGAAAGGGAGTTCTTTAAACTCCTTGTGTTAGAATTGCAAGGTTCCAGCAGAGAAGAATACAAAACCCCTAAGGCCATCCATTCATGTACTCTGTGATCCCATGTAATAACATGTCCACAGACAAAGGGAAGAAGATTACTTATATTCCCCATTATAATGTTAGCTCCTTGTAATTAGGGGTTGTTTCATTCTTTTTTATTGTATCCCCAACAATATTTCTGTGCTTGTAACTTAATAAATACTACTCGACTGTGGATTGATCATAGAATCACAGCAACAAGACAGAATCAGAAGAAACCTCAGTGGCCAATGAGTTCAAACCATTCTCAAAAGAAATTCTCCACAATAAGTTATCCAGAAAATGCTCATTCACCCTTAATTAGAAGAGTTCCAAGGAGGAGGAATTTTTGTTGTTCAGTCATTTCTTAGTTGTGTCCAACTCTTTGGATCCCCCATTTGGGGTTTTCTTGGCAAAGGTACTGGAATGGTTTGCCATTTCCTTCTCCAGCTCATTTTGCACATGAGGAAATGGAGGCAAACAGAATTAAGTGACTTTTCCAAGCTAATAAATGTCTGAGGTCACATTTGAACTCAGGTCTTCCTGACTCCAGGCCTAACACTCTGTCCACTGCACCACCCAGCTGTCTCAAAGTATATCTAAAAAATGCTTATCCACCCTTAACTAGAAGAGCTCCAAAGAGGAGGAATCTACTACCTCTCAAGGAAGAACATTGCACATTGTTAGGAAGTTCTTCATAACAAGAATATAAATATGTTTCACCCATGTTTCCTCTTCTTTATGCCCTCTAAAGCTAAACAGAATAAGTCTAATCCCTCCATTATATGACAGGCTTTCGAATGCTTGAATACAGCTATAATAGTCTACCTTGAGTCTTCTCTTCTTCCAACTAGACATCTCTCATGCATGTAAATGATCACACATGATGTGGACTCAAAGATTTTTACTATACTAGTGCTCTCTTTTAGACACTCTCCAACTTATCAATGTATTTCATAAAAGGTAACACTTAGGACTCAATAGAACACCTCAGATGAGTTCTGACAAGGGCAACAAGGAGTCGGACTGTTACTCCTCTATTTTTGGAAGCTAGTGTCTAGCATAGTGCCTGGCATACTGTAGGTACTTAATAATGTCTGTTAATTATTTCATTCATTGAATTAATCAACCTATTCAATAAAGAACAATAGCACATTATGCTGTTGACTCGTATTTGAGATTATGATCCATTACAAATGCCAGATCTTTTTCAGACAAACTGCTATCAGGGAATAAAAATTCGGTATAAATAAAATGTTGATTAAGGCCCTAAGACTAATTGCCATAGTAGTAACAGCAATAGCTCCAGGAACTCAATGGAGCATTTTCACATATATTAACTCATAGGATCCTCCTTATAACCCAGTTAGCTATTACTATTCCCATTTTTCAAATATGAACCTGAAGGCCAGAGAGGCTTATTAACTTTCCCAGAAATCACAAAGAAAATTTGTTGGCTCTACCAAGTCTTGAGTTACTCTTTTTTGATAGTCACAAATAAATATCAAGAAAATATATCACACCAATATCCTTCTGATGTGTCCACTGAAAAATCTGGCTGCCTATTATCCAGAAATTAGGCTTTAGCTTTGTTTGGTTATTGTGCCAATTATCTGTCTTATAAGATACATGAAATAGGCATTTGATCAAACAGCAAAGCCAACAGGACATTTAAATAGGGAATGTTGGGAAAGAGCTCAAATCTATTATAAGCAGCACAATGAGAAAGAATGTGATGATGTATAAAAAAGAAAAAAAAAGTTATTTGGAACTACCTATTAGTAAATCTGTTCATACCTCAGAGATGTGCAGATCAGTTGGGAAGAGACAGACTGGAGCAACTCCAGGCCCTCTGTGCTTGTTCAAGATAATAAATGAAGCCAGTCTTGGGGGAAGGGGTTGTTTGTTTCTTTTTGGTCATCTTTCTCCCATTCCATGTCCCAAAATCCCAAGCATCCTGGTTAGTGCTTCTTCCCTTACCACCTGTGAGCATCTCTATGCCAATGTAAAGATTGATGCCTCATTTCATAGGGAAGACTTTATGTACTTTCCACATCTTACAAAATGTCATACGAGGCTGAAAGGACAGCTGTGCCTGGAGTTCCTGAATGGATCAGGCAAGTATACCTAAGTTAGACCTGTTTTCTCCAGGAGACAGAAAATCCAAAGCAATGGTCAAACTTCTACCACTTAAGAAGAAAATTAATATAAGTCCATGACTCCACGGACTCAGTCAATGGCCGTCTCTGTTTGAGACAGATGTCCTGCATTATACAGGCAAAAATAAATTCATCCCCGCTTCTTCTTCCAAGCTTCTTCTTTGCATGGCATATAAAAAAGATGACTTGTCAAGGTAAATTAGTCGTCCCACCCACCTTAAAACAATCGTTTATTGATGCAGGGAGATTCTGAGATATATTTAGCCAAATACATCTCAGAATTTTCCTTAATTAAAGATTTCTGTGGGAAATGTTTATAGAATATTCGAGAGACTAGTTGATAGAGTTAACTTAGATTCTCAGCAAAATTTTGAAAGGCATTATTAAAAATATTGTGAGCACTTAGAAATAGAAGTGGCAATCACAAAGAGCCAACTTGGGTTAATCAAAAACAATTCATGCAAGAGAAGACTCTCCCTTTCGCTCTCATAAATTTACCACACATACTCTACCAGGGCAATGTGAGGGCACAATATACTTCATCTTTATCAAAGTATTTGATTAATTCCCTCCTGATATCCTTGTGAGAAAGATGGATATATGCAGGCTGGATGAGAACATAATTAGGTACATTAAGAATTGGGTGAGTGACTGGACACAGAAAAGGTTTAATAAAAAAATCAAAGTCAACTTAAAGAAACTCAGGACTCTTTCCCTGTAATATTCAACATTTTGTTCAATGATTTGAAAGGATAAATATCATATTTTTAAAATTTGTTAATGGCATCAAGCTAGAAGGTATATTTATTAACTTGGAATCCAGAAAGAAAGAAAGAAAGACAGGCAGAGAAAGAGAGAGAGAGAGAGAGAGAGAGAGAGAGAGAGAGAGAGAGAGAGAGAAACAGAGACAGAGAGAAACAGAGAAAGAAAGAAATACAACCTCAAATACATAAACCTGCTCTAACGATGATCTGAACTTAATCAGTAAAATAGAATAGGTATTAAGCTAAAGTCATACATTACGGTTTTAAAAATCAGCTATAGAAGCACAAGATGTGGGAGATATGGCTAGATGATACTTCACATGAAAAATATCTGAGAATTTCCATGAATACAAGATCGGTATGAGTCAGCAGTGTGACGCAGCTGCACTAAAAGACTGATGTCATTTCAATCTCTATCAACAAAAACATCATCCTAAAGAAGGGAGTTGATAGTTCTGTTGCATTCTACAATGGACAGGATAGATCTGAGATACACATTTTAGTTCTGGATACCACATTTTAGGAAGGATATTAATGAGCTGGATTTGGACTGGGGTGTGGGAAATAATCAAAAGCATACTATATGAAAATTTGTTGAAGGAATTGAGGACACATGCAGAAAATGTTTGTGCATCAGTGAACCTTGAAACAGAAACACTAACCCACTGTAGCAAATCATCTGCTCTACTTTGATTCATTTTATTAGGCAGAAGAAGAGAAGGCATATGAGCAACATCATAGCTGTCTTCAAATATTTAAAGTCCTTAGCCTAATTGGACTAAGACTACGACTATGTGCTTTGCACACAGAGAGCACTTAGGATTCCTTTAATTGAATGTCTTTGAATGTTTGCTTTCCTCATGGTGCCGCTCTACTCCCCAGTATAGACTGAAGCTGTTCCTTACCCCTTCCTTCTATGTAATCATTGGCTACATCTTTCCATAAATCCTTTGTGAAAAATCTTCCCAATCTCCCAGAATCTTTCCTCTGGTACAGTACTTAGTTTGTGCATCTTTTATTCCAAATCCTTGTTATTTAACAGGTTTATCACAGCATAATTCTTTGGCATTTTCAAATGTAATTTTTAGTATTTTCTTTTGGAGTCAATAGCATCTGTATCTGTAGCCTCATGTGTGGAGGGAACTCTTGGTATGGAAACTCTCTCTACTGATACAAATTGGCAACTATCTGTAAATTGTAGTCTCAGAAAGCTTTCTAGGGACACTGAGTCATCAATTGACTTTTTCATGGTCACACAGCTAGTATGTGTCAAGAAGAACCCAGTCTTCCTGATTCTAAAACTGGTGCTTTATCCACTATGCCAAGTTACCTCTCATTTTTAGTCCCATATTCCAGGGGAATATATAAGTAAGGAAAGGCATATATTTAGATCTGAATACAAATATTTTAGAAGCATCCAGAAATACTCATTGAACCAGCTTCCAACAATAAATTCAGGATTTTATTTTCTAATTTTTTTTTCCTTTTTTTCTCAGCCAGCCGTCTTGCTGTTACATCTTCTATCAAATTGGGCATTGATCGAGTACCCATATGAGAGAAATGGGCAAAAAACTGCTGAGAAAAAAAATCACAATAGCCAGTTTATGTGAGTGCAGGGGACAGATGGGCCTGTTCTGATATATTTAGCTTGTCTTAAAAATTAGCAAGAATCATGGTGTGGATCAGTTCAGCTACCGTGATTAGTATTGATTTGGTCATATTGCTGAAAGGCCATATTACAGTTAGATTTTGTGTCTGCTCTTAGATATGGCTAATGAATCCTTCAGAGTCATTGTAAATATGGAAAAAACCAAGTCTTTAATGTTTACAATAATTAATAACAGATCCTAAAATAAACTCAAAATAAATCTAGCCATTTATTTAAAACACATTCCATATCAATTTTTACTGCAACTATTATTAATTAGTAAAATTAACTGATATGAATTTAACTTTCTTAACCTATCCTACTTCTGGCAAAGACACTGGCAATAAATAAAATAGTCAAAACAAAATAGATGAGGAGAAGGTAAAATTGAAAATTAAATGACTCCAAAGCTTAAGCCCACTCAAACTATTTCAAGAACAGAAAAATTCTCCAGCAGTTTAATTTTTTTCACTATGATGGAATCTATGGGTTGAAAACTAATTTAAAGGAATAAAATGGTTACAATATTATTTAGAGCTCATCTGAGGTAATTGTGGGAGAGCACTTAGTTACATTTTTTTTATTTTATCACTTAAATAGATTTCAACCCATAGATTTTATTTTAGTAAAAAGACTATTTTATGTCTTGAAATTTTTTTTATTCCCTGACATTTCCCTCATCCCCTTGGGGGAAGGGGAGATAAGTTGCTGTGTGCAGGTAAATTCTTTTTTTTGTTTTGTTTTGTTTAATTGTTGATTGAAGAAAATGTTAATAATACGGATTAAACTTAACAATGTGTCATGTGTCCATTTTTTCCTTTCTATAGAGCCAGTTGTTAAACATTCACCAGCACACACCTAGTCTAGAGTGCATGCCCCATTCGGTGAGAAGTGTCCCCATCCACTCCTACTAAAATCACTTACTCCCTTAATTTTGGTGTATGTTATATCAAAGTTCTAGAGTGGATGGAGCCACAAGGCTGAATTATGTGGACAGCAGTGAATATCCCCAATATACCATAACACAAGGGCAGAAAGACCCAAAGTCAGGTACAATTCACCTGAATGGCTCCTGCCAAATTTAACCAGTCTCTTCGCTGTGCTCACTTTACCATTTTCATTTTCAAAAAATTATTTTAATATTCATTTTTAAAAATTTTTGAGTTTCAAATTCTCTCCTCCACCCCTCCACTATGCATCGAGAAGGCAAGCAATATATCAATTATATACACAGAGTTATGCAAAACATATCTCCATAGTAGCCATGTTGCAAAAACAACAGCAACAATAAAAAGCAAGACGCACAAAGGAAGTGAAAAAAGTATGCTTGAATCTTTACTCAGAGCTCAACAGCTTCTCACTCTAAAGGTCAATAGCATATGTCATCATGAGTTATTTCAAAATTAGCCTCTAGGTCATCAAAGCCAGAATGCCCATTAGAGGTTATCTATCCCAAACATTTTATTTCACAGCTGAGGACATGAAGGGTTAGAGTCAGTGTTAGAGAAGCTCGATCACTTCCCAAGGTCACAGAGGTGGCTGTGTAACCTATCAGAAACTAGCTATCGGACCACCCACTTCCTGTTCTAAGACTCTTTCTTTTGCTCTTCTGCAGTTTAAGTAACCATCATATTTGTAACCATTCAGACATAATTGGGAAAGAGAGAGAGCCACACCTCCCATAACAAAATTAAAATGTAATAGAAATGAAAAGCAAAAGAGGTGACTAGATTGAGAGCAGCTGGCCACTGAGCAGTAACCAGAATGGGCTCCCTCCAAGGGAGATGTCGGCTGTATATTTCATCATTCCTTTTCCTTTTAGCAACAGATGGGCAAGGACTTGGTGTCCCAACACATGAATGTTTTATATTGGTGTCTGATCCTCCTTTTGGCTAGGTACAAGTGAGCAGCTTCTTTTTTTTCGTCCTGACAGGTGTTCTTTTAAGTGACTTTTAAGACTGACTTTTAAGTTTGCACGTTCTTGCCTCTACCTAGTAATCTGAAAGTATGAAAGAGGAAAAAAATATTACTCCTTTGAAATGCAGCCCTCCTCTTGAACTCACTGCCTTGAAGATCTGCCTCTTGCTGTTAACAGAAAGTTGGGTTTTTGAGGCTTCGCTTTTTAGAATGTTTGAAATATTAACTCTGAAAGGAAACCACTATCACCTCTCCACACAAATTAGGTCATCCTAAAAGTTAAGTGGCTGGCTAGATCCAATAAGTTTCTCTCAGAATATCCCTGTATCTTATACCTTCCTGACCATAAGAACTATTAAAATGTTCTGTTTATAGAATGGACAAGAGGTTCACATTGTTCAGTTCTCAGCAAAATAGCTAAGGTGTTCTCTCTTATCTGTTGGTCATGCCATTTTCCCCTGAGCACTTCTCTGAATCTTGACAATGTATTCCCTGCAACCAGGGATATGCTGGTAAATGTTTAACAAGTGACTCTCAAGAAAAAAAGTACAAATAGCATACTTTTATGTTTAATCTGCAATAAAAGTTATCCATCTTTTTCTATTTTGTTTAAACATTAATTCTTCTAAAATACAATGTTGTTGTTTTTTTCATTTTGAGGTATTTGCTGCACTTAAAAATATACTATTTAATACCTGAAGGGAACAAAGGCAACTAAATATACCATTTGAGGGAAAAATAGGTGCCAAGTATTCTTTTTATTTTGTTATTTCTGCCACTACAGCCTCACTCTGATGATTCATCTCAGCTTAGGGGTGACCTAGATTCTCAATTCTGGAAGTCTGCTCATAAAATATGACCCATGCCTTGCTCTGCCAAGCTGGAAAGGGTTAAAGTAGAAGTTGAATGATGAACTTCAGATCTCTTGCTGAGTACTGGCTTATCTAGGATTTAGATTTAGATTTGTCATAGATTTAGAACTGAAAGGGATCTTGGAAATCATCAAATTAAACCCCTTCAGTTTTCAGGTAAGAAAACTGATGTCCAGAGAGGTTGTGACTTGCCCATGGTCAGACAGATAGAACTGGGATTTGAACTCAGATCTTCAAATCCCATAACCCAAATTCCAAATCCTTTCTACTTTTACCATACTATCTACCTAACTAGTTAATATGAGGATGTCACCTTCAGAAAACTGCCACAGCAGATCAATAATGAATTGTTGAACATTTGAATTACTCAAGAGGGAGATGTGAAAACTGATCACAAACATAGAAAGAAATATACTTTTTCCATAACCCAAGAAATGTAGGTAAAGAGAGAAAAAAGTCTTAAGTTCATAGATTCAGAGCTAGTCTAAATCATTAATTTCACAGATAAGGAAACTGGAGCCAAATGAGATTAAGGAATCTGCTCAAATTTACATAAGGTAGAAATGTAAGGGGCAGTAAGGTGGTGCAGTACGTTGAATGTCCAGCATGGAATCAGGAAGACTCCTCCTCCTGAGTTGAAATCTAGCCTCAAACACTTACTAGCTGTGTGACTCTGGGCAAGTCACTTAACTCTGTTTGCCTCAGTTTCCTCATCTGTAAAATGAGCTAGAAAAGAAAATGGTAAAATACTCTAGTATCTCTGCAAAGAAAACCCCAAATGGGGTCATGAAGACTCATATACCACTGAAATGACTGAACAACAACAAAAACAACAACAGAAGAGGAAAGATTTGAACATAGACCCTCTGACACCAAATCCAGGTTTTCTTCGCCTTTCCTCTTTTCCTTTTTTTTCTTCTCCTTCTTAATCTCGGCCTGTCATCTAAATTTTCACTCATCTTCATAGAGAAAAAATTCTTCATTACCCTTGGATGTAGGCAATATACCTTTTTTTAAGTGATTTTTTTTTCTAGAGCACCCACAAGGCCACTTTCTTTATTATTTTTAATGAAGACACTGGGGATTGATAAAGGAGGTAAATTGTACCTGAGCATATTACTTTATTATTATAAAATAACATTTTATTGTTTTTTTTGATATACAGACCTCTTCTCTATTATGTTGATTCAGACACTCAGGAGATGACTCTGTATATATTTATGGTACATATATGTATGTATGATGGATGGATGAATAGACGAATGAATGAATAGATGCATGGATATGTTCACCTCCCAGGTGACAAGGCCAATTTGTTATTTGATAATATTTTTATAATTTTGCAAAACAATTCTAGGATATGATCATCCCTAGCACCTACCTTGATGCTTAAATGATTTATTTTATCTTAGTTGATCCTGACCACTTGATTTCCCCATCCTTCGTTTGTTTTAATTATTTTTCTCCTCACCTCATATACTCTCCCCAGACCCACCAGCTGTCTTCACTATCAAAGTATAGAATCTGAAAAAGTGAAATGTACCCTAAAACAGGCAAAAATACTTTAGTTTTCAGTCACTTTTAATAAACAAATCCTTTACTTTGTTAGTATCCATGTTTTTTATAATAGAGTCATAAGATCATATATTAAAGGTTGAATGGGATCTTAAAGTCCAACCTTCACATTTCACAAATGAGAACACTGAGATCCATAAAAATAAGGTAACTTCCTGAAGGTCATATTAGTAGCTGATATTAGAACTACAATTTAAATGAAGGTTCTCTGACTGCAATTTCAGTGTTTCTTGCATAACGACACATTTCTTCTCTCATCCTCTCTCCTTAATATACTATAAGCTCATTAAAATCCCTTTTTGTCTCTGCAGATCAGTGCTGTGATTTGGTATTAAGATGATAAGACTGTATTTCTATACTCAGTAAATACTCTAATGGGGTATATGGAGTGCTCAGGGAGGACAACCACCTCTGTTGTGAGGGCTTGCTGAACACTTTTCAGGACTGCTCATGCACCTTTGGTGTCATCCATGGCTCCAAGAAGCTGTAGCATCAACAGAGGCCTCAACTGCCTTGGCAAATGGGCTAAACCAGATTGAGGGTAATTGACAGGTCTCAAATCCATCTGTGATTTACTAGTGTATGAAGACTTTCCCCAGAACAATGAGCAGGTGAGAATATTTTGTTCCAAT
The DNA here is from genome assembly GCA_028646595.1 of Phalanger gymnotis. Taxonomy (NCBI): domain Eukaryota; kingdom Metazoa; phylum Chordata; class Mammalia; order Diprotodontia; family Phalangeridae; genus Phalanger; species Phalanger gymnotis. The sequence goes on along the minus strand of CM053622.1, from coordinate 254,897,242 downwards.
GGCCAAGAAGGCACCTGAAGCAGGTGCTGTGGAATGCTTAGAGCTTGGTAAGACATCAGAGATGCCAAGGTCATCCACTGCATCCTGGGCCATTGCCAATAGTCTTGATTTTTGTACTGCTAATGGACTTCAATGACTCAGGAAGAGAGAGTGAAGCTGGCTTTTTGTGCAACTCTGATTCACTTAAATCTAATTCACATGTGAGTCAAGACATTACTCCATGATATCATTAATCCCTTCTAAAGTAAAGGAAAAACAACAACAAATATTCTCATAATGATGCAATGAATTTTTATATATTTTTCTTTTGAAAACTTCCTACATATCAGCTAGTATATTCCAGTAATTCCCTTCTTAGGAAAAATTAATGCTATTTCATTTATTTTCATTATAATTCATAGAGAATCAACAGAATAATGTTGGGGTTAAAAAAGATGAGTGTTTGTGTCACAGGATAGTTTGGAATTGTTGAGTTCACTGAAGCATTTTACAAATGAAATTCAGTCTTCTTTTTTCCACTTATCTTATTCAATGTCTGTTCAGGGTATTTTTCTAAGATCAGTCTACTGAGGGACCCACTTCACCACCTGCACATTCAGCTTCATGTCCAGTCTGAATAGTAGCTATGTTTACCCAATTTAATATTTCCCTTGTGTATTTTTAAGGTGTTCTCTTGGGAGTGGACATCAGTCTCATTGCTGAGGATCTCTGATAGCACAGAGCCTATATGGCCTGATGCAACCAGCATGCATGAACAGGAACATGCAGGAGATCTGACTATTCATAAAGAATATCTCTTCTATTTGGATATTGTAGGATATTTCCCATGACAAAAGTTAATGCTCTTTTTAAACATATAGTTACTTGGTCTATTCCTTGCTTCATAGAGATAAGGAGAAGATCATTGAATAAGGTTACTTCTACATTGAACCTATCAAGAATTGTCTGATCTTAAGGGATACAGGAGTGATATATTTTTAGAAGGAAACTTTTAAGACTGTGTTTTACTCTACCAATTCAAATCAACAATCAATAAACACAGTGAGATCTCATATTCTCTGTACCTTTTAGTCAGCTGTGCAACTGTGAACATGAATCTTTCACTAGAAATCCAATATTCTTCTGTTGATGCTATGCGTTTTGAATAATGGAATACCACAGTCACCAAAGAATCACAATTGTAGGTCACCCAAAAGGCAATTGAAAGATTCATAGTGGATTCAAGTAGAGTGCAGCATATTGCCAAAGGGGACTCATTCTCCAGGAAGTGCTGCAAAAGATATCAACCAATCAATTTGTGACCAAAAACAGAAGTGAGCCCATAGGTGCTGCCCTGGTCATCCACAGAATGTGAGAAGACCTAGAGAAAGTCCTCAGATATGCTGACTATATCCTCTAAAGTCATCAGTATTTCTACTTAATATTAAACAATAACTTGACAGCTAAAGCATTTGTAACCAAGACTTTTGGGACATACCTGAAGACAACTCTTCTTAAGCTATTAGTTCAGCTGCCACTTTCTTGGATTCTAGCTTATGCCAGAGGTAATAGGGACTGACTGATCAGATCATGATCTTGTGGCTAAATAAAGCACAGCAGATAGAGTCTTGGAATTACAGTCCAGAAGACCTGAGTTTAAGTCTTGCCACAGATACTTACTGGTTATATCTCCCTGTGCAAGACACAACCTTTCTTAGCCTCAGTTTCCTCATATATAAAATGAAAATAATAATAGTGCTTACTTACTAGGTTGATATGAGGATAAAATAAAATAATATTCATAAAGCACACTGCAAATCTTAGAGATCTATATAAATACTAGCTATTGTTATTATTAAGACAAACAAATTAAACCCTTAATTCTTTAATAATGAAGCCATCCTTATTTTTCATTATTATCATTTTCAAATATTCACTCAATAGTAACCATCACCTGGAAAATCTTTTGTTATAAAATTATGCATAATGTACAAAATAAATTGTGTCCTTTTTAACACTTTTTTTCTGAGCAGTAAGATATTTTGATTTGGAAAAAAATGTTGAAATATCCACAGATTTTAGGGAAGACAATTGTTAAATAATGATGATAGTACACATTTATCTAATGCTGTACTGTTTGCAAAGTGCTTTTTTTATATTGTCTCATTTGCAGATACCAGCTAACAGAACTTGTGTTAAATTGCAATCCAGCATCCATGGCATAGCCCTGCTCTGCAGTTCCAAACTTGCTCATTGAGGGATTCTGTGATCATTTACTCCTAGTACAAAGCACTTCCACTACCCCTGGTTGGAGAAGCATGTTTCTGTTTGTGAGCTCATCAATTGTTAAGATTCCAAAGGGATCCTGTCAGTGATCTTACATTAAAATATAGGCACATGTGGAAATCTGGGGCCTATTTTGGACTGAAAAGGCATAAGAAAAGTTGAAAAGGTAGTTGTGGGGTAGATGAAAGGAGAAGAGTAGATTGAAGGACAAAGACGATCAATGAAAACTGGCTTATGGCCTAAACTTTGGTTTGGGAGCACATTTTGCTGAAAAGTATTAGGATTAGAGGGGATTTATTTTTTAACAGGTAACTACCATAGCAAATCTCAGAAGACTACCTATAAAGAATATCTACATTAGCCTGATGATAGTGTATCTGCTACCAAAAGTGATCCAGAGAAAGGTGAAATGGAAGCTCCATTAAACTAAAATTAATTACCTAAAATTAAACAAATTAACAGTAAAGCTGGAAATAAAATCTAGACCTCCTGAATCACAGTGTTCTTACCATTATACCATATTGACCTAGTATGCATAAACAGCAATTGATTTGGAGTCAGAGTACCTGTGTCCAAAATCTGGTTACTCTGCTTAATTCTTATGTAAACTTAGGCATATTATTTTACCTTTCTGAGCCTCGGCTTCCTCATCTGTAAAGTGGAAAACTATCACTTAGGAGTTCTTAGAGTTCTTCAAGGCCCATGAACATTTTTTCATTAATAACTATATTTCAATATCATTATTTCCCTTAGTAATCCCATATATCATATTTTATGCATTTAAAGAGTCCATAAACTTTAAATATGAAAGGATCCATGACTTTTACCAGATTGCCAAAGGGGTACGTGGCACAAGAAGCCTAAGAAATCTTGGACTAGATGATTTCAAAAGGCTTTTTCAACTCTAAATCTTTTGGGCTAAGTGAATCAATGTTCTCTCATCCAACAGATTCACTTTCCATTTCTCTACATTCTCAGATATCATGCTGTAATTCACTGGTATTCACCAATGCAAATCTGTCCTAACTGCCTCATCTTCTAATGAAGAAGAAAAAATTAGAAAGAATTAGAAGAAAAAATTACCAGTCTCTTCAAGGAGGGGCATAGTGTCAATAGCACTGGTAAGAAAGAAACTGACTTTTTGATAGTGAAATATGATTGTAAACAATAAGCTGTCTTGGGCTGGAAAAAATGTTTTACCCCATCTTTGTGTTTGTTTTGCTTCTCTAGAATTTGTTTTGAGTCATTATTTTAAAGTTGTTTGGAGAGGAATTGTGGAGAGCTCAGATAAGTCCCTTCCTTTAGTCTTCCATCTTGACTCTACTCCTAGATTGGAACTTTTCTCAAAAAATAAAAATATACCTTTTTCTAAAGGCTTTTATAAATCTGGGTAATCTTTAAAAGTTAGTATAAGAAGAAATGGAAGTGACTGGATTTAGGCTGTCAAAAGATGTAAAATCAAGAGGAGCAAAGTTGGAAGTAGAGTTAGAAACATAGAGTAAAATGCTGCAGGAAGTAAAAATAATGAGCAAAATGAAAGAAAAGGAAGAAGCAGGTCAGCTGCAGAAGAAAGAATAAAAGCAAGAAAGATCATTCTGAAAGAAAGAAAGACATAGAGACTAAACCAATGGAGGAAACAGAAAAAAAAAGTAATGGTGGAAGAACCAGAGAAAGAATTGCAAGATAGGGGTATCTAGGTGGCACACTGAGTAGAGCACTGGCCCTGGAGTCAGGAGCACCTGAGTTCAAATCCAGCCTCAGACACTTGACACATGTACTAGCTGTGTGACCTTGGTCAAGTCATTTAACCCCAATTGCCCTGCCCCCCGCCCCCCCAAAAAAGAATTTCAAGATAAACTGCTGGAGGGAGAAGAGGTAGTGTGTTGGTAAGCAAAATGGGCTCTTAGCACGCAGTTCAACCAAGTTCCCTTGAAGAGTTTGGCTTTTGTTTTTGTTTCCTTTGTGTTCAGTGTATTTCATTGAGTCTTGCTAGGTGCTAAGACCCAGGCCCAAACCCCTGTTAGGTGCTAAGCCTATGTGGATGTGAAGCTCCCAGGGTACTAAGGAGAGGTGCTAACTCAAGAGCCAATCATTGAAGCCTAAGTTCTGGTCATTTAGATGACATTTGATGACGTTTGAAATGGTACAAGAAGAGAAGACAGAGCCATTTGTGTAGGGCTGTCATTCTTGATGGCGTGGAGATTCTGGGCAGCTGTAGCTAAGAGCCCTCCAATTTGTAAACCCAGATGCTGGGACTTTGTTAAACTCTGGTAACTATGTATTCGGATTTGAATCAGACAAGGTCTGTCTGTTGATGTTCGTAATTTGTTTGTATTCGCTCCAAAGTTCAGAGTGCTGGCTTTTTCTCCTGAACTAAGTGAATAGTATTTGTATGTCAAATTAAAGTAAGCTTGTTAACCCCTTAATGTAGCTTTCCTTAGTTAAGCGGATCAAAAGAACCTGGGCTTTTGCATAGTGCCGGTAGTGTGCTTGTTGTTGGGCTTCTGTTGGTCTTTCACCCCCACAACAGCTACTAGCCAGATTGTTGAAACAGGTAGTAGTCATTGTAACAGTGCAAGAAGAATTACAATGTTAGAAGGAAAAGAGTCACAGCTACCCAAAGCTTTGCAGGAGGAGCAACAGGATATTTCCTAAACACTGTCATGTCTACTCTTTTATGTGGAATTGGAGACCAAGAGGAAAAGAAGGGGAATATCACCAATGCACAGTGTCCATGTTATGCTAAGTGCATCTGTTAATAGGTAGTGGAGATGTGGGGTGTAAATACTGTGGTTTTTACAGATGGAGCAACCTAGTGATGCAGCAAAGCTTTTTTTTTTGCCAGTTTCTGTGTTGGTACCCAGCCCCAAAGATGGAACTAGTTGTTCAGGATAATACAAGGAGCACAAAGGACTTTGAATGAGATCAATTTTTTTTTTTTTGCTTCTGAACTTTACTGGTTATTCTGTTGGGGATTGTTTACAGTAACTGGATGTATTTCTTTATACCTTCCAAGAAAGACAAACAACACAACAAAGAATTCCTTTTTCAAAATCAAACCAAAAACTCTCTTAGAAAGCACTCCAGTTGGGTCCTCAACCAATATGTAAATAAATTAAAGATACAAAATATATTTTGAAAAGTTGGCATATGATTAGACCATCATTGAAAGATGCCTTTTCTTACAATATTTGCCTGAAGGGGGCGGAGCCAAGATGGCAGCTGGAAAGCAGTGACTGGCATGAGCTCCCCACCAAGTCCCTGCAAAAACCTATAAAAAAATGTCTCTGAACCAATTTTAGAACTGCAGAACCCACAAAGTGGCAGAGGGAAGCAGGGCTCCAGCCCCGGACAGCCTGGATGGTCTCTGGGTAAGGTCTGTCCCACACGGAGCTCCCAGCTCCCAGCTGAGGGGAGCGGAGCTGAGCCAAGCAGAGCCCAACACGCGCAGCGAGGACCGCGGACTGACCAGACCAAGAGCCGAGACCACAAACTGAGTGGAGAGTGCCTTAGCATCCTGAATTACTGAGCTGTGGCATTTACCAGACCTCACAACCCACAAACAGC
>CM053622.1:254865417-254890910 GCA_028646595.1 Phalanger gymnotis | reverse complement strand
GACAGATGAGGGGGAATGAGTGAATCTTACCCTCATCAGATGTGACCTGAAGAGGGAATGCCATACATACTCAGTTGAGTATCTTACCCCACAGGAAAGAAGGAGGAAGATAAAAAAAAAAGGGGGGGATGATGGAAGGGAGGGCAGATGGGGATGAAGATAATCAAAAACAAACACTAAAGTAAAGAAACTGTAGACAACACAAAATATTTGGAAATCTACCTGCCAAGACAAACCCAGAAACCATATGAACACAATTATAAAACACTTTTTGCACAAATGTAGTCCTATTTAAACAATTGGAAAAATATGAATTGCTTATGGGTAGGTCAAGCTGATATAATAAAAATGACAATTCTACCTAAAAAAAAAAAAGAGTGCATAAAAAGAGAAGATAGAGCTATTTGCTTAGGGCTCTCACTCTTGCCAGTGTGCTGATGTGGAGACTCTGGGTAGCTGTAGTTAAGAGCCTTCCAGCTGAACTCAGATGCTGGTGCTTTTTGGTAACTATGAATTGTATTTGGTCTGTTTGTAATTTGGGTGCTGGCTTTTCCCCTGAACTAAGTGAATGATATTTGCATGCTGGATTGAAGTAAGATTGTTAACCCCTTAATGTTGCTTTCCTTAATAAAGCAGATCAAAAGAACCTGGGCTTCCAGTGTTCTGTGAGCTGGTTGTTGTTGGTTTTACACCCCACCACAGCGGCTTCTAGCTGATGTGTTGAAACACATTCACAACAATCCTGCAAAGCAGGTGCTACATGTTATTATCTCCATTTATTTACAGTGAAGAAACCGAGGCAGAGAGAATTTAAGTGACTTCCCAAGGATCACACAGCTTCTAAGTATCTGGGGCCAGGTTTAAACTCAGCTTTTTCTAACTCCACATCCAGCACTCTATTTACTATGTGATCAGAGCTTTACCTGATCATGTCCTCCAAAGATATTAATACTTTGGAGGAAAAAAAACATTAAAATAAAAAACCAAGCTTAGTTATCAAAAAAATTTCTTTGAAATTGTATCGATGGAGTAACATAACCCTACTGCACATAAGGAGATTACATAACAGTTACTTTGACATCAATCATGACAAAAATCTTAAAAGGGATAAAACCACACCACAAAGGAAACATGAGAAAAATGCAGCATTTGATTAAAGGTTGTCACTAAGATTCGTCATGAAAGGATCATGCCAGCTTAATATATAGAATTTTCTGAATTCTTAAAGAATTGAGAGCAGAGGATCTCTTAACTCAGAATTTCTAACACACTCTATAATCACTTCATGGGTAACTTCATTGGTTTTAATTCTGCTTTCACATAAAAATTTCTGTCCCTGACAAGTAGGAACCCATGGGAAAGTAACAGAGAAAGCCTTAGAAAATGAGCACAGCATCAAAAAGCATTACTTATAAATAGACAAACGCATAATTAGCTTAACAAATATATTTTCTCCTATGTCATTATTAATTTAGCACTCTAAAAACAGAATTAAAATAGTTCCTCCAGGATTGGGACTAAGTCTTATCTCATCTGGCAGCTCGGTGGTGTTTTGGGTAGAGGACTGAATGTGGAGTCCAAACAAAAAGGAATTCAAATTCTGCCTAGGACACCTACTAGCTTTGTGAGTATCTTAATGTCTCTCAGCCTCAGTTTCTCCTTCTATAAAATGAGATTAATGCTAACTCTTACCTGACAAATTTACTGTGGAAAATGAAACGTGATAACTATTTAAAGTATTTTGTAAACCTTAAAATGCAATATAAATGGTAGCTGTGAATATTGTCACATCCCAGTACCTAGTAAAGTGCCATACGCATATACTTTATTAGTCTTTATTGATATGAATAACCAAAAAGTATAATCTGACCAATCCTCACCCTCCAGCAAAATCATACCTGGAGCAGGAGCCAGTTCCATTATACAAAGAACCATTAGTTATGGGCTGGCTGACACCCAAAAGTCCCCCGACGATCATTCATTATGAGTTCAGGAAATGCAGTCTAATTTATTACATCAAGAAAAAATATAATTAAGAAGCTACCTCTGCTAATATAATATATATGTATAATTTCATATATTAAATATGTATGTCATCCTAAAAGATGTCATATCAAATAAAAGACACTTTTTTTCTTTCACTAAGTCAATTTAGGAATGAGCCTAAAATAAACAACAATATTGTCATGTCCCGAAGTAACTGGGAATAGTAATAACATGGGATAAGTACCATGCAAACGTAGCTAGATCTGTAAGGTTTTACTCCTGGGTTCCTGAGCCTAAGTTATTTCTATCTTATTTATTTGCGTAGAACTAGATCCTATGGGCTTATGGTTTGCTCAGCTAGATAAGGGGGTTGAGATTTCTAAAGAGACGAGCCAAGGAACTCTCTAAAAAGAAAAGCATCTTTGTGCCAGAAGATTTATCTTTTCCCATCCAGTCCTGTTTGATGCTAATAAAATCTCCCCTGTGTTGAGAGAGAAAGCATAGTGCTTGCATTAAACAGGGTCTTTCTTAGCTGGTTGGCTACATTCCCAAACAATATTGGGAAAGCTAAGTCATCTTGGGATTGGAGAAAGGAGTCAGTATCTGATAACAAAGTCACTCTACTGTTATTTTCCCCAGAAATATGCCTGAGAACTTCTCCAGTGGAATGTCTTTTGAAAGTTTAAGTATAGTGTTTCTGATCCCTTTTTTATTTAAATTACCAAATATGTGCATGGATTTTTGGAAACCCAACATTATTTTTCAATTGTATTTAAAAATATTCTCACTTTTTGCTTCACCATTATTTCTGTTAGTGGAAGAATCATACTTATAATTATCTGAATTATTACCCTGGCCCACCCCTGCCTCAGTGATCCCTTTCTTCACGTAGGACACTCATCCGACGCTTATTATATAAACTGATATTGATATTGGTACAGACAGATTTGTGTGGCGCTTGATATTTTTGTAAAGCAACATTTTGTAAAGCAACATGAACATTATCTAATTCAATTTGGCCTGAGTTTAAACCTAGTTCAGCCACTTATTACCTCTATGATATTGGGCAAATCACTTTCTGTCTTTGGGCCTCAGTTTCCTCATCTGTAACATGAAAATTTGGACTAGATAGTCTCTGAGGAACTTTCCAACTTTAAATATATGATCCCTGGAGTCCTATAGACTTCTCATAGGATGGATAATACAAATATAATTGTCCACAATTCACAGAGGGGGAAGCTAAGGTCCATTAATTGTGACTTGTCTACGTGGCTAGCTAAGGAACAAGGCTGGGTTAAAGATGAAGAGAAAATAGGTTTAAAGTCTATCAAATAAGGAAGAATTGGATTTATTTTTAAAAAGTGTTTTGATATGTCACTGCGTGATATATCCACAAAGCATTAGATTAGTAACGATAACCAGAATGTCATGTAATATCTCTTTGATTTCATTAGATTATCATAGATTTAGAGCCAAAAGGGATCTTTTTTGTTATTTAATCTTATCCAACTCTGCATGAACCCATCCAGGGTTTTCTTGGCAAAGATAACTGGAGTGATTTGCCCTTTCCTTCTCCAGCTCATTTTACAGATGAGGAAACTGAGGCAAAGAGGGTTAAGTGACATGCCCAGGGTCACACAGCTATTTAGTATCTGATGCTGAATTTGAACTGAGGAAGATGAGTTTTCCTGACTCCAGGCAAAGCACTCTATCTACTGTGTCACCTAGCTTCCCATAAAAGTTATCTCAGAGGATGTTAAGTTCAGCATTCTTATTTTATAGATGGGAGACCATGACAGTGAGTGAAGTTTTGTCTTAATTTCTGAGGACCCAGCAGCTTTAGATCCTTAGACCAGGCTAATGACCTAAATGAAAGGCTCAAAAATAGGCCAAATATTGTGAGTACCTACTTGTGAGGTAAGAATTTTTTTTCATTTTAAAGTTGTTTTGTATTTAAAAATGTAAAAACCATTAGGTGGCAGAGGGCAGTATCCTTTTCTGTGGAAGAAACAAATAGCTGTCCTCATTTATTTTTACATCTTGTCATTTTCATCTCTCCCTTTTGGGAAGACTTAAATGGAAACCAAACCTAAGTTTTAAGCAATTTTCTCATGGCTCCAGAGTCAGGATTTAAAAAGCAAGTTTTTTTTAAGAAAAAGGATATGATCTCTCTCTCTCTTTCCAGAAGGCCAGGCTCTACCACAACTGAACCGGTCCAAGTGCATTTATCCAATAAGGTGAGTGCCCTCATTGTAAGTGGGCAAGTGCCTTTCTCTCAGCCTTCCAACCCCTTGGACATAGAAGCTGATTTTTGTTATGGTTGTGCTTGTGGTTTTGTAGATTTAAAACTAAAAGGGAACTTAGAATTCTATTCAATTCCCATCCCCATTTTCCAAATGAGGCAGAGGTTGACCATGGGCAAATCAGTCAACCTCTCTGGGATTTCATAACAGATAGAGTGCTGAGCCTAGAGTCAGGAATTTCTAAGTTCAAAACCAGCTTCACATACTTACTTGTTGTATAACTGTGGGTAAGTCACTCAACCTCTGTTTGTCTTACTTTCCTTAACTACAAAATGGGGCCAACAATTGCATCTACCTAGCAGAATTTTTGTGAAGATTAAAATTTGGGGTCAACTGCTGTGAGATTAGTTGTTATGAGGATCAATATTATGCAGTAATTTGTAAAAAGCATTTAGCACAGTTCCAGGTACATAGTAAGAACTATATAAATGCTTATTCCCTCAGGCACTGAGAAAATTCCCAGAGTGGAAAGGCAACTGAAGCATGATGGAAAAGTCCTTAGAGTCAGAAGCACGATCAGGAGAGGCTGTCCTGAGCCTATCCTCTAAGTAGAGAAGGGAACCAGCATGGTGAAGTGTAAGAAGGATCTAGTTGCTGAGAGCAGTCCCAAGACAAGAAGGCATCCACTCTGTTCAGTCACCCATTGATAGTCCACAGGCTATGGGCCTCTTCTCATGGCTAGGCACCCCTTACAAGCAGCAGCACCTTACCAGAGATCAAATTGCCTTAATACACCATCCTGGATGTGATGGAGGAGTCCAGTGGTGTTTTCTCTTTGTTCTTCGGGTGTATTATGGAAGACCTAGGTTTAGCTGGAGCATTTCACATTGCCATCTTCACTGGGAGCCAATATGCATACAGCATAGTAATAGTACTTTACATGAATATGCCACAATTTATTTAGGAATTTCCATATCAAAGGACATCTATTTTTCCAGTTCTTTGCCACCACAAAAGAGCTGCTATTAATATTTTAATGCATGCTCATCTTTCCTATATCCTGTTTCTGATCCCCTTGAAGCATATGGGCAGCAGGCTCCATTATCTTTCAAAAATCACTGACCACAGAAATTTCTGGTGGCCAGCCCTTTGATGATGAATTTCTCCAGTTAACTAGGTTATCTATGAATAAGAGCAACAGGTAACTGAAGTTAATTTTTAGCCTTTCTGACTTGGTTATCATGCTACCCCTGAACATGATTTACTAGTCTTATACCTACTTATTTACTATTCTTATACCTATTTATTTACTACTCATACCTACTACTCTTATATCTACTTATATTTACTACTCTTATGCTTCCTCCTAATAAATGGTAGTTAGCTACCATTTATATAGCACTTTAAGGTTTGCAAAGTGCTTTACAAATATTAACTCACTTTATAGACCTGAGGAGGGCAGTGCTATCATTACACTACCTATATTTTACAGATGAGGAAAGCGTCGACAGAGGTTAAGTGACTTCTCCAGGTTAGCACAGGTGCTAAATGTCCGAGACAAGCACTCTATTCACAGCACCATCAAACTGCTTATTAGACTTTAAGTACCAGTAGGGAAGAGGCCTTGCTATATCTCAAGATCCTTTCCCTCAAAAAATCCTAGTGCAGTGTTCTGTACCCAGGACCTAACTAATAAATGTTTGTTCTCATTCTCAGTAAGACCTATTGGAGTTTCCAGCCCATTCATCTTGCCTTGGATAGTTCATGGTAGCCTGTCAACACTACAGTGAGACATTGGAGTTTTTAAATATTCTACTATGTTATGGAAATGTATGTTTTATCTCACAAATGAAAAATAAATATGATTTAAAAAAGAAGTGATTGTAAGAAATTATAATCATTAATAACCTAATCAAATAGTTTGAGATATACGATGAAATGTGGTTTTATAGTTTAGGAAACCAAAAATTAAGATGCAGACCATGATTGCCATAAAAATTATATTATTCCTATAATAGGTTTTTTGGTGTTTTTTTCTTATTTAACAGGTGAGTTATGTTTTGGGATTTACTCTCATTTCTTGGGAAACAATAAAAGTGAAGTAAAACAAAATAACATTCTCTATATGTTACTACCGCCAGGGGCTCCTGGTTTGCATTTTTGCCTTCCATAGACCAATGACTATGACTAAGACTCCTATGATCAAACCAACATATACTATGCCCTGAACTTGACATCCTCTTCCCTGTATCTCCTTCCTTATCTCCACCTTTCGGAAGGCTTCTTTTCTCTTAGACTCAGATCAGGAGAAACTTTGTTGATAAAGACTCCCTTCCTACACACTCTCCCACCCAGCCGAAAGTTCTCTCTCACTCCTCAAATTTTCCTAGGACAATTTCTTTGTCTAGGTAGCTCCTTTGCCTCCATCATACTTTATACTATATTATGCTTATCTGATTGACGTTATGTTTCCTAACGACTGGCATTTGTTCTTTTGTACGCCTTTTATCCTTAGTGTCTTCCAAATGGTATTTAATGAGTAGTCATTGAATATTTATTGAATTGAACCACATATATTTTATTAATTTTTAAATGTGTTTTAGAAAAGCTTCAGCTTCTCATTCTTTGAACAGTTGGGCAAAACATGTTCATTTAGGCTTTGGACTGACTGCATAACTTGTTGCTTTATTATTTCAACATTGTAGTTATTTATACTTTTAAAACATATATGCTAATATGCTTTAAAATTACAAACCAGCCTAAATATCCTATCTTTTTAATAACCAAAAATTCTTTGTAGTCATAAATATCATGAGTACATAGAAAGCTTAAATTAATAGTACAAAGTCTTTCTTTGGCTGTAATTTTGCTGATTAGAGAATAAGTAGACACTTCTTTGGCTTTAAAGACTTCAAATGAATATTCAAATTACTAATAGCACAGAGGAAGTGCTGGAATTTTTTCAAGGTGTGTGTGTGTGTGTGGCCATAAAATCAATGTGCTTAGTGCTTGAGAGTGAAGATTCTTTAGACAAAGACCAAGCATTGCAGGGCTCCTTGAGAAATAGGCAAATTTGATCTATTCCACATAGTTTTACAAAGTTTTATTCTGAACCAGCCTATAGAATAACAACAATAATGATAATGGTTAGCAGTTACATCTAATATCTTAAGTTTTAGAAAGCATTTTATGTCCATTATCTTACTACAGCCCTATGTGATAGATGTTATTATCATTTTACTGATGAAAAAACTGAAAGTGAGGTACACAGGTACACAGCTAGAAACTGTTGGAGCCAGTATTTGAACTCAAGTCTTCCAACTACAAGTCAATATTCTATCCACTGTGACAACCTAGTTGCCTCACTATGTGTTCTAATGATGTTCGTACACGTGTTGTTGTTTAGTCATTTTCTATCATCTCTGATACTTCATGGCCCCATTTGGGGTTTCCTTGACAAAACACTGGAGTGGTTTGCCATTTCTTACTCCAGTTCATTTAACATATGAGGAAACTGAGGCAAACAGGACCAAGTAACTTGCTCAGGGTCTGAGACCAGATTTGAACTCATGAAAATGAGTCTTCCTGACTCTAGTCCTAGCACTCTCTCCACTTCACCACTTTTTCCACACACACATACAAGTAGATAAAATTCAGAATAAGTAGGCCTAAACATTTACCCTTGATCCTCCTATGAATTGATAATTAATTATTAATAAAATTATGAAATATGAAATGGGGCAGGCATATCCAGTTCTTTGGGTACTCAGAGGGAAAGACCATGACTTGCAGCAGGAACTGAGGTGCCAACCACACTTTAGCCATAGACAATGTAGGGACAAAGAGCATAGCAGAGACAAGTTGTAAAAGGAGGACAGAGGCAGACTGTGTGAATAGGGCATGAGATGATGAAAAGAGGGGGGTGGAATGAGAAAGAGAATGTGGAGGGAGAGGCAGAGTATGAGAGGCAGGTACTCACCTAGCCATGGTTTAGAGTTGGAAGCACTAAGCAGCATGGACCCCACGGAAATGAAAGAGTACTGGGAGGTGTGGGGGTGGGGGTGGGGGATGTTGGCAGGGGAGTGGTGGTGGGCAAGAATTTAAGTTCCAGTTTTTATTGGGCTTTGGAGAGAACAGATTGACTCTTCTCTATGCCACCTTGGGGTTAATTCATTAACATATCCATATCATTTCAAAGTTTTCAGTAAAACTTTTTTTATTTTTTTTATTTTTAGTTTACAACACTCAGTTCTACATAATTTTGAGTTCCAGATTTTCTTCCCTCCCTCCCCCCTCCCCTGCTTCATCAAGATGGCATGGAATCCAATGTTTCTTCTATGTATAATTTCGCATTGAACTTACTTACACGCTAGTCAAGTTGTGAAGAAGAATTATGACCAATGGAATGAATCTAGAGAAAAAAGAAACAGAACCAAAAAAAAAAAACCAAAGAGAAAAAAAAGGGGAAAAAAAGATGAGTGTAAAGTGTGCCTCAATCTGCATTCATACTTCATAGTTTTTTCTCTGGATGTAGATAGCATTCTCCATCATGAGTCCTTTGGAATTGTCTTTGAACCTTGTGTTCCTGAGAAGAACAAAGTCTATTAGAGTTAGTCATCACAGAATCCATGTATTTGTGGTTGTGTATAATGTTCTCCTGGTTCTGCTATGCTCACTTAACATTACATCATGTGGGTTTTTCCAGGTTGTTATGAAGTCCTTATCATCCCCATTTCATATAGCACAAGAGTATTCCATTACCTTCATATACCACAACTTGTTCAGCCATTTCCCAGTTGGTGGGCATTCTCTTCATTTCCAATTCTTTGCTACTACAAAAAGAGCCTCTATAAATATTTTTGTACATATGGGTCCTTTTCCCACTTGTGTGATCTCTTTGAGACACAGCTCTAGAATTGGTGTTGTGGGGTCAAAGGGTATGAACACTTTTATAGCTCTTTGGGCATAGTTCCAAATTGCTCTCCAGAATGGAGAATCTCCAGAATCTCCAGAAGTGATCCATCCCTTCACAACTCCACCAGCAATGTAACAGTATTCCAATTTTCCCACATATATAACATACATAAGATGATATAATCCTATATAAAGATGTAAATAA
This sequence comes from Phalanger gymnotis, assembly GCA_028646595.1. Classification (NCBI taxonomy): domain Eukaryota; kingdom Metazoa; phylum Chordata; class Mammalia; order Diprotodontia; family Phalangeridae; genus Phalanger; species Phalanger gymnotis. The sequence goes on along the minus strand of CM053622.1, from coordinate 254,881,562 downwards.
TTTGCTCTTATTGATTAATAAGGTTTGGGGGGGTTTCCCCCCATTTACCTTTTTATGTCTCTCTTGAGTTTTGTATTTGAAGATCAAATTTTCCATTGAGTTCTGGCATTTTCATCAGAAAGGTCTGGAATTCCCTTATTTTGTTGAATGTCCATCTCCTTGCCTGAAATATTATGCTTAATTTTGCTGGGTAGTTGTTCCTTGGTTGTTGTTCCAGCCCCTTTGCCCTTCAGAATATCATATTCCAATTTCTCCTGTAATTTAATGTAGAAGCTGAGAGATCCTGCGTGATCCTGACTGTAGTTCCATGATATTTGAATTGATTCTTTTTGGCTGCTTGCAGTATTTTCTTCTTGACTTTGTAATTCTGAAATTTGACTATAATATTTTTTGGTGTTTTCAATTTGGGATCTCTTTAAGGCAGTGATCAGTGGATTCTTTCAATGACAATTTTACCCTCTGGTTCTAGGACCTCTGGGCAGTTGTCTTTGATAATTTCTTCAAAGATACTATCAAAGCTCTTTTTTTCATTGTGGATTTCTGGTAGACCAATAATTCTTAAATTGTCTCTCCTGGATCTATTTTCCAGGACAGATGTTTTTCCAATCACATATTTCACACTTTTTTTTCTATTTTTTTCATTCTTTACATTTGTTTGTCTACTTCTTGATGCCTCATAGAGTCATTAGCTTCCACTTGCTCAATTCTAATTTTTAATGAGTTGCTGTCTTCATTTTGCTTTTGAGTCTCCTTTTCCAATTGATTGATTTTACCTCTCAGGGTTTCATTTTCTCCATTTAGATTCTGAATCTCCATAGCCATTTTGCCAGTCTTATTTTTTAAGGACTTGATTTTGTCAGTGTTTTTTTTTCCATTTTTTCTTTTACCTCCCTAATTTGGTTTTTAAAATCCTCCTTTAGTTCTTCCAGTAATGCTTTTTGGGCTTGAGAACAGTTCACATTCCCTTTTCAGGTATCAGATGTGGGTATAGTGTTATTGCTATCCTCTTGCAAATTGGTATTTTGATTATGCCTTTCTCCATAAAAAGAATCAATGGTCCTAGGTTTTCTCATGTTCTTCTTCATGTTGGTTAGCCTTTTGTGGCTTTACAGTGAATTTCTGCTTTTGGAGCTCAGGGTTCTCTGTCTCAGGTTTCTTATTCTGGGGATTGTGAGTCTAGTTACTGGCTTTGTGTATTATAGCCTTCAGTTTCCTGAGGTGTGGGAGGGGTATGGCTGCCTGAAGTCTCCTCTTCCCCTGGGGCTGCTCTCCAGCACTGTTGCTCTTCAGCAACAGTCTCAGCTGTTCCTTGTTTGTGCTGGTGTCTGCCAGTTCCCCTGGGGGTGCAAGTGTACATCTGGGTTCCTGGTGTTGACCCTTGCTGGCTCAGCCCCTCTGGACTCAGGAACTCCCACTGCTTGGCCACCGAAGCCCCAGTCCTGTCTCCTCTATTTTAGCATTTTTTCCCAAGGAAGTCTCTGGGTTGGGGGGAGGGGGAGGGATTAGCGCCATTTACCTGGCCATTATTTCTCCTGGAATTTCAAGAACATGGATTTCATACCTTTGGGCTGCAAGCCTCACAAGTTGTACTGCTGCCTCTCATCGTTTCCACAGACTGCTGTCCTGTGTTGGGAGGCCTGGAGATCTCTGCCAGTTTGGGCACCCAGCTTTCTCCCAGCCTGTCTTGCAGGTTGTTTTCTGCAGCTGCTTCCACTTTGGTGCTGGCTGGAGCAGCTCCACACACTGAGGGCTCTCCCAGCCTATAGATTCATCGTCAGCCTTTCAGACTCTCCTGGCTTGGAAATTTTCCCCATTCAGACTTCTCCTGGTTTCTAACTCTCTCAAATCTGCTCAGATTCACTTTTTTTTATACAAATCTGACAGAACTTGTGAGAGAGCTTCAGTAAGATGCTGTTTTCACATGGCCATCTTGGCTCTGCCCCTCCCCCCCAGTAAAATAATACAATTTTAACACATTCTATTACTCTATTAAGTTGTTAATGATTTTGTTTTTAGAAGTTAAATAAGAACTTGGAAAGGAATCATTAGTCAGAGGGTGAGGTTTTATTTCTCTGTTCATTATTCATTGACCATTTCTGCTCATTAAAATAACTCCTTTGTATGAAGGCTTCTGGATGTGTCCATATGCATAAATTCATCAAAAAATACCAAAATTTCAAGCATAAAGTAAAATCTTTCCACCCCAAATGTGTCTTATACCTCAAGAGAGAAATTCAATGTGGCACACCATGAGAATAGTAATAATAGCTATGGAGTTCAATTAGTAGGTGTTTGATAAACCAGAAAGCAGAAATTACGTAGGGAAGAGCTCCTTATTTGGTTTAAAAAAGAAAAACTGCTGGAAAAAAACTAGAATGCAGTCTGGCAAAAATTACACTTAGATCCACACCTTACATTATATTCTATATTACATTTAAAATGGATATGTGACCCCAGTATTAAAGATCACACTATAAAAAATGTAAAAAGCAGCAGATCATGTACTTCTCACAGCTATGGGTATGGGATATATCCTTAACAAAACAATGGATAAAGATGGCAGAATCAAGATAGTAGAATGGTAGAATGCAGTAGTCAAGCTCCCCTCCATATAGCTTTTCCAAACAGATCTAGAAAATGCTTCAGATTGAACACTAATGGGGAAATCCAGAAAAAAAAAAGTAAGAGTGAGCCATTTTCCAAGCCTAATTTAGCATAGAGTGAGAGAGGGCTCTGCAGACACAGGAGACAGGGTGGGGCTAGGATTACACCTCAAGCAGAGCACTCCAACACCCAAGGAGAGGCTGTGCACCAGGGCTAGAGGAAGTGCCAGCACATATCAGGGTGCCATCAGACCCATACTTGAACAATATTAGAGACAAGTGCCAACTGGAAACTTTCTTTCCTACTAACCAGTTCCAGGTTACAGATCCAACTGGGGCCAAATGCATAGGGAATCTGAGCAGGGTGGTGGTGTTCTTAGATATGTAGGAAAGGAGCAAGCTCAGAAGGTATCAAACAGCAGCAGTCTGGCTCACACCTGAAGAGCACAGTCTGGTCTCATTTCCAGCATCTAGCCCAGTCTGCTGAGAAATAATCAGAGTGAGAATCCCAGAGCAAAGGGAAGGCTACAGTTCTGTCACTCTGAATTGGAGAATAGATTAACAAGGTATGGTACATAAATGTGATGGAATACTATTATGCTGTGAAAAATTGTGAAGGAGACGGTTTTAGAAAAATCAGGGAAGACTTGTATGTACTGATACAGAATAAAGTGACTAGACTGAAGATAATTCATACAATACAACAATATGGTGAAGACAAACAACTCTGAAGGAATTAGGGATTCATAATAGCAGCCATAATTCCAGAGGTCTAATAAGGAAATGTGCTACATCTTGACAGAGAGGAAAAGGATCAGAGGGCAGAGTGAGGCAAATTTCTTGGACATGGCCAATGTAGAAATTTGTCCTGATCAATTAAACAAGTTTGTAATGGATTTTATTTTTCTTTTGTTTTAATTTAGTGGGGAAGGAGGTAGAGTTAGGGTAGGAGGGTGAGAAGGCAAATTTTTACTGACTGAAACAAATAAAATAGTTTTAAAATAAGATGGATAAAGACAATTACAAAACATAAAATAAATAACTTCGGTGTGGTTTGTCCTTCCTTTTTCAAAGAGGACCAATGACAGCACAATGTTGGGGTATGGGTGTGTAGCGCCAATGCGATACTCACAGCGCCTATGGCAGCTATGAATATGCTGGCACAGTTCTGAATAACAAAATATAACAGACTCTCTTCATTGAAGGCAGAACCAAAACATTTATTCAAACACCAGAAAACCAAATCCCAACCCCAGAAAGCCAAATCCATCATAGCAACAAAGAAATCTATACACATTAGCAACACAGGGGGCACCGACATCCCCAAGCCTTCCCTCCATCAGGCCTTTCCACAAACCAAGCTTCCTTAGGCAAAAAGCCCTTCTCTCACCCACACTAGCTGCTGCTTTCTTTGCCTCCCCTTTCTCTCCCCAAGCTGCAACAACCTTTGACTTCCTGCTCCACCCATTCAGCAAGGTCCTCCCACCACAGGCTCAAGTGACTCAGGCTTCTTTGTGATCCAGGCAGGTCACATGGGCTTATTAATGGATGGGAAAGACCTTCCCATTTACGATACCATTATAGGGTGATGTCTTGACTTGCTCCTGAATTGGATTTAAGTGAGGCAGTTTCATCAGCCTCATTGTCTCATAGTTATCAAAGTCCAATGGTAAGACAAAAGTCAAGATTACTGGTGATGGCCCAGGATGCAGTGGATGACCTTGGCCTCTTTGCTTCTAACCCACCTCTAAGCACTTTGCAGAGCCTGCTTCAGCTGCCTTCATTGCTTCTAGAAGAAATTGTTCTCTCATCAACCCATTCCACTGGGGAACATCTTCACATGCTTAGGGTAGACATATCCCTCTAACTCACAGATGGATCTGAGACCTGTTGCTGACCCTCAACTAAGTTTAGCCCATCTACCAGGACAGTTTTACCAAGGTGTGGCCACTGCACATACTACAGATTCTTAGAGCCACAAGTGACAGTTGGGTGACAGGTGGACATCAAAGGTAAATGAACAGCCCTGAAAAGGGTTTGGCAACCCTCACACCAGAGGTTCTAGTCCTCCCTGAACAACTCTCATAATATGACACTGAAAAACTTCTGAACAGACAGAAAGGAACAAAAAGGAAAGTGATTAAATAGCAAAAATATCTGTGTCAAATTTCTGTGGTAAGGGTTTGGTAAACAAGTTATAAAAATAATTAACATATATATAATTATATGTATATTATATATAATGTGATCATAAATATAAGCTGTATATGTATTATGAATATTACATATACCTTTATGATTGATGTGTATATATGTATATATACACATATATTATACACACATAACTTGTGATAAGCCTATAATTTACACACATGTATATGTATGTATATGTATATACATATTTGTATCTTACCAAAAGTCATTTTCCAACAAACAAATGGTCAAAGGATGCAAACAATTCTCAAAAAGATGGCAAACTGTAAAAAATCATATGAAAAAGTACTCTAAATCATTAATAAGAGAAATGAACATTAAAACAGCCCTGAGGTTTCACATCATGCACATTGACACAGATGTACAGAGACGGGAGCAGTCAATCTTGGAAGACTTATGGGAAGATAGGTACACTGGTGCACTGATGATGGAGGTGTGAATTACTATAATCAATTTACTTTATTCAAAATGTGACAAAATGTCCAAGGCTTTTGACCCAAAGATTCCATTACTGATTGATAAGAAGAAAGTCCCCAAATACACCACAGCATTTGTATCAGTGGTAATATTTTTTGTGATAGCAAAGAACTAGACACAACATAGATTTCCATCAATTGGGAAATGACTAAATAAGTTGTGTGCATGACTATAATGAAATGTTATTGTGCTGTAAGAAATGATGAGTATAATGAAAATAGAGCTACATGATGCAGACTGAAGAAAGGAGAGCCGAAAAAATAATTATACACACATATGTATACATATATGTGTGTATGTGTATATGTATATGTAAATATGTGTATGTATATATATTTTATATGTAATATGTGTGTATAATGGCAATGTAAATGGAAAGAACCACAAAAATGAATATTCCAAAATTATAGAGAACAGATATGTGTGGAAAGAAGAGTTATGAGAACACTTGCATCCCACACCTTTGCAGAGGTAGGAGGTCCACAAAAATTGTTTATTGTTGTATATGTATATATTTTCAGATGTTTTAGATGTATTAATCAGTTATGCTGATTTTTTCCTTTCTTCTTCTCCTTTATCTTTAAAAATACTCCTTGGATATGTGATGGCTACCTAGAAGGGCAAATAGGAGAGAAGCTGTTGAAAATTATGATGATACAAAAAATATTTCAATCAAAACATAGTTAAAATAAAGAACTCTTTTTGAGTCTAGTTTTCCAAATCTAGCTAACTATACTCTGCCATCTTTTTCCACAAGCATCACATGAAATTATTTGTTGAATACTTTTTTTGTAGCAAATGATATTATTTCAATGCCATGTCTGTCACCTACCAGTATAATAGCTGTTAAAAATAGGAGCAAGATTTGGCTGGAATTATTTGTTTTTGATGTACTCATGTACTCAATAACCATTACTTATCTTTCCAAGTGATCACAAACCACCTTTAAAAAATTTGCTAGAGTTTGTGGATTGTTTTTTTTTCTTCTTCTTCAGGAATTGGTATCAAGCCCACTGACCTGTGGTTTGAAGAATTTGCTTCCTACTCCACCTTTTTTTTTAAACTAAAAAATCTTTTGTCCACCTTCAACTCTATAGTTTTCTTCAAAGATCACCAAAAACAGTTCAATGATCACATCTGCAAATTTTTTCCTTACAAAAAGATGTGATTTGTCAGAGCCAAGTGACCTTAACTCATTAAGGCTATCTCATATACCTTGAGTTAACAATTTTTGTTCTATCCTTCCCAGTCTGAAGATTATTCTCCTTGGTAGAAAAAAGAGAATCACACAAGAAATCAAGTAGTTTTGTTTTCATTCCATCATTTATTATTATCAACATCTCTCCTTCAAGCAGTAGCCTTAGCTTTCTTTGGTCTGTCTTGACTCCTGCAAAGCAAAAAAAGAAAAATAATAACAATAACAATGGATATCACTTTGTTGTTCTATTCATTGTGATTGGTTCTGTCTCTCTAAGGTCTTAAAATCTGAATGTATGACCATACTGCCATATCCACCTTTTTTGATCTCCCTACAGTTTTTTTGCTTCTTCATCAGAGTTTCTTGCAGTAGTTGATTTCATATTGGGAGTTCTAATTCCTCCTGAGCTAATACTCCTTTAGAATCTCAGGCCATGAGATATTTCTCTTATTGAATTCTGAAACCTCTCTATTAAAGTTGTCAAAGAATTAATTCAATACTCCAAATTTTTCTATTTTATCCCAGACAATTTGTATTACTTGTCATCGTACAGAGAGAAACAGAACATGGAAACATATAAAAATTCACATCCATTTTCTCAGATAATTTAGAGCATTGTTAACCAATTTATAGCTTTTCAATTGTTTTTCTCTGTTGAAAAACAAAACAGAAGATAAATTGGGAATGGTACAGATTTGAAAGATCAATTGGAGGACAGAGAGGAATAGAGTTTAGGGATAAGAAGGATGTTTTTAGGAGAATGATGAAAGTATGATTCACAGGGCTCAGGGACCAAGTTGTGACTGGAACTTCCTGGGAATAAGTACCACAAGATGAGCATCGTCTTGATGAGGCAGAACACTATTTCCCTTTGGAAAGTGTTTTCCCACTTTTTTCTGGTTAACAGTACCTAGTCTGCTCACAGACATTAGTAGTAATATCAGGCTCTTTAATCACACCACAAAATAAGTACACATAGGGTCCTAATTCTATAAAGTCTAGGACTGATTTCATACTCAACCCAAAATTTCTCCACCATAGATCAAATATGAACTCAAAGTGGCATGGTCACTTTCTCACTATTATATCCATCATCTTTCCTTCCATTTCTTTCAGATTGGTCAGAATCAAGTTCAGAATAACAATGGCCCTCATAATTGAGGCAGCATGCTATAACACAGCATTTTATAGTGTAGTCTAGAAATACACAGGGGATTCCTCAAACCTCATTGGGGTCCAAGAAATCAACTATTTTCAAAAGAACACTAAGATGTTTTCATTTCTCATATGGTTATTATGAAAACCACATAAGCAAAAGATCTTTGGGGGAACCTCTATAATTTTTAAGAATGTAAAGAGATCAATAAGGTTGAAAACTGCTGGTAAAATGGAAAAAATGGTCAGAAAAACTGGGTACAAATAGACTCTATCTTTTTTTGTCAATGTGTTATTATAGGAAATGCTTAAACTCTCTGGACTTCAGTTTGCTCATCTATAAAATGAATAATCTACACTGCTTAATCTCTGATGTTTCTTACAACTCTGAGACTTATGACATTTTCATCTAATTAATTAAGAGTTGAACTGCATTTATAGGATCACATTTGGACGTGGAGGAAAGGATTAGATTGTGCCAGCTATGCTAGAAAGTGGAAGAAAGGGTGATGAGATCATGGATGTCATAGTGTATAAGAAGATGCAACCAACAGTCAAAAGACTAGGTTTTTCCCCTCCAATCTCTGCTATTAGCTGGTCCCGCAATGTTAGTCAAGTCACTTGATCTCATTGAGCTTCTGTTTTCTAGTCCACAAAATAATTGGATTGAACTAGATATCCTATAAGTTCCTCTCTAGCTGTATGGTTTTATTGCTGTTGTTGTTCATGTTTCTATTACTCTGTGATTCAACATTCTTTTTTGGACAAAAACAGTCCATTCTGTACCCTGGCTTACCAAGATAGAAATATAGAAACATCAGAACTAGATTGTTGAGGAGTCATCATTGCTTGCAGTCATTTTTTCCTAGATATCTGTAATAGGGTCTCCTCTTTCACTAGGTTCAATATCTAAGTAAAATGAAGTGCTCATAGGTTATCCAACAGTTAGCAAAAAGAGGTTTACTTATAGAATAGGAAAGATTATCAACAAGACTACTGTAGCACTTTCCTCAGGTAGACACAGAATCCTTCACCGTTGTAAACATCGAGTAAGTAGACCTGGCCTCAGAATATCTGACATTGTTGCTGGCCATCTCCTGGAATCTTCTTATGCACTACCCAGTCATTTCCTTGCCAGTAGCATCCCCAAAAAGGTCATGCTCTGGAGAACTTAATTCCTTCAGTTTTAGACCTTCTGCCCTGGGAGCTCTGTTATCTTGGGCCATCTGGTAGCATAGTCAAATGGATCATTGGGCCTGGAATCAGGAAAACCTGAGTTCAAATCTGACCTCACGTACTTACTAACTATATGACCTTGGACAAACCACTTAACTTCTCTTTGCCTCAGTTTGCTCAACAGTAAAATGAGGTAATAATAGTACCTATCTCACAAGGTTGTTGTAAAGATTACAAATAATAAGAGATACTATTTGTAAAAAGTACTTATCACAGAGCTTGGCCATAGTAGATCCTTCAATCCCAATCCATGTTTCACTTTATTCCTTACCAGCCACCTAGCCACCACACCAATGTCTTCTATGCTACCTTTCCCTACCTTCTTTGTGTGATCTGAAATCATAATTCAATCAGTACTGCCCTGGTTACTGAAAAGGGTAAAGTCAATACATCTCTGTGGCACCATTCATAATCCTTGTAACTTTCCAAACCAAAATATCTTCCCTGGTTAACATTCCGCTTTATGTGTTCTCTCTCCTTTACATCAGAACGTAAGCTCCTTAAGGCGCATATAGAGTGTTCAGTGAGGAATAGCCCTTCTGGTGGGAGGGCTTGCCAAGCCCTTCTCAGGGTTGCTCATGCACATTTGGCATCCATCTGTCACTCAACTCTCACCTATGGCTACAAGAAGTTATAACATGTACGGTGACAACACTTTGGTAAAAACATCTTGGCAGACAGGCTAAACCAGATTAAGGGTAACTGATAGGCCTTAAATCTATAGGTGAATTAAGGGGATGTCTACCGCAAGGATGTGAAGACTTTCCCCAGTTGGAACAGTTGAATGAAAACTATTTGTTTCAACAGCCATGAAGGGAGCTGAAGCAGACACTGTGGAGCACTCAGAATTTGGTCAGGCAGCAAAGATGCCAAGGTCATCCACCACATCCCAGGCCATTGGCAATCATCTCCACTATTGTCCTGCCACTGGAATTTGATGACTCTGGAAGAAAGAGTGAGGCCGACAACTTTGTGCAGCTCTGCCTCGCTTAAATCCAATTCGTGCACGAGTCAAGACATTGTCTTGTGATGCCATTGGTCTTCTTCAAAAATGAAGGATGAACAATAACAAGCTCCTTAAGACAGACTGTATTTGTTTTTGCATTGCTATCCATACTAGGGCTCAGCATACTGTTTGGTATATAGTAAGCACCTAATAAATGCTTTTTCATTCATATAGTTCTACTTTGTATTTATCAGTGCATATGCCCTTCTCCCAACCCCAGAATGTAAGTTTGCTGAATCAAATAACCTAGTACAGTTCCTGTCATTAATTCCTTATGACTGCTACTACAACTCTATATACATGAGAACACTTAATAACAAATATTATTCTGAATCAGAAAACCCTCAATTCAAGTGATAAAAAATGATAAAAGAAGTCAGCTGTCCAAAAGTAGCTGCTAATTTGTATGCTGTCATTTGCTCCCATTGCTACTTTCAGAGCCTAGCATTTACTACACTAGTAAGGCAAGAAATTACACTGTCTGGGCATTCAACCAAAGCTCACATGCTGTCATTAAAACTAAGCCATCTTGTGAAAAAGATTTGCTTAAATGATTTTTTCCCTCCATGCAGGTGTTTAAATTTGTCAAGCTGTCTTTTTAGTTTGGGTGATTATTTCAGCTCCTGAAAATCCATTTATAATAAATATGTAGAATCATTAACAAGGGTGAGGCAACATATTTGTTGTTTCTTTCCAAGGTAGAAACAGCCCACTCCTTATCTTGGCAACGTTGTCTTATTCATTTTTCCATTGTTATAAGCAAATGGATCACAACAGTTACATAACAGTCTCATGACGATTGTCACTTCCAGATCCTTAAGCCCAGCCATCTACCCATTATTCTTGGGAAAAGTCATCAGTGGAAATGTAAAATTGCCAAGCTCTACATGGACCAAATCTTTTTTCCTACATAAATGCAATGTTTATATGTTCTTTCATAGAAAATAAAATCCTAGGAGTAAAACCTATTAAAAATATTTTTCAAGGGCCCATATATATTATTAGATACAAATAAAATTGTGAAATTAATTAAACCATTTTGATTTGGATGATTATTTACATAACTTATAATAAATACTGCAACCCTTCTTTATGCAGGACATAAATTTATATCAATGGAAACCATCCTGTAGAAATGTAACAGACAGCTCTTCTATCTTCAAAGGGTTATACAAATTAGAATTGCACTAGAATTCTGAGGTTGTTACTGTCACCACTGATACTCACGCTGATTTTTAAAGGCCTTTTCTTACTCATCCATAACAACCTATTCCCTTCCTCACCAAAAAAAAAAAAAAAAGTCTACTGTAACTTGATGGGCAAAAAACTATTTTGTTAGTCACAAATCTTAATGAAATCTTACAGTCAAAATTGACAATTTCAGTAGAAGACTTGTTTTTAACGTGATATTCCTTGGGCCAATTTATATGCTATTTGCACCGTTGGTTATATAGATTCTCCTCTCTCAGTTGTAGGCTGACACTAATGACTTGAAGAACCACTGTCTCCTTTTTTAATATACTCTTTTTTTTTTAATCTTTGCAGAAGGGATCCATTGACAAAACCAGATTCTAATTAAGTAAATTTCCAAAGGCAACTCCATGGGCTGAATGTAGGTTTGCTGATTTAGTGCCTTATCCATTTTTAATAGTCCTCCAGGGTAATATCTGTGTCCTTCGTCTTTCATATGCTTCTTTATCTTACTCTTTCACTTTGTAAATCTTATTTAAGGAAATAGCTACCCTTTTAGCTGTGAAGAAACACATAATATGATCACTATTTCCACTGTGTAATAATTCTCATATTTTAATATCACTATCTTCGATTAATTCTTAAAAGATTTAATCAGGTTTTCTGCATTTGCCTTCTTGACTAAATATGAAACACATAAAATTAAGCTCAGTTGCTCAACTCTAGTGTGTGTATGTGTGTGTGTGTGTGTGTGTGTGTGTATACTTTTCACCATTCGTATTCTCAAGGTGAATTTTTTGGATATAGACTATTTTTACCCAGAAAAATTCCCATTATACCTGTCATGTTTATCAATGGTTACTTTTTTTCTTTGCAAGTTCCTATCACACAGCATTTTTGCCATTAAGATTTATTGAGGAAGCTTGTCATTTGAGATTCAATGAGAAATAAGTGAATAAGGAAAATTTTAGACATGAAATCAATAATAACTGACACACACACCTATATATATGTTCTGAACATACATTGTCTTGTTTGAGATTCACAAAACTGTTTAAAGTACAGATTACTGCTATTACTACTCCATGCCTAGAGAGGAAAAATGAAGGTCATGGGGGTTTAGTGGTATGATAATAACTACACAGTATCAGAGTCAGAAAGTGAAATCATGTCTGTTTAGACCCTCCTTCCGTTACATGACAATAACAATGTAACAATAAAAAACCCTACTATAATTTTATACTTATTTGGTCAATGGTCTAGATTTTTAAAAATTCATAAACAAGTCATAATCTCTAGGTCAAATTCATATAACTTGTCCTCTTATAAATAAATCATTAGTACAGTGGCTGGCATGTTGTAAACATACAATAAATGTATACTTATACATCCAACTCTTTTTTCACTGTTCTTTGGAGTAATAAATGTTCCCTGAAAATGAATGAGAAAAAAAAAAACTCTTCTGTTGATTACTTCGTTCTTGCATATTTTCAATTTTTATGCAAATCAATGCTGTGGTCATACTTGGTCACCTTTTTGGCAGAAGAGCAGCAATAAAACTTATCCATTCATGGATGATCCCAACTAATATATACCACCTACTGTGCTGATGTGTCTTCCAGACCCATCTCTACCCTATTCATGAGTATTCAAGTTTTGAACCTTAATCAACCAGAGATATATAAACTACCTCCCCAGCCAGTACTTAAGAAAATACTTCAGGCAAGGTTAAGGTGTACACATGATATGCAAAACATCCATGGTGTATTTTGAGAAATACCATAAACCACACCTCCCCGAAACCCCAAATAGCTCTCGGTAGTCTCTTGTAGGCCCTGAGTTTCCCAGATCTCTGGGTTAGGGTCTCGAAGGACTACTAAGACAGAGTTATAACTAGCATGAGCCTAATAGGCTTTGCCCCAGGGCACTGATAGTGGGTGGGGCACATACACTTTGTCTTTGCAATCACTATTCTAATTCTTTGCCTTTTAATCCTTCAGTGGCCTGCACCTCCACACACAAGGTATTGCTGTGATGAGGAAGTCAACTCCTCCAGAGAAAGCCCAGTCCACATTTAGAGAGGTAATCATTAGGAAGTCATTGATTGCTTACAGCTGAAACTTGTTTCTCTGCACTTTTTTATTTATTTCTCCTGGTTCTGCCCACCAAGACCAAGCAAAAACACGACTTCCCTCTGAATACTTAAAGTTAGGTATCATTTCCATCCTGTCTTTTTTTCTCTAAGCTTAATATCCTAATTACTTTCTATCACATATGGATGAGATGGTTTAGAGTCCTCTAAATTCTAGCTGCTTTCCTCTGGATATGTTGAAGTATTTCCATATGGATCACGTGAAAAGTTTTCCCCACTATATAAACTTCCTCTATGTTGACCAATGAGGTTTGATGCACGATTAGACTGCATAGAAGCTCAGGTTGGGGCATGCATAAAGAATTTTCTCTCATGCATTTCACTACAGGGTGCTCCAGAGAACATTGTAATTAAAGAAGTTAATTTTGCTATTTGTCAGCAGCTTTGTGGAAAGAGTACTAGGAGACTGAAACAAATGGGAAAATTAAGTTTGGGAATAATCTGTGAATTTCCATTATTCATGTTCTTACTGGCCCTCATTATCACAAATTATGAAGAATTACATCAGCAAGTCTAAGGACAGCTATTTCTCACACAAAATAAAGTAAGAGATAGAAATTATTTGCTGAATAAGGGCTGGTGAATTCATAGAACATAGAAAACTGGTAACACTTCAGAAATAGATTTACCACATAAATCCTTTGTATTGTGTAGTTATAGTTTTAGCATTTGTATACTCTTAGGGAAATTTTAATTGATATAATCAATTAAGTTACCAAATTTGTGTGACAGGGATGATGGGGCTGAGCATGTACTCAGCCTTCTTCTGGTTCGTCATATGCCCTAGCCCATTGTTAAAAGACGTACATGACCAGCACCAACTAGTTCCCTTGTTCCCTGTGAATTTTCTATCCACTGTCCCATGCTGCCTCTCATATCTGAATTCAAGGCCAGCCTCTGACATTAGCTATATGACCTTGGTCAAATCAACATGAATTTATCTTCCTAGCCATCTCTTTAAGGATATAAATGTTAGCATAATTGTTAATCTTTACAGAACAAGTTTCCGTGTGACAAGTGCCCTATACTGAAGAAATTCTAAGATCAAGTATATGTATGGTAAGTATTTATATATGTGTCAATATATCAAGGTTATAATATTTATTCATTTTTTCATTATTATTTCATTATTCATATTTATTATAATATTCTCTACATTGATGCAAATATACACATATGCATACACATATACACATGTTTGTGATATACAAAATACATGCATGCATACATGCATAAAATACATATATAGTGTACCAATGGTATATCAGTGATATAACAGATCTATTGAGCTACTGAAATATAAGTAGACACATAAATATAGATGTAGCTATAAAAGGATGGACATAGAGATACATTTTTAATATATGTATGGGTAAGTATGTATGTATAGATATGTACATATCTACACATATACATATACACACATGTGCACTTGAACACATATACATATAAGGTTATGAATAGGTATAAATATAGATATGGAAACAGAGATAGAATGATATAGATGATATAGATGGCATAGTTACGGATATAGACATGAATAAATGATATTATGCATATATGTACATATCTGTGCAATGTTTATGTGTGCATATGTTTGTGACCATGTGTATACATTTTTATGAGTATATATGCATGCATGTGTATGTCCATATGCATAGAGTGATAGATTTAGAATTAAGGAATGAGAGACAAAATCTCAGTTCAGCCACTTTCTATCTGTATGACCTTGGAAAAGTTATTTAATCTCCGTGGACTTCAGTTTCCTTATCTCTAAAATGAGTAGATGAGTAATTTGAACTAGATGTCTTCTAAAGATTCTTCCAGATGGCCTATCTATACCAGATCTCAAACTATATTATAAAGCAGTAAACATTAATATAATCTGGTACTGGCTAAGAAATAGACTAGGGAACCAGTGGAATAGATTAGATATGCAATACACAGTATTAAATCATCATAGTAATCCAGAGTTTGGTAAATCCCCAAATCCAAGCTTTTGAGACAAAAGCTTTGGAGACACTATTTGACAAAAACTAGTAGGAAAACTGGAAATCAGTTTGTCAGGAATTAGGCATGGACCAACATCTTACATTATATAACAAGACAAGATGAAAATGGGTACATGATTTAGATATAAAGGATGATGCCATGGGCAAATTGGGGGAACATGGAATAGTTTATCAGTCAGATCTATGGATGAGGGAAGAATTTTGTGACTAAACAAGAGATACAGAGCATCATTAAATGTAAGAAAAAAAGATTAATTTATTTCTTAAATTCAGAATAAAATATTTTTAAATGTAAATGAGATAATTTTGATTATATTAAATCAAAAAGGGTTTACACAAACAAAACCAATGTAACTAATATCAGAAGGAAAGTAGAAACCTGAGAAAATATTTTTATATCAAGTATCTCTGATAAAGGCCTCATTTCTCAAATATATAGAGAACAGAGTCAAATTTATGAGAATAGAAGTCATTCACAGATTGATAAATGCTCAAAGGATATGAATAGATATTTCAGATGAAGAAATCAAAGTTATCAATAGGCATAGAAAATTCTCTAAATCACTCTTGATTACAGAAATGCAAATTAAAATAACTCTGAGGTTTCATCTAAAGCCTATAAGGTTGGCTAATATGACAGAAAAGGAAAATGATATATGTTGGAAGGATGTTAGAAAATTGGGACACTAATGCGTTGTTAGTGGAGTTGTGAACTGATCCAATCATCCTGGAAAATAACTAGAAACTATGTCCAAATGGCAACCAAACTGTGCATACCTTGAATCCGTCTATTAGGCGTATATCCCCAAAGGCTTTAAAAACAGTGGGGAGGACCTATTTATACAAAAATAGTTATAGCAGCTCTTTTTATAGTGGCATAGAACTAGAAATTGAATGGATG
>CM053622.1:254848105-254864917 GCA_028646595.1 Phalanger gymnotis | reverse complement strand
CATGCACCTAGGAAATAAGATATACAGGCAATGGGGTATAAATATCTATCTTGCCCTACAAGAAAGTAAGGAAAAAGGGGATGTGGAGGGAGTGGGGTGACAGAAATGAGGGCTGAGTGGGGAAAGGGGCAATCAGAATATATGCCACCTTGGAGTGGGGGGAGGGTAGAAATGGGGAGAAAATTTATAATTCAAGCTCTTGTTAAAATTAATGCTGAAAACTAAAAATATTAAATAAATAAATAATGATTTAAACTCAAAAAAAGTAAAGGTATTATGTCCACCTTAAAAATGAGGAAACTAAGGCTCAGAGTTTTCAATAGTTATACAGCTTTTGTTGTTGTTCAGCCATCCAGTGATGTCTGACTCCGTATGACCCCATGAACCATAGCACACCCAGCTCTTCTATCCTCTACTATCTCTTGAAGTGTGTTCAAGCTAATATTTGCTGTTTCCATGATGCTATCTACCCATCTCATCCTTTGTCATCCCCTTTTCCTTTTGCCTTCTATCTTTCCCACCATCAAGGATTTTTTTTTTTTACCAGTGAGTCCTTTCTTCTCATCATGGTGGCCAAAGTATTTAAGCTTCAGTTATTTGATCTTCCAGTGAATAATCAGTATTGATTTCCTTAAGTTTTGACTGATTTGATCTTGTTGTCTAAAGGACTCTCAAAACGCCACATTGTTAAAGTGTTGATTCTGCAGTGATTGGCTTTCCTTATAGTCCAACTCTCATATACATACATTGCTACTGGAAAAAAAAAAACCATAGCTTTGACTATATGGACCTTTGTTGGTAAGGTGATGTCTGCTTTTTAATATGATGGCCAGATTTGCAATGGCTTTCCTTCTAAGGAGCAAGCATTTTTTTTTTTTAATTTCAAGGCTACAATCATCATCTGCAGTAATTTTTGAGCCCAAGAATATAAAATCTGACACTGTAGTGTCAAGTGTGAGAGGTGAACCCAGGTCTTCCTGACTCTAAATTTAACCTTTTGTCCACTATATAATGTTGACTCTCAGCAAGAAAAGTGTAAAAGTGTTCAATGAGTCAAGAAATGATACCCTATCTGATTCAACTGAAAGATTTTCATACAGCATGACTAGTAACATTATCAATTGGATTAAAGTACTATCCCAAAATAAAAAAGACTCCATGAAAATAATCAGTAAATTTAGCAATCATAACAAGAGAAGAAAGAACCTTAAAATAAAGGAAGATGTATTGTAATGGTGAAGGAATACAATAGGACACTGCTCTTCAAGGTAACCAGTAGAGATCTAGAGAGTAAGAATTTATCTTTTTGTTTCCTTCAATGTCCAGTTAATTTGGTTATGTACATATCTGGTCCACTTGGCAAATACACCTTTTTGACTGAAAAGTTTGACTTGAGTTTGATAAAAATTTCTCTTAAGACAACACCCTTCAGTTTGAAGACAATTTTACAAAACAACCTACGAGTCTGTGCATTAGGTTCCCTTGCTGAGAAAATAATGCATTGACTAGCCAATATAAATATCCAATCTACTTAGCAATTCAATTTCTCATTGTAAATTATTAAATTGGATTTATGGTACAGAGAAGTCTTCAGTGAGTTGGACAATATAAACCAGGTTTTTTTGCTTGTTTGTTTGTTTTTCCCTGTGGCACAGTTTGAATGAGTTGACCATTTATTTTCCAGATTTGTGGAACTGAGATATCACCCCCAGCACTCTCCCCTTACACATGTACATACACCCTATAAAGAGACTACCGTTCTACCAGATAGCCATAAATATTATTGCCATCTTATGGCACATGTGCACATCATGGGGCATATTAATTCTTTGCACTGCATACATGCTTCAGTTCTCTTGAGGTTTCTATCCTATTTGTTATTGAAAGAGACAGTAATATAATGTACAATTGTGTTGTCTCGAACTGCAGGAGTGGAAAATTAAAGGAGCTAAATGCCACAGCAAAAGGTAGAGACTAATTTGGGAAAATCCATTTAGTATGACAAGTGATTGGATTTCAGGACACTGGTGCCTGAAGAGGGAATGGACTATCAAATGAGGGGCCTGTGGTATCATCGATGCAAATATTATTTAAGAAGAGCATGAGAAGGGTAATATAGTACTAAGAAAAGAAGATTAAACATTAGTTGCTCTTATGCTATAATTCTAACCTCAGCACTACTTCCCTTTTTGGTTTAGAAGATGGCTCTGGCTGGTTAAATCTGAATGGAAGATAAATGATGAAAACTAAATATCTTATGAATGGGGTTCTGGAGTGTATGACTAGTGCCTGTGTGCATACATGAATGAGAAGCAAATATCCCTCTGCTGGTCTTGTCATATTCTAGCTGAGTCTAATTTTCTAACTGGAGGAGATTCCAAATTAACTCGAAGAGTAATGGAGTTTGAGAGATGGAAGGGATCTCAGCAGCCATCTGGTCCAACATCCAGAGGAAATACAGTACTTGGTGCTTGCAAGCAGAGGTGCCTCTTACCTTGGGGACAATAATGCCCAATCCTCCTACTGCAGTTCCAATTCAATTCAATTCAATTCAAGTATTGGTTTAGTGCCAGAGGTAAAGGAGAAACAAGTCCAAGCGGAGATGTGGGAAAGGATGGTGGAATAGTTACTAGCTGTGTTCCCCTAGATGCCTTGTCACCCCTAGGAAACCTTATTTTCAATGGCCAAATTTCAACCTCACCTGGTTTGTATATAGAATCTGGAAAGAGAGAAAAGATATCTGAAAACCATCCTTTGTTGGGAGGTAGAAAGGCACGCTGGAGACAGCATGCACAATCTTAGGACATAGAATTGGAAGTAACCTCAGAAATAATTCTAAGACCTGGATTTTTTTTTAACCAATGAGGAAACTGTGATCCAGAGAGAAATAATGGTCACATAGGTTGTAAGTAGAAGAGGCAGTATTCACACATAGCACATCTGATGTCAAGTGCAATGACCCTTCTATTACACCTGACTAGAAAGACTAGAAGTAAGTGAAAATGAAACAATCCTCTTGCCAACTTTGCTGACAGTTCCTACAGCAGCAATCATGGGTACAGAACAAAGACAGGGTACAGTAACAAATATTTAAAGGGCCAGTACTTTTCTTATTTTGTGATTAAGAAGCAAGCAGACCCTCTTGTTTTTTGCTTTGTATCATGTTGTTTACTTAAACTTTCCTTGAATTAGTTATAGTCTTTGTAAATGTTGATTTTTATTTTTAAGTTAAATGCAGGGCCACTTCATATAAGCATTTTCAGTCTTATGAAACAGAAATCCTCTCTCTGTCTGTCTCTGTGTGTGTCTGTGTGCGTGTGTGTGTGTATAGGCATATGGAGAATCACTGTAGAATGAGTGGTCCTAGACTTTTGAGAAAAGCATTTTCAACTGAAATTTCTACCAGCTAAAAAATGCAAGTAAACCATAGTTACCTTTAAGAGCAGGAGACTAGCAAGAAAGTGATGGGCTAACATTTTGGAAGAAACTTCCTTCATTAAAATCTACCTATGGAAAAGCAACATTTTTCTGAACCCTTTTGTCTGGGCAGACCTATTTAGTCAGGAAACAGAATATTGCACCAAGATATATACAACTAGTTGCTTTCTATGAAGACATTGTTGTTATAAAAGCATGGACTAATTGTATCTTAGGGAATAGTTTGGGCCTGAGGGGCACTACTTTTCCATTTATTCACTCATTTTTTTCTGAGATGAATTAATTATTCTTAAGCCACTTCCTAGAGTTGTGAGTGAAACTGTCTCTCTCTCATCCCATAATTTGCTTTACCTTTACGTCTTAAAAACAACTTCTGACTTTAAAAATATCGTTTTGTATGATATGCTGTAAGGAAGATAAAATGAAAATGTATCAAGGAGCCACAGATGCTATATGGGAGTCCCCTTCACCAGTGCAGATTTCAATACTTCTTTAACAGTAGGTAGTTATTAGAGAGTAGACAGAGGCTCACAGAGATTCAGTGACTTGCCTGGCATCACAGGGCTAGTTGTGTTGTAGGTGGAATCTGGGCCCAGGTTTTGATTCTAAGTTCAGTGCTATTCACAATGCTACACGTTCCTCTGAAGTAAAGTAAGAGGAAATGGAAAATTAAGGAAAGTATATACCTATTTAGGTATACTTCAAAGGATGTACAAGTAAAGAAAATGTTCAATCATTCAAACTGTACATAAATAATTTCATCTAAGTCCCACATTTTCCAAGCTGTAGTCTTTGTAAATGTTGATTTTTATTTTTAAGTTAAATGCAGGGTCACCTTGTATAACCATTTTCAGTCTTAAGAAACAGAGATCCTCTCTCTCTCTCTTTCTCTTTCCCTCTCTCTCTCTCTCTCTCTCTCTCTTTCCCTCTCTCTCTCTTTCTCTCTCTCTTTCCCTCTCTCTCCCTCTCTCTCTTTCTCTTTCTCTCTCTCTCTCTCTCTGTACAGGCACATGGAGAATCACTGTGGAATGAGTGTTGTTTGTCCTCTGTTTTTGAAAGAGGACGAATGGCACCATAAAGTGACATCTTGACTTGCATGTGAATTGGACTTAAGTGCGGCAGACTTGGTAAACAGGCAGGTACTCTTACCACAGATGGGTTCTGTCAAGAGGCCGTGAGTTCAAAAGTTTGAGCCTAATGACTGAAATCCCCTAAGAGGGGACAGGGTGGGTCTTCGAACCAATTAATTTGGTTTGAGACAACACCAGTCACTGAGACTTAATCAGAAGTTTTATTTTGTATTTTTAAAAAAGATATAAATAAACATGTTCATTCCCTCGTTGGGGAGAGGTATGGATAATCAATAATTTCGAACAAAGTCTCATTTTTTAAACTCGTGATATGTGACAGCTCCAGTTTAATCCTCTCTTATGTAAAGGTATACCTACCTTAAATTCTCAAGGATAACTGTTGTAAACTATGACAGCTGCACATTATTGGAATTGGCTTTTTTAGTCCCTTAGCCCAGGAGAAGATGGAGTAAACTTCCTATAATATTTGGGACTAAGAACCAGATGTTGTAGCTCAGACAGATTAATGGAACTGGGGTTCTAGCTGAGATCCACTGCCCCAAAGGAGACCAGAGATTATTCAAAGGGGTCATAAACAAGTAGATTTTCTAAGACAGCAAGATAGGATTGCAGCAATGCAGATGGAAGAAGGACCTATATGGTAGATAATTCTCTCTTCTTTTTCTTCTCCACCTTTCTTTGAAGTCAAGTGACTGGGGGCATCTCCTTTCCTCTCCCCAAATTCTCTTCTCACGTTCATTTAGGCAGTGCAAGGGGATGGGAGAAACTGTGTCCTTTTTTGCTATTCTCCATTATGGATGGTACTTTGTAAGCCAGCTCCTCTTTTTAAAAATGAGCTTGTTTCCATTGTCTGTGGGCCTGTTATTACTTGAGATCAGAGTGTGTGTGTTGGGGGAGTGGTGAGAGGATGATCCTTGAGGGATTTTGAATTTAACAGAATATCTACAGTAGGATCCTGCAATTTCAGCATGGGAGGTTAAAAGACTTTTCTAGGGGCTATTGAGTCACAGTTTCATTTCATAATTGATCCTATAACTCTCCCAAGCAGAACCCTAAAATGTGAAAGTGGGCCTTATTTCAATTTCCCCTAGGAGAATGAATCTATTGAACCATGGTGCTGCTTAGGGTGTGAGAGCTGCTTTGAAATGTTAAATTCAACTCTTTTACCCAAAGAGAAGGGGGGTAGTAAGGGGAAGGACTTAAAAAAGAAAATCTCATCTTTGAGCTGGCCTAATCTTTCTTTTAGGGAGGGGAGAGTGAGGAGGTTGCAAATATCTTCATGTTCCACAATGACACCTACTGCTACATATATATAGTATTTCACAAAGCTTAAAGTGCTATATAAATGTCAGCTATTATTATAGTTACTTAACCTATTCCCAACTTCAGTTTACTCATTTGTAAAATATTGTGACTAGATGGTTCTTAGAATCATACCACTTCAGGATTTAGATCTTGAGAGAACCTAACTCCTTAAAAACTGCTTTTTCTCCCATAACTTTAAATGCTATAGTCTAGTTTTTAAATTATAAATTTAGTAAGTTCTGGGTTCCCTGAAGGAAAGGTTTGGTGATTGTATGTCTATCACAGTACACAAGTTTACTACCATAATCTACAACTTAAGTCTGAGGCACCTGGCCTAGGTGTAACTCTTCGGCTCCCAAAGTTTTCTGTTCGCATGTGAATAGACCCTGACTTCAGAGCTTATAACTTGTTTTATATTTATTGGTGCATAGAAGCCAGCTTGAACTAACTGGCCAGAGCCTATTGTTAAATATTCAGTGTGAGCACTGATATCTCAGAAATAGGCAAATTCTATAAATCAGGGTTTGATTTGTTGTTTTGGTGATTGTCTAGACTTAAAGTGATGAAGAAAATAATAATACGTGTTAAAATTAACAGCAAATCATGTATACATTTTCCTCCCAGACTCCCCCCAGACTATTAACTATAGTGATATTTCAAATAGTCTACCACCTTAATTGGCCTCCTCACCATAAAAGGATCTTCTTTAAGGAGATGTTGCAATGTTATTCCTGTCGTGCTTGGAGAAGGCCTCCATGCATTAGGTACATCCTTTATGGAGGATTTGTGAGAGGGTGTGGACAAAAATCTTATGGAACTAAAAGAGTAGGATGCTTGAGGATGCTTGCAATCCAAGCCCCGGAGGGATTACTCACTAGGATGAGATAATGACCTTATTGAAGTGTTATTTAAAGTTTTAAAGTAGACAATACTGCACTATTTCCCTGCTTTGCCTTAGTGCAAAGAGTTGGCGTTGTCACCCAAAATGAAGGGAGGGACTGCTTATTATTGCCTAGAGGTCTAACCCTTCTCATTCATTTACCCGTTCTTTTTTCAAACATTCTCAAGTGAGCAATGTAATCCTGGATATGAAAGGGTCAGGTTGCAAAGCTTTAGGACTAGATGGGCCACAAAAGAGAACTGGCTAAAGTCAGTTTCAGAAGGAGCTACTCCATTTATGAGAAGTTACTCAAACTAGGAAGATTTTGAATGAACAACTGGAAGAGCAGTCATGCCTATTCCTGTAATAATAAAACACTCATTGGTGTAGTACTTCATGGTGTACAAAATTCTTTCTTCATAACAGCCTTTCAAAGTAGGTAATTCAGTAATTATCTTTATTCCTTTTTTCCCTTGGAGAAGATCTGCAGTTTCATAAGTTTAGAGCAAGTAACTCTCTATCAAACCAAATAGGCACTTGGACTGCAACTCATAATTTCAGAGTTGTGTGGGGGCACTGAGAGATTATCATACTCTCTTATGGTTATAAAGACAGGAGACAATGGAGATAAAACAAGCCTCCATCTTTCTACCTCAGAGATTAGCTTTCTATCCAGCATGCCACACTTCGTCTCTTATTTTTAAATGAGGAAATTAAGATTTTGTGTTTAAGTAATTTCCCCATGTTTATGGAGCAAACAATTGTCAGACGTGGGATTCCAATTAATCAATCAACAATCATTTATTAATGGCTTATTATATGCCAGACACTGTGACCTCTTGGCATTGGGGATGAAAACACAAAAATGAAAATTTTCCTTGCACTCCAAGACCTTACATTTTAGTTGACTCAAACATGATCTCTCTGACTCCAGCTCTCTTTCCAGAGCAGAAGTACATTAGAGATCATCTTGTCCAATTACCTCATTTTACAAATGTAATCAAGTGCTGCCCAGAGAGGAAAGTTACGCAAGGTTGTTAACCTGGGTGTCACTTATTAGTAACTGAGTGATTGTGAAGTACAAGGGAGTGGAAATGGAATATCTAAGAAAAATAATGCACACAGTTATGCTCTACTGACTCTTTGCTTATTCACTCCTGCCATTCTTTTGGTAGCATTGAATCTACCTGGGGAGATGTGCCTCTGTACTTCCATGCCCATCTCTGCCTGACAGATTCAGTGTGGTCACATGGAGGTATAGAGATTGCTTGTGTGAAGAACATTTAAATTACTTTGCAAATGGGAAATCTAAACACAAGCATACCATTAGTCCTTTGCCTATCTGGCTCCACATAGCTCTTGCCTAAAGCTGCTATGTGTGCTATCATATAAATAGGTATTCTACACTTGGGGCAGAGCTATGAAGCCAGAATAGATGTAGGCCAAGTGTTACTGAGTGATAACCAAGAAGTAAACCAAACCAGCATAATTTACTCATCTGGGCAGAATGATTCACATTATAAATATTCAAATAATACTGTAAACAAAGCAGAATAATTATTTGACTTCATTAACAATGTACTGGACATAAATTTTTTTCTCTTTGAGTCAAGGAGTTTCCTATCAGTAAATGAGGGGGAGTAAATTCACCCACTGTGATATTTTCCAATTCAGCCAGCCCTTTCTCTTAAATAAATCTAGTACTTCGGGTGTATGATGGCAAAGTTTCCATTTTAAGGTGTTTAAAATATTTTGACAATCATGAAATTCCTTCCTAGCTCTAGAAAATATAATCCAAGCTCTACCATACATGAAAAAAAAAATCTGTGATGTTGGGCAAGAATCTTAACTTTTCCAGGCCTAAATTTCCTTATCTGTAAAATAAGGACATTGGATGAGATGACCTCCTGATGGGTTTTGGGACCTGGACCCCTAAAGGAAAATATTATGTCTCTGGAAGCAAGCCAGTTCCTGAACGGGACACCCATTTCAGTAACCCAGTCACTGACCTCTAGCACATATGGTCCACCTCAGCCTACCTTCATTACCTAATTAGTTTACTTGACACTCCTCAATCCCATCTTGACTCTTTCACTGTTGTTCTTGGCCCACCCCAAGCTATTTACCACTCCTTAATCCCATCAAGATCTTTTCAGTGACCCTTTCCCCTTTCTGTGTATAAGCATCAATTTTGTTAGAAACATACTCACATTGTCTAGGAACAAGCAAGACTCCTTGGGAAGTCAGGAACCTTTAATTATAATTTACATTTATTCTCCCTGAATAAATGGGTACCTCCCCTGAACAGAGTACAGGAGAAAGTACAAAGGACTCAAATGGAAGTCAGTCCTTTAATAGACCCTCACCTTGAATCTCCTGCCAGGCTCTTCTTCGGCCAGATACAACCCCCTGACTGCCGACATCATGCCCTCCTCAAATGGCTCATTTAAGCATGTCCTTTCACCTGACTGACCTGAGGCCTGGTTTCTGCTAAAGCTGGGGTGGGGAGGGGGAAAGGTACTCCTTCTCCAAAGTCATTATCCTTGTGTTTCTTCAGAAGTATGGATTTGTCCAAGGGACTCTCCAGGAAGACAGGCTTCCCTCTCCTAGTAATGGGAACAAAACTACTCCTCCCTTTTCTTGCAGTTTGATCTTCATCCACTTTGCAGATTCATTAGGAACTCAACCCTATTGACTTATAATACTGTAGATTACTAGGAATCTTGCCTGCCATACCTGTATTACAATAAATCTTGCTAATTTGACTGAAAGAAGGCATGAGTGGTTGAATTCTTTCCAGCCAACCCCCCCTGTACCTTACATTTTAGGGTTCCCAGCAGCACAAACCACAACACTCCCAGGGTCCTTTCTGCTCTAAATTAATGATCCTTTGATCAACGATCCCGTGTTTTAACTGTCTTGAAAGTTTAAGACATTAAAAATTATATTTGGCTTAGGCTGGTTGATTGACAAGATTAGGGATTGCTGCAGGCAGGGGTTCTTCAGAGGACCCAAATTTCCTAGGAAAGCAGATTCTTTGGAAATTTAGTCCAAGAAATCCCATTCCTTATTCTCTAGGGTTTTCTTTTCTTTTCAGATTTCCCAAATTGAAAAGCTACCAACACCTCCTCTCTACCTATTTTAGGTAGAAAGTTTCTTCTCTATTCATAGACAAGTTTAGGAAAACAAAGTTATATATGTCAGTTTCTTTTTCCCTGTCCAAATAAACAGCACAGATTAGAGCACAGGGTTGGTACAAAGTGAATTCTAATAGATCAGTTGCTTGCTTAATTGAAGCAGTATGTACATATATAGATGGCAAAGGCAATCTGACTTGGAGAAAGAGTGGTAACTCATAGAAAAATCCCATTACTAGGAGAGGGAAGCCTGTCTTCCTGGAGAGTCCCTTGGACAAATCCATGCTTCTGAAGAAACACAAGGATGATGACTTTGGAGAAGAAGTACTCTTCCCCTGCTTCATGTCAGCAACTAGGACAAAGTTCTGGTTGCTTTATATTAGTTTGGGATCTGAGTAAGCTCCCTCTATTTGCTTTGCTTTTTCAAATGATCGGTAATAGGAACATAGATGTAGAGTTAGAAGCAACTTTATTCTGGTAAATGTTTAACAACTAGATCTCTGAAAAATGTATGCTCCACACACTTTTGTTTAAATTTTAAATTCTTATTTGATTTCATTACTGTCTTTAATCTAGATAACCAATAAAACAAAAATTTAAGCCTTGATTTGTAGCATTTGCCAATTTCTGAGGTATAAAATTTCACACTGAAAATTTAACAATTGCCACTCAGGATCCTGGAGGAACTGGCTCCAGTATAGCCAAGGGAGTTATAAAGCCCAAATGAAATTATGGATTTAAAGTATTTTACTAACCATAAAATGCTACATAAATGCTAGTTATCATTTTCATTACCATCATCATCATCATCATAGTTGTCATCATCATGTCATCATCTTTGTCATTAGCCTACAGCTACCAGGCTTCCATTCTGGTGATGACTTCATACTTGGGAACTTTCTGCTGTGTTCCTGCTGAGCTCAAGCAAACTTTATAGGGTGATACAGGGGTGTGGAGGTAAATGCTTAACAACCAGGCACTCCAGGAAAAAAACACACACATGAATTTAAGTTTAATCTGCATTATTTATACTTTCTTAAGTTTAGACAATCAATGAAAAATTAAATAAATCAAACTCTGATTTCTAGATTGTTGATATCTGATGAATAAATGCTTACCTTTGACATTTTGCTATCTCTACCATACCCTTGAGCTCACTCCAGACTGGGAAGTGTTTCCTTTTTTCTTTTCTTTCTTTTTATTTTGAGGCAATATGGGTTAAGTGACTTGCCCAGAGTCACATAGCTATTAAGTGTTGTGAAAAATGATTATTAATAACCAGTATCTTGGGGATGCTCAGAGCTCTCTCTACCTTTCCCCTCTCCACCTTCTTCCAAAGTTCAGACTTTAACTTCAGTTTTTCTTCAGAACCACATTACTGATAATGAGATTGAATGGACTCTTCTAATCCTGGTCAAACCCCACACAAGCTTGCAAGTAATTTAATTTAAAGTGGGGAAGTCCATTGCAACTCTACTCAAGCTTGGGGGGAGATAAATTCTTTTGCCCAGATAGGGAGTGGTTTGATATAGCTGGGAATGGGCTGGTATAGAGATATTTTCTCTGTCCAGGGGTGAAATGATGATGGAATGAAATCAGTCTCTGTTGAAAGGGTATATAAACTGTGCAGCCTTATCCTAAAATGAGCCGAGTTACTGACTGCAGCTCCCAAACACGCATGTCTGCCACTTGAGAGAAATACACATGTACACAGCCTAATCCTGTCTGTCTTTCTTAGATCTAACTCTGGAGGTTGCCATCATCTGAGGCCAAATTTGAATTCAAGTCTTCCTGATTCCAGGGCCTTGCTCTATTGCCTTCACCACTTAGCTGCCTCTAGAAGTCTTTTCATAGGTAATTCAGGCTTACGCTTCAAAAGCTACACTCGCTGTAACTAATGATCAGAATTCAGGTCCAAGTTCATCTGCCACAAAATATACTGATTGCTCTTTTCAGTAAAGGTAGGTTATGTTACAACTCTGCTTCATCTTCATGGAAGTAGGTGCCCTGTTTTGTCTGAATTTTGTGTTACTCTTTATGGTACAGGGGCAGCTAGGTGGTGCAGTGAGTACAGCACTAGCCCTGGAGTCAGGAGGACCTGAGTTCAAATCTGACCTTAGACACCTGACACACTTATTAGCTGTGTGACCTTGGGCAAGACACTTCACCCCAATTGCCCTGCCTTCCCCCTTAAAAAAAAGATAGTTAAAGGGAAGCGAGGTGGCCCAGTGAGTAGAGTACTGGCCCTGGAGTCAGGAGGACCTGAGTTCTAATGTGGCCTCAGACACTTGACACATGTACTAGCTGTGTGACCTTGGGCAAGTCACTTAACCCCAATTGCCCTGCCAAAAAAACAAAACTCTTTATGATATAGTGGTTGGAATATTGGGTCTGGAGTCAGAAATACCTGAGTTCAAATGTGTCTTCAGATGCTTTTTAGCTGTGTAACTCTGAGCAAGTCACTCAACCTCTGTATATCTCAATTTCCCCAACTGTTAATGAGGATGATAATAGCACCTGCCTTGTAGAGTCATTGTTAGGATGAAATGAGGTAATATTTATATTAAAAAAGTGCTTAGCACAGTGCTTGGCATGTGGCAAGTATTATATAAATCCCTATTTCCTTCCCCTTATTCCTCATTCCTACCTAACACAGTGCTCTATGTGCACCTGAGGCATTGAAGGTCAATTGAATTGAGTTGAATCTGTCTGCTCCTGGTCTAGGGGACAGCAGAGACACCTATGCAATACACTCTTTGTGATAGCACAGAGCAAGGCCATGCCCAAATCATATAGCAAAGCATTTCTGAAACAAAATTAACCTCCCAACTATTAACATCGTCTCTAGAGTATTACCCTCCTCATCCATGTTTAGTAGGTCATTTGTATGTACATATGGTACAATTTATTTTAACTAAGTGGAATTATACTAGGTAGACAATAAACCTTGAAACAAAGATTTAGGCTTTTATAGAAGAATGTGCAGCTTGCCTGCAGAAATTTTGGAGAATTCTGGTCCTGTGTTATATATCGCCAATTATTGATTTTTGTTTGTAGAAATTACATTACTGCATCCTTTTACATTCTGAATGGATTCCCATCAGTCTGTAATAGGTTATATAGAAATTGATTTGTTTGGGGGCATCATTGCTCATTATGTGTCAGGCTTAATTGGTTTTCTTGTAAATTACAAAAACAATATTTTCTTAATCTATTCATAAAGAAGAGAACAAAAATTCTTGCACTGTAGCTTAAGCCTGAAAACTGGTTATATAGCAGTTTGACTTCAATAGTGAATTAATACCACTCAAAAGCTATTTGGAGTCTGGCCATTGTGATGTGATAACCATTGAGTCCTAGATTTAGGTACGTAATGCTGAGAAATTTATTCCTATAATAAAAGTAATCTTTTGCTATCTTACCCTGAATACATTTTTTATGGATTTTTAATTCTTTTAAGTTTGTAGCTATGGAACTATAATCTATGATATGTAAGCAAGTTGGTCATGAGGAAGTCTTGCAATCATAGGATAGGAAGGGATATTGTATTAATGAGTCTAAGCCTATCATTTTTTGTAATTGGGGAAACTGAGGACCAGATAGATTAAGTGTCTTCCCAATGTCACACAGCAAGTTATTTAGGAGGCAAAACCTGAAAAAAGTGGAGAATTTCTAATATATATATATATATATATATGCACATATATATATTTATATGTAATATAATTAATCTTAATCTTTGGGTTAATATTATCTGGCTTCATTTTTGATGTCTCTATGCTATTCTCATATGGTTATACTTTGATACTTGAGACTTCAGTTAAAAAGGATTTTTGATTACCCATAGTTTATAAAAACGAAACATGAAGATTATTTCATAGGCATAGAAATGCTAAATATTGTCCTAGCCAAGTCTCAGTGTAGAAAATACTGATAAATTCATTCTGTAGTTTCATTATATTCTGACACTTCCATGTTATCTAGAACCACAGAACTGCAAAATTTTAGAACCAGAGAAATCAGTGGCTATCTTATCCAACTCATTCCCCCTGTAAAGAGCCTCCACTACACTTTAACTTATGTTTCATTCAGCCTTTATCTGAAAACTACAGTTAAGAAGAACCCCTACCCTTCATACTGTCTAGTAATTTTTTTTGCGGGGGATCGCTCTAATTATTAGTAAGTTTTTTTTTTTCCTTTATAGCAAAATTTAATTTGTGCCTTGAAACTTTTTACATATTGTTCCTGAAAGCAATATAATGACAGCCCTTCAAGGACTTCCTTCTTGGTCATGTCTTTTCTAGGTCACGTATCCTTACCATCTTCAACCAGTGCTCACATACAGTATGGACTACACTCCTTCCATCATCCTGCTTGCTTTCTGCAGTGGATATTCCAGCTTAGTATCACCTTTCCTCAACTATTATTTCCAAACTGAATACAATATAGCAGAGTCTCTCTAATCAGGGCAAAGTAGAGCAAGAATATCACCTTCCTCCACCTAGAAATTATACCTCTCAAAATGCATTCCAGGGAGCATCGGCTTGTTGATGTTCATTGTCATTGTTGTTATCTGACAGGTCACACTAAGAACACTTATTGAGCTTGTAGTCAGTGTAAACCTGATATATTTTTCCAGGAAAACTGCTATCAAGTCAGGCTTCTCTTATTTTGCACTTGGGTTCAAGAAATTGATATCAGACTATTGTGCTATAAGAAATGATGAGCAGGAAAGTTTCAGAAAAATCTGGAAAGATTTACATGAACTGATGCTGAGTGAAGAGAGCGGAAGCAGGAGAACATTGTACAAAGTAATAGCAACATTGTGTGATGATCAACTGTGGTAGATTTAGCTCTTCTCAGCAATACAATGGTCCAAGACAATTCTAAAAGGCTCAAGATGAAAAATGCTATCGATATCCAGAGAAAGACATATGGAGTCTGATTGTAGACTGAAGCACACTATTTTCACTTTTTTGTTTTGTTTTCTATTTTTCATGGTTTTCCCATTTTTATGATTTTTTTTCACAACATGATTAATGAGAAAATATGTTAAACATGATTGCACATATGTATAACCTGTATCAGATTGCTTATCATCTTGGGGAGGGGAAAAGGGAAGAAGGGGGAAAATTTTGGAATTCA
Source organism: Phalanger gymnotis (assembly GCA_028646595.1). NCBI lineage: Eukaryota > Metazoa > Chordata > Mammalia > Diprotodontia > Phalangeridae > Phalanger > Phalanger gymnotis. The sequence goes on along the minus strand of CM053622.1, from coordinate 254,849,921 downwards.
AGATCATATAAAGAAAGGATGTTGAAAACCATCTTTACATGTAATTGTGAAAAATACTATTAAAAGAAAGAAACTGATATCAGAAGCGCAAGACTGTATCCCTAATAAAATGTTGTCATGCTAGAGAAGGGCTTATGTAATGCAGAGGAGGAGGATATTGGTACTTACGGGAAATGGTCTTCATTTTCCTAAAAAATATTCACCCTAGGCCACGAGCTGACTGAGTGGGGAAGGAGGAGTGGGAGTTTGGAAGAGAGAGAAGGTTTATTCCTGTATGTGGAGTAAGAGAAAATTAGTTGAAGAGTAACTATTGCTAGCTGCATTGAGTGCACATAGATTTGTAATGGAATAATGGATTAACATTTATTAAGTGATTACTATGTGCCAAGCACTGTAATAAGAGCTGGAGATACAAAAAGAGGCAAAAGATGGTTCCTGCCTTCAGAGCTTGCAATCTAATGGGAGAGATAACATCCAAACAAATATATGCATAACAAGCTATATACATAAGGAGGAAATAATTAACAGAAGGAAAACATTAGAATGAAGTGGAGTCAGGAAAGACTTTCTGTAAAAGATGGGATTTTAGTTGAGACAAAGGATGCTAGAGGAATCAGTAGGTAGAACTGAGGAAGAAGAGCATTCCAGTCTTGGGGGATAGCCAGAGAAAATGCCCAGAACTAAGAGATGGATTATCTTTTTCATGGAACAGCCAGGAGGCCACTGTATTGAATGTCACTTTATTGAAGAGTACATGTTGGGGAGTAAGGAACAAGAAGACTGAAAAAAAAAGAAGGGACCAGCATAAAAGGGCTTTGAATGCTGAACAGAGAATTTTTTTATTTGATACTTCAAGTGATAGTGAGCCATTGCAGTTTATTAAATAATGAAGTGACATCTTAAGATCTGTGGGTTAGGAAAATAATTTTGGTGGCTGAATATAGGATGGACTGGAGTGAGGAGAGACGTGAGTCAACAAACCCAACAGCAGTATTGCAATAGTTCTGGTGTGAGGCGATGAGGACTGCAGGGGAATGGTGGCATTGTTAAAGGATAATAAGAATATATATGAGACATTTTTTAGAGATGAAATTGATATACCTTGGCAAAAGATTGGCTATGGGGGATGGAATTTAGTGAAGAGTCAGGATAACTCCTCAGCTGAGAGCCTGTGGGACTGGGAGGATTGTGATGGTCTCTACACTAATAGGGAAGATAGGAGACAGTGGGTTTAGGGAAAAAGATATTAAGTTCTTTTTTGGACATGATTAGTTTAAATGTTTACTAGACATCTAGTTTAAGATATCTAGCTAGACACGTGAGATTGCAGGTCAGCAGAAAGTTTGGGACAGGTAGATTGAGAATCATCAGCATAGAGATGGTAATTAAATCTGTAGGAGCTAATACATCACCAACAGGCTAAGTAATATGATTTCTTTTAGCTCTATTCAGCAATATTTGACAAGAAGGCCATAGGTACATTGGGGCAACAATCCAGGATTGGGTTTTGGCCAGGCATGACCTGGACATGACCTGAGATGACAAAGTATAGGGGAAGAAATTTGAGAGTAGTGTATAATTTAACTGGTTAAAAATTGGGTGAAGAATAGGCAGGAAGGAAGAGAAGCACTTAGCACAATGCCACGTAGTAGGTGCTTTAAAATTGATTGAAGCCGGGGGGTGGAGCCAAGATGGCAGCTGGGAAGCAGTGACTGGCGTGAGCTCCCCACCAAGTTCCTCCAAAAACCTATAAAACAATGGCTCTGAAACAATTCTAGAGCTGCAGAACACACAAAGTGGCAGAGGGAAGCAGGGC
>CM053622.1:254810160-254847605 GCA_028646595.1 Phalanger gymnotis | reverse complement strand
ACATGGGTAAGTCCTGCTTCCGCAGCTTCCTGCTTCCTCAGCAACTTCTGCTTCCGCTGAAGCTGTCTCTTGGCTCACCTTTCCTTGCAGCCAAGCCTCTGGCCTTCTCCAGCCCCACCTCTACGACCAGAGACCATTGGTTCCCGAGTTGGCCCCTCTTAAGTCATTAATCTACACCCACACAGGTTTCACACCTGATGGGGCTTTGGGCCTGGGGCTTAGCACTTAACAGCTGAAAGTACGTCCACTCAAAAGAAACAAAAGCCATACTAAGCAGACAATTTTGCTTAACAACACAGTATCCCTGGCACTATCACAGCTCTTTATCTTTTTTGTGTTAATTTAATTTTCCAGTCATCTGATATAGGCAACCTACTGATGCAGGCATAGGAGAGGGTTGTATGGACTGACATCAATCCTGAACACTCTGAAAGACCTGTGCTGCTGTCTTGGAGTCATCAAAGTCTGAGTTTTACATCAGTTCTGTGTCTTCACATTGCATGACTAGTTTGGAACTCTTGGAAACACTATACTTGATGTATGTGTGGGAACTGAGTCCACGATCAGTTCTTGGTATCCCTATGCTACTGGGGTAGCTTGGAACTCTTGGCACTGAGTCCCTATTCCCAGCCCCTTTGGGAGACTTAGCACTATTAGTCTAAACTCAGGGCTTGCTCTGTTATTGTCTCTGTGTGGTCTCATTTTTCTGGCCTAGCACGCAGCTCCAATACCTGAGTTCATGTACCCTTCCTACCACTGTTCCACAATTTTTGCCCTGGTCACATGACTATGAATCCATTTTGTGATATTAGGTTGGAAAAAAATATTATAGTTTTGTAGTCGGTTTTCCTAGCATTGTTCTTAGATCATTGTTGGAGAAGTTGGGGTTGCAAGGTTATGGTCTCTGTCATTTGGAGGAATTTATGGTAGTATACCAATTGGTGCAGAGCCTTTATCATTTACTGGACTTCATCTTTTCAGGCAACTCATTCAGAATCTCAGAATCAAACTTGAATCATTGTCTCATACCCCATTTCAATTAGTTCTCAAGTTGTATTGATGAAAACTCCACAGAATTTCTCTCATTCATTCCCTTCTTTGTACTCAAAAGTCTACCACCCTAGTTTTGATCCTCACTAGCTCTCTTCTGAATTCTTCCAAAAGCTTTCTAATTAATCTCTCTGCTTCATATCTCTCTCTTCTCCAAACAAATCTTCTCATAGGTACCAAGTTAAATTTCCCTGGAGTATAGCTACTACCCTATCAATTTACCCCCAGCCCCAGAACACTTTAGTGCTTCCTAATTACTCCTCAGGATAAAATACAAATTGCTATTTTCAATATTTCAATTCCTTCCAAGTTTGGCCCCAGTGTACCATTACAGGCTTGTTACATACTGCCCCCTCTTCATACACTCTACATTCTAGACAAAATGGCCTACTTGTTGCTCCTTGTGTGTGACATTTTATGTCTCATCTCTGTGCTTTAGTGCAGACTGTCCCCCATGGCTGAAATATACTCCCTCCTCACTTCCACTTCCTTTGAAGCTCAGGTCAAGTACCAGCTTCTACACAAGCCCTTTTCTGATCCTACTAGTTGTAAGTTCATCCTGAAGGTATTTGGTATAAGTAACACCAGCTTCAATAGCTTCCCTCAAGGACTTTGGATACCGTTACTTTATCTTTAAAAGGGTTAGTTGAAATGTCTTTTTGGAGGTTGTTAACTGTGATGCCTGGAAAGATAGTGGTTGAGATAAAGGCATAAAGGACTAAGAGATTTTTCCTGAGAGACTGAGTTAGCTGTCAAAATAAAGGAATGTGAAGAGTCATTTCCTGAGAGAACTGAGTTTAACTCTTATCCTGTGAAGAAATATTATGAAGAGAATTCTTGAGAGACTCCGACTGTCATCCTGAGAGAGGAGAACAGTAAGACTGGGTTTTTTCAGAATTGAGAAGTCAGCAGTAATAGTTGTTAGTTAGAGGTGACTCTGTGATTTTCTCATAGCTGATACATTATAAATATTTATGTTTTTGTTTTATTCTTTGATATACTGCTAATAAATTGTATAGCCAGTAACCTTGATGTTTATTTAAACCAAGGAGATTAGGGAATTTGATATACAAAGTTGAAGAAAAGCTTATGGCAAAAAGGTTTTTCTGGTATATTTTCTAAATAATACTTATCAAAACTGCATTGGAGTGTCAAAACTTCTTGATTAATTAATGAAAAATATGTTGCAATTTTATTAATTTAAGAGGAAATATCAGAATATATCTTGATTGCCTTACAACCTGGGGTGGGAATTAAAAAAAATAACCAGGGTTAGGTAGCTAGAAGTAGTGAACACTAAACCTAAGCTTCAAATGATGGTTATTGAACCTAATATATAAATGTATAGATGTATATAAATATATATGTATAAGTATATACTAAATTGTATATATGCATATATACACATATGTATATGTGCACGTATATATAATGTTTATGTTTTTTATCTATATCTCTATTTATCCATTCACTCATCTATCCATCTATCCATCCATCCATCCATCCATCCATCCATCCATCCATCCATCCATTCATCCATCCATCCATCCCCAGGTCTCATTCTAAGATGAGCCTGGAAAAAAAAAATTACTAGAATTTGAGTCAGAACTTTAAACCCTAGACTTCAAGTTAAGTTAACAATTTGTAAATTCATTTAACAAAATTTTTTTACTAAGCAACTACTATGTGTTAGGCACTGTGCTATATGTTGAGGATAAAAGACAAAAATGGAACAGTTCCTGACCTCAGGAGAGAAACAAGAAGCACCTATATGTTTTTATATATATATATATATATATATATACACTATATATATAATATGGTGTGTGTGAGTGTATATGTATGTGTGTGTGCGAGTATAATCTATAAGTCAGAATGGAGCTAAGTGACACAGTGGATAGAGCTCCAGGCTTGGACTCAGGAATATCTGAGTTCAGTTGCAGCTTTAGAAACTCCCTAGCTGTTTGACCTTGGGCAAATCACTTAATCTTTGTTTGCCACTGGAGAAGGAATGGCAACCTGCTCTAACATCTTGCCAAGTGAACTCCAGGGACAGAGGTCCATAGTGTCATGAAGAGTTGTACGTGACTGAAATGGCTAAATACAAGTCATATATAAGTAATATATGATATGATATATCACATAAGTTATATAATACAAAATGTGTTATACTATATCATATATAACAATATTACATGTGCCATATATGTGTGTATATCTATACATCTATATCTATCTATCTATCTATCTATCTATCTATCTATCTATCTATCTATCTATCAACATATAGGTACCTATTGTTTCCCAGAATAAATCATGATCTCCCAAGATCAGGAACTGTTTCATTTTTGTCTTTTCACTATACAATGGGATCTGAGGAGAAATTTGAAATCTTCATGTTTTCCAGCAAAGGATTCTACCTTTGACACTCAAAAACTCTGATGTTTCATTTCCATAAGAATTCAGGAAAAGGGATACTAGAAAGGGAAAGGGAAAAAGAGAATGCTTAAGAGGATACTTTAATGTTCTAGGTATATAGGTGTGTTGGTAAGCAAAATTGGCTCCTTAGCACTTAGTGCCCTTGAAGAGTTTGGCTTTTGTTTGCTTTGAGTAATTCAGTGTATTTCATTGAACCTTACTAGGTGCTAAGCCCCAGGCCCAAACCCCTATTAGGTGTGGAACCTATGTGGGTGTGGATTGGTGACTGGGGTGGGGCCCAAGGTGGGGCTGGCTAAGGGGAGGTGCTAATTCCAGAGCCATGTCCTATTAGGTGTTAACCTAACCTATGTGTAAGTGAACCTCCCAGGTCCTAAGGAGAGGGGCTAACTCAAGAACCAATCATAGCAGCCTAAATTCTGGTCATTCAGATGACATTTGATGACGTCTGAATCCCTATAAGAAGGGAGGACAGAGCCATTTGTCCAGGGCTCTCGACATGGTGTTGATGAGGAGACTCTGGGCATCTGTAGCTAAGGAGCCCTCCAGCTTGTAAACCTGGATGCTGAGACTTTGTGGAACTCTGGTAACTATGTATTGGGATTTGAATCAGACAAGGTCTGTCTGTTGAAGTTTGTACTTTGTTTGTAATTTGCTCTGAAGTTCAGGGTGCTGGCTTTTCCCCTGAACTAAGTGAATGATATTTGTGTGCCCAATTAAAGTAAGCTTGTCAAACCCGTTCACCTTGCTTTCCTTAGTTAAGCAGATCAAAAGAACATGTACTGTTGGCAGCTTTCTGGGTGCTGGCTGTGGGTGGATCTTTCACCCCCACAGAAGCTGCTAGCTGGATTGTTGAAACAATAGACAAGAATGTTGGTGTTCTGAGGACATTGTGCCTTCTAATGTTTCCAACATTAGCATTAGGATCTTCTAGGTGTAGTTGCTCCATCTGGCCTTATGTGAGGTTTGATCAAAGGTCCTTACTAATTACTAAATGAGTTGGGCTAGGCTTATCCAAGACAGTGTTAGTTCAGTGGTATATTGTGACTGGAGGAAAAATCGTCACCTGAAAAGTGGCGAGAGTTTGACAGAGTTGTGAGGGACTGTGCCAACAGGGTCACAGACAATTTACTGTACACTTCAGCAGCTTGTTCTCTCCATCAGTGCAATGAGCAAATCATAATGACAATGTATACAATGTGTACCCTAACGCAGTTCTAAAAATATCGTGAGACCAGGTTGTGATCAAGAAATCCAAAAAGAAAAATATTAACACTTTTATTCAGTCTAAAACTTGAAAAAAAGACAGCCAGAAGTCTGAAGGACTCCTCCAGGGAAGCAAAGTTGAGAACAAATAAGACAAGTTGGAAGCCTGACAGTACTCAGAAGAGATTGATGCTTTAGGAGCACTTGAACCTTGTACTACTTTTTAAAGAGTGTTGGGGTGGGTCAGGAAGCCCAGAGTAACGGGATAGAGAAGCCCCAGGTTTTCTTTTCAGAAAATAATAGGTCTCTCATTATGGATATGGGGACAGGATCAATTAGTATTTTGACTATGATCCCCAACAGAGGCTGAAGTTCACGACACTCTGAACTGAGATCCTAAACCTCTATTGTTCCATAACAGGGTCAGGACATCCAGAATGTTGTTGCTCAGGGAAGGCATGGAAGGAGCCAGAAATTCACATTACTCTTCCCATTCTGACCTGAGATACGAAATCAGGAGTTGGCATAGCTGTGTACTAAATTCCTCAATCAGTCTCAAAGTCCACAGGGGAGCCAGACAACTGCTAGGTTTCTGAGGGATGACATACTAGAGGACATAGAAGACAGCATCAAGAACTCAGGAAATTGAGGTCAGGGCCAAACATGGCCTATTCATTCTATCCAAGAGTAATAGAGTAGGGAAAGAATAGATCTGGCAGGATTTTGCAAATTATGAATAGAGGCTTTAAATATGAGTAAACAGACATACATTGAGCACTATAAATAAATTGGAGGTTGTGAGATAAATCAGAGGCACACCAGGAAGAAAAGAAGTTCACATCAACTGCAAGTAGAGATTCAGGGGGCTACACCAAAAATCTACTATGCCTAAGCTCAAGTAAAAATGGGAGAGGCTGCAATTATAACCTAAGATAAGGAAATAGCAAAAATAAATTAATTTAAAAGACAAATAGAGAAACTATGTTTTGCTGACAAGTATTATGCATAAACAATGTCAAAATAAACACATCCATCAAATAATATAACATTTAAGCACTTAAGTGGAAATAAAAGTGGCTCAGAGGGAGAATTGACAGTAAATCTGTAATATTGAAGGACCTCAATTTACCCCTTTGGGGTTGACAAAACTAACCAAAGAAAAGAAGAAAGAGGTAAAGTATATGAATAGAATTTTTAAAAATTAGAAACCACAGGCCTCTGGAAATGATTGAATGGGAAATAAAAGGAGTATACGTTTCTCTCACTTGTGCATGATACCTTTCCATAATCTGACAATGAATTAGGGCATAAAACCTTCACAAACAAATGCTGAAAAGCAGAAATGTTAAGTATATATTTTCAGATCATATTTTAATAAACCATATTCAATAATGAGCTGCTGAAGAAAATTTATAGTGAGAAGGAATCTACTGTTTTCTGAATTAACCAATCAAACTAAGGAGTAGCTCTTTTTTTGTTTCTGATATCGCATCTAGGATTTTATTGATTTAGGAAACCCTCAGTAAATACATTTCTTTTGTCAATATAAATAGTTAACTTTTTTGCAATTTATGTAATCCTGAAGATTTGTTTGAGGCATTTTGAGAGATTAAGTGACTTGTCCACGCTCACATTGCCAAAGACAGGACTTGAACCCAGATATTGTTGACTCTGAGGCTACTTCTACATCCACTACCCACTAATTTGGAATTAGATTTATTTTATAAAACATAAGTTTCTCTTATGCCTTTTATTTTTATCACAATCATTTCTAAAACTGACTCTGCTTTCCAAATAGAACACTCCTTGTAACAAAGAAAAACAGTTTAGCAAAATCACCTGATATAGTGAATATATCTGAAAATTTTTGGAACGCTCTTCCCTCGTCAAAAAACAACCAAATTAAAAAAAAAAAAAAACAACCCAACAACAATACTTGGAAATTCTATGCAGGATAACTTTTGTGAAGAGATGCCATTGTTGATTAACTCACTCAACAAAATATGAAAAAAATCATTTTTTTCTTCCATAGGGGAATGATACAGGGCCCCAGTTAAAGAAGTATAGAAAGATTACTTTGCAGCAATCTGGGAGCAGTATTCTTTACATTTCTGTAGCATTTGATACACAATTGTTCTCTCTTTTTTGGTTACCTTTCTTGTATTTGTTTTTCCTTCTAAGCCTAAGTAATAAAATAAAGAACATTTACATATGCCGAGCAGAAAACAAAATAAAGAGGATTCTATATGAAACCATGAATCAATTTCCATCTCATATCACTTTTAAAGTATATCAGAAATTCTAGAGTACTTTCAAAACCATCTTTCTTGTTCTTGCTTTCGTCTGAACTTCTTTCTGTTGTCTCCTATGCATTTAAAAAATGTTACAATGATCCTATATGGGGCATTATTAATGCAAATACCCCCACCCCACCCCCAATTAACCAAGAGAAGGGGAGGTGAAATCATACAAATAAGCAGAGTCAAGCGAAATGAATCCACACAGTGACTATGTTGAAAATGTATGACTGTTTTGTATACACACACACACACAATTTCTGTTCTATGCTATCTATGCTTTCTGCTTCCTCCCTTGTTGATTTCTTACCTTGATATGCCTCAGCACCATTGTATTCTCTACTACTTTGTGAATACCTGGGCCATACAGATATTTCATAGAGTGTCAAGATGATAATCACTTCATTTCTGGCTCTACTTCCTATGATCCTTCCTTTTCTGCCTCCTCCTCAGTAACTTCACTACCTCCCGCCCTCTCCTATTTTCTGGTACTATTCGAGTTCTGAGCAACTAGAGGATAGAGTGGATAATACAGTGGATAGAGGGCTAGGCCTGAAGGCAAGAAAATCTAAGTTCAAATCTGGCCTCCAAAACTAGCTGTATAACCCTGGGCAAGTCACTAGAACTCAGTTTCTTCAACTATATAATGAACATAGTAACAATACCTGTCTTACGGAAGTTTTGTGAAGATTAAATAAGACGATATTGGTAAAGTGACTAACATAGTACCTGGCATGTAGTAGGTTGTTATATAATGTTACCTTCCTCCATTCCTATTTATGTATAAGATCCTTGAGGATAAGAACTTTCTTTTTAAGAAATATTTTATGAGCATTCCTTAATAAAGCATCTGAAACATAAAACATGCTTGATAAATGCTCTATCATCTCTCTGTCTTTTATATGTGCCTGGTGCTGTGTAAACATTTTTATAATCATTATCTCATGAGATCTTCACAATAGTCCTGGGAGGTAGGTATTATTATCATACCCATTTTATAGATGGGGAAACTGAGACAAACAGTGGTTAAAGTGACTTGCCCAGTGTCACAGAGCAAGTAAGTATCTGAGGCTGGTTTTGAACTCAGGACTTCCTGATTCCAGGCCTAGCAGTCTATCCACTGTGCTATTTAGCTGCTCATTGAAGAGAGAGCACATTTTCAACTCTTGTTCTTTTCTATTTTTCCCCCTATTAATTTTACCTTCAGGATCCAGAAGTTTGTTTGCTATCAACGATTCCCTTCCCAGAATTCTACTCCTTTCTCAGTCCCCACTCATTTTCCTGTCTGTTGTGATATATTTCTTCACTGTACTGTATGTATGCATGTGTGTTCAAACCCCCTGCCCATGTTAATTTCAGATAACAGTCAAGTTCATCTGATGCCCACATGCTTGTGATGTTAATGTGATTAAATGAAATGTGATCCCCCCCCATTTAATAGGCCTCAGGTGGAGCTAGTTAAGGGAAGCTTGATTGGGGGAGGCTTATTTGTAGGAAGGCCCCCCACCCTTTTTCTGATTAGGTACTACACCGCAGGCTCATATCCTTTTGATGATTAGGTATGAAGTCCTCAGGCCCTAAGAAGGATATGTGTGTGTGTGTGTGTGTGTGTGTGTGTATGTATATATGTGTGTATATAAATATAGATATGTAGATAAATATAAACATATCTATCTATATCTATATCTCTCTATCTTTGTATCTATCTACCTATCTGGCTACCCCTGAGGGTAGCCATTAATCTCAGAGAAAACTGGAAGGGCTGAGAGAGAAGACTGTAGAGAAGGAGAGAGAGAACAGCAAGGGCTGTGAGAACTGAAAAGGTTTTCAGAACTGCAAGAGGAGAAGACACAGGCAAGCAGACAGCTAGGGTTTTTGAGTATTTACGGGAAGGCCCAGCATAGGGGAAGGTTATAGGATGGCTTGGCTCCTTGCTGCAATATTGTTTTAATTTCCTTGCTGTTATAGTGACGTGGACTTACTGGTTTTAGGATACAATTACTGCTATGTTGAATTGGAATGATTGGTTTTTGGCTTTGATCCTCTCTTATACTTTGTGTTTCTGAACTACATAGGCATATTCATGGTCACCATCGATATCGTGAATCTTGCCTTACTGATACAACCTCCACCCCTCCCTCTACATATATGTATTCTTTTTCTCATTACTCCCAATTATGAGAAATAACAGGTTCTACTTTCTTCTTTGACCTTTCAACATTAACTTATTCCTCATTTTACTTATCCCTTTCTTTTCCCTATTAGACAGTAAGGACAAAATCAGTGTATACCCAGCATGTCCTTTGAAAATATAAAGGTTCTGAAAGAACGCTTATATCTTCTCTCCTTGTTAGAATGTTAGTAGTAAATTATCACACAGCTCCTTCCAATTGTTCAAATGAATTTTCCCTCCTATGTGCTCTGGTCTTGGATTTACATTTCAAAGTCAAACTCACTTCTAATCTTTTCACCAGAAATTCTTGAAAGTCCTGTATTTCATTAAGATTCTTTTTTTTCCTCTATAGGATTATATCCTGCTTTACTGGTAAGTTATTCTGGGTTGTATGCCTATGTGTTTTGTCTTTTGGAGTATTACAAGGTCTCCTCTCTTCTAAGCTATTTTACCTCCAAATTCTTTTAAACAAAGCTTTGTTTCATTCTTTTTATTTTCTTGCTTCATTTCTTCTAGGTATCCATGTAGTATTTGTGAAAAATTCTTTTTTTGTTATTTAAAGATCTGCTTACAGATATTATAGAATTTGATTCACAAAAAGTATGATATTGGAAGATGTTTTCATTGACTTGTTCATCTTTTCTGTTTTAGTTATAGAATTTAGGCCTTTGTGCCAAGGCAAGTGTCGAAGGGTTGAGATGCGTAACAGTGAAGAGTATATCCACAAGAATGAGATGACATGTTCATCTAAGTAACTGATTGGGCATGAGAGGTGCACATAACCAGAGAGGCATACAAAAGAGCAGCACCAATGAGTAAAGAAAGGAAGAGCAAAGGCCACAAAAAGGAGAAACCTCTTCCTTACCTTCCTCCCATGTTTGGTAGGAGAAAAGGCTTTATTAGCTATGCTCAGAGTTAGAAGAGCAAGGCATAGATAGGCTTATTGCTTTAGGAAGATGATACAATCAGTCAACAAATCCATCAGTCAAGAAGCATTTATGAAGAACTTACTGTATATCAAATACCATGCTGAGCACTGAAGATACAAAGGAAGGCACAAATATGGCCTCTTATCTGAAAAGCTCTCACTCTACTGGGTGAGAAAACAGAGAAGACAGCCAGGACAAATGCAGGAAGTCTAGAGAGAGAACACTACATGTGTAGAGCAGTAGGTAGCCCAGACTTGCCGGATTGTAGAGGGTATGGAAGGGAGTAAAGTTCAAGAAGATTGGTAAGATAGAAAGGGACTAAGAGGTGAAGGGGCTTTAATGACAGAGGATAATATATCTGATAATGGAAGCAATAAAGAACCACTAGAATGTGTTGGGTGAAGGGGAGGGGGGTGCCATGGTTAGACCTGTACTTCAGGGAAATCACTTTGGCAGTTGAGACATTTCCTCATTTCTCACAGGCCTGCATTCATTTTGGATTTCTTTGTCTTGTACAATGGCACTCATTCTGGATTTATTTGGTAGCATCTCCACCATGTCCCTACATCAGGTAACTTACCTCTTCTCACCCCTTTTAGCTTTTTTGCATGTGTTCTTCTATTATTTTCCCTCTCAGTTATAAGCTCTTTGACAAAGACACAGACTTTCCTATTTGTATCCTCAACATTTAGCACAGTGCCTGGCATAGAGCAGGTACCTATATTTACTATTGACTACCTCAGTGGAGAATGGATTGACATGGGGAGAGATGAAGCAGGGAGACCTACTTGAAGGATATTGTAGTGGTATTATTGTTTTTCAGTCATGTCTGACTATTTCTTAGTAAAGATAGTGGAGTGGTTTGCCATTTCCTTCTCTGACTCATTTGACAGATGAGGAAACTGAGCCAAACAAGGTTAAGTGACTTGCCCAGGGTCACATAGCTATTAAGTGGCTGAGGCCAAATTTAAACTCAGGAAGATAAATCTTTCTGACTTCAGGCCCAGTTCTTTATCTACTGTACCACCTAGCTTAGAATTGTAGTGATTTACAGGAATGATAATCAAGGCCTGTATAAAGGTGATTGCTTTGTGGGTGTGGGTGGGTAGAAAAGGGTTTTGCTAGCAATGTTATAAAAGTAAAAAAAAACACATTATTTGAATACAATATGATACAATAAATACAATTACAAGATTCTATATGTGGGTTGTGAGAAGATTCAATGATGACACCAAGATGCAAGCCTGAGTTGGCAGCTGAGGACCTCATTTCCTACTTCATTGAAAAATTTGTGGCCATTGAATGAAAGCTAACTCAGATCTTCTTTCTAAGCTTTGATTTCTCTATATTTACTTATTTACTGGCACTTGTTCTGCTTAAAAACCACCTATTTCTCTTTCATGTATTAAAAGAAAACCCAAAATAACTCAAACTTGACTTGAAAAAACTTGGAAAAAACCCTCTCTTGAACTTATCCCTGCTAGCTAATATTCTACAACCTTCGGTTCTGTTGATCACCTCTAGTTCTTGTATATCTCTATTTTCTGGGTTTTTACAACCTAGTTTTCTTTGGTTCTCCTCCTCCTGTATGAGCACGCATTCTCAATGTCCTTTGCTAGTTCTTCATCCAGGTTACTCCCACTATATCCAGATGGTACTTAAATCCATGCGCAATAATGAAATCACCAAGTGGGAAAGCATAGAGAAAAGAGAAAAGGGCCAAAATAAAGCCTTCAAGGATGCTCACTATTAGTGGGAATGACCTGGATAAGTATCTATTAAAGGAAACTTAAGAGTGATCAGACAGGGAGGGGTAGTACCAAGAAAGAGCAGTATCATAAAAATCCAGAGATGAATAAATATACAGGAGGATAATGTGATCAAAACTGTCAAAGGTTGCATAGAGATGAAAAAATGTTGGGATTGAGAAAACGATATCAGATTTGCCATTTGAGAGATCATTGGTGGGGCAGCTATGTGGCACAGTGAGTAGAGCACCGGCCCTGGACTCAGGGGCACCTGAGTTCAAATCCAGCCTCAGACACTTGACACACTTACTAGCTGTGTGACCTTTGGCAAGTCACTTAGCCCCAATTGCCCCGCCTTCCCCCCTCTAAAGAGAGAGAGAGACAGAGAGAGTGACAGAGACAGAGACAGAGAGAAAGACACAGGGTGAGGTAGACAGTGGCAGAAAGACGAGAGAGAGACAGAGAGAGACAGAGAGAGTGACAGAGACAGAGAGAAAGACACAGGGTGAGGTAGACAGTGGCAGTAAGACAAGAGAGAGACAGAGAGAGACAGAGAGAGTGAGAGAGAGAGAGAGAGAGAGAGAGAGAGAGAGAGAGAGAGAGATCATTGGTAGAGGGTTCAGAATCAAGTAAGAATAGTGGAAATGGAGGCTCTATGTGTATGACCCCTCCCCGCCCTGCAAAAAAAATGTTTATGTGAGAATGGGAGGAGATACATAGAATGATACCTAGTGGGGAATGTTGGATCAAGTGGTGATTTATTTTTAAGGATGGGTGAAAGCATAGGTATGTTGCTGTTTTTGTTTTTGTGTTTGTTTGTTTTTGGCATCGTGGTCAGTAGATAGGACACTTTGAAGATTTGAGTGGGAATAATCTGATGGAGAAAATATGAAGGGATGAGATCAAGTGTGTGCATTGAGAAGCTTCCTTCAGCAAAGGGAAAAGCTACTATTTCATGTAATATGTGAAAGAGGAAATAGTGGAGGGACATATTTGAGTTTTGAGTCTTTCTGTCATTGAATAATACATGAAGCCATGTGGGTCAGTCATTTATTGTTACATCTCTTATCATGCCTGGCAAAATATCTTGTACATGCTCAAAAATTGTGCTCCCTGTAGGCTGGTTGAATTAACAAAGAGATAAAAATCACTGGGTTAGAAATTCAAATCAAGGGTCATGTATTTAGAACTGGAAAGTATATTTGAACTCGTCTTTTCCAAACTGCTTATTTTATGGATGAAGAAACTGAAGTGAGACCTAATGAAGTTCACAGACTACCCCAATTCCCTTGGGAGTAAAACCAGGATTTGAACCTGGATACAATCCACTTTCCCCTGTACCATGCATACTGCCTTTCAATTTATCTTTTCTGTAGGCCATTGTGTACATTAAAGAGCAAAATATTTACGAATCATTTCATTGTTTAATTAATCTCTTCATTGCATTTTTATACAGCTCATAGCATATTAGAGTTATAAGATACCTTAAAAGTCATGTTACAGTTGAGGAAACTAAAAACAGGAATTCAACAGTCATTCTGTGTCTATCCATGAGTTCCAAAATAAACTCTAATGGGGGCGAAGAAAGGACTTTACCTCCTGCGACACTTTATACTCATTGTTGTGGCTATTGATCAGACCACAATCCACATTGATCATGCACATAGACAAAATGAACAGCTAGTACATTCTGTGGTCCACTTACTCTGTTGATGACATTTACAATATTGATTTTTTTTACCTTAGTGTTACTTATGATCAAGTCAATTATAATTTATGAAATAGGCAATGTCTTTATTATATTCATCTTCCCAATAAAAGAGTAAGACCAATAACATTTTACTATTTCTATATTATATATAATGTATGATTTAAGGTGACACAGACACACTAGCAGTTGTTGTTATCTGCTATACCTTCTTAGCAGAGTAAGAAAATCTGTTGACATTTTAGCCTGCGGCTGAGAAAAATGCTGCAAGACACATTGAAGATAAATCACCTGTAAGAGCAAGGATCAATTGATGGTAACGGAATGCCTTATCTTCCATATTATCATGAGCCCCCTCATTAAACATGCTGGAAGAGAACACTGCAATGCCAGCAAGTCATGACAGATCAGTGCAGCTACTACTTCCGACTGTTCAGTCCTTGGGCTGCTGTAGAGGTAGCAGAATATACCCATCAGCTACAGTGTCTAAGGAAATACATCACAATATCATGCTATCTGATTTTGACTTAAGGGGGGAAAATGACTGACCTCTCTTCCTGTGGTAGATACCACACAGAAGTAATACATTTATCATTTGCCTTTTTAAAAAGAAAGGCAGTGCAACATAGAGAATCAAGAGAACGCTAACCTTAGTGTCAGGAAGAGCTGGGTTCAAGTTCTGCCACTAATTCTCACTTGATATGTAAACATAGGTAAACCACGTAATTTCTCTGAACCTTAGTTCCCCCATCTGTAGAATGGGGATAATACCTGTTATACATACTTCACAGGTTGGGGGAAAGCTTAAATGAGATAAGTCTTGTAAAGTCATAGGTGTTCTGAGGTTTAGATGAGATATTGCATACAAAGTACTCGAAAGCAGCTAGGTGATACAGCAGATAAAGTGCTGGGCCAGGAGTCAGGAGAACTCATCTTCTTGAGTTGAAATATGGTCTCAGACACTATATTAGCTGTGTGACCCTGGGCAAGTTGCTTAACCCTGTTTGCCTCAGTAAAATGAGCTGAAGAGGGAAATGACAAACAACTCCAAAGTAAAATCCTCCAAGATCAGGGCAGTTTGAGATGTGTACCAGCAGGTAAATCAATCTAATTTGGGGAACCTAAAACACAAGCTTTGGGTAGACCCAAAACAAGACCTGAGGGGACACAAAACAAGCAGTGGGATCTAAATATTCCTTCCAACCATCTGACTTCCTTAGAGTGTCTCAGAGGTCAGCCTGACTTCTACAGTAAGCTTTCTGGGTTAAACAAAATTTCCTTCCACATAAAGCTAGATTCAAACAATATTAATAAATGATAAATAGCAACCCACACATTATGTAAATGCCAGTTGTTATTGTTATTGTTGTTAATTAGTTGGCAATCTCCAGGTGTACAGTCTGATGACAACCTCATTTCTTGAGGCTGTTACCTCACTCCTGTTCAGCCCAAACAAAGTTTATGAAGCAATACAGGAATGTGCTGAGAAATATTTAATAACTAGGCTCTCAAGGAAATATATATATATATAATATATATATATATATATATATATATATACACAAACTCTCTTACATTTAATCTGCATTATTAACAATTGCTTAATTGTACAATCAACAAAAAAAAACAAGTCAAGCCCTGATTTTTAGACTGCCAATTTCTGAAGTGTAAAGGCTCACACTGAAAACTTAACAACTGGCGACTAGAAGTATCTTAGATCAGACTCCAGCACACCCTTATAAAGTGTTTTTATCAACTTCAATAATGATAATCTACATTTATGTAGTACGTCAAGGCTTGCAAAATATTTGCCATAATTCTTGAATTTGTGGCTTAGCAAAACTAGGTAGGTGTTATTACCATCTCTGTTTTTACAGAGGAGGAAATGGCCTCAGAGAGTAGCCCCCTGTCACACAGTTATAAACATCTTAGGTGGAATTTCAAGTTCCCCACTGTGTACATGATGCTAGACTGCCTCTATAGCTTTAAACTTTAAAGTTCTATATAAATATGTGGGTCTCTTATAAAAATTCCCAAGTGACAGCAATAGTGTACAGTGTTATAAAACAACTCCATGGCTTGGCCCTAAATCCTTCTCATGTGCCTGGGCATTCTTTACTATCCTTTACAAACCTTGCCATTCTCTAGATGATTGTGAATCTTCTGACACCCATCAGTAGCCAAATGCTGGAGGCTGTATTTTCAATTTAAATGAAAATTCTTACCTTCTTCCAGCTTCATTTAATTTTTAGCTTTATCTATTTTTCCCCAGGTTTTAAAACTTGTACTAAAAACTTCTTTTTTGGGGTGGCGGTAGAGGAGGAGAGGGTGCAGGGTGTTGTAAATAAATGTGAGTTTAAACAGGTGTTGTTTCAAAAAAAATCAGAGTTAGAGCTGAAAGTTTCCCTTGAGGTAATTTAGTTAGTAATTAATTAGTAATTAGTAAAATAGTAATTAGTTAAATAGTAATTAATCCCACTTTACAATCAAGTAAACTGAAATAAAGAGAGGCTAAGTGATTTTGCCCAAGATCATATAGGTAGTAAATGGCATTTGAATTCAACTCCTTTGAAGCCAAATTCAGCAGCCTTTCCACCCAATAATGACGTAATCAAAGTGAAGAAAATGCATGAATGATTATCTGAAAAATGTAAATAGCATAAACACCATTAGCATCTCCCACAAAGAATTTTCCTTGAAAGATTTTTAAAAATTAGTTTAATTGGATTGAATTAAGCCAAGATTTATTGCCTAGTATGTGTAACAAGCTATGAGAGAAATATTTAAAAAATGAGCAAGAGTGAATCTTATCCTCAAAGAGCTGATATTAAATTATTATATTATAGATGCTATACATATTTTATGTAATCATATTATATTAGGGAAGGTAAGACTCATATAGTTTAACAACACGTATAATTGACATTTACATACTACTTCCTTGTCAATAATCCCATGAAGTAGGAGTACCTCATCACCCTCATTTTACAGGTGAAAAACTTGAGGCGCAGATATGTTATGACTTATATGAGGTAATTCTGCTGATACCAATGTCAGTATCTCTACCTTCTCACCCACATATCTTTTAAGTGCACTCCCTGATCTCTAACATCTAAGGATCACATATGACAAGCCCACTATGCTGTGAGAGTTCAAAATAAACAGTCAGGTTAGGAAGACGGAGAAGCTCAATGGATATGCCATTCTCAAAGAATGGATAGAATTTCAGATTGTGCAAGGAGTTAGCATGTCATTCCAGCAACAGAATTCAAGAAGTAAAGGGACAGAGATAGGACGTCATGGAATTTGATTGGGAAAGGGTGGATAATCCAGTTTGGTAAAAGCAGAGTAGATTTAAGAAAGGTAGAAGTGGAGGATAAAGATGGAAAGGTTGCTTAGACCTGAACTGTGATGATCCCTTAATGCAGATTAAGAAATTTAGGCTTTATTTTTAGGCAAGGTGAACCGCTGAAGCAAGGGTTTATGTGCCCAGAGATGCATATTACAAAGAATAATCAGCAGGTAGTGGGATGGATTGGTTGTTAGAGCTAAAAAGAGGTGTGTGTGGGGAAATCAGGAAGCTATTGAAACATTTTTCAGCTTGAAGTATTATTTTCAGGAAAGAAGTAATAAATAATTACTAATATGAATGAGCAGTTTGGTATTATAAAAGGAAATGAATACAAGGAGAAAGGAAGGGATGAATGCAAGAGAATATCAAGGAGGTAGAAATGTCAAGACTTGGCAACTGAATGGATTAAGGGATAAAGGAGAGGGGAGAGTCAAAGAAGAGTCATGCTTAAATCTGAGGTTTTGAAGTCTGAATTGCTTGGGCAATTGTTTTAATGTGCTGGTACTCGGGCTTTGAAGAAAGGGAAGATAGAATATACCAGTCCCCTCTAGAAAGAAACCCCAAAATAAAAACTCAGGAACAACAGAGCCAAAATTCAGTGCTTTAAAGTCAAATAAAAAGAATAGTATAAGCATACAAAAATGGAGTTCAAACACCAATGAAAAAGACTATAGATCATATAAGACTTATAAGCCACCATTATAAAGAAGAGATCTTGAAATATTATGTTCTAAAAGTCAAAAGATAAAAGTTTTCAACCAAGGATAACTTATCTAGCAAAACTAAGTATGATCTTACAAAAAAAAAAAAGATGACTCATTATTGGACTAAAGGATTTTCAAGCATTCCTGATAAAAAGGCCAGAATTGAGTAGATATTTTGAAATGGAAATGTAGGTACCAAGAGAAACAGAAGTATATATATATATATATATATATATATATGTATATACATATATATATATGTGTGTGTGTGTATATGTATATATATATACACACATATATATGCACGCATATATATGTATATATATTTGTTTAATTGAAAAGATTATATGGGCGATGAGTTGTTGGCATGTTAATAGGAATATAAGAAACAAATTTGTTTTTAGACTTTTCTCTTTAAGCATCATATATAAAGATCAAAATGATAGAAAGTCTGTGGGCAGTTTTGTTCTGCTTTAATGGCAGGAGGAGATAAAAGAAGGAGATACAAGGCATACTCAGACAACAAGGAATGGATTTATTATTGTTTGATGGGGGAATTAAATAAAGAATATATATAGTCACAGAAGACAGAGTAGGGAGAATGGTCATCTAATAAGTCTCATGGTAATGGAAGATTGAATACAATTTCCCACTACCTACATAAATAGTGATTTATGAAGAAAAAGCCATTAAATTAAAAATGAAAATACTAAGAAACAGAGGCAAAGGAAATGGACAGAGGTCTCTAAAAAGGAGGGCGAGTAAGTTAAGGGAAAAGTCATAAACAAAATAAACTTGAAGATTGGAGAAAGGAAAATGAAGGGATGGTCAAAAGGAAGGGAAGAAAGAGAAATCTGGGATCAAGATGACGTAAGGACAAGATAAGAGCAACAGAGAGCAAATAGTTTGTTTCAGTTATAAGATTACAAATGCCAAACTTCCTTTCTTCAATATCTTCTTACTTGTAAATAGAAAAATGGGAGCAAGAAGAGGGGAAAAATAAAACACACTGGAGAGAAATATGCAATAAGCAATCACAATTATGAATGTGCACGGGATGAATTAGCTCATAATACAGAAAAAGTAAGTACAATGTATTAGGAAGCTGAATCAAACGATATATTGTTTAAAAGAATCATACTTGAAAAAGAAAAAAAAAAGGATTCACATAAAGGTTAAAGTGAGTGGTATAAAATCTATTTTTTTAAAAATCAGGGATAGCAATACTGGTTCCAGATAAGGCTGCAAAATATAGAAATCATAAAAAGAGGTAAGCAGGGAAATTATATGATGTTTAAAGTCACAATTACAATGAATCAATATCAATATTTAAACTATATACACCTAATTTGATAGCATCTAAATACTTAAAGGAAAAATTAGTTGAACTTCAGGGAAAAATAAATAGTACAACCATGA
Source organism: Phalanger gymnotis (assembly GCA_028646595.1). Taxonomy (NCBI): domain Eukaryota; kingdom Metazoa; phylum Chordata; class Mammalia; order Diprotodontia; family Phalangeridae; genus Phalanger; species Phalanger gymnotis. The sequence continues at coordinate 254,828,583 of CM053622.1, read as the reverse complement.
TAGTAGAGGATCCAAATATATCCCTTTCAGATCTAGAAAAATCTAGCCAGAAGGAAAACAAGAAATAGGTTAAGGACTTTAATAGGCTTTATCAAAATTATCAATTATATATCTCTGGCAATTGCTAAATGGGAACAGAAATGTATTTACATACTTCTCCTATATTGGTAGCTCATACAAGAAAACCTAATCATATATTGGGCCGTAAAGACCTCACTAAAATTGTAGAAAACTAGAAATACTAAACACATCATTTACTCATTATAACACATTAAAATTTATATTTGGTAAAAGATACATATATATGTAAATATGAATATATACATGTATGTGTATATGTACATGTATATGTCTATATAAAAATCCAGCAGATACATACATATGTATGAACTATATGTAATATATGGATATATTAAATATACATATATATGTATATATATATATATATGTACAGAAAGAGAGAGAACTACAAAATAACTACAGCAGTTATAAAATATTTGGAAGTATTTCTATTATGATTCACCTAAGAAATGTATAAAGCTGACTCTAAAACACTTTTTGAGGAAAAAAAACTGTAATTGGAGGAAAATTGTTTGTGATTAGGTAGGTCTAACAAATATAAGAAAATAACAGTACTAGTAGATTCATAATTCAGTGCCGCAGGAATCAACCACCTGCAAAATATTTTATAGGCTTGGGGGAAAAATTCATATGGAAAGATCTGAAGGTCAAGCATATCAACAATAATAATGAAAGAAATGGGAAGGTATGCAATCAGTAACTATCAGATCCCAAGCTATATTACAAACTATTTGAACTTTAAAATGATTTGGTACTGATTTCAAAAGAGAGAGAAGGTAGATCATTAGAACAGATTAAATAGACAATGTACAAAAGCAAATAAAGATAGCATAGTGTTGATTTGCTAAACCCAAAGACCTAATTATTATAGGGAAGGACTCACAATCTGACACTGCTAATAACACCAGCAGCTGTCTGGCAGAGATTATGTTTAGACTACTACCTCATATGATATGCCAAGAAAAGCTCCAAATACACAGTTTACCTAAATCTAAAAGGTTACATAATAAATACATTATAGGAGCAAGGGGAAAAAATATACACACATGTATGTGTGTGTATAGATAGTTACAGACATATCTTTTTAATCTATGGATAAGGGTAGAGTTCATGCCTAAACATGTAACAGAAATGATCACATAAGATAAATTGAATGGTTTTGATTATACACTAATCCTCCCATCTACAGGCTCTAAACCAAAACCAAACCAAGAAAAGTCTTTGAAACATTGGGTTATCAAATATTTCTCAAAGAAAGAGACATCATCCGATTTTAAATATATTTAATGTGAAAGTAAAACATGACAATCTATAAATATGAACTATCCTCAAGACTAGCCAGCATTTGATTTAATCACATCAACAAATATGGAATCTATTTGTGCATTGAATTCAGCTGGCTTTCAGAGGGGTATACAGATTATTTTGTACTCACTATCCTTGTCATCAAAGAGCTTAATTTTATTTCAATGTAAAAATGTAATTTCATATTAACTTATTTTAATTTTTTGATATTTCTACAATTTAAAAAACAATTATCTTCAAAGGAGTTCTCGTTTTTGATAATTTTCATCTTTTTTTTAAGCTGTTAAAATACCTGTTTTGTTCTCCATTTTTGACTTAACTTTTCTCTTTACTACCTTAATGTACAGTAAACATATTCACCCAGTATTCTTGGGTTGTTTCCTTCCTCTATTACCTAACAGAGTTATTGTAAAGAAAGTGATTTGTGTTATCTTGAAGCTCTATATAAATTCGTATCATACCTCTCTTTGAAAACACTAATTTCATTGTGCTGTTTGCTTCAAAGTCTTACATTGGCCTTGAACATATGAAAGTACTTGGTATGTTTTGACATCTAAAATCCTTTGCAGGGATCATGACACTATGCATGGGGGCCCAATTTAGGGGAGGAAGGATGTTTTCTATGGGAATCTGCTTTCTTCTTATTGATTTTTACTATTGATTGATTCATGTTATCTAGCTGTTGGAGGTTACTTTATTTCCTTTTGATACATTTTTTCACCTGCTCAGCACTTTTCTGGAATTGTACAATGTTTCACACTAATCAAGATTGCCTGTTATTGGCTTAACATGGCATTTCCTTGATAAGAATGAATGTTGGAAGGCAGAACAGATGGGAAGAGGGAGAAAATAATGCATTAGAAGAGAGACTTCAATTAAAGGAACAAGATAACCTTACAAAATTCCTCCCCTTTTAATTTAATTTAATATTATTTTATTCTAGTTCCCATATCCTACAAACCTCATAATGTTTGGGTTGGCTAGGTATCCAGAAAAGGAAAAAGAAAAGAAGCAAAAGCTTGTCGAAAGTTGGAGATAGAAAATTTTAGCTTACATTTAAAAGCAACAAAGAGAGTTGGCCATCTTTAATTAAATCTCTCCAATCCTGTGCAGAGGTAGAAGGTCCATGGCTGTGGAACATTGCATACAATGCCAAATTTAGACAGCTATATGCTACAGTGAATAGAGAGGGTTCACTTAAGAGTCAAGGGGACCTGAGTTTCCAATCTTGCCTCAAACACTTACTACGACCCTGAGCAAGTCACCTAGCTCCTCTCAGCCTCAGTTTCCCCATCTGTCAAATGTTGATAATGAAAGAACTTGTATCACAAGATTGTTGTGTGGAGCAGATCATACAATTTACATGAAATCCTTTGTAAATTCTTAAAGTAGTACACAAATGCCAGTAGTTATTATTAGCTTTTTTCGCTGTTTCATTTTCTTCCTTTCTTTTTTCATTCAATTTTTTTTAGTTATTTTAAGAGATGTTTCTCTGAGATAGGAGAAGGGTAGGGTCTATGGGGAAATGTAGGCAATTTAAAACCAGAAAAAAAATCAATAATATATTTTAAAAGACCTCTCTAGTCTATAGTTTATGCCAGAAAAAGGTCAGCTAGTGATAGTTTTTATTTACATTCAACAGTACTTGAAGTCTTTCCACACGCACACACACACGCGCGCGCGCGCGCACACACACACACACACACACACACACACACACACATCTTAATTTGACCCAGTAAGTCACCTGGTAATTTTAGCATTTTTTTCTATGTATTTTAAGTTGCAATTGATTATTGCCTCAGATTCAGCCCAGCATTTTTCAAATGGTTCACAGTAAATGTTTGAAATGTTTCTGGAAATCAGATCAAATTTCTTTTCAAATCCTTCGACATTGATGAACTTTTGCATTCTATTTATGTTGCACATATGAAAAGTAGCTTGAAGATGGAGAAATGAAGTCCTATTTTAGCCTGCACTGACACTGGCGGTATTTTTCAAGCTATTTATAGTTGATGCTGTGTATTATCTAACTCATTCTTAAAATATATTATTTTGGAAAATCATGTACTAGTATTCATCTGCATGTGTTCTAAAATGACAGCATTTTTATTGCCACATTACGTACTGTGACATATTATAGTACTATTTTAACACTTCCTTCAATGAGAGGCCTTTTGCCACAAAGTTGTCAAAAACATTGACTTCTTTCTTCTAGGACATAACATCTTATAGGCTATGAGATATTAAGATTTAATTCAGTCAGAGAACTAATATATTGTGAAAAGAAACAATCTGATACCAAGTGTGAAAGCCCTATGGCTGATACCTAGCAAGGAATCACTCTGAAAGAACTGACTAAGAAAAAAAAGTACTGAAATTTTGAACTTAAAAAAAAAAAACTTCATTGAATAAGACTAAAATTGCTTCTAGTAAATGCTTGAACACTAAAAGTAGTTTTATGAACTGAAATATCACACCTCCCCCACCCCGCTCCCCCCCACCTCATAGCATCAAGCCTGGTTCTAAGAACAGAGGAGGTACTGAGTAAACTTTTTTTGGTCAAATTATTTGGTAATTCAGACTGCAAAATCATTAAAAAAATACTTTAAAATTATTTGTTGCATTCTACCATTTAATTTGAATACAGTCCCCCAACCCTAAAAGGAGAGCTCTTTGAAATGAATGCATGAAAATATGTTTGTATGGGAACACACAACATTGGCTTTAGGCTGCATAAAGTTTTTAACTCATATATATATATATATATATATATATATATATATATATATATATATATATGAAACTTTGTTCAAAAGAAGTATAGGAATATTTAATATGTAATTATGTGGGCATGCATTTGACATACATAACAAGTACATTGAGCTCATTTTGTATAAAAGCGGGAAGATACATGATCGAGTGAAACATAGGCCATTTTTTCCTTAGATATGTCTTATAGAAAAATGTTATTGACTTATAATCAGTTGTTTTTAATGTACTAAGAGACCTAGGTACATGAATATGAATAGCATATTGGAGACAGAGCCAAGATAGCAGCTGGAAAGCAGGGACCTGCATGAGCTCCAACCCAGGTCCCTCCAAACACCTATAAAAAATGACTCTGAACAAATTCTAGAACTGCAGAACCCACAAAATAGCAGAGGGAAGCAGGGCTCCAGCCCAGGAAAGCCTGGATGGTCACTGGGTAAGGTCTATCACAGGGGGCAGGGGAGCAGAGTGGAGCAGAGCCTAGCGTGGGCTGCGTGGACCAACCAGACCAGGAGCCAGGCGGAACATGGCCCTAGCGCCCTGAATCAGTGAGCTCTGGCAGTTACCAGACTTCTCAACCCACAAACACCAAAGACAACAGAGAAGGTTAGTGGGAAAAGCTGCTGGGACAGAGTGAAAAGAGTGTGTCATTCGGCCACCACCCCAGAGGCAGCAAAGGTGGTATAGCTACAGAACTAGAGCTGCAGTGCCTTCCAGCCCCAGGCCATCCGGTGGGAGAAATTAAGTGGCATATCAGAGCAGCAATGCAGAGCCTGCTGAAGATCTGAGTCAGGTCTAGGTTGGAGGTTCTTGGGGGAGGAGCAGCACTGTTATGGCAGAACTGCTGTGTAGCTCTGAAGACAACAGGACAGCCCCTCAAGCTTGGGACAAAGTACTCTCTACTCTACAAGCAGTCATACCACAATGAAAAACTCAAGGGTAAAGTAAATTGGCTGGGAACATGGCCAGGCAGTGAAAACAGACTCAGATTCAGACTCAGACTTTGGAATCTATCTTTGGTGACAAAGAAGAACAAAATATACAGCCAGAAGAAGTCAACAAAGTCAAAGAGCATACATCAAAAGTCTCCAAGAAAAACATGAACTGGTTTCAGGCCATGGAAGAGCTCAAAAAGGATTTGGAAAAGCAAGTTAGAGAACTAGAAGAAAAATTGGGAAGAGAAATGAGAGTGATGCAAGAAAACCATGAAAAACAAATCAAGGACTGGCTAAAGGAGACCCCAAAAATACTGAAGAAAATATGAATACCATATATTTAGAGTTAGTGGTACATTAAAACTTAACTCTAATTTTAGGCCACAACAGGGATTTATGCCTATATTTTGCTGGTTGTTGTTATTGTTGTTGTTTGTCCTTCGTTCTCAAAGACCAATGATACCAGGAAGGTTGTATTGTTATAAATATTCAATATATGTATGTGTCTTTATAACTCTTGTGCAGTCTAAAACATTATATTTCAATGTATACCTATATACACACATACATATACATATACATATCATGGGTGGTGTAGTGGATAGTGCCCTGGCCTTGGCATCAGGAACACTCATCTATCTTGATGAGTTCAAATCTGGCCTCAGACTCTTACAAGCTGTGTGACCCTGGGCAAATCACTTAACCCTGTTTGCCTCAGTTTCCTCATCTATATAAAATGATCTGGAGAAGGAAATAGTAAACCATTCCAGTATCTGCCCCAAAATATCCCCAAATGAAGTCATGAAGAGTTGGACACGACTGAAAAATGACTGAACAACAACAAATTCATAGGGTAGTTAGTTGTAAAGTGAAAACTAACATTCGTTCAACAAGTCAACAACAGTTTTATATAATAGAGATTTGGAGGAAACCTATGTCCATATTTGTATCTTCCTGTGACAATATCAAATTAATTAAGAGGAATTGTTCCTGTTCCCTAGGAATTTATAATCTAAGACAGATGATGAGAAAAAGTTTTTTTGATGTGAATGATCAAAATAATTGCCTCCAATTTCCACTTTAACTTTCCTATGGAGAACTACGCGGGAGAAAAACTAGACCTCAAGGAGATATTGAATACTGGTCTGAGATAAAACAAAACTCTAAAACCTAATTCACTGGGTATTTTATCCAAGCAATATATTGGAAGTATGATTCAAAAATTCATTTCCTAATTGATTGGAGTTTCTACCATATCTGCAGGCTATAAACAAGAAATAAGAAGGAGGAGGAGGAAGAGGAGGAGGAGATGTTCCCGGGGAAAGACTGACATTGAACGACATCATGACAATCAATCAAGCCAGGGCTCTTTCTCCATTCCAGCCTACACTTCCCCTCTCGCCTTTTTAGATATGAAGAAAATTTAAGGAGATTCTGTTGCACTTCATGGTTTTATCACATCAGCTCCTTAAAAACGTACTGAACTAAGTGTTTTTGGCTGCTAGAATGACAAACGTTGATTTAAAAAATGGATGTCTAATGTCAGATGGAAATGTAGTGGGTTTCCCAAGGAAGCTGCAAACCTGTAAAATATGAATAGAACAGAAGCTGTTTCAATGGAAGAAGAAAGGACTATTTTGTTTCTTTTTTTGGGGGGGAGGAGGTAAGGCAATTGAGGTTGTGACTTGCCCAAGGTGACACAACTAGTAAGTAAGTGTCAAGTGTCTGAGTCTGGATTTGAACTCAGGTCTTCCTGATTCTGAGTCTGTGCTCTATTCACTGCATCACCTAGCTGCCCCCAGAAAGGACTTTTAATGAAGAAGATAGTCCAGATCAATCATCAGACCTGTAACTGGAGCCACAATCCCAAATGCTTTCTTAGAATCTTATAGGCTAGATGTTTATTTATTTTTAATAAATATGACTGTGATTCTAAAGGAAATAAGATCATTTGAAAACAAGAAAAAGGAATGATATTTATCTGTTTATGTGCATATAAATAACTAATCCTGTCACCAAATAGAAAAGCAAAAAAAAACAACTTCTTATGGGGAGGGGGACATAATTACAAAACAGAAAAACATACATTTTGACCAACAAATGAATGATTTTGTACTTTTGATCCTTTTCTATGCACAAAATAGAGCCAAAATCTTACTTTGAGTAGGTAGAGTCCAGCAGACTTACCTGGAGGGACTTATTTTTAAGTAATCAATTAGTAAGCATTTTTCAGGATTAATAACTACCATTTGTGTAGCCCTTTAAAGTTTACAAGGCATTTCACTGATATTAATTAATTTTTTCCTCACAACAACCCTGAGAGGCAGGTGCTATTATTATCCACATTTTACAGATGAAGAGATTGAGGCAAACATGCTAAGTGACTTGCCAGGAACTCAGGTGTTTCCAACTCAAAGGCTAGCAACATACCCATTAAACCACCTAGCTACCTTATTGAGTATCTAATGTGTTCCTGGAACAGTGCTAGGTGTTGGTGATACAAAGACACATGTTATCTCATTTGATCCTTACAATAAGCTTATAACCTTGGTGCTATTATTATCCCACTTTGTAGATGAGGAGACTAAAAAGATTAAGTGACTTGCCCAATGCAACACAGCTATTTACCCCATGAGGCAGGTCCTGACTCAGAGTCTAGCTGGCGCTCTATCCACTTAGCCACCTAGCTGCCTGCAGCAGACTTACATAGTTATTGACTCTATTTCTGAAGAATTGTCCCGGTGGGGAACACAAAAGATTTGGTTTTGCAATACTTATAACTAATAATAGCAAATCAATTAGACAGAAATGAAGATGATATATCGAACACATAGACTGAATCAGAGAAAAGAATCAGATGAACAAATAGCTTCTGCAGAATACTTCATTGTTAATGAAGGGGAAAATATTAATTTGCTGGATTCAGTCAAGGATTACTTCAGTTCTTAGATGATTCTATGATCTCTTTATGAAAAGTGCATATTGTACATTTTTTGTCCTGTCCTGTATGATTCTACTAAATGTGTTTTTCTGAACTCTTCATTGATTGCTTTCTTCTGTTTCTTCTGTTTCCTCCATATAGTTCATGGGGTCATCAAAGAAGAAATCAGTCTTCATTCTCATCTTTTGACCTGCTTACCAATTTATCCTCTATGTAGCTTGAGATGCACACACATTCACGGAATACACACACAAACCAAGGAAAGCATTTAAGTATGAAAAACAAACAGGCATATGAACAGTTTTATATATATACATATATATATATATACAGACATATATGTGTAATGTATATATGTATACTTACATATATACCAAAATATGATGTTACATTAAGTAAAAATGTAGCTATAGGTAAATAGATATTAATATCTGACCACTGGACCCAGATGGCTCTGAAGGAGAAAGTGAGGCTGGTGACCTTGCACAGCCCTCCCTCACTCAAATCAAGTCAACTGCAAATCATGTCATCATCTCTCTAATGTCATGGTCCTCTTTGAGAGTGAAGGACAAACACAACAACACAACCTATATTATAAATATAGCTATAAATATAAAAATATATATCAGGCTATATACAAGATAAATTGAAAATAATTAACAGAGGGAAGTCAATGAAATTAAGAAAGGTTGGGAAAACTTCTTGTATAAGGTGAAATTTTAGTTGGGACTTAAAGTTAGAGTGGAGGAAGAGCATTCAAGGTATTGAACAAAGTGTAAGTGCAAGTGTATCAGATAAACATTTTGTTATCCATATTAAATTTCATCTAAAGAGAGCTGGCTCATCATCCTAAGCTATTCTGGGAGGCTGATTCTCTTTTGTAACATATTATTCATCGATTGGCATCCAGGCTTCCATCAAACACAATGTGGTCAGCATTCAGTCTATATCTTCTTAAAGGCATTGATACAAACACTGAACAAATTAGAGACAACAATGGATTCTTGAAGATTTCTTCTAGAGACTTCTCTTAAGATTGACAAACACAAATAGTGTGAGTCCACAAAGAAGTAAGATTTGGATTCACTAAAGCAATAATTTCCACGTTGACCCAAGTATACAATCATCTCACCCACATTTCTTCACCTTGTTCACAATAACATACCATCGCATGTGACTTTGTTAAGTACTATACTAAAATCAGGTTATACTATATCTTCTAAGTGGACAGTTATACTGGAAAAATCAGAAATGGAATGATTTGTTCTCAACGAACCATTGCTGGCTTTTAGTAATGATAACTCCTCTTCTTCCTAAATAATTACAAACTATCTTTTAAAAGTGTAACCTATATTTTTCCCCAGGGAATAAAAATCAAGATTCCAAAGTTTTCACTTGAATAATCTACCGTCTTCCATTCTGGAAAGTTGGACATTTGCCTTCCTCCCATCTTGTATTAATTAGCTCTTAATGAAGACTTGCATAGCATATCTTCTACTTCAGTCATAATTGCTAAGACTGTGCAGTCTACTTATACCCATCATAGGTCTTTTCTACTGTCCTTGGATCACCTACAATTTTGATTCTTCTATTAATGTGGTGTTCCCAGCCTTACAACCTTATAGCATCACTGAGAACATTACTGGTGTTATTAAGATGGGTTTTTGCTTCAGTGAGCAGCTTATGCCCACTGAATATGCTGTGGGCAATTTCATGAATGTGATCCAGCCTGATCTCCTCATGTTCAAACCTGAGTTAAAATGAAAAATTTGGGTTACCTTTATGGACACTAAGTCATTGATTCCATCAATTATTCCTTACCAAATCATATATGAGCAAGTCATATAGACAGTCTCAGTCATATTAATGAGTTATTCATCTATATTTGAATTTACAGATAAATCTATTTGACTATAATAGGTAATTTGCATAGACACAGAGGGATGTATTAATCAGAAGAGCAAGTCCAGAGATATAATTTTCCTTTCTTACATGCCTTCCACCCATCACTCCTGTGATATTTTACCCTTATAACTTTCACACGAAGATAAAGATGTGTAGATATAGCTAACTACACATGAGTCAGTCACCTAGTCCTTAAGTGCCTACTATGTGCTAGGCCCTATTCTAATCAGTATTCAAGTTTGCTTAATATTAGTTATTCATATTTAAATATTTATTGAGGGAGTTAGAAAATTACATACCCTTCAGAGATAAACATTTCCTTAGCCTTCATGTTTGGGCAGGGCATGTGTTCAATAGAAAAGTACTCCTAACACAGAATCTATTCAGTAAAAATTTGTTAAGGATGGCTGCTATTTATGATGGTGTTATAACTAGGAAATGAGTGTATTCTCTTTTATTGTCAGGTTGAAGTGTGGCAGACAGGTTGGTAGATAGGTAGGTAGGTAGGTGCGTAAAGTCCATTAGATTGCTCAGTGCATACAGCACAGGGCCTTGGAGTCAGAAAGACCTGAATTCAAATCTAGCCTCAGACACTTACTAGCTATGTGACTCTGGGTAAGTTACATAACTTTTGTTTGCCTCTGGAGAAGAAAATGGTATCCTTCTAGTATATTCTGGAGAAGGAAATGGTATTCAGTCCAGTATCCTTGCCAAGAAGATCATATGGACCATATTGGCATGATATAGTCCACAGGACTACAAAGAGTTGGACCTGGCTGAACAATTGAACTACAGGTAAATAAGTAGATAGATAAACTAAAAAGTATATAGATGCATGGATGGATAGATGGATAGGTTTTAGAAAGAATATATGTAATGTGATCCTACTGAATAATTATCAGGTTGGTGATGACTGCTCAGAAAAATATGTGCTACTTCTTTTTTAAAGCCAATCTTGAATATGCCAGAATAAATTCAGTCCATATATTTGAGGCTCACAGAATTTAATTGAATCACCGTACCTAAGTCAAGGCTCAATCAGAAGAGGAAGTAAAAAAAAATCATACAATCCTGTCTATTATAGCATTTGCATTCACAATACTATGAGGGAAAATTTCAATACAGAATTTAAAAGTTTGGATTTTTCTTAGCAGTTTTTAATCAAAAGAGTTTGAATGAGTTCCAATATATGTTGGAACTTTTGTTCAGCTTCACATCTTTCATGAGGCATGTCACGGTTTCTTTTATGTAGACTTGTGAGGCCATTCCTAGTGAGAGAACCTTTACTTTTAATGAGGTACAGAAGTGAAGACCTGAAACTTGGAGAAATTGAGTTCTCTTGATTAGGCAACTTGCAAACTTTTAAATAAGTTAGCGTTATTCTGTGGGATTCGATTTGTAGACCCCAGGTAAAACTTTTGGTCACTTTTTAAATTAACAAAACATTGTTCTGTCCCTTTTCAGAAAACATTGACTTTATAGAAATTTGACTTTAAAAAGGCTGTCCATTTATTTCTTTAATATGGAGTATATCTCATAAAAGCCCAGACCTTTTATGAAACATATTCCATTTTTTTTTGCAGTTGGTGCATGTTATTACTCAAAGATTAGATACTTGTACTCCTGGGGCCTCCACAAGTCAATCTGATTAATTCCTCTTATAATCACCTATATTAAGTATACAAGGCATTAAGAGCTTAAGATGATCCACCAGTTGAGCAATAAGCTTGTAGAAATGATTCAATACTTAACTTATGATGCATTTAAGTGCACAGGGATCTCATTGTCCATCATTTAGATAAAGATCCAAAGGACTATGAAATAAAATTAAAATAATTACATTCTTAACATCTTTAATCAGAGAAAATATAATACAGTTAAGATTCATTACAATATCCCAATTCTTCATTATGGGGCTATACAGTTCCATTTATTGATATTGGGCTGAACTCATTAATTTTAGTGACAAGGTAATGGAAAAAAGTTGTATTGCACTATCACTCATGACTGCAAAGTGAAGGTAAAGTGTCATTTTGGATTCCTTTAAGCCTGGGCCCTAACATAATTTAAAGTCTACATGCTGAACATCAATATATCTATCAAGTAGGTATAGATAATATTTTTCTTCCTCAATTCCTAACAACTTTTGTTAAAAAAATTAAATAGCAAAGATTATTATGTTACTTCAATCTATTTATGATCATGATAATAAGAATTATGTATGAGTATTTGTATTGGGCTTTAAGGATGACCACTTTACGTAAACTATCTTTTCTGATGATATATAATAAACATTTTAATATGCATGTGTCTTTGCAACTCAGCATTGACCTAGAGGCAATCAGGTGGTGCACCAAGCATCAGTTAGGTGGTGCAATAGAAAAGCGCTGTACTTGGAGTCAGAAAGACATGAGTTTGAATCCAGACTCAGATGTTTACTAGCTATGCGACCCTGGGCAAATCACTTAACCCCAATTTGCCTCAATTTCCTTACCTGTAATTTGAAGATAAAAGTAATACCCACCTCCTAGGGTTGTGGCAAGGATTTAATGAGATAATATTTGAAAAGTGCTTTGAAAATCATAAAGTTCTACATAGATGCTTATCATTATCAGTAGTAGTAGTAGTAGCAGAAGTAGTAGCAGTAGTAGCAGTAGTAGTAGTAGTAGTAGTAGTAGTAGTAGTAGTAGTAGTAGTAGTAGTAGTGGTAATAGTAGTAATGCTCCCACTGGAAGATCAATAAAGAAAATTCTTTTCTCCACTACATTTACTCTTACTAAAGCTAAAAGCTAAGCAGAGGAAGGAATTGGGTGTTGTTGGCTTTACAGTGATGTGCCTGGGGAAAAATACAAAAATCAGAGTATCCCCTCATATAACTGGAGCACCTTCATGGTGCCATTGTTCTGTTTGCTTCCACTGTATACGCTATGATTGGGTTTAGGGTCAAGTATCTGTTAACAGGAACAATGAGAATGGAGTTAGAGCATCTCCGTCAATTTCCCTCCTCACTCTTATCTCTAACTTTCTACAAAAGGGTGGTGTTAGGGGCCTAACGTATGTGTACCCCCCCCCCCCCCCCCACATACACTCCTTTTTCCATTACTCGTAATCACCAACATGTGATTCTTGGTGGAGAGAGGGGAGCTTCTGTTGGAAATCTCTATCTGTGATTCCTGTTTTCTGACTTCTCTCCCCCAGATATCTCTTTAAGGGAATCCTGTCCCTAGTTGGTTTCTTGTCCAATAACACCACTGCCTCTCTCTCCTGACCTTCCATTAATCACTCCTGTGATCGCTGATGTTCCTGTCTTCCTTTAATTCCCAACATAAATCCCATCTTCTACAGGAAGCATTCACTAACGACTCTTACACTTGACGCTCATTTTTAACACTTCCGTCTTTCAATTATTTCCTATTTATCCTGCATATTGCTCACTTTGCATATATTTGTTTGCATGTTGTCTCCCCTGTTAGATTGTAAGCTCCGAGAAGGCAAGGAATGTCTTTCATCTCTTTTTGTACCCCCATTACTATGTGCCTGGCACAAAGTAGGTACTTAACAGTGTTTTTTGATTAATTGATTGACTTGTGGAAGAAGCTTCCAGACTCATGATTCCCTGATGGACAATGGCTCTTACCTCTAAAAGCAATCTACTAAGGGAAGTATCCAATTTAGTTGCTTCTATGCTTATTAACCAATTACCAGGATATAAGGATATCATTAAGGCAGGCATAGCCACCTGGCTTGTCAAAAAGCCATTAAAGTGAGTGCCTCCTGTCTCAGTGTAGAAATTTGTTCTGTAATAGTAGACTACCTGTCCCAAGGTGGAAAAACACTCCAGCAGCATATGTTTCCATTATGTGTTGAAAAAGTCTTCCTAATAGGGAAGTTTGTTGTTGCTGCTTCACCCACTGCATAGCTATTGTGTTAGGAGATGGATCAGTGGATAAGCCCCTAGGGAGATCTATTCCTTTTCCATAGTGAAGATAGTTTGGGTACTTCTGTCAATGATATGAAGCAGCTAGATGGCTCATTGGATAGAGCACAGGGCTCAGTCAGAAATCTGAAACTCACTGACTGTGTGAACCTGGGCAAGTCATTTAACCTGTTTGCCTTAATCCACTGGAGAAGGAAATGGCAAACCATTCCAGTATCTTTGGCAAGAAAACCACATGCAAAGGTTACAGAGTCAGACATGACTGAACAACAACAATCAGTAAGGTGAACTACATAAGCTTCTAATAACTATCTGGGATTTTGCTGATGCCTGGCTCATATACTGGCAAACTTCACTCATCCACACCTCTGTCCACAGTTGGTAACTGGGTGGTAGTGATTATTGGGCAGATTCTCACCCTTAGTGAAGTTCTTCTGTCTGCCCCTACTGTTTTTGCCTTTTACCCAGTGAGAGTTTCTATTCCTCTGAGAAGCAGGTAAGGGACAGAATCCTATTTTCCTTTAGGATTAATTTCTTATTCCCAAGTACCCCACTACTGAAGATTCTGGTGGGGGTGGTTAAGGGACAACCCTGGCAGAAGACACTATTCAAAATGAGAGATATGGTCAACAGTGATGCAAAGAGATAAAAAAAAAAAAGGATGAAGTCTGAGAAAAGTCAAACTTGGAGAGAACAGTTGAAATCACATGATGTGAAAAGTAGTAAGTTTGCAAGAGGTTAAGAATGCTGGATGTGAAAAAGGTGAAGGCATTTATAATTTATCATTGTGTTGCTTACCCATGATGGGGTACCTTTAGTTATTACTATAGAATGTCTTAAAAAGCACATTCTAGTTTAAATAGATTATAACTTTTAAAACAGTCTTTTGTTTATTGTTTTAAAGTTTACAAAGTTATTTGTACACTTAATCTTATTTAATCCTTACAATAACCTTGAGGTAGGTACCATAAGTATGACTATTCCATTATACAGGGTATTCCTAAAGTCTGGACACATAGGCAAAAATGCATATTTTCAAGAACTGAAATGAATGAAATTTTCAACATTTTATTTAATTGGAATATTAACAAATAACATATTCAATATGATTTGCATTATTTGTGATGCAAAGGTTGATGCACTTTGCAAGATTCACATGAACTTGATGCAATAACTTCACATTGCTGTCAATTTTAGCATTCACTCCTTATAAGTTCAATAAAGTGTGTTGAATCTGTGATTTACATTGAGTACACCTACTCCTTTAGCATACCCCAGAAAAAGAAGTCACTGAACAACACATAGTCTTTGTCGAAACAGTTAATGAGTTATTAATGAGATTTCCTATGTGTCCAGACTTTAGGGACACCCTGTATTTGTGGAAACTGAATGTCACAGAGAAAAAGTGAACTGCTCATGGACACCAAAACAGAATTGACAAAAGCAGGATTTGAACCCAAGTTCCTCCTCCTTCTGAGTCTATAACACATTCTTCTAAGCCATACTACTTATTGGCATGATTAGGCACACAATTATACTAGTGTCTAAAATTATTAATCTGTCATAATTTTATTTAAAATGTAACATGATTAATGCTAACAACTGGAACAAAGAGGAAATTATTTTGGTATCACTTTAATTTCTTCAGAAGGATAATCTATTAAAATCAATCTGGTCTAGCAAATAGTCATTAAGCAGACTAGTTTTTACAAGTTTGCCTTGAACATAAGCCTTTGCATCTTTTCCTCTGGTGTTGCTTCTGTCTCTGACTATAAATAAATAGACAGGTAAATGACATATAAACAAATGGATAAATGAATGAAAATGTAAGACATAGAGAGAGATATATTGGAAAGACTTCTTTTCCTGAGTTCAAATTTGGCAATCAGATACTTACAACTGTGTGACCCTGGGCAAGTCACTTAACCTTGTTTGCCTTGGTTTCCTCATCTACAAAATTAACTAGAGAAGGAAATGGAAAACCACTCTAGGGTCTTTGCCAAGAAAACCCCAAATGGGGTCATGAAGAGTCAGACAAGAGACTGAAATGACTGAACAACAATATATTCATATATATATATATAAATACACATATATATGTATGTATGTATATGATGTAAGAAGGAATATTATAGTATCTTCTTTTGCTCCCACAAAAGTTATTTGGAGATAATCTAATATTTGTGAGGAAGCTCACTTACTAAGGCAATGGCCATCCTGACTAGGCTGGGACAAACTTGTGGTACCGGAAAGTCTAGGCTGGGACAACCAGTTCAAACCTGAGGGGACATGCCCTGGTCAAGTACCCTCACTACCATGCACATGTAATCTGCATAATCTGCATAAATTAAGAAGAGAATGTAGGGAAATGAAGAATGTAAACTAATCTTAATTCAGGCAAGGAGGGTAGAACTGCCTAACCTCTTTCCTGCTTCTGTATCCTCACCATAATGACTATGCAAACTACATAAATTAAGAAGGAGATATAAGGAAATAAATAATGTAAACTAACCCTAACTCAGACAAGGAAGGTAGAACTGGTTAACCTGACTCCTGCTGCTGTATTGGAGTGGGTGTTCCTAGCGAGCACTGCCTCATTCTCTTATGAGAAGTATAATAAATGCCTTCCTCTGACCACTGTGTTTTGAGTTCTTTGGGTCAGAGTGGGCTATCACATGGATCCTTCTAAGGTTATGCAACCAGGAAAGCACATCTCAAACTTACTTACTGACCCTGCCTAGGGAGTCCTGTGATCCCTACAAATTAAAGGGCTATCACATAGGTCCTCCTCAGGGTTTGGCCCTGCCTAACAAGTCCTGTGGTCCCCACAACTGTGTTTCTCACATATAGTGTGCCTTCTCCTTACCTAAACCATTTCTTTCTGAGGTGCCAGAAATAAATAAGCAATAGATAATGTGTAATCTCACTTTGGGAAATATTATTTACTCTATTTTTCTCTAGCGGCTTACATACATTAAGAAAAGAGAGGTACTTATACTTCTCAATATTAGGTACAAAATTTTGTTCAAACCTATTGCTTTTGCCTCAGTACAAGATACATCTTTGCAGCTCAGTGTTGGGAAAGCTTTAATGCGCTCTGTAATAGATAATTAAAAGTTATGATGAGTTGGCTTCTCGTTCTTGGCCCACACAACCTTTGCTCTGCTAAAATATCAGAAAGAAATTATATTTTCCTACTCAGTTTAACTCTTCTGACTCTGGAGTCAGGCTGTTTTAAACTATGAATTACATAGATAGCAATGAGATGTCAACAGCTGGCTTGAGCATATGGTGTTGATACTTTTTATTTACCTAAAGATTTCTGAGGAAAATTAATACAGGGCTCGAAAATAGGAGTGTTTTCAGGATCTGGAGAAATAAATATACAAGAAAACACTATATATGAACTTACCATGCATAGATGCATATGTAAATATAGAGATTGTACATATGTATACATGTACATACAGTCAGATAGATGATAGACAGACAGACAGACAGACAGACAGACAGACAGACAGACAGACAGACAGATAGACAGATAGATAGATAGATAGATAGATAGATAGATAGATAGATAGATAGATAGATAGATAGATAGATAGAGCTGTATGTATGTATGTCTACTGGACCTATTGTTTTATTTGTACAAGAAATTCCCTGTGAGGAAACTCTTTCTACCAATACATGTTGACCAGATTGATACCTATTTTGTAATAGATAGTTTTAAATAATGTATACATCTGTGTCTAATGTTAGCAATCTCTAGGGGAAGGGAAGAAAAAAGGAAATTTACTTGATAATTTTGTTGTATATTTGAAAGGAAAAGCAAATTGTACATAGTAGATTTGAAGTTTCATGTGCAATCACTTTTTTTTATTGTACTGGGTTATAAGAATGCTTGTTTTGTTCAGAGATGAAAATAAAATAAATTAAAAACAAACAAACAAAAAACCAATTAAGAAAGAATTAAAAGAAGCAGACTTATTTTTTTTCAAATGTCCAAACAACTTTGGTCTCTTTTTTATTGCTATTCTTTTTATTTCCACTTTGTATTAAAAAAAGAGAAATTATGGTCATTTGTCCTTTTGTGTGCTTAATAAGGCTATGACTACATGTATAGATTTATGGAAGGGTTGTCCTGGAAAAGAGACAGAAAGAAGCTACCTGCTTCATTTTGAGGTTCAAGGGGTTGGCAGAAATGATTCTCTCTGGGGGTTTCATGCATGCCATGGAAGCATATTGAGCTAGTATTTCAAAGACTGGTCAAGTTCTTTAAGAAGAAAAGAGTTTTTAAGCAGAGAGAGATTCATAATATAAAGTGAAGAAAACTCCCAGACACAAGAGAACAGTTCTTGAGGTAGAGGTGAGCCAAAGGACCAAAGAACGAGGACTTGTTCAGTAATGTACTTTATATGTAATATACTATGGATATATTTTTACCAGTGTTTACATGCTGTCTTTACTAGAGATAGTTTACTCATTTCCAACCAATTTTTACCTCAAAGTGAGACTTCAATGCTTTCCAATGAGATATTTCACATTGT
>CM053622.1:254748014-254809660 GCA_028646595.1 Phalanger gymnotis | reverse complement strand
CTGCAGCTCTAGAATTGGTTCAGAGCCATTTTTTTTATAGGTTTTTGGAGGGACTTGGTGGGGAGCTCACGCCAGTCACTGTTTCCCAGCCGCCATCTTGGCTCCGCCCCCCGAGACTTCAATGCTTTGAGGACCACCTTCACCTGACTGCATCACCTTGACTTGTGGTAACCTTAACCTGTCCCAGACCATGTGGGCTCAGATGAGAAGCAGTTCAGGCTCACTTATGTGAGCGTTTTGTGAATCTGTTGCTACTACCAAAATTCCACCTAAACTTACATGAGAATCTCTCATCAATGTCATTTAATGCATTGATAAATGTGAGTACTTATTATTTTAAATGTTTGAAAGATCTTGAATGTAGAAGAAGGATTAGGCATATTATGCTCAGGTTCAAAAAGTAAAATTTGGAGCCACCAGCAGACTTCTCAGTGAAGCACATGTCAGCTACATATAAGAAAAAAGGGCCTAATAATCTATTTACATTCCAAAAAACAGGATTGGTTTGAGGTTACTATGGGACATTATGTGTTCTCCCTCACTGGAGTTCTTTCAGCAGGATTGGAGTCTGTGTAAAAGATGTTTCTACTCAAATCCAGGTTGGAGATTGGACTAGACGATGATGGTCCCCCTCACTTTTTAAATATAAATTTCTGTGAGACAATACAGAAGAAAGAAAAGGAAAAGTCTTCAGTTTCTGAAATTAATTAGGTTAACATCAAATTAATTATTGTACCTGTATATCATTTATCATCTCAGGCTGCAATGTTACTCTATTATTGTAGATGTTTTTGCAATAGAGACTATTTTATCTTTAGAGCATGGCACTTTACAACTTTTGTGGTAACAATGCCCTACCCTAAAAACTTTTTTTGGTGAATCCTGTAATATGGACCCTGGTAGAACTTAATACAATGAGCAATGAGGGGAAGCATATTTTATTCTTGTAAAATGATAATTATAGGAGAGAATCAAGAATATGTCTGATCAAAATTAGTGAAAATACATAGGACAACTAAGTGGCTCAGTGGATAGAGTGTTGGAAAATTTATCTTCCTAAGTTCAAATCTGACCTCAGACACTTACTAACTGTATGACCCTGGGCAAGTCATTTAGCCCTGTTTGTTTCAGTTTTGATGAGGTAGATGGAGTGCTGAAGGCAGATGGAGTAAGCAGGATGCAGCATGCAAGATATGAGATAATATGCAGGATGTGACCAGCCAGAAAAAGTGATCAAAGAAGACTATGCATTAAAGCCACCCCACTGTGGACTTATCTGTGTATTCTCACAAAGTACTCTCCCTACACACCCTTACCTGACATTCCAGAACAACTCTGCCCCCTTTCCTCTTCCCTTTGCTTATCTGTATTGACTAAGTGACATCTCAAGCAGTCCTCTCTTCCCCTGGCCTATTCTTCTTGCTTATGACACAGGCACCTCTGGATTACCTGATGTCCCAGGCATCCCAGAGCAGTGCCTGCCCATCCTCCCTTACCCCTGTCTCATCTAGCTGTATGCAGACCAGACACCTAACAGCAATAATTACTCTGCCTCCCTAAGGGACACAGGGCCCACAGCCTGTGCTCTGCCTCCCACGTGGAGAATAGCCAGCTGTGGCTCTGCCTCATTGGAAGCAGGCCCACTTGGATGTGTCACCCCAATAAATCACTTTATTTAACTTGGAGAATTGTCTATGTGAATTACTTTCAGGACACTAGAACCCACACACCGTTATGTCATCATTTCTGATGGCACCCCAATATTTTTGGGGTACATACTCAATTCATCCATTTCCTCATCTATAAAATGCACTGGAGAGGGAAATAGCAAACCACTCTAGCATCTTTGCCAAGAAAACCCCAAATGGGGTTGTGAAAAGTAAGACATGACTAAACAATTTTTCTCTCCCTGTCCTGTTCTAAACCATAGTATCTAATCCTGGGGCCTTATCACCTCGGAACATCCAGTCAACCCTTCAGCCTTCCCAAGCTGTCATCTCTCTTTAAGGCCTGCTCCTGTATTTAATTGCTAAGTTCTTCCTGGAACTTCTATTTTTTGGAGGGTCCCACGACAGCTTTTATAACCATCCTGGCTCTCTTCCTACTTACTAGACTTTACAAAGATGCTCCAGAATTAGGTAACTCTCCATTCCCTTCAGCTTTACAGCCTTTCTTCTGTATGCTGTTTTCTTCCTTTAGCAAGTAAGCTCCTTGAGAGCTGGGATTGTCTGCTTTTCAAATTTTTTTATTGGAATTTGTATACTTAGCACTTAGCACAGATCCTGGCATATAATAAGTGCTTAATAATTCCATCTCATCCCCATCCCCCTCTTCTCCCTTCCCCTCCCGCAAAGATCATATATATGGCAAGTCCTTTCCACTGAAATATTTTTCTGTCTTAGATATGTGTGTTCTTGATAAAACCACCAACACATTAGGGTCGAAATGGGTAAAACTCCTCCTTGTTTCAATTTGGATAGCTCGGCTAAGAACACAACACTGTGTGAACCCTAATGGTCTCAATTATACAATCACAAAAGGGGTCTATATGGAATTAAGGAGTGGTGATTTAGGGTGGGGCCAGGTGCAGAAAATGAAGGAACAGTAATTTACTGGGAAGGGTCGATTGCCCCAGGTGAATGCCAGGGACCTGGGCCACATGGGAAAGCCCAGGGGTTTTTCCTTTTTGGGGTCTGGGTCCCAAAGAAATAGTCTTTTAGGGAGTTCAGATCCTGTCCTCACCAAATTTAATCACCAAACATATTTGAACAAATTGAAGGAAATGTGGTGCAGGAAACAGAATATGTACTGGTAAGAGCTGTTTTTAATTTCATTTCTAGTTCTATCACTGAGAAAAGTTAAGTTTCTCTGTGACTAATCTACAAAATGGTGATAAAAATGAAATTTTCCTACAAACTGCACAGATTTGAATTAAAATTTTTTTCTGGGATCTCTAAGTTTTATAGGGGGAAAAACACATTTCTGTAGATCTAGAAGGCCAGTAGTTTCTAAGATCATTCATTCAATTAGAACTGGGAAAAATGACCTGATGTGTAAGAAGATCATGTAACAAGAGCTTGTTTTTTCATTGGTATTGTTGGCATTTGTTAAAGCTGTATTTTGTTTTTGTCCCACTGACTACCAATCCCTTCTAGTTAGTATAATAAGGAGGTTTATAAGTAGCTAGTACAAAGAAGCAATAATAGGATTGCAAAGGAAAACCTAGAAGTCACGTACTGACTGTCCGATAAATTAAGGGAGCATAAAGATTTCTTGCAAACCATCTCATAAATTAGGGGAACATATAAGTCACTACAAACTCATAAAGCCACATTCTAAGACTATGTGCTAAATTAGGGGATGCCAACTAGGCTTTACTGTAAGGGACTGTTAATTTCCTATGATCTATAAGCCTCAGATAGTCTTCAGACATGTGCAATAAGGCCAGCAGAATACCAGCAGATATTATCCTAATGCACTAACCTTAAGGAGTTGCAGATAATTTTGAGATGATGTGGATATGTTAATGAACTTTCTCTAAGACGGCCTGAATAAGAATCAGTCTGTCCCCTCACCAAAACCCTATGGAAATGAAATCCCAAACTCCTGCCTCCACTCCCCAGCACTCCTACATTTGCTATGGGTCCATGCTGCCTGAGTGCTCCCAAATCCAATCCATTGTTAAATAAGTCTGTGTCTCTCCCTGTTCTCATTCTCTTCCCCATGTTACCGTGTCCTTCTATCACCCCATTTTCTTTCCTCACACTGTCTACCTCTGCATTTTCTGTGCTGTTTGCCTCTGTGTCTTAATAAAGTGTGATAGAATTATTACTCCTCACTTGCTGCCATTGTGGTTTTTCCCAGTGAGTATCCAAAGAACCGGGCATGCCTCACTTCCACTTGAGGGACCCCCTTGTGGTTCCATTACGTTGGCCACAATGAATAATTCCATAAAGTAATTAGCAATTCATGGTACAATAGAGTTTTCTTATAACATGAGCTGGTAGAGGATAGAATTCAGTGTAATGGGACTGACTTAGCAGTCTCTTGAAATGGATTTAATCACTGAAGCTACTGTAAGTATTTCATTATAACCAAACATCATAGATAGTTCACTTGTGAGGTATACACTCTCTGGACTATTTACAATGAAGACTAAATTTAACAGATTTCACACTTTAATGTATAGACTCTCTTGTAAGTATTGGTACTGCTAATAGAAAAGATTACATTTAAAATAGTAACTCATTTTCATGACAAATTAAGCTCATAATTTCAAATTAAAGAAACCAGATTGTTGAAATATTATGTAATTGCAAACTAAGTGTGTATTTTCATGAAGCAGTAATTTCTATTTTGGATCATAGATTTAGAGGTAGAAGAAACCATAGAAATAAACTACTCCAAGCTCCTCATTTTACAGATGTAGACACTGGTCAAGGGTCAGCCACTTATTTATCTCATGTGGCAACAACTTAAGGTCACAGGTGACTTTTTTCTTACTAGGCCCCATTCCTATCAAATCTGAAAATGATTCTTTCTTCTGATCAGGGATTCACAGCCACTACCTTTGCAATCTAGTTACCTGGTAGGTGTGTGGAAGAAACTTATAACTAAGGGAGACAGAAGGGTACAATACAGGGCTGCCTCTGAAGTCAAGAGATCTGCTTTCAAATGGTCCTCTGACACTTTCCGGGACTTAGTTTCCTCAACAATAAAATGAAGAAGTTGAACTAGATGATCTCTGAGATCTCTTCTAGGTCTGGATTTGTAACTGTTAGCTGATTAGATTCTGACCTCATATTAGTTTTGCTCTTCTTCCTAAAATGTATCTAGGACTAAAGCTTCTTAGAGGGGAAATAAGATGTGTGTCAAAGGAGCGTTTATGAATGACTGCATTTACTTTACTTAAGCAGCATATTTAGAAACCTCCAGTTCTTACAAATTTATTGCACCTTGCATGCTATCTCTACTTCTATCCCTAATAGAGGGAGGAAAGAGTGAGGTTTTTTGATCCTGGGCATAGTGTTTTATCCTTGGACTTTTTATGTTTGCTTGTTAGTTGACAGCATGCTGATATATAATTTCCTCTTTTTATTCAAATTCCATTTTCCCTCAAGAGTTGATAAATACTGAAGCTATTAAAGATTTTAATTTTCTAGTACCTCATTGCCTCTTTCCTGTACTAATAGCCTTCTAATTGGTCTTCTTCATACGTGTCTCTCTTCATTCCATACCACTGCCAAAATGATTTTTCTAAAGTATAGGTCTGACTATGTCACTCAGTGAGCTCAGGGAGATCTAGTGTCTCTCTGATACATTTGGGATCAAATATAAAGTCCTTTTTTGACATTTAAAATATCTCCTACTCTAGCCCCATTCTACATTTTCAGTCTTCTTAAACTTTTTTTCCCTTTTATGTATTCTGTGATTCAGACTCCTAGAAACATCTGGAAAAAGACAATAATTCTTCTGTTTACATGCCTCTACCTGGAAAGCTAAGCCTCTCTCATGTCTATCTCTTAGTTTCTGTGGCTTCCTTTAAGGCTCAGCTCAAAATCCACCTTCTTCCTAGTCCTCCTAGCTGTTAATACCTTTCTTTTTCAGATTATCTTCCATTTACTCCATATAGAGAGAATGTATATGAGAATATATATCTCCTATGGACCTAATTATTTATTTGTTGTCACTTCCAACCGAATGCTTGCTCCATTAAGGACAGAGACTGTTTTGGGCCTTTCTTTTTCTTTAGCACATTAAGTACTTAATAAATGTTTGTTCATTGATTGATTAACAATAAAACAGACATTTCTTTCAAGGTCCCAGCTCCCTTCATGTAAACCTAAAGAGCTGGCAGTAGGAGAGGAGTGGAATATGAATGGGGATAATGCTGAAAAATGGACATGGTAGAGCAGACAGTGGGTGTGACAACAGACAGATCTTTGACAGAGTAGTAGAGAAAACTCTACTTTGAATGTTTCAAACATATTTTGCATATTAATATATATGATTAGAAGAAATGAGGGAAGAAAATCTGTCAGTAGTAAACAAGTTTGTATGACAATTTGTAAACTTCCCTGACAGCAGAAGTGGAAGTTACTTATTATGTTTTCTTATTGTGTGGAATGAGAATGTAACAACACCTTACAGACAGGAAGTGGGCTGGAACAGAAGAGAGGGAGGGTGTTCTGTCATGGGCTGAACACACAGACAACTCCTGCCCTAATTTCTCCCTTCAGTGGACAAGAAAAATCACAGGATAGGGGAAGGAGCTCTCTTTTAGTCTTTTAATTCAGTTACTGTTACACTGGTGTACTGAGAAGAGTAAGAGGGACAATGCCTTAAAGCATCAACACCTATATTGAGTGCAGAAAGCCAGAATAGATCCAGCTGTGATTTTAACATGGTTGGTGTCTACAAAAGCCTTAAGCTTCAACCACAAGGCCAAACACAGTTACAGATGCTTTGGGCTCATAGAAATCTTCTAACAAAAAGTTCCTCCAATAAAAGTTACAACCTAAATCTAAGAGGAAAACTGGGGTCTTATTAAGAGAAAATGCTTAGAAATTTATCTACTACAGATTATTATGCTTTTAAAGTCAGTGGTGCATTGGCAAATGTTTAACAACTAGCTGTCTGAAAATGCACAATATACTTTTAAGTTTATTCTATATTAATATTATTTTTCCATCACTTCTTTTGGGTCTAGATTTATATAAGGGTGAGGAACCTGCAACCTTGATACCACATGTGGCCTTCTAGGTCATTGGGTGTGGCCTTTTGATTGAGTCCAAATTACAAAACAACTCCTTTTATTAAAGGAATTTGTTATGTGAAGTTTGGATTCACTCAAAGGGCCACGCTTGAGGACCTAGAGGACCACATGTGGCCTTGAGGCCTGATGTTCCCCACCCTTGGCTGATAATCAGCAAAACAATAAATCTAACCCCAACTTGTATCATTCATCAATTTTCGAGATATAAATGCTGATGTAGTTATGTTCTAAAATTAAGGAATATATATGTGTGTATGTGTGTATACATATATATATATATCTACGCATATATATATGTATGTGGTATGTGTGTGAAATGAATGACATTATTAACCCTCTGTGCTGTCTACAGAGAAGTTTGGATTTTACCTCTGACCTAAAAGAGATCAGAATTGTGCCATTTAGTCACAGTACACTCATACTACAGTTATAGATACATCATCCCTGAAACATTTGGCTAAAGAGATATAATGCCTTTACAATGACCTAATCTATTGCACAGTTCCTCTTTTCTAAAAGGTGATAGCACCATTTGTGCAGCTGGCAATTTTTGAAAGCTGTCACCAAATTCAGATTGTCATGGGCAGTCACTTCATTTTGGAAAATTGACAATTCACTAAAAATTATATTCTTTGCCATAGCAGGGGCACAGATTTTCCTGAATCAAATAGGCATTGTTAAATACTCACATATGCAGGTTGGCATCATCCATAAAGCATATGCATATAACCTGACTTTCAATTTTTAAAAAATTCTCATTCCTTTTGAGAGTAGATCCAAAATTCTTTGTAAATAATTATCTAGACTTTTCTTCTACTTCAAGATTTATCCCGTGTGATAACATCTAAAAGGGCATAAATATTTATCTTTGGAAGATAGCCAACATTTTGTACTATGGGCTTACTGTCCAGAGTTTTTGGATTCTCCCCCTCCCCATAAATTCTCACATTGAAATCAGTCCAAATATTGGAATGACGTTTTTAGTAAGTTGCTCTTTAAAAAAAATAAAGCTCTGCAACATGTTCAAATTTCCCAAAGCATTATGTGCTATCTAATTGTCAGGATTTTAAATTTCTCACTTTGTCTTTACGGACATCCTAGGCTCCTTTCAATTAGTATTCTGTCTTTGCACATGATGAATGATTCCTGTCTATCTGCAAGCTCTTACAGACTGGGGCCCCATTAAATGCCATCTGATACAGTCTTAAATTTGGCAGTTTTGTTCTTCCTTTTTTTTAAAATCAGCAAAAAGCTTAGCTTCTAATTACTTTAGATACCTTTTCTTCACTGCACATTATCAATGCATTTACAGTAGGTGGATTTTTTAATTTGGAAGCAATTTCACTGTGAGGATTTTTCTCCAAACTGTGACTGAAGTCGTTAGCCTTAATGGCTCTTAATGGTCTCAGTACCACAGAACAATATCTCTTTACAACTGACAAGGGAAACCAGTTTAACTATCTAGAGACACCTATGAGCTTTTAGATTACTCAATATTCATGTAAATGTATATTCTCTGAAAATACCTCCATGTAATTTGATTATCTTCCTAAATAGATAACATTGTAATCAAAGTCTGCCAGGAAATTCCTGAGAGGTTCTCAAAGAAATACTTTATGAGGCAAACACAATTATCAAAAAAACTCACAACTAGGAAATGGCACATATAGTACATAATTTTCATAGAAGGGTTTGATAGTGGGTACTTTCCCTTTAGGCTCTAAACTTTGTAGCTTGGAAGCTCTCAGAGATTGCATGAAGTCCCAGAAAATGCCCAGCAGGGCCACAAATGCTGTTGGGAATGGAGGTGAGGGGAGAGTTGCCGAAGAATTGGAGCGAAAAGCTAGAAAACAAACTGAGAATTCTGGAGAACTGGGAGAGAGGTCAGGGGGTCTTGTAGCCTTAAGGGGACATTTTATTTGAATGTATCTCTTTTAGCTGCTTTTGCTCATTTCTTTAGGTGCCATGTTCATAAAGGTGCTGAAGCTTGAGGAGGCTTTGCTAACTACATTTTAACAGGATCATAGTTTTGGGAGCTGGAGGAAATCTGAGACCATAGAGTCCAACCCTCTTGTTTTACAGGTAAGGAAGCTAAATCCAGGCAAAGAGGTGGTTGGGTGGATAAAATTCCAGGCCTAGAGTAAGGAAGACTCCTCCTGAGTTAAAATCTGGTCTCAGACACTTACTAGCCGTGTGACCCTGTGCAAGTCACTTAACCCTTTTTGCCTCAGTTTTCTCATCTGTAAGGAAATGGCAATCCACTCCAATGTCTGCCAAGAAACCCCCAAATGGGATCAGGAAGAACTGAACAAGACTGAAGATGACTGAACAACAACAACAAAATCTGAAACCCAGAGAGGTTATATGACTTGCCTGAGGTCACACAGCTTAAAAGTAACAGAAAACTGAATCTAAACCAGGTCCTTGCACTCCAAGTCCAACTCTTATTCCAGTGTGCCATGCTGCTTCAGAAACCAAGTCATGAACATGTCCAGGCAGCAAAAGATAATGACCTTGTCCTTTGAGCTTAATTTTGTTTCTATGCTTCTCCCCTTCTCCACTCATCTACATCAGATAGCCAAAGTGGGTTGGGGATTGAGAAATGAAGGACCTGAACGACAAGGGACTCAGTAGTTTATTTGCAGGGCACCTGGCAGAATGGATGCTTATTTATAAAAAGTGTGAAAAGCCTCAGGACTTTAAACAGGAACAGTATGGCTGAATCCAGGCCCTTCAGGAAGAAGCTTAGTACTCCTACTTAAGCTAGAAGCTGGATGCAAAGAAAATCTCCACCATCGCAGCACAGTCAATTAAATACCAAATCAATTTGAGGTATTTAATGGATAGAGTAGAGAGCAGTAACAACTAAGGGAATGAAGAAACACTTTTGTAAAAAGTAGAATATGAATTTAACCTTGAAATAAGCCGGGGATTCCTAGAGCCAGAGGTGAGGAAGGAGAGTATTCTCCATTTGTGTGTTTGCAGTTTGGGGACCAATTTTCTAACTGAACAAAGTGTGGATTAGTAGTCCCCAGTGCAGTGGTGGGGTGGGGGGGCATTGAAAGGGGCAAAGGCGTTATGCCTTTGTTGTTCCATATATACGGATTATCAAATAGGCCAATCCACAGGAACATAAATTGGCTATGGTGAGATAATGTGAAATCAGCCTCAAAAGATAGGTAGAAGATAGATTTTGAAGGATTATACTTACCAGTGGAGTAGATATTTTGTCCTAGAGGAAATAGATCCCTAACTGAAGCTTCATGAGCCCAGTGAGAAATGTCAGATCAGTTTGGAAGGTTGTGGGAAATGGATTGAAAAGTGAAGTGTTAACAGAATTAATCCAGGAGAGCAATGAGGAGAGCTCTGCAATAAAGTTAATAGTCAGAATTTGTGTAGTGATCATCTGAGTAGGAAGATGAGGGCTTTGAGAGATCTGTAGGGGTAAAATTGATAATAAAATATTTTATTTTATTTTTTAAAAAATATTTAGTATTTTATTTTTTCATGAGTTATGTGTAAAAACAATTTTTAACATTCGTTTTCAATGCTTTGAGTTCCTAATTCTCTCCCTTCCTCCCTCCCCAACTTCCTTATTGAGAAGGCAAGCAATTTGATATATGTTGTACATGTGTAGTCATGGAAAGCATTTTCATAATAGTCATGTTGTGAATATGTATGTCTGATAATGATATTATAATAAGCCTCTCTACATCAGAAGTGTACTCTAGGTCAGTCCTTTACTATTACTTCACAGGTACCTACTTAGGGCAAGCCCCTTCTATTTTTTTGGGGTCCACATCCTGCTTGGGCATCCTGGTGGTGTTGCTTTCTGATTGGTTGAGTATTGTGGTTCTGTCTAAAGCTAGGATGTGGTTGTGGTTGAGTGCGTGGACACACCTGCTGTTTCTGTAGAAAATATGAGAAATGGGTCTAGGGGGAGTGGGAGCTAGAAGCAGTGGCTGAGATCCCATCACATGGACATGCCTGCTGTTTCTGTGAGAAATATGAGTTCATGTATACACCTGTTCTTCTAGTGAGCAGTGAGATATACATGAAGAAGTTAGGATATCGAGTGTGTGTGGGGGGGGTGGGGGGATAGTAGGTAGGTGCAGTGGGCCTGCTGTTCAGTGGGGCCTGTAAGGAAGTTAGAATATTGGGGCTGGGGACAGCTTTATTAGGATTCCGTCAGTATTTCTAGGTCAAAGTTTATGCATGGCTTTATGGTCTTTTGGGCATAATTCTAAATTGCTCTACGGAATGGTTGAATCAGTTCATAAGTCCACCAACAGTGCGCTAATGTCTCATTTTTCCCATGTCCCCTCCACCGTTTGTCATTTTATTTTTCTGTCCTATTTATTACCTAAAAAAAATAGGTATGGGGTAGTACCTCAGAATTGTTTTAATTTGTATTTCTCCAATCAACAGTGAGTTAGAGCATTTCATCATATAGTTATAGATAGCTTTGATTGCTTCAGCTGAAAACTGTTCATATCTTTTGATCATTTATCAATTGAGGAATAGTTCTTATTTTTATAAAATTGACTCAGTTCTCTCAATACTTGAGAAATGAGTCCTTTATCAGAGAAACTTGCTTTAAAATTATCTTTCTTGGATCTATTTCTAAAATGCAGTTTTTTTAATGAGCTATTTCACATTGTTTTCAATTTTTTCATTCTTTTGGTTTTGTTTCAATGTTTATTGATTTCTTATAAAGTCATTAGTTTCCATTTGCTCAATTCTAATTTTTAAGAAATTATTTTCTTCCATGAGCTTTTGTACCTCCTTTTCCATTTGGCCAATTCAACTTTTAAGGATTTTTTTTTCTTCAGTGAATTTTTGTGCCTCTTAAACCATTTGGCCAATTCTGCTTTTTAAAGCATTCTTCTCCTCATTGCTTTTTGTACCTCTTTTACCATTTGGCCCAGCCTGTTTTTTAAGATGTTATTTTCTTCAGTATATTTTATGTCTCCTTTACCAAGCTGTTGACTTATTTTTCATGATTTTCTTATATCACTCTCGTTTCTCTTCTCAATTTTTCCTCTACCTCTCTTACTTGATTTTCAAAAATCTTTTTGAGTTTTTCTGTGGCCTGAACCCAATTCATGTTTTTTTTGGAGGCTTGGATATAAGAGCTTTAACTTTGTTATCTTCTTCTTAGTGTGTGTTTTAATCTTCCCTGTCACCACAGTAACTTTCTACCGCCAGAATTTTTTCTGTTGTTTGCTCATTTTCCTAGTTTATTACTTGCTTTTTAACTCTTGGTTAAAGTAGGGCTCTGCTTCTAGGGTGAAGAGTGCAGTGTCCCAAACTTCAGGGGTTTTGTGCAGCTGCTTTCAGAGATAGTTCTAGGGACCTGTAAGTTTTCAATTCTTTCAAGGTGGTATGATACGAGGAGAGATGCTTACTACTCTCCTGGCTTATGCTCTCGTCTGTGAGTGAACCCAAGCACTTTTTTCTGCCCTGCAACTGTGAGGAAGGTTCCCTGCTCTACTATGGCTGCAAACTCTGGTGTGCTAGTGTTCCTCCTTGTCCTAGGACTGCTACCCAGGACTGTGACCCAGATCCAAGTATGGGCAAAGCAACTGAGTCCTTCCTCAGTGTTAGCAAACAGACTCTCATAATTTCCTTCTAACCAGTTGTTCAACCTTCTTACCGTCTGTGGGTTGAGAGCCCTGGAAGCAGCCACTGCTGCAATGATGGCATGACCCATGCTGGACTGTACTGGACTGTGCTCCTCTCTCACCCTGGTGCAACAGAACTTTTCCTGCTGAACTTCTAAGTTGTCTTGGGCTGAAAAATTGTTTCACTCCATCTTTTTGTGAGTTCTGCTGCTCTATAACTTTTTAGTCATCATTTAAAGGTATTTGGAGGGGTTTGGGGAGGAGCTTATGCAAATCCCTGCCACCAAAATCCTCCACCATCTTGGCTCTGCCTTCCTCAACAAATATTTTAAATTGATTACTATGTGCCAAGCACCATGTTCAGTGTTGGGAATTCAAAGAAAAACAAAATGCAATCCATGCTCTTAAGGAGCTAACAGTCTAATACTTGAAAAAGGATTATTTTTAATGGTCATTTTTCTGGAGAAGCAATGTTTTATAGTGGAAAGAGCCATCAATCTAAGTGTTATTTATTGGGCCCTAAAGGGTTGACTAGACCCAAATGACAGTGATTTAAAGTGCTAGGGAGCAGGTGGGGAAGGCAGTCACTGTTTTCTCCAAAGGCAAGCTTTATCTGTAGTAAGGACTCTCTCTTTTTTTCTGATTTTCTCCTAACATTTCTCTTGATATAATACTGTTTGGTTTTCTCAGGCGCATTTGATCCATATTTGATCACTGACTCCTGTAAAAGCCCTACAGTACATATGTATGTGCATATATATACACAAATACATATATGTATATACATATATGTACACATATATGTGTGCGTATGTGTGTGTTTATACATAGATGTATATATATTATTTATATATGTATATATATGTATATATGTATATGTATATATATATATATTATATATATATATATGGAGAGAGAGAGAGAAAGAGAGAGAGGGAGAGAGAGAGAGAGAGAGAATATCTTAAGGTGAAATCCAACTTCTAACCATTTTTTCCCTTCCCCTCCTTTCATCTTCTTTACTCTTCCAGTTGTTCAGTCTTCAAATGTGTTTAGTCACATCATTTTTCTTTCCTGGATTAGCATTTTTTATTTCCATTAATGTCCCTGCATATTGTAAGTGTGCACAGATGGTGGGACATTTCCCAGTTTCTATAGAAAACTCCCTAACAGCCAGCACTTTCTGGGGCCTTCCTTCTATTTTCTTTGACTATGATGCTTCTTGTTTTTCTTAAAGGCAACTTAAGATACAAACAGATTGGCAGTTTCCTATGGAACTTGTAAGAGTAACCTCCACTTAGCTTTTTGTCTTCTAGAAGTTCTTAAGTAGAAATCCAACTTCCAGTGATGTGTTATCTTTTTTCTATCTTTTCTACTCTTCCCATTGGTCAGACTTCAGATGAACATCTATACTTGTTGAGTTTCATTCAAGGTCTCAAACCCTTCTCTGTATAAATTATGAGAAAGAGACTTGATAAAACTTGTTAAAACATGGGAAATTAACAAACTGCATTGTAGAATCATATATGCATAGTGTAACTTTCAAAATTACATGAATGGCTAATATAATTTTGTTTAATCTTAAATATGTTGTTGAACAAAATATCACCTTGCCAGGTTATATCCTTAGTTCTGTAGCATTGGAGCTAAATTTGTGTTATCATTGATAAAGTGAAATCCTAGTTGAGAAAACATTCTTTACCAATATACACTAGCATGTTCTTTACCATTTATAGTCTTAGATAATTGCCTAGAGATCATGGGGGTTGCCCAGGGTCACATAGTTATTATATGTCAGAAATAAGACTTGGACCCATGTCTTCCTGCTCTTGAGTCCAACTATCTATCCATTTTAGGGACAGCTAGGTGACACAGTGGATAAAGCACTGGGCTTGGAGTCAGGAAAACTCATCTTCATGAGTTTAAATCTAATCTCAGAAACTTACTAGCTATATGACCTTGGGCAAGTCACTTAACCCTATTTGCCTGGGTTCCTCATCTACAAAAGGAACTGGAGAAGGAAATGGCAAACCACTCCACTGAAACATCTTTTCCAAGAAAACTCCAAATGGGATCAGAGTCAAACATTACTGAAACAATGTTTTTCACTAGTACTGCGATTCTAGTTTATTTACTTAATTTCTCTGAACCTTAGTTTACTCATTTGTATAATGGAGATAATTATATTTGTACTATTTATCTCATAGAGTTGTTGTGAGGAATAAATTCTATGGACCTCCAAGGACTATATAAATGTGAACTAATAACATTATAACTTTGTTCTCATCTTCCCGACAAAATCATATTTATTCTAATTATAGGATATAAAGATTGGATTTTTGATTTTATTGACATATGGAACTCCTAGGTTAGGAAACTCCTTGTTGTTGTCAGAAAACCCAATGTTGCTTAGCACCTTTTCTACAACTTATAGTTTGTAGAGAGTTGCCTAGACTGCTAAGAGGTTAAGTGATTTGTGGTGATAGTGATGGTGATAATAAAAGTTAGAGTCCCAGCCCTAGCTAGCTATGTGACTTTTGGTTGAGCCTTTCAGGGTTTCAGTTTCTTGATTTGTGGAATAAAAAGCACTTGTGCTAGACGATTTCTAATATCACACTCAGTTTTATAATTCCATGATTCTTGACTTTTTTAAAAATGAGACTTTATGATCACAAACAACTTTAACATGAAATAGAGAGATACTTGAATTATTGGTTCTATTACAAGTTAATGGAAAATTGGGAAACCCAAAAGATAACTCGATGATCATTTCTAATGGTGGTATTAGATACATGTGTCATCATACGCAGCAACCTTGGAAACTGTAATAAAGTAAATGATTAATGTAATAAAGTCAAGGCAGTAATATTATGTTGGATTGTTCCAGTGAGAGGTATTTAATGAAATAACTCATATACGGGATCCACTTTTAGCCCAACAATATTCACCATGGTCCTAAATTAATTTTTCATTTTCAACTACTTGAAAAAATAACAGCTGAGCACGGCAAACTTCCATATAATAAGGTCAAAAGACTAGACTTATTCTTTTACAATTGATCTTTTTACAAGTTTTAAAATGAACATGAATTTAACATCCACAGAAATGAAGACTGTTTTATAACATCAGAATTGAAGTCATCCCAGACCAGTCAACACTGTTGCAACTAGGCCAAATAATAAATTACTTCTTTCCATTCAGATCTATTAACATCTGTAGGCCTAAAGAAAGAATATGCATAGGAAGCAAAAGGGTGAAATTTGCAGGTATTTTTGTACTTAAAAAAAATCCCTCAAGCTTTCTACGCATTTCCAGAGCAAGTGTGCTATGCAGTTGGTCATTAATACTAATTACTAACAATTCTAGTTCTGTTTCGAGCAAGCAGCACAAAAGTACCCTAAAATCAACTTTTAAAGGCAAATTCAGTTGTTGGGAGGAAGACATACAAGAATCTTGTCAAGTTGGAGGGAATTCAGAGAGATTGGGATACCATAAGTATTCTGCTTTTTGTGGTTTATTGGGGGAGGGAGTGTGTGGTCCTATCTTGGTCTTGAAGGAGGTCACTAAACTGGAATGTGGTTATCAAGGTATAGACATGGCTACTTGGAAGATTACTTTTCAAATTAATTATTCTTTACATCAGAAGTTACTACTGTTGAATGCAGCCATCAGAGGTCCTACCTGACTCCATGGTCAAGGCAGATTCGATGCAGTTGGAACCAGTCTTATGATCTCTCTGGAACCCTCCACTCCCTTCCTCTTGCTGCTGCACCTGTTCTGACCAGATATCAGATGTTACCACTCCCGAGTCTTCCAGTTCTTCTCAAAAACAATTTATGTAACAAGTTCTCTCAAGGCTGTGCCTTTCATGAAACGCACCCCCCATTAAAGTGTATTTAAATCCTACCCCTCCTATCTCTCCTGGGCACTCCAGTACTCCCATCATGCTGCTTAATGTCTGGGATTCCAATTCTCTTGCCTGGATTAAAAGCCCTTTGGTAATCTTTTATTTAAGGTTGACTTTTTGTTTCTGAAGGAGTACAAGTCCTTAGTGCTCTCCAAATTCTCTTGCATTGGGTCACCCCACCCTAATTATGCCAATCAATCAATTACCAAGCATTTATTAAAGTTCCTACATGTATCAGACACTGAGGATACTAAAATACAGCAGTCCTTGCCTCCAAGAAATTTACAAAACAGAACAGTCTATCTCTTTTTAATTTAGTCAGAAGACTTGCAATACTGTGTGCAAAATACAGTATTTCAATGATTCCGTCGACACAGACTTTCTTCTGTCCTTATTTTATTTAACAGAATGAAAATACCACAGCTACCACCACCATCAACAAAATAAAGGATTTGAAGAGAATGAGCACTGTTGTTTTCGGTTGGGGAAATCACTGTTTAGGCTACATAATTCCAAGGTAATCCTCCGAGATCTGTGAAGACCAAATTCTCTAACTGGCATTATTCTATGAGGCATGAACATCCTTAGGCAAAGAGGTATAGTATCTATGCTGTCCTTAGAAGGCAATGAAGAAATTGATTCAAGAGAGCTGTCCAGGTAAACTGTTATTTAAACATTTTGAGCATGGGCATCCATTTAGATTTAGTGATGTATTTGATCTATTAGGCAGGCTCATCTATACCTTGATAACAATGTCCCTTGGAGGGTTTTAACAACCTTAAGGACCTGTAATTTTGTAAATCAAATGCTTATCGTTTATAGCAATCAGTTCTCTTCCCTAGGGTAAAAAGTGTGTAAGTTTAAGTCTCTTTCTATAGAGGAAATAGCCCAGTAAATTATAAGCAAATAGGTGACTAAAGAACATTCTTGATCATAACCATGTAGTTTTGTTTTGGTTTAGTTTTTGCCTTGTAATTTCCTTCCAATGAACCTGCAACAATTAACCCTCGTGGTTAGATTTGTAAAAGGGTGATTGTGATGATCACAGGCAGAGGACCAAGCTTCCTCCAAAAGCCCAAGTAGTATCACTTTTTTTGTGTCTTTAGTTTTCTTTTCTTTCTTCTACTCTCCGCCCCCCCCACCTTTTATCTCACTCACATTTTCTTCCACACCTTTGGACCTGGTGATTTTTCCTAAGGCTACCTTACCCTTTTCAATCATGTTCATCTCTAAAATCTAATAGTCAGTGAATTTTACAGAAGAGGAAATTGAAATTGTAAACTGAGCAGCCCAAGGTCAGACATCAGTGCTCATTGTTACAAGGAGGCAATGGAAATGCAAATGATGGTGTTGCCTTTTTTTGGAAAGGATTAGTGTGGAGCTTTATTATTTTGTTATTATAAAGATAAGTCATCAGAAGATCAACTTACACTCTGCATTCCCCCTAACAAATTTCGTTATTGTTACCCAACAGTGTGTATCAGCATAGATTGTAATCTAATACTAACTTAAACCATTTTCCATTCAGGAAATGAGTGCATCTCAATGAAATATTAATACCTCTCCTTTCAGCTTTGAAGAGATGATCTACACTTAACAACAAATTCTTTTAGACTCTAGCTAAAAACAAGTAAAATGTACATTAGCAAAAAAGAAACAAAAAGTTAAAAAAAGGTCCTCATAGGCAAGAATAATGATGATTAGTTAATTGGTATCACGAAATGTTGACATTGATGAAGTAAGGCTGAGAATGACGTGTCAGGACTAGCCTAATATTGCAGAAAGGCCTAGAAGGTGAGAGCCATCAATGTCAAAGATAGTTTGCTGTGTTCTTATATGCTTCTTTAGATCAGCATCCTTTTAATAGCTATATCCTCTTGCAATTCTTTAAGGAGTAAAGCTACCAAGCATGGGCTCCACACTGAAATCATTGCTACATATGAATACACATTATACATATTATACACACATGCATATTATACATATTATACACACATACATATATGTACACACACATATATATTAAGTTACATAAATATGTTATATATGTGTCTGTGTGTAGATTTTTCCCCCACTAACTTCTAACAGTGAATAAGAAGCCCTGAAAAGGGCTCAGCAAGCCTTCATATCAGAGGTGCTAGTCCTTCTTGAACACTATGTAAAACATCCATCTCTCACCTGTGGCTCCAAGAAGCTGCAGCATTCCCAGTGGCCACAACCTGGTAAAATTGTCTCAGCAGAGAAGCTAAACCATGTTGAGGGGGTAACCATCGGGCCTCAAATCCCTCAGTGAGTTAGAGGGATATCTATCCCAAGCATATAAAGACTTCTCCTGGAGGAATGAGCAGATGAGAATAATTTGTTCATGAAGATCACTAAAGGAGGTACTGTGGTATACTTAGAGATGGTCAGACATCAGAAATGCCAAGGTCATCCATTGCCCCCCAGGGCATCATTGTTTGTCTTGAATTTTGCCCTGCCACTGAACTTCAGTGATTCTGGAAGAGAAAGTTAGGCTGACAACTGTGTACAACTCTGCTTCACTTAAACCCAATTCACAGATGAGTCAAGACATCACCCATCACATCATAATGTCATTGGTCCTCTGAAAACAAAAGACAAACAACAATTTCTAACAAAAATGTTACATTTCCCTCATTTATAAGTGTTGGCAACAAACCACAGTGCCATTAGGTTTCATCTGGCTGCCAAAGGAATTCATCACACAAAAAAGATTAAGAATTCCTGACCCAAGGAAATAAAGGCACAGGCTAGTAGGATCCTAGGCAAGTCGATCTTTGCCTGATAACAACTTTACACCTGATAAATTCTTCCAATTAGGATTTGGGACCATTTTTGACTATGTAGGCATATTCATTTTACCCACTTTTGGAAATGGTCTTATGTGGATTATATCTATATTACTTATATGTGGATATACCTTTATCTCTACACACAAATAACATTATAGACCAATGGCACATCAAGCAAAATGGTTATGAAGCAATGCTTTTAAAAGTCTCTGACCTTTATCTACAAAGATGAGGTTATTGGCAAACCCAATTCCCGCTTAGGCATATATGTGTGTAGCCAGGCAGAACCTGAAGTACCTTTGAGCACAGTTTCTATTTGTCTGCACGCTGACTGAAACTCAATGTACTAACTCTCCCAGGTATTTGCATTTTAAGCCTTTTATCTTTAATTGTGGAATGAAAGGTTTAGTCCCTTGTTAAAGGAATTTCAAGCAAAACTGAGCATTGGGAGGGGTTATTTTGGTGGTTCACTGTGACTCCTTTTTCTCTTAAAAGCATTCTATGCCCAAGACTGGGACTAAAGATAAACTTCTATTTTGTTTTGTTTTATTGTGACCAGTTGTGAGCTGGCCAGCTCTATTTCCATTCCCTTTCTAGTTTAATTAAACTTAAACCTTTCAGTTCCTCAGCCCTCTCCTTCCCAACTTCTAGGAATTGAGTTGTGAGAGCCCATTCTCATTGGATCATCATCCCTCCACATGCCAACACCATGGTTTGGGTTTCTTCTCTTCAACCCCGCCAATAAAGATAATTTTGTTTTTCTGGGACAAAGAATTTATACCTCAAGGTCCAACATTTCTACTGCCTCAAGTCTTCCAGTACTGAGGACAACTACCTCAATAGTTGTTTTAAGTATCCATTATATAGGTTTGAGGGATATGGGTGAGCAATAAAGGAATTGTAGTTCCACAAATGGAGCATGTTGAACCTTCTCCCTAGGAAACGGCTGGGGACAAGAGAAACTCATCTGTCAGAGAATAAGATCTAGAACCTATTTTAAGGTCTAGATACCATTAAAAAGTGGGCTTATGTGTGATAATAGATGGTGTTCAAAAAGCACTTTAAGGTTTGCGAAGTTCTATATCAGTCTATCCACTGTATGACTTAGCTGTCTTAATGAACAAGGGAACGAGAAGCATTTATAAAGTACTTACTGCACCTCAAGAACTGTGGTGATGGGGATGGAAATATTAAATGGCATAAATAAAAAAAAAACTATCAACATTGACATTAATCAATTAAACTAAATAAAAACCCTAAGAAATTTATTTGGTTGTGTAAAAGTAAAACTAATCTTTTGCCCCCTGTTTTCATTGATTTGTTTATTTTTAACATTCATTTAAAAATATTTTGACTTTCAAATTCTCTCTCCATTTTGCCTCTCCCCTACTCATTAAGAAGATAAGCAATATGATATCAATAATACATGTAAAGTCATGCAAAACATTTCCATATTAGTCTTATGGTGAAAAAAAAGCAAGAAACACCAAGAAAATGAAAAAAAAAAGCATGCTTCAATCTACACTCACAGTTTATCAGTTTTCTTTCTGGAGATAGACAGTATTTTTCATCAAGGGTCCTTTGAAATTATTGTCTTTGGATCACTATATTGACTAGGGTAGCTAAGTCTTTCACAGTTGATCATAGTTACAATATTGCTGTAAGTAAAAGTAATCTTAATTGAAAACATTTATATAACCATTTACATAATCATCAACCAGCAACACTAAGCATCTTAAAGAAAGAAAAAAAATAGAAGTAATTTTATTGTCATGTAGTTTGATTTTCTGTTCTGCTACTAATGGCTTTGCATAGCACTAGGCATGTTCTTTGATGTCATAATCTGTACTTTTGCTAGTGCTTTCCCCACTGTGTGAGCAGCAGCTCATATGTTGCAAGAGAATTTAGTAGGCTTGGAGGTATAGATTATAGCTTTGAGACAAAGAAAATCTAAGTGGCTTATATCCTCATCATCTTTACCATAATCACCATAACCACCACTATTATCCTTGTTAACCAATCTGTTTGCAATTCTCCCAAAGATATTCTCAATGAGCCTAAAGATGAACTTACATCCCATTATTTTCATCCAACTACAAAGAGTGATCATTTTATCTGCAAACAAGTGCTCCAAATATTAAACGTTAAAAAAAAATGTAAGATAGTGACTTCTCCTCAGATCATTTCTAGCTAGATTCCATCCAATATATGAGAAGAAAGGGAATGATAATTGACTTCTTTGCAGCACTTTAGGTTTGCAAAAAATATCTCCATTGCAATTGAGATGTGTCCACTAAAGCCATGTTCCATTCACCAAACACAGAAACAAAGTAGATATCATGGACATTTAAAGATATACAAAATCTTTGATAAACAAATTATGATGTAAAAATTGTATTTTTTGATCAGAGAAAACTCCTAGGTATTCTCATAGAAATGTATGATTTCTGGATTTGATTTAGCCTATATATAAATTTGAATAGATATCTACTTTACTGTAGATATTGTATGTACACTATGCATGATAGTTTTCAGATTAAATTTTAGATAAGAAAGCTCAAATATGGTCAGAAATTTATATGGTAATTCAAATCAACTCAACTTCACAATTTGAGTAACTGAGAAAAAAGTCAATGCATTATTGTTCCCTCTGTAAAAATTTTAGTTTGACTTAATGATCACTATTTTCTTCTAGCAATAAACCTATGATCCTATGAAATTACAAGTTGATCAAAACATAGTATTCACATATTTTCCATAAAGAGTTAACTTTATTTTACTCTATCTCCTATTTCTTTCTTTCTTTGTTTGCAAAAGATGACTCAATATGTTGCCACAGTTGTTCTCAAGTTGTTTTTTTTTCCTTTACCTAGATTATAAACTCCATTGGAATAGACACAATCCTAGTATTGTGTGTGTGTGTGTGTGTGTGTGTGTGTGTGTGTGTGTGTGTGTAGTGGTGGTAGTAGTGGTAGTGGTGGTGGTGGTATCAGCAGCAGTTGCGGCAGTGGTAGTAGTAGTAGTAGCAGCAGCAGTAGTAGTAGTAGTATCTTCCCCTTGCCATGGTGTCTAGTGTTCTGCATTTAAAACATCACATAGCTTAGTATCAACTTAATTATAAATCACAAGGAGAGTTTTTTTTCTATGAAATCAAATACATAGAAAAAAAAAACTACTGACAATAAATATAGTAGGATCTCATATTATATTAGCATGTTACTATATAAAGTTTATATGACCACAGCTTTCTGAAAGAAGGGAGAGAGTACCTGAATCCCACAACTGTGGGTAAAACAGGATAGTGTCAAGGAAATCTTTCTCCTGGAAACAAATTATATTCTGAGATTTACAAGGGAATATTCTGGCTAAAGTCAACAAAAGCCACCATTAGTTGTGAAGCTAGAGGACTCAATAAGGAAAGACTGTTTGACCTTTTTATAAGGAAATGTAAAATGTATGTCTAAGATTGGTACTAGTAATTGGGTGGTTCACAAGAAAGATTGGGGTAGACCTGAGCATGATATGATTTTAAAACCAGTTACAAACGGTTAAAAAGAATAATTATTTTATACAAATGAGGTGCCAGAAGAAGAACTGACAGAGAAGAATTAGATGGGGGAGGAAGGCTGATAGAAACCTACTTTCATTAGGAATGGGTTCAAGTCGGAACAATACATATATATCTAGAAGTGTATACAAGTCTTCTAAGTTTAAAAAGAAATAAAATGCTAAGAAGATGGGGAGAAGATAAGGGAGGGATCTTAAGAGGGAAGGGTCAAGTAATAGGTTAAGTGGGGCTATAGAAGGGTGTTTAGATTTATCAGAATGGGAGGATAAGGGAAGAATCCTGGGCAGGGGAAGGTTAAGTAATAGGAGGGCAAGGTAGTGGGTAGAAGTAAAGTAGAGGAGTCAGGAGGGATAGGAAATAAGAGATATGTACAAACATGAAATAAAGAGCAGGAGTAGAATTTATTAGGGAAAAAGGAGCAGGGGTGGTAATCATGACCTTGGACAAAGTTAAGGCTAAAATAGATTTAATCAAAAGAGGAAAATAGAGAAACCATACCGTGTGTTAGCCACATTCATCAATATTGTTTTGGAATATTTAAAATAAGTAGACAGTATAAAGTGGGAATATTGCTATGGTATGGGAAATGACAAGTTGGTGGTCTTGGAAAAATATGGAAAGACTTGGACTTATTGTTTATACTTATTTTTTTGGAAGGGGAGAAGGCAATTGGGGTTAAGTGACTTGCCCAACGGCCCACAGCTAGTAAGCGTATCAAGTGTCTGAGGCCAGATTTGAACTCAGGTCCTCCTGACTCCAGGCCTGGTACTCTACTCACTGTGCCACCTAGCTGCCCCCAAACTTGGACTTATGAAGGAAAAAATTATCCACTCTCAGAGAAACAGAGGACAAATAATGAATAGTACAGTCTTACATAGATGCATATGAATGTGTATGTCTATATATGAATATGGTTATCAAAATCCTTCACTAAAAAATGAACATTTTAATTTACTGTTAGGATATTACTTGCAATTAACCATTTGCTATATTTTAAAAATTATTGAAATCTCTTACTTTCATCTCCAAATATATCTTTCCTACTTTTACTCTCCAGCAAGTCATCCCTTGTAACAAATATGAAGGAAAGAGAGAACAAAAGCATTTTGGCAAAACTAAGATTTTAGCAGAACCTATTAGAATATAAAATGTTCCATATCTAGATACCCCATCTCTTTAAAAGAAGGAAAGGAGGTGGATACTCTCAATTCTTTATCACCAGACTTGTACATTATAATTGCATAACATTCAGGATTGTTTTTTATGTTTTTTTCTTTCCATTTACATTGTTTTAGTTTGATGAGTAGCATTTTTCTTGTTTTTCTTTACTACCACTTGGTAGTTCGTATGTCTTTCCGTGATTCTCTGAATTCTTTATATTCATTATTGTTTTGTTTTAATGACAGAGTAATAATCCATTACAATATTCTTAGGTATTACCCAGTCAATGTATATCTGCTTTAGTTCCAGTTTTTAGTGATCACAAAAAGTGTTATCGATATTTCTATTTTTGACCTATCTTTGACCTCACCATTTGTAGATTCCTAGCTGTGGGATTTCTGAGTCAGATGTTATGGACCTTTCAATCCCTTTCTTATTATAATTTCAAATTGCTTTCCAAAATGGTTAGACCAATTCATATCTCCATCAACAGTGTATTAGTGTGCTCATCTTCCCACCCCTCCTCCAAAAGTGACTGGCTATCTGTCAATTTTGTGAATTTATTAGGTGTGAGTTAAGTGTCAAAGCTGCATCATTTGCACATTCCTTTTACTACTAGTAATTTGGAAAAAAATTTTATGTTATTATAATGCAATTCTTTTAAGAATTATTTGTTCATATTCTTTGATTACTTCTTGAACAAGCACTTTAATCAGTGAATTTGGTCCCCTTAGAAGCATCCTGCACTGATTACTATGTACCATATTTCCCCATGTGTAAGAAACACTTTAATTTTGGGGCCCAAAATTTGAAAAAAAAAATGTATTACAGAAAGTTATTGAACTCAAGTTGTTCATCTGATCATAGCTTTCAGGCATCTTTTGAACATTTCTGGTGCATGTATGCATGCTTACCATTCTGTTTCATGAACCTAAATTAGAGCCAATTGTGTCCTCCTTTGAAATCAGTAATTTCTTTTTCATCAGCAGTTCTTCTTGCCTCATGCTGAACTATCTTTGTGGACACAGGAATTCCAATTACCCTTTGCCCTTCAATCCATATCTTCAATTCCCTCTCTAAATGAGACTATTTTGCTGATTTATCTCTCATGTCCTTCTTCCGTGATGTTTTCAGTAGGGTTTCTTCTTCCCGTAGTCAGTCTTGGATTGTTTTTTTCAGTTGGAGGAGGATCAAATTTATGTTCAGCAGCACGATTTCCATTCACTTTTGCAAACTGGATCACTTTTAACTTGAATTCAGCACTGTACAAAAATCTTTTCTGAGCCATTTCTGGGCAGAACATGGCAAAAAGTAACTTAATATACTGGTAACAAAGGCAAAGCAATGAGGGCAAAGACGACAAACACAAAAAAATGGAATAAGCAAGGGAAAAAATCTACAGCCACTGTATAAGATGCACCCAGTTTTTAGACCCCAAATTTTTTGAAAAATGGTGCATCTTACATATGGGGAAATATGGTAAGCTAAATCTTGTCATCTTTCCTCCTCCTTTGACAAATAGCCTGTTCTTCCCCCTCAATTTACCCCAAAAC
The DNA here is from genome assembly GCA_028646595.1 of Phalanger gymnotis. Taxonomy (NCBI): domain Eukaryota; kingdom Metazoa; phylum Chordata; class Mammalia; order Diprotodontia; family Phalangeridae; genus Phalanger; species Phalanger gymnotis. The sequence continues at coordinate 254,784,262 of CM053622.1, read as the reverse complement.
CTCCATCATCTTTTCCAACAACTTGCTGATGGGAGCACTTCAACTGATTCTCATTTTTAATTTTCTTTAGAGTTTGTTCAGCCCTGTTCTTTATTTTCCTTTTTATGAAGTACAATCTCTATTGCAAAAGCTCAAGAACTACTCAAAATTTCTATAGACTAATACATATTAATGCTTTTCATTGACATTTAATTCTCATGAAAACAAAACCTGGCATTCTTTAACTGACCAGATTGTAAATGGATATATGTGTAAAGAAAAATTGTATATTATAAACATTTCCCTTCAATAGGAAAAAAAATATCCCTATTACTTGGTAGGATATGCCACTCTGCAAAAGCAAAGATGAGAAAGCTCATGACAAAATTTGGCCAAGATGTGAAGTAGCACACTGTGTGGATGTGGAGAATTCACCAATGATTAAATAAAAATCAGCTCAAGCTCTCTTGAGAACTTTCTGGCTAATGAACAAGAAATATAGAAAGAATATTAGGAATATTTGCTCCACTATACAATATCATTTCCATTGTATTTTAACACAGAAAATCTACTTGTGATGTCTAGTATGTGATTCTATGGGAAAACCACTCTGGTAGGCCAGGACATGGCTTCAGCTGAACCCCTGAAGTCCATTTCCTAGTGCATCCTTCTCAATCTCATGCCCATTAACAATATTTACCAGGGCATGTGGGGTATTCAGGAAGGACTAGTACCTTTGGTGTGAGGGCTTGCCAAGCCCATTTCAGGGTTGCTCATCCAACTTTGGTGTCCACCTTCATCCCACATTCACCTGTGGCTCCAAGAAGCTCTAGCATGCACAGTGGCCACACCCTGGCAAACAGTCTCAGCTGATGAGATCAACCTCATTGAGGGTAATTGACAGGCCTCAAAACTGTCAGTGAGTTAAGTGGATGTCTACCCTAAGCATGTGAAGACATTCCTCAGTGAAATATGCAAATGAGAATAATTTGTTCCAACAATTGTGGAGTGCTTAGAGCTTGGTCAGACAGCAAAGAGGCCAAGGTCATTCACTGCATCCTGCGTGATTGCCAGTCATCTCGACTTTTGTCCTGTCATTGGACTTTGATGACTCTAGAAGAGAAAGTGAGGTTCATGACTTTGTGCAACTCTGCCTCAGGTAAATCTAATTCATGCATAAGTCAAAAGTCAGGATTTCTCTGGTCCTCATCAAAAATAAGGGACTAACAGCAGCAACAATGAGACTTCAAGGATATGAATGTCCCCCCTGACTCAGGCCAGGGTGCCAGCAAACGCTTTCTTTAATTCAATGTAGACATAGTGGGACAAAAACAACTATAATAACAAAAAAAAATCTTAGGAAGAATTAAAGATAAGCTTAAAATAGCATACAGAAAGAGTAATGAGGGAATCATTATATCGCAGAGGTTTTCTATGCTATTTAAAATGGTTTCTACTTCACTTCCTAATCCTCTAGGAGCAAACGAATTTTCTCTTTAGACAAGATATGTAGATAGATAGATAGATGGATAGATAGATAAATAGATAGACAGATTCATACCCAGATCTATACTAAGAGCCATATACAATTACATATTCTTTCAAACCCAGACTTTCTGATTCAAGGCTAAAACTCTCTATTTACTGTGTTGTGCTGACACTTATCTATATTTATATCATTTCTATCTATATCTAGCCATGTCTGTGTCTGTATCTGTAAGTATATTCATGAACAAGGCATACTTTATATTCTCCATTATAATCAATCAAAACACATTTATCTGGGATAGACTAAAATTACACATCTCAATAAATTAGTTCTCTCTTGAATTCTGGCTAGTTCTGTGATCATACCACCCCCATCTCGTATGATCCTATTAGATGAAATGAGGAATTGCCATTGGTGTTCTCCTATGAGAAAGCATCTATTAATATCTATTGCTTTCTCAAATTTAGGTGAATCCTGACAAAAGGCAACTTCTTAGCCTTCAGCTTGTGGCTTAACTCCACTTTCTTCAAATTTGTTCAATAATGCCCCAATTCCCCAAACAAAGAAACTTTCTTTTTAACAAAGTGTATATGAAACTGCAGGATTTTGCAAGGAACTTGATTTTAATGCACTGAGCTGCTGGAAAACTACTCTACGGGAAACTCAATTTCAAGACTTAAAAGTATTGCTGAGCATATTGATTTAAGCTACATCTTCACTCTGGGAGACCACTTTCTTAACAGTACTTTGCACTGTGTTTTCTAGAATACTAAAGAAACAACAAACTCAAGGAAACATTTCAATCTTTTCTAAACTATTAAGTATGGCAGGGCATGCCTACATTAATCAAATAATTTAACTGGAATAAAAATAAACTGCTGTGCTATAAAACTGAGTGCATAAGGGTGTCTACAAAATCTAGTTCTGATTTCATTCAATGTTGCATAAAGTATTAGTTAAGTAACTGAAAGACAATTTAGGAAAGAATGGCCTTAAAAATGAAGCAACATGGGAATAAATAGCTTTTCCATTATGTATGATTATGGTAGGCATTTTGTATATCCCTAATATGCATTTTACTTGCATATATAAATTGTTTACTTTTGAGATTTAGATGGATATAAATGCAGAAAATACCTTACTAAAGGTATTCACTGTTCAATTAAAAAAAATCTCTAGAAAATCAACACATTAAAAGTCCTCAGTTAAAAACCAAAATAGGAACCCTGGAAATCAAAGGAGAAATTACAAAAGTGAAAGAAAAAATGTCCAAAACATTGACTTAACAAATAAAACAAGGAGCTGATTTATTGAAATAAAGAAATCATGTGCCATGTTCCCATCTCCACTTCACTGTTTTTACCACATTGGCAAAGATGGGCCAGGAAAGGGCCAGGAAACTCACACAGAGATTTGAGACATTGAAAAACTTCTTTAATTTGCAAATAGCAATTTTTTTATGCTACAATGACAGACATTTCCAATATTAGAATAGCCTTCTTGGGACAGAAGGCCACTGTTAACAATGCACACAACACAGGTGTTAACACAAAAGCAGAAGTATTTGCACATATGTTTTCTGCCACATTAGTTAATTGTCATTATAGACAAAAGAAGAAAACTTAAGGGAAAGGAGTACAGGGAAGTTAATTTTAGACAGACACTTATGAAGAAGGAGGTCTGCCTGAGGATGCTGGATCTAAGTGAAGTATGTTATTCAGGTAGGAGGAATTAATAATTTGGCTTTCTTTTTAAATAAAGTTAATGGCTTATCTATTTTATTGCCTTATTTCAATAAACTAGTGCCTTATTTTACTTTTTAGTCCAACATTCGGGACATTTTTTTTTACTTTCAATTTTGTTAATCTCTCCTTTGATTTTTAGAGTTGCTATTTTGCTTTTTAAATGAGGGCTTTTAAGTTGTTGGTTTTCTAATTTTTTTAGTTGCATGCCGAATGCATCAATATACTCTTTCTCTCCTTTATTGCTGAAAGCGTTTAGAGATTTTTGCCCTTTTGCCCTAAGTGTCGATATGACTACATCGAAAAACTTTTAGTTATAGGTTTCATTGTTTTCATTATCTAAATGAAATATTGACTCCTTGACCCAACTATTCTTTAGGATTAAATTATTTAGTTTCCAATAACTTTTAAATCTTTCCTTCAAAAGCACTTTACTGAATATAATTTTTATTTTATTATTACAATTAAAACATACTTAACATTTCTGCTTTTCTGTTTGTTTCTTACATTTTATGCCTCAATACATGATTAATTTTATAAAGGTTCAATGCAATGCTGAAAATAGGCATATTCCTTTTTATTCCCATTCAATATTTTTCCAGAAATCTATTATATCTAATTTTCTAAAATTCTATTCAGATCCTTCATTATTTGTTTGGTTGGTTTTTTGGCCAGGTGTATTTATATCCTCCGTTATTATACTTTTACTATATATTTCTTCTTACGACTCATTTAAATTTTCCTTTAAGAATTTAAATATTATTCCCCTTGATACACACACACACACACACACACACACACACACACACAGACAAATGCTCACACATACAATTGCTATTAATTAATTGTCTATGATACCTTTCAGCAACATGAAGTTTTCCTGTTTATCTCTTTAATTATGTCTATTTTTTGCTATCCCTTCTTCTGAGATCATAATTGCTACCCTTCCCTTTCTCAGTTTTGGTAGAAGCATATTATATTATGTTTTATTTTATTTTACCTCTTCACGTATCTTTCTCTTTAAAATGTCTTTCTTGTAAACAATATCTTTTTAGATTCTGGTTTGTAATTCATTCTCTTTCCTCTTCTGTTTTATGAATGAGTTCATCACGTTCATAATTATGACTATTAATTGTATATTTCCCTCCCTCCTATCCTTTTATACTATTCGTTCTCTTAGTTTTCTGTCTTCTCTTTAAAAATTTGTTTACCTTCTGACTAATTCCTTCACCAATTGAACTTGCCTTTTATTCCTTCCTCCTCCCTCCTGTTTCCTAGGTGTGAAAAGCATTCCTGCACCTAACTATATGTCTATGTGTATTTTTTACTCTTTTAACAAGTTGAAATTGAGAGCAAGGTTCAAATATTTCCATTTTTCCTCTTTCCGCTACTTCTTTCTTGTATAAAGTTTATACTTGTGAACCTCACTCATATGATCAAAATTTCTCCATTCTTTTTCTATCCTCTCCTCCCACAGTGTATTCCTCCTCACCTCTTTTTCCATGCTTCTTTTAAGACCATCCAAAAATAAGAGATCACTCATAACCTTTCAGTCTAATCATACTTCCTCTATAACCATTAATGCTCATAGAGTTCTGAAGGTGTACAAATATCATATCCCCATATGAGATGATAAACAGTTTAACCTTGTTGAGTCCCTTATGATTTCTCACTTGTGTTTACTTTTTTTTGTTGTTGATGTTTTTTGGAGGGTGGGGAAGGCAGGGTAATTGGGGTTAAGTGACTTGCCCAAGGTGACCAAGGTCACAAAGCTAGTAATTGCATCAGGTGTCTGAGTTCAGATTTGAACTCAGGTCCTCCTTACTCCAGGGCTGGTGCTCTACTCACAGCACCACCTAACTGCCACACTCATGTTTACTTTTTAATGAGTCTCTTGACTTGTTTGTATGTCAAATTTTTGATTCAACTCTGATATTTTCTTCAGGAATGCTTGGAAGTCCTCTATTTCATTAATGATTCATTTCCCCTCTATGTATTCAATTTTGTAGGGTGGGTTATACTTAGTTGTAAGCCTACAACATTTTTCTTCTTGAATATTATATTCTAAGTACTTTTTTTTATAATAGTGGTTGCTAAATCTTCTATGATATGCATATATCATACTTATATGATACTACAAGTACTGAGGTACTTGATTCTTATATTTTCTTTCTGCCTAATAATTTTCCTTTGAACTATGAGTATTGAATTTTAGCTTTTTTCTGGGAGTTTTCATCTGGGAATTTGGAGACTTTTGTCAGGAGGTGACTGGTAGATTCTTTCAATTTCTACTTTGCCCTGAGGTTCAAAATGATTTGATCAACTTAAATATAACATCAAAATCCTAGATCATGGCTTTCAGGTCATTCAATAGTTCTTAAATTCTCTTTCCTTAAAATGTTTTTCATCTCAGGTGTTTTTTTCCTATGAGATATCTCATATTTTCTACTATTTTCAGTATTTTGATTTTGTTTTGATATTTCTTGAAGTTTTGTGGAGTCAGTAGTTTCTTCTTCATCAGCTTGGTCAATGTTCAAGGAGTTATTTTTCTTGGATAAGGTTTTGGTACCCCTTGTCCTAAGTTAAATCTCTTTTTATGTTTTCCTTCTGTAACCCTCATTTCTCTTCCTACTTTCTCTACTGCTCTATTTTTTTTATTAAAAAAACAACTTTCCATTCTTTAAAAAACTCAAAAGTGTTGCTTTACCTCTTCTAGGTATTTTATACTTAAGCTACATTTTTCTTTGAGGTTTTGCTCATAGAAGTGTTGGATTCATTCTCTTTCTCTGGGTTTGTCTTGAGCTATAATCACTCTTTAGTTGTCATTAGTTTGCTTCTTTGTTAACTAATTTTTGCAACCTAGTTCTTGACTTTGGATTTTGCGGTCGTGCTGGGGTCTCTGCATGTCCTGTTTTCACTGCTAAGCTGAAGACATACAAGCTTATAGTGTTCTAAAAATGGTGTGATCTCAGATCCCTCTTAGTATGAGCTCAGCAAGTTTCTAACCCAAGTTTGGGTCTTTCAGCCTATCCTTAGTTTGATGTTTCAGTAGACTGACTGCTCCTGATTTTATCTTTGTGAGGGTCTGTAGAGTCAAAGTGATTGAACTGCAGATTCCCCTTTGGTCTGGGATTCTTGCCCTGGTTAATTCACTACAGGCTTCTACCAGGACTGGAGGCTAGAGCTAAATCCCTGCTTTTCTCCTGTGATCAGTGCTGCACAACAACTGTTTGCTTCCATACTTGTTCTTTGCTCGGTACATAGCTAAGACCCAAGATCCTCTGCATCAACCCCAGAGGCAGTTTCCTGCCTCAGTTCTACATGGATCTGTGACCTGGAACTATGTAGCTAGGGACAAAGCTTCCAAATACTACTGTGCCTGATATTACAGATGTAGCATGGTTCAATAGAAAGAAAGAGTTGGAAAACCTTTGGGGTTGGCCCTTTGCATTGACCATATTCCAATTAACATCTTGGCTAGTTATCATCTAACTCACCAACCTTTCTGAGGCCTGTTGCTTACTCTCAACCTGATCTACTAAGATGGTGGTATGACCACAGTGCATGCTAGAGCTTCTTGGAACCGCAGGTGAGAGTTAGGTGAGAGGTGAGCACCAAAGGTGGATAAGCAGCCCTGAAAAGAGCTCTGCAAGCCTTGTACCAGAGAAAGGTATTAGTTTTCCCTGAATACCTCATACACACCTACAAAATGAAGATTTCTGGGGGGAATGGGCTAACAAGAACAATTTGTTTTAATGGCCATGGCCATGAAGGCAACTAAAAAAGATTCTGTGAAGCACTCAGAGATTGGTCAGACGTCAAAGATGCCAAGATCGTCCACTGCATCCTGGCCCAGTGCTGGTCATCTTGACTTTTACTTTTCTACTAAACTACGTGACTCTAGAAGAGAGAGTGAGCCTGATGTCTTCGTATAACTGCGCCTCATTTAAATCCAATTCATGTGCAAGTCAAGACATCACCCCACGATGTCGCTGGTCCACTTTGAAAACAAATAATGAACAACACCATCTCAATTAACAAAATAAATAATAAAATATACAAATAAAAAAATCTCAAACCTCTTTCTAAAAAATAGTATAGAATATGCCATTTGGTACTTTTCTATGACTAATTTTTTTATTTAAGCTTGATAAATACCTGCTTCTTAATTAGGGAGGAATGTGGGAAGATGAAAACAAAAAAGAGATTTGATCACTGGTTATTTTCAAACTAGTCCAAGAGAAGTTCGACCATTGATACATATAGAAATTAAGGCTCTAGTGTTTCATCTTAGAGTATTATTTACCATTTTAGTACATGTGATTAATACAAAGTCAAGCTTTAATTTATTGTAATAGTATGCCTTAAATGCAAATTATGAAGACTTGCTATGTGGTGGAGAGTCAATATTCAAATTATACACCCAGTACTAGTGTTCTTAGCGTATTTGATGCTAACCATTGGGGTTCCATTTCATTAATGCAATGCAAGAGGCAGTAGTGCATACTATGGGCAAGAAAATAGTGTGTTGGCCTCCCCTTAAGCAGCCAAATTAATAACATGAAATCACTGAGAGTCTGAATGATTCAACTAATTCGTAAATATAGGAAAAAAACCCTAAAAATGACATTTTCTTCTAGAGCATGGTATTTCAAACTTTGTTTACATATTTATGTAATGGATTCTTTTGGCATTCTGGTTAAGTCTGGAGTTCTTCACAGAAGATTGTGTTTAAATGTATTAAATAAAGTACATGATATAACAAAGGAAAAACATGGTATTAAATATAATTGTCTCTCCATATATGCGTGTGTGTGCATATGCACACACATATGTCACAGACTCTTCGTTAAGAATCCCTGATTTAAGATCTGCTAGCATCTTTAGTTAATTTCTTTAGTTGCTAATGTTGAAGAATTGAGCCATTTCAAAGCAATTCTGCTGGACCCTATTTATCTAATTAATATTTTAAATGTAATGACTGTAGTTCACCCAAAACATTATTTTGTGTCATTATTTTCCCACATAGATAGGTATTAAAAACTCTGACTGATAATGTATGGACTCACCTTGCCCTAACTGGCTTTTTAACATTAGGTGAAGTGCTTTTTATTACAAATCTACAGATGATAATTTACCACTATCATGAGCTGATCATCAAAATAATAGCTAATGTTCATGAATATGAGCTATGCTTTTGGATTTGGCCATTAAATAAGGGGAGGGAGAAGGAGAGGGAGACGGGAAGAGAGAGAGAGAGAGAGAGAGAGAGAGAGAGAGAGAGAGAGAGAGATGAACACAAAATTACTTAGATGCTCGGACTATGATCCCTTGAATGGAGGCCTGAACATTCAAGTGAAACATGTGGATCACATAAAGATAATGAAGAGAGTCAATGATGGAATAAAAGATTGAATCCTAAGTCGGGAGAAGAATTCTTATACTAAACTCCCTGGGTCTAGCAGAAGAGATCATGGACCACTGGAGAGCTGGAGCTGGTGACCAGGAAGCCAGTGAGTCATTGTGTGGAAGAGAAAACACTAAATGTACTTTTCACTCGTGTTATGTTATGTAGACTTTGCAAGTTTGTGCCCACAAGGTAGGGGGTCTCAACCCCCAAGAGAGAACTTTAGGTGTAGAGGACTTCATACATCTGTGGGAAAGGTAGAAGCTCAAAAGAGAGGAAATAATTGTTGTTTCTACTCTTGATTGATATAGGTATGAGTCCTTTTCATTATTGTTGAGCTAAAGTTTATCCTTTATATGATGTCCTTGCATGGAGGTATAGGAGCCTTTTCTCTTTTATCAGAAAAACCAAGGCACCAGGAAGCCAATTTATTTTGTTCTCATTGAAAACCCTAGGTAGAGATAACATTATCAATTGAGACATTATTGAAATGTGAATGTTTCTTCTGTTATCCTGTTAGTTCAGGTTTGATGTCAGAATAAAGCGAAGCACACTGAACAGTTAACAAAAAGTAGGTTTATCTGCCTCTAACATGGAAAAGATATTCAACCAGTATAGTGTATCACTTATCTCAAGTAGACATGGCTCCTTCATGTCTCCATATTTAAATGTCTGATCAGCATGGTAGACTGTGGTAACTCACATGGTCTTGGGGCATCCAACAAATCTTAAGGGTTCTAACTACACATTAGTGGGCCTTTTTATACCTAGGTGATAATATCATTACAGGCAGGGGATAACAGAAAACTGTCCAGAGAGGCACAGTTTGAGCTTTGCCCAGTCCAAAACCAATCAAGTCTTGACTTTGTCAGCTTTTAGGTAATTATTAGCTGAACCAATTTTGGAAGGAGAGGATCCTTGTAGATATTGGTCCAGTCATAACATGAGATGTTCTAGTTGGGAGCATAAGCCAAAAATAATAATTTGGAAGAGAAGGCCTTAAGATTGAGTTTTGTATATGTGAAAAAAAGACCTGTAGTTATGTTTCTATTGTATGTGTGTGAGAATGCAGAGTGAATGTGTGAGAATCAGTTATTATTCTGACATTAAACAGGGGGTACTGTATTTCCATTTCATAGAATTTATTTTCCAGTATTGATTATATATACATACAAACATATATACAAGAGGAGAAGTTGAATCTTAAGAAACATAATGTAACACACAGTTTCCTTCTGTCCTTCCTCTCCCCAGTGTTACTTTTCTAAGTCGTTTGTGCACTTTCTCTTTTTTGGTTCTAAGAGATTGCATGTGTAACTGCTTTTACTTAGAGAATAATGATGGAAAATGTATTTAACATTTAAATTAATCATACTATTCTTTGTTTTTGAAAAAGTCTTGACACATGGGGTGAATGGGAAGTCAAAGAGCCCAGCAAATGGCAGCCTTGGGCATCAACATGTTGGCAGGGACTTCTGAAGAGCGTACGAGCTTCTTTTTGTTACAAATACCTAAAAAATGTCCCCTTTTCTACTTATGGAAATTTTTTGGTGTCATGATTAATATGCTTGAGAATTTGGGAGTTTATTATAATATAGCTAGTTGTAGTGTTTTCTTAAATGCATTTGCAATATTGAGTCATAAGGTTCAGAAGTACTCCTTGTGTTTTGAATGCATTTGCCACAACCTCCAGTTAACAATAATTTTCATCACCTTCTCTTATTCAAGGCTTCCATGAATTGATGGCTCTTTCTTGAATTTTGTGGGAATGACAATAGGAAAAATTATTTTAAAATAAGATTAAAAAAGGAGAGGGGACCATACAACTGAGTCCTGTTGGCTTTAAAATTGGCACCTGGGAGATGTGTGTGTATTCATGTTTACATTTTCATATACATGTAAGATTCCAGTGATGTTTCTATTTTCAAAATATTTTTTCCAATCTTCATTTTGAAATTGCTTTCAGAGTTCATGGGCAGGTCCATTTGTATATCCTTTCTGATGGCACAATATCATCCTTTGAGGATGAATTTGAATTTTGGAAACTGTCAAAGGTTTTTGAAAGCCAAGTGTGCTGAATCTGATAAATAACAATTTGGATGAGAAAAGGTTAGACTATGAAGAAGTGAAATGGATGTTCTTTCTTGTGCACCTTGTAGTTTGGCTCTAAAGGGAGTTCCAAGAGACAAATTCCAAAATGTTTTGAGCAATGGCAGCTGCAATGGATGGAATATTAATTTAGCTTGCAAAGATGGGAATCTGGGCAGAAAACACTCATTTGAATGTGCAAATATGACCAGTTTTTTTTTTTACTTTTTGTAATTTAGCTTTGTTGCTTTATAGTGAACCCTTATATACTTAATTAGACATCTTTAAAAAAAGGCCACAAATCCAAACATGTCATCATTTATACTTTGTAGAAACTTCAAAATCTAAATTCAAAATTTTAATAATTCTTTCATCTCTATGTGGATACTTTCCAACAATGGTACAGATAGCACCACATCTAATCTTATCCATTCCATGCAACTCTTATCTATACCCACTATAAATCCTTTGCAGGAAGTCTTAAATGCTTGAAGACTTTCTCTAGATCCATTCACATTGTATGTATACCAAGAATAAAGGTAGTCTGTTCATATGTGGTTATATTTTAATTTCATATGCAAATGCACAGAAAACCAAACAATGTTGAGAAGACCTAGACTCACTTCCTTTGACACTTCCTCAATAGCTGAAGAAAAAAAAAATTCCTTAAACTCTTAGTATCAGGAGAAAATTGCCAACTTGCATTAATATAGGTAATCTCTCCTCCAGGACATAACTAGACTGATGACATCAAAGGTATAAATCTCTTTCCCCCAGAAAACAATCAATAACATGTAACATTAATATGTTTCTCTGTGAATTACAGATTTCTCCAGGACTCTCACTTTTACTCCCTCTCCTTGACTGGGTAGAAGCAAAGCTGAATACTCCCAGTCTTCTCTTATCTCTTCCTGATTGGGTGTGTAGATGGGTGGGATGAGAGGTAGTTTAGGTTGCGATTACTTTTCTAGTTATCATTTTTTCTCTCCAGCACTTTTATTTCCAGGTATTTAATTAACCACAAATTATTACAAAAACTATCTCCCTTTTTAACCTAAGAACAATGTAGTTGACAAAAACTTATCAATACAATCATAATAGTTTAGAGCCCCCACAGTTACCAAATATCCTAATATTCAGATAGAAGTTTGGCTTTCCATTCTAATTTAAAATTATCTGTAGGTAACTCTTTGCTTCTTTCTGTTTGAGGCAAAATCATGCAAACAGAGGAAATGTTAAGTAAGAGAAGTCAATGGACTATATCATAGCCTATGTTAGTAGAGAGATGTGGGAAGAAATTGGAAAGTGAATAGACTTTTTGGTAGGAACTTAACTCAGTCTGAAAGAATTAGGCACAACCAGTAGTTTAAGCATTAGTCTTCTCGAAGATGTTTGTAGGAAACTGACGATGCTTCTGGATTTTTCCATTCACTGCTACAGCTTAGGTTTCCTTTCACTTTCTTCTTTCACTCTCTCTTTTCATTATTTTTTTTTTTACTTTTGCCTGTTGCACCTGTAACAATGACTCTTTTGGGGGTCATTTTAGTAAGCACCAGTGGAACTGGGAACCCTGTCTTTCAACTGATATCGTCACAAGTCTGCCTTCTGATTCAAAGATTGTGATTGCATGCTTTTGCCCCAAACACAGAGAAGTAAAGTGTTATCTAGAGATACATCCCGGGATTCTTCTGATTATCAAATGAGATGTTTTTAGTGTTCAACATAGTGCCTGGCACATAGTAGGTAATACAGAACTGCTAGCTATTATTATTAATAACAATTAATATTAAATTCTATAGAAATTAAGGGATACATAAAGATTTCCATGATGAAATTCTGAGAAGTTATTTCAATTAAGAAGAAAAGAGTTTTCTGAAATATAGTAAATATTTAATAAGTGCTTGCTCAATGACTAACCAACCTACATGCATGCAATTGGAAAATGTGGTCCAAATTAAATTTATAAGACATATATGCAAGCAAAGACAAGTCATTGAAGATGATTTTTTTCAACATGTGACATGAGCATCTAAGAATGGTCAAGATTATTCAAACTCAGCTTGAATCAAAATTAATTAAGGAATACTAAAGTCAACAAAAAATATCCATGTTGGAAGTGAGTAGATAAAAGAAAAGATAAGATTGTTGTGTGTGATGTACAAAAGGACACAAATGCAATGCAATGAAGTAGAAAAGTGGAATTATTTACTCTCATTTTGCTTTTTTTTTCCTATCCATGAGAATGATGTTCAGACTAGAAAAGAGAGGAAAAAAATGATAAAAATCAAATAAAAATCCAAGAGATATGGGGAGATGAGAAGAGGTCACTTAGCAGTAATGAATAAGTGCAAGTTAGCACATTTGGAAAAAAAAACTAGATCCTGATATAATAAAATTAGTGATATTTGAAAAAACATGAAGAACAGGACAAGTGTCAGAGAAATGAAAACATATAAATATATGGCTTTTTTAAAAAAATCGTGAATTAGAGTAGAATCTTTCAGACTTTCTGCCAATGACCAATATATTTTAGTTTGAATGATCCAAGTATAGGAAAAAAAGGAAAAGGGGAAATTAAAAGGAATTTTCAAATTAATGGAAAAGTTTAAAAATATTTACAGTGGAATGTGGGGAAGATATTCATTTAATTATTAAAAGGGTATATCAGGGCAGTTTCATGAACCTAATTTATTTAGATTTCAGGGAAGTATTTGACAGTCTACCCATGTGGCTGAATGACTGGACTGAAAGAATTGTTATTAATGGTTTGCTATCAAATTGGAGAGAGATTTTTACTGGACCACCCAAGGCATATATCTGTCACCATTTGCTGCTTAACATTCAGCAACAAATCAGTAAGGGATAGCTTACATACATTAGATAACAGAATCAGGATGTAGAAATATCTTGGCAAACTAGAATGATGGTCTGAAGCTCATGAGATGAAATTTAATAAGGATAACTGTTCAGCCTTACATTGGGGTTCAATGAAGGACGCAAATGCAATGTGACCAGGTGAGTTGATTTATAACTAGTCCAGACATTTTAGTGAACTATAAGTTCCATAAGATTAGATATGAATACGAATAGGTTCCTTGAGGGCTAAAAAATGTCTGCATTGAATTTGTGTCCCCAGGACTCACCAGAATGGCTAGAACATAATTAGCGCTTCATAAAATGTCAATTAATTAACTGATGGATTGTACAATGAGATATTTGTATCCCTAGTACTTAGTACAGTGCATTGTACAGAGTAGAGGCTTAATAAATATATGTTAAGTATTTGTGGACTACATTGTAGATTTTTAAAGAGCTCTTTAATCAGAGACAACATTGTGAGACACAGTATTCATAAATAGAAGAATGATTGTCTGGACTCCACCCTGGCCACACCATATCTGAAATATTGGTTTATTGAAAGATACTGGGGGAGGAGGAGTCAAGATGGAACAGTAAAGGCAGGGACTTGCCTCAACTTTTCCCCAAACCCCTTGAAATACCTTTTTTAAAATGACTCTAAACAAATTCTTGAGTAGCAGAACCCACAAAAAGGCAGAGTGAAGCAAATTTACAGCCCAAAACAACTTGGAAGGTTGACAGGAAAGGTCTGTTGCATCCGGGTGAGAGTGGAGCACAGTTCAAAACAGGCCAGCACAGCTCCTGTCCCAGAAAACCGGGAGCAGGCCTTGGGAGTGACTGAATAAGCAGTGGCAGGGGCAGTGGCTTCTTCTTGGGGGCTCTCAGCCCACAGATGGCAAGGGGGTCAAACAACTGATCAGAAGAAGATTACAGGGGTCTTTTTGCTAGCACTGAAGCAAGTCTCTGTTGCTTTGCCTATACTCAGATCCAGGTCCTGGGTGGCAATCTCAGGGTGAGGAGGATACTAGCATACACAGCTTGCAGCTACAGTGGAGGGTGCGGGGGGGCTTTCTCACTTTTCCAGGATAGAAAAGATTGCTCGTGGTCTCTCACAGACCAGAGCATTGACCAGGAGACTAGTAAACTTACTCTCCTTACTCTCCTTAGATCATACCACCTTGGAAGAACTGAAAACTTGCAGGTCCCTAGAAGTATCTCTGAAAACAGTTGAACAAAACCCTCAAAACTTAGGTCATTGTGCCCTACACTCTGGAAGCAGAGCCCTACCATAACAAAGAGTTAAAAAGTCAAGTAAATGACTGGGAAAATGAGCAAACAATGGGGGAAAAAACTCTGACTATTGAAAGTTACTATGGTAACAAGGAAGATCAAACACACATTCAGAATAAGATAAATTCATAGCCCCTAACATCCAAAGCCTTGAAGAAAAATATTAATTGGTCTCAGGCAATGGAAGAGCTAAAAAGGATTTTGAAAATCAACTAAGAGTTAAAGGAGAAATTGGAAAGAGAAATGAAAGTGATGCAAGAAAATTATGAAAAACAAGTCAACAACTTGGTACAGGAGACACACACAAAAAAATACCAAAGAAAATAACACCTTAAAAAAACAGACTAGGCCAAATGGTAAAAGAGGTCCAAAAAACCAATGAGGAGAAGAATGCCTTGAAAAGTAGAATTGGCCAAATGGAAAAGGAGGTCCAAAAGCTCACAGAAGAAAAAATTCCTTAAAAATTAGAATGAAGCAAATAGAAGCTAATTACTTCATTAGAAATCAATAAATCATAAAACAAAATCAAAAAAGATAAAAAAATAGAAAACAATGTGAAATATCTCATTGGCAAAACAACTGAAACGGAAAATATATCTAGGAGATAGCTCTAAATAGAAAATATATCTAAAAATTACCGGACTACCTGAAAACATGAGCAAAAAAGAGCCTAAACAACATTTTTTAAATAAATTTTCAAGGAAAACTGCCCTGATATTCTAGAACCAGAGGGTAAGATAGAAATTGAAAGAATCCACCGATCACCTGCTGAAAGAGTTCCCAAAATGAAAACTGCCAGCAATATTATATCCAAATTCCAGAGCTCCCAGGTCAAGTAGAAAATATTATGAGCAGCCAGAAAGGAACAATTAAATTATAATGAAGTCACAGTCAGGATAACACAAGACTTAGTACTTTCTGTATTAAAGGATTGGAGGGCTTGGAATATGATATTCCAGAAGGCAAAGGAGGTAGAATTACAACCAAGAATCACCTACCCAGCAAAACTGAGTATAATACTTCAGGGGAAAAAATGGATATTCAATTAGAGGACTTTCAAGAATTCTCGATGAAAAGAGTAGAGCTGAATAGAAAATTTGGCTTTCAAATACAAGGCTCAAGAGAAGCATAAAAAGGTAAAAAAGAAAGGTAAATCATAAGGGGCTAAATAAGGTTAAACTGTTTATATTTCTAAATGGGAAGCTGATATTTATAACTCATAAGATATTTCTCACTTTTAGGGTAGTTAGAAGGAGCATATGTATAGACAGATGGCATAGGTATTAGATGAATATAAAGGAATGATATCTAAAAAATAAAATTAAGGGGTGAGAGAGGAATGTACTGGGAGAAAGGGTAAGGGGGAGGTAGAATGAGGTAAATTATCTCAAATAAAAGAGATAAGAAAAAGCTTTTGCAGTGGAGGGGAGAGGTGAGGGCGAGTAAATGAACCTCATTCTCATCAGAATTGGATCAAAGAATTATACTCAATTAGGTATAGAAATATGTCTTACTCTCTAGCAAAGTAGGAAGTGAAGGGGTTAAAAAAAGGCAAGTGATAGAAGGGAGAGCAGATTGGGGAAGGGGGTAGTCAGAAGTAAAACACTTTTAAAGAGGGACAGGATGACAGAAGAGAGAAAATAAAATAAACAGGTGGGGGCATAGGATGGAGGGAAATACAGTTAGCAATAGTAACTGTGAAAAAAATTTTGAAGAAAGTTTCTCTGATAAAGGCCTTATTCTCAAACATATAGAGTACTGAGTCAAATTTATAAAAATGGGACCCATTCCCCAGTTAATAAATGATCAAAAGATAGGATCAGTTTTCAGATGAAGCAATCAAAGCTATCTACAGCCATATTAAAAAAATATACTAACTCATTACTGATTGGAGAAATGCAATTTAACACTATTCTGAGATACTAATTATTAGATTGACTAACAGTACAGAAAAGCTAAATGACAAAAGCTAGAGAGAAGGTGGGAAAAATGAGACTTTAATGCACTGTTGTTGGAGTTCTGAGTTGATTGAATCATTCTGCAGAACAATTTGAAAGTATGCTGAAATGGTTATTAAACCATGTATATCCTTTTACCTAACAATACTAGTAGGTCTGTATCCCAAAAGAGATTTAAAAAAAGGAAAAAGACGTAAATGTACAAAAATATTTATAGCACATGTACAAAAAATATTTTCTGGGGGTAAAGAATAGGAAATCAAGGGGTTGTCTGTCAACTGGGGAATGTCTGAAAAAATTGTGGTTTGTGTTTATGATGGAATACTATTGTGCTATAAGAAATAATGAGCAGTATGCTCTCAGAAAAACCTGGAAAGACTTGCATGAGCTGATGCAAAGTGAAATGTATTGTGTACAAAGTAAAAGCAATATCTTACGATGATCAGCTGGGAAAGCCTTAGCTCTTCAATGATCCAAGAAAACTCTGAAGGCCTTATGATGAAAAATGCTATTCATCTCCAGAGAAAGAATTGTTGGTTTCTGAATACAGATTGAAGCATACTTTTTTAAACTTTATTTTCTTCATTTGTTTCTTATCTGTGTTTTCTTTCACATTATGACTATTATGAATGTTTTGTATTACTACACATGTTTAACCTATATGGAATTGCTTACCTTCTTTAATGGTGGCAGGGGGTGGGGAGGGAGGAAGCGAGAAAATTTGGAATTCAAAGTTTTTTAAAAAGGAATGTTAAAAATTGTTTTTATATGTAACTGGTGAAAAATAAAATACTAAATAAAAGCTAAAAGGGCACCATATTTTGGTCAGGGCATTGCCAATTCATAGAATGGTGACCAGAAAAATTTATATGAGGATTGATTATGAGATATAAGTGTTTATTCTCTAGAAGAAAAACCTGGGTTGGGGGTGGGGGGAGGGAGATGTGTGATACTTCTTTTCAAGTATTCAAAAGGCTACGCTATAAAAGAGAGACTCAAGTTACACTGTTTGGTTCCAAATGGCAGAACAATTAACGACTGGTTCAGTTCACTAGGCAGAACAATTGTGTCTTGCACATTAGTATTTAAATAGTCAATTTTATCTTTAATGTTATTGATTTTTTTGTTCCCTCCAATGATGCAGAGGACAACTCGTCCATGTCTGCCCATATTATTATTATATAACTCTCAGTTTTATATATATGTATATAAGATATATACATATCTTATTCATTGCAAGGGGTCCATCTGAGGTGAAGAAGCTTTCCTTACTATGCTTTGCTAGTTGGAGAACATAGCACTTAGGTTGTCTAACTTAAAATCCCGTGACCTCACCTCTTCATAAGCCTATCTATGGTGCATGTCTCTCATGACATCATATAGTCATATTCTTCTTTGAAGTTACTCATTGGTAATGTGTTGCAGCTTAATCATCTACTATCCACTGCCCTCTCTATGTTATTAATTTTCAATTATTTGGCAACTCTTATGTGCCTTAATCTTAGTACCTTCTCTCAGGCCTCGCCCAGTTTATGTTGCATGCATATATCATAGTCACCTACATGGTCTCTAGCCATTAGACTGTTAGCTTCTTGACAGAAGGTACCACTTTGACAGCAGGTACCCACAGTGCTTATTAACAATTAGGTCATTAACAAATGCCAGTTGATTGAGAATTAATTCATTAATTAATTTTCAATCTGGCTGATCACTTCTTAGGGTTGTAAGTAGATTCCTATTCAGGAATAGGTTTCACTAGATGACCTCTGAAATCTATTCCTCCTCTAAGATTCTACATGATCTCTAGTTCCCAAATGCCACTAGCATTATTTCAAATGCTCATCTCTAATTTTCACTAAAAAAAGCAAGGGTATAGTAATAAGCTGCAAACAGAAGCTACACTTTAATCCCAGATGCATAGTCATCCTGCTTCCTCAGGGCATCTTCTCTGCCATGGTAGACAAGTTATATAACCTATTTAATCACAATTAACTAGGAAAATTTACATTCACAAATTAAAAAGCAAATTAGATAATTTGCGGCAAATCACGTTATACAAACTCTTAGCTGAAGCAGTATTATTTCAGTGGCTTCATGGGAATCTAGGGCTTAGAGGGCTGTCAGCAGAAGGTACTGGTGTTGAGGGACACTACTAGGTGACAAGTGATTTTCACCTCTGTCAAAATCTTTTATTAAAAAATGTCCCAGTGAATATTGAAAACTAAAAATAAATAAATTAGAAAAAAATGTCCCAAAGTATTTCTTCTGCAATCTTTTCTTTCTGTTTCTTTGCTGTCTTCATGCTCATAACTTTTTTCCCATTTAAACACAATTTCTGTAGAAGGTACTGTCCAATCTCCCAGATTTATAACCTTGCATCATTCTGACCTCCTAACTCTCCCTCACTCCACACATCAAATTGCTTGCCAAGTCTTGCCGCGTTTATTTTCACAAGAATTCTTGCATCTGACCCATCTCCATTTACACAACTAGCAAGTTACTTCAGGCTCTCATCATTTCCCATTGGTTCATGGCAAAAGCCTTCTAGTTGCTCTATCTCAAGTCTCTTACTATTTCTTCCCATTTGTATACACTATTACCGAAGTGATTTTCCTCATGTGCTTGTCTGTCCATTTGACTCCCCTACTTAATCAATTGTAGATTCTTCCTATTGCCTCTAAGATCAAACAAAATCTTCTCTTTAGCTTTTAAAGCCCTGCATAACCTGGCCCCAACCTATCTTTCTAGCCTGTTTGGTCATTATTCTCCTAGCTACACTCTTTGATCTAAACTGGACTTCTCTTTGTCATGTCTCAAATCAATGGGAGATTTTGAACTGGCTATTCCACTTCCTGGAATACAACCCCTTGTTACATATGCCTTTCTTCCTTTAACACATACCCAAGGCAAAATCCTCTCCATTATGCTTCAATTGATCCATTAAATGCTAATGTTAAACTGTCAAACTAATCTCCCAAAGTATCTTCCATTCAACTGTATTGTATGTAATTTATTTATGTATTTATTCGTATCATATTATATTATATATATATATATTTGCTGTATCATATTACATATTGTATATACTTGCTATCTCCACTATTAGTATATAAGATCCCTTTGAATAGGAGTTGTTTCATTCTTTGTACATATATCCCCATTGCTTATCACAGTGAATGGAACATAATAGGAGATTAATAAAACACTTGATTATTGATTCATTGATTTTATTTTGGAGATGGTTGAGAGAAAACAATAATGGGACCATCAGAGAACTTAAACAAAAGGGGAAATTTGAGGTAACAAAAGGATATCAGATAAAAGGGACCTTGAAAAAGTAGGTTGAAAAATTAGAAATTTCACTCCGTCTTTCTAGATATTCTCTCTTCCTTTGGATTCCATAAGTCCAGATACTCCTAGCTCTTCTCTCACTTCTTAAATAGTCCTCATTTTCCTTTGCTGATTCAAGCTGGAGTTAAGAACAGGTAAAAATTGAAAAGAGGTAAGAAATACAAAAAGGAAGGAAAGTGGCTACTGTGGACAAAGATAGAGACACATCAAAGTTAAACTATGGTCTAATGATTTAGATATGATGAGGAAATAAATTTCAAAGATAACAAAGATTAAAGAATAGTTAGACTTCTGAAGGCATGCCAGATCTATACAGAAGATCATGGGATCAAATGTTAAAAGGGATTTTGGTCTTTTTTTTTCAATTTGTTCAATATGTTCATTTTACCAGTGAAGAAAGAGAAGTTAATTGACTTGACTAAGGTCATACAGCTAGTAATTAGCAGAGCTGAGATTCAAATCTGGGAACTTACAATTGCAATAAATTTAACTTTCATAAAAATGATCACATTTCTACAGCATTTTATGATTGATAAAGGCACTTTTCTGGTCAAAGCCTTATGAAGTAGATTGCACAAATATTATCTCCATTTTTCAGGCAAAAAAACAGGTTCACCAAGGTAAAGGCAGTTCTCCCAAGCTCATTCAGAGGCTATCAGATACTATTATCATCTAGATTTCACATTCCTTTCCTCTCTACCATGGTGCCTAAATGAGGTACATCTGCCAGTGGTTCTGAAGAGTGACTGAAAATTGTATGAGTGAAGAGGCCTAGTTAGGTGAATGTCCCTGTTTGTTCTCTTGCTACTCTTACTTCCTATCTCTTTTGTGGTCATTAGCACTGTTTCAGCACTTAGAAAGAGGCCAAGGCCTGGAAATCCTGTACTGAAGTACTCTATCTGGTCCCTGAGAAGTCACACAAGTTAAAAAAAAGACAAAAAATATTGGCAAGACATGCCTTCCCCAGAAGAATGTAAATTCTCTAATAGCAGGAACTGCTCCTTTTTTAAAAAAAAAAAATTTGTCTTCACCTCTGAAGTACCTAGAACAATGCCCATCACATACTGTAGTAGGCACTCAATAAATGCTTGATCAATTGATCTGAATTGAATGGGGGGGGGTATGATGAATACATAAATAACTAAAATGTCATCAAACACAATGAAAAAATGCCCAAAATAATAAATGTCAACATGATTTCTGGATAGAAAGTGGGTCTCTGAGCTAGGAAGAATATATCGGCTATGTGACACTATGAAATCACCTAACCTCTCAGTAATACCTTACAACATTTTAAGAATTTAAATTGCAGAGAAGATGTTTATCTTCACTAGTTATAAGATTTACCTCACTCAGGAGCTGTCTAGATTTTTGACAGTCCTGCCTCACTTAAATTCAATTTACTTAGAAGTCAAAACATCATTCTCCTGATTTCATTGGTCCTCATCCAAAATGAAGGACAAACAACAAAAAACAACAATCCTAATAAACTCACAGGTCCAATCCCTATACATATAGTTTAATATACAATAAGAAAAATGTTATATGAGTTAACAGGTGGAAAGGCCAACACCCACTATAAGCAATAGAAAAAGCTGCATGGATAGTGAAGTCGTATAAGTTAGGCTTGAAATAATGAGGGAAGGAATGTTATTCCAGGAAGAGGGAAAGTTGTGGATAATGTCATGGAGGAAGGAAATGGAAATTTGTATCTAGGGTATAGTAGTAGGCTGATTTGGCTAAAATAGAGTATGTAGAGGGTAGTCATCTGATGTCGGTCTAGAAAAATTCTGTGGCACTAGACTACGGAGAGCTTTAGGTGGGCAGGCCAAAAATTGGAACTGTATTCATGAAGCAATCAATAGCAAAATATTTTAAACAGATTTATGCATAAGGAAGATTAATTTGCAATATTTTGAAGAGTAAGTTGGAGGAAAGAGAGTGGTGGCAGGAAGTGCTATTAGAAAGGCCTGTGACAGCAGGCTGCATGGAGAGTTTGGAGTAAGATGGTGGTAATGAAAATCTAAAGCAAGGAATGGTTGTGAGAGGCTGAGTGTGGGTAGAAATAGCAGGACACAGTAAGAAATTGGATTGGAAAGGTGAGGGAAAGGAATAAGTTTTAAAAAATTATCATAGTTTTGAATATGGAAGACTGAGTGAGTGCTAGTGCCACAAATATAGTGAAATTAGTAGGAGAAAGTATAGGAGAAGTGACAAGAAGCTTGGTTTTGGAAATGTGGAATTTTAAATAGTGAAATTTTATGTAATGAAGTCTGATAATCTTGAGGAGATTTTATTCTTAACCTTGAAAGGTAAAGGTGAGCAGAAGATATAAAGGAAATACAATGTGCATATAGAATATAATTTGAACTATGAATGATATACTTTTGCCAAAGGAGATCATGCAAAGAAAGAAGAGAGGAGGACCAGGAAGAGAACTTTGAGGAACTTTGACCTTAAGGAGACTGGAACACCAGAGGGTTGTGGTTTGGGAGGGTATTACCCAAGCAGCTTAGACATAGTTGAGTTTTGGTTTGAGGGGTAGTTGATGATCAGAAATATGTCATAAATGGCTCTCATTTAATTATAGCTAAATTGTTTTCTTTCAATTTTCTCTTTGTGATGGTTTTGATGCAACCCAAATAAAAGCTACATAAAATTCTAAAAACACAATCTATTCATTAAGTTGCAAAATTTCCTTCAGTTACTAATACCTGATATCTACATAGCAGTTTGATTTCCAAAGTGCTTTTACTTGCAAAATTTCATTTTCTTTCTCTAACATACCTAAATGACAGATTACAGAAAGGGACTTTTTGTAGACCCAAAAGTCATCACTTGGCTAATTCAGCCAGTTTGCTGGATACACACCTACATTTTAGGGAGTCTACAAGTCTTAATCCTTTTTAAGGTTTGTTTCATTTTGGTTATTTGTATTCCAAATACCATGCCTATCACGTAATAAGTACTTAATAAATTCTTGTTAATTAAGTGCTTGATTAATCATTAACCTAAATACTCACCTGGGAAGTGAGAACTTTTTCCTTCTTTTTATAGAGATCTAAATACTAACTAAATTCAGATGTTTCCAGGTAAGCCCCCTCATTGGGGGTACTAGACAAAGAGATTGTCAGTGAGAAACAGTAAAGATTAAACCCAAAGTGTTTGTAATGTATACAGCCAACATTTGTATTTATTCACCCATCGTCTCTCCTAGGTATTAGTCAGGACAAGAACCATTTTTTCCAGGAGGGCTGAAAGGTGCATATGATCTTGATTGAAACATCAATTTAAGATTCAGTGCAGGCAAACAGTTTTAAATATGTCAACAGAAATTCACAGATTAGATGACCCACAAGTAGGAAAATGAATCCTGTTGTTTTGATTCCTTCAAAATACTTAAAAACTGTTCCTCCTAATACCAGTTATTAGAGCAAAATGTGCTGTGTTTACAAACACTTGTCTTTAAATTGGCTTTCTCATCCATACTGATGACATCAAATTTAAACTACTGTGAAATTATGAAATTAACTTTTACTAATCCTATTCGTAAAGAAATTTCCTGTGCAGAAAAATAAGGCCGAAAGGTTAATTTATCAGCTTAGATTTCAATTGCTATTAGTATAA
This sequence comes from Phalanger gymnotis, assembly GCA_028646595.1. NCBI lineage: Eukaryota > Metazoa > Chordata > Mammalia > Diprotodontia > Phalangeridae > Phalanger > Phalanger gymnotis. The sequence goes on along the minus strand of CM053622.1, from coordinate 254,760,472 downwards.
CATAACTGGAGTTTGTATTCTTTCAATCACATTTCCATATAGTTGTAAATAGAAAGTGGTAGTTATAGGAACATTCAAAAGAATGACATTGGAAGTTTAGAGAAGTAGTGAAGAGCATGCTTGATTATATTTTTTTTTTGGTAAATTCAATATCCTCTATTAAAATCTTACTTTGATGTCTCATCGTAATGTGAAGGTGACCCTGGATGCTTGAAAACTATGTTAGCAGAGGATGCTCTGTCCAATCCTTTCAAGCTAGAAATACTTCAAGATCAAGCCCCAAAACTGGTTGTGTCTAGTTTCTGAAGACAAGTGTGGTCGAGTTTGGAAGGGCTCAATGGTAGAAGCCACTAGATTTTTTTAAACCACATGGTGTAAAGAGAACTTCAGTAATAGAAAGACGTCCTAAACATGATGCTGATTGGAAGCAATTGGGGGTAATAAGATCCAGAATAGAATTTCTTCTTTTTTCCTCAACATTGTTATGTAGCTAGGCGATATAGCGGATAGAGTACTGGATGAAGAGTTGGGAACATGTGAGTTCAATCCTGCCTCAGACACTTAATAGTTGTGTGACCCTAGGTAAGTCCCTTAACCTTTCTCAGCCTCCGTTTCATTATCTTCTCCTGTAAAATGGGGATAAATATAGCACCACCCTCACCTTGCACCTAACAATAGCACCTTGTTGTGGGGATCAAATGAGATAATATTTGTAAAGCCCTCTGCAAACTTTAAAGTGTATATATGTACCAGTTAGCTACTATTTTTAAAGATGAAATTATAAATAAGGCATATCAATAATTTATAAGCTGCTCTCCTTTTGGCATGGAGAGTGCTAGCAGTTGACAGGATAATCGAAGTCTTTGATCATTATATATTATTCCCATATCTCAGGTTCACTATGTTTTCTAGACTCTCCATCTATTCTTTCTATACAGGTATATTTTATACCTGTAGTCCACTTTGATTACAAAATTACTTTACTGCATTCCTCATTATTCTTTACCAGATGTTTTACAACATGCTCCTCTTGTTGTTGTATTTTATTTTATGAGTAAACCTTCTTAATATGAAATTTTCTCCTGCCCTCCTCTTACCCAAGTAACTTTTCAAAAAAAATATACCCATTAAAGATACATTCTAATCATATAACTCATCTCAGTAACTCTCAGTGATATCTATGAGATCAGATCTGCTTCCTTATGCTATGACCTTTAGTTCATCTAGCTTGTTGCCAAATTTCTTATATTTTTGTGTGTAGACATTTAAGGCCATGAGTTTTGTTTATCATATGATGCTGGAAAGCTAGTATTGCCCTGGAATTTTAAAGGCTTTGGATGTTGGGCAAAATAGTTTGAAAATTACTTATTGGGCAATAAAAAAAATGAAATTTTTTCAGAAAAACATGTAATGACTAGATAAATACATAAGGATGATTAATAGAGGAACCATAAAACAGATGACTTGGAGGAAGAAGGAAAAAGTAGGTAGGAAGAGCTATTAAGTTACAACAACGGTTCCTCTGGCTCGTAATTAGAGTCTACATTAAAGTGGTAACAGTGAGAAAAGAAAAGAGATAGATACACAAGATGTTAAGGCCTAAATGATAATACTTTGGATATGACACATGAAGAGAGATTGAAGAATCAAAGGTAACTACAGGTTATTCCATACAGAAGGCTGAACAAATGGCAGTACAACTGACGGGAACAATTAAGTTAGGTAAGAGTAATTTAGTCTTTCATCTATATCATAACCAATAAACATTTAAATTGTATTCAATTGGGAAACATAGTAAGCTTGGTTTTGGACATGATGAACTAGAGGTGCTGGTGAAATATCTGGGCAGAGAATACCTTTAAGTAGTTGGTTTTGGAGCTCACATGAGAATTAGGAGAAAAGATAAAGATTTAGGATGATCTGAATACAGGTGGTATTTGAAGCCATGAGACATGAATGACTGTCACAGCTAAGACTATAAAGGAGAGAAAAGAGAGGAAAGGAGGAAGAGGACAAGAAGGAGAAGAGAGAACTAAGGCAATACACTGCCTATCAGGTGACTACCTTCTGGGATCAGACAGAATTGGAGGAGACAAAATTGTAGTCCTTAGAGAGGCAGGAAAGAAACAGAAGAGTGTAGTGTCTATAAATCCAATGAGGTCAAATCCTGCAAAGTTCTAAAAGCACGAGAATAGAAAAAGGCAATTGTGTTTGACTCTATAGGAGTTTGTTAATAACATTTGAAAGGGCAATTGTAGTAAAATTGGGACAGTTCAAGACAGATTAAAAGGAGTTATGGAATTCAAAGCACTGAAGAGAGATATGAGATAGCAGATGGATGAAATAGAAGACTAGAGACCTTACTTTAGGTGTGAAGAGACAGCACAATGTTTATATACAGGAGAAAATTAGCCAGAGGAAAGGGAGAGATTAAAAATTCATAAGAAATGTTACAATGTTGGGGCAAAATTCTGGAAAGGGTTATAGGTAATAAGATCAAAGGAAAGAATTAGTTTTAATGAATGCTAGAGATATGCTTTCTGTGAATGGAGGAAAGAAAGGTGATGGAGAGATATTTGAGAAATTGAATGATAGAACTAAGATTGAAATTTCTCAGCCTTCTCAATGAAGTAGGAGGCTAGGTCACAAAGGTGATTGTACACACCTCTAAAACCTTTACTGGTTTCCTATTGCCAGGAGAATAGAACACACTTTTAGCCTAGCCTTTAGGATCTTCCAGAGTCTAACTTGAATCTACCTTCCAGCTCAATATTATACTACTCCAATGAAAAATCAGCTAGATTAGACTACTAGATATCCCTCCATGTATTAATGAAGTAATGTTAGAATTAGTGAAGTAAAGCTAGAACATACTCTTCAAAGATTATCTCAGGTGCTACCTCTCTAAGCAAAACAGCTTCCCTGCCCTCCCACGTCTAGCCAAAAGCGAATTCTCAATCCTCAAATTTTCTTACCTTTTTTAAAAAAAAGTTAATTTAATTCAATTTCTTTTTGCATGGACTATGGGTATATCACAACCTCTTTGAGCCTCAGATCTCTCACCTATTAAATGAGGTAGTTGGAACTAACGAGGTCTAAGTTTTATTTGTGCTCTAAATTTGGTAATATTTCCTTGCCATGTTTTATTTTATAATATGCAAATGTCTCTACTCTGTGGTGTTAATGTGATTAAAGATCTTCTCCCCCTATTAATCCTATTAATAGGTCTCAGATGGAGCTAGTTAAGGGAAGCTTGATTAGGAGAGGCTTGTTTGTTTGAAGGCCTACACTCTTTTGCTAATTAGGCCATGAAGCCTTTGGGCTCTGAAAAGGATAAATATACTCTGAGGGTAGTCATTAAGCTCTCTCAGAATTGTGGGAGGAGAGGATACAAGCAAGCAGAGAGCTAAGGATTTGTGAGTGAGTATTTATGGGAAGGCCTCAGCAGAAGGGAAGGTTGTGGGATAGCTTTGCTCTCTGTTTTGATATTGTATTTTAAATTCTTTGCTGTTATGATGAAATGGACTTACTGGTTTTGGGATATAATTGCTGCTATGTTGAATTTGAGTTATTGGTTTGGGGATTTGATCCTCTGGTGTCTGAATAAATGTTTTACTTCTTCTGCCTTCTATATGGAGAGTCTCATATTCTGTTATATAGCACTATATGGGCATATTTATGGTCACCATCAGTATTATGACACTTACCCTATTGATACATACCCTCAACCCCTTTAGATTATCATTTCGTTGAGAGCAGAAATATATGGCTTTTCATTTTTTGTATTCATAACAGTAAGAATGGAGCCATGTACTTTATAGGCATTTCATAGTTGTTCACTGAATTGATTTGAATTAATGTGAATGTGAGGTATAAAAGTGGAACTTCAAAGTTTAGGATCTTGGACATGGAGTAGTCCAGAGACAGGGTGATATCTAAAGAATGACTATGCTTGGATAGAGCTGAAGAGGGATGGATAACAAGGTTATCAAAGCTGAGAAGATTTCAGATATATTGCTCAGCTTCTTTGGGTCTCAGTTTTTTCATCTATAAAATAAAGAATTTGGAGCAGATCGTCTTTAATATCTCTGTCATCACCATTGTTCTATTGTTTCTAGTCTTTTTTTATGGATGTGGAGAACATGACAAGTAATCATAATAGACATATATAGCTTACATAATAAGATGACTTTTACGTTTTATACAACTAGAGCTTTTTAACTTGTGTGCAATTATGCTCCAGAATGGGCATGTTGTTGCTGTTGCTGTTGTCATTGAATCATTTCATTCATGTCAGATTCTTTGGGGCCCCATTGGGGGTTTTCTTGGCAAAGATATGTAACAACAGCATTACTTCCTGCTACTGTGGCTGTGTCAGGCCAATAACACCAGCACTCGGGAGGGCTGCTAGCACAGATTCTTTGATCTGCTTTTCTAAGGAAAGCAACTTTAAGGGGTTTAGAGTATCACTTTAATTAAACACATATATGTCATTCACTTAGTTCAGGGGAAAAACGTCAGCACCCTGAACTTCAGAGTAAATACAAACAGAAATTACAAACAGAGACAATATAAACAGATCAACAGACAGGTTTCTGTCTGACCATAGCAATACATATATAGTTACCACAGAGAGAGAGAGAGACGGAGAGAGGGAGAGAGAGAGAGAAGCACCAACATCTGGGTTTTCAAAGCTGGAGGGGCTCCTTAATAACTACCCAGAGTCTCCTCTAGTCAAATCACATGAGGCTCTTCTAGTGAGTGAGCCCCAAATTCTAACCTCAGACTGTGTAGTGTATATAATATATATATATATATATATATATACACACACACATATATATATATATATATATATATATATATATTCTTCTTCAGGGTCAGAAGGCTTCACACCTTTCAAGGATTTCACACCTTTCATCACCCAATTAGCAAAAGGGTGTGGGCCTTCCTACAGACAAAGGCAAGAGTCAATCAAAGCATTTGATTGCTTTAGTGCTGAGAAGCACTCCAAACAAAATGCTTGCCATTACAAAATACTGGAGTGGTTTTCCATTTCCTTCTCCAGATCATTTTAAAGATAAGGAAACTGATGCAAACAGGGTTAAGTGACTTACCCAAAGTCATACAAGTAGGAAGTATCTGAGGTCAGATTTAAACTAATAAAAGTGAGCCTTCCTGACTTCAGGCCCAGCACTCTATCCACTGTGACACCTAAACACCCCAAGAATGGGAATATAGACCTTTCCTAAATCTGTATAACATGTTATTGACTCAGTTTATGAATTTATTCATTTCAATCGTGAAATTAAATTCAGTATCCTCCAGCAACAGGATCAGCTATAATATCATTATACTGTGCTAATGTAAAGCTTCATTAGTTTTCCTCATCAAAAAGTTGTATTTTATCTAAAATGGACAAAAATGACATAGCCATTAAAAGGCAAACATCCAAAACCTCTGCATGTCTTTCTTGAAGCTGATCACCAGTCTGACACTTAACCACCTTCTTGTAATCTCTTTTTACTTAGAGACTACAAACAGCTTTAAAATATAAAATTGGAACTCAGTGTATATATATTTTTTCTTAACGTAAAGTGAAAATCAAAATAGTTTTTTTTTTTTTTTTTTTTTTTTTTTTTTTTGCCAATAAAGAGCCAACATTGAGATAACAGCCTGTAAGTTTAAGGCATATATCAAATACTTAGTATTTCTATTTTCAAAATATTGTTGTTTCCTCCTCAATCCCCTAACACATATTTAATTTAAAATGACATTTTGCTTGTGATCAGAGTCAATATAGTTGACTGATGGCATATTTCTGGTGTGCTACATCTGACCATTCGATATGTCTTGGATTCCCTCCATACCAAATCTTTACACGGGGCTGCATGCCACGGAGCTCACTCTCCTAAGTGCTGAGCTCCATCATATAAATAAGAACTACATATTTATATCCCTTGGGGCATGAACTGGATTTGAGCAGAACAGGAATGTGCACTGCTCTCCATGCTAGGATTTCACATCAAACTGTACTCATATTGAGAGGAAAAAAGGAAACAACATTAGCATTGTTCTCATTCTAGGCTGTCTATACACAGACATTGAAATAGAGTGAATTGAAGCAGTTATTTAATTGAAGATAAAATGAAAACAATGAAGATTACTTCATTAATGACTTTCTCTGGTGTTTCTTCATGGCTTGGAGGTGATCATGTATTCTGAAATTTCTTGCCAATGACACTGGTATGTCTTACCGAATTAAAAAGGCTTCATGTCAGTTTGATAAATAGCTATATGTGTGTCTGGAGAGGCTCATCATCAGCTGACAGCTATTTGGGTCCACAATAATACATGTTGTATATAGTACCTCACAGTTAAACCCTCTAACAGAGGAGGTTTCAGTCTACATTGATGAAAAAAGCATTCACATCGACAAAGTGATTAATATTTTAGAAAACAGAGGAACACTTTAAGATATACAATAAAAGCAACAAGATAACTATATAACACCTCAAACTTCTCTAAATTTATGTACAAGTAAGATTTTTGGTTTTGAGAAATGGGCTGTATTATCTAGATAATTTAATTCCCTTTTCCACTTTTAATGAAGAGAAATAATATGATATAAGTAGTGGTAGAACCACAGCAGTAGCCCTGAGGTAACCAGATATCTTGAATACTATTCTTCTAGGAATCACTCTGTCGCATCGCCAACTTTAGTCATTGAAAACAATCCAGCTTGTGGATTCCTGAGGTAAAGAAAATTATTGATGTACTTTTCTTCCTTGGTAGAAAAATCAGTCATTACCTCTCACAGAAAAACAAAATCTACCACTATAACATTTCAAGGTGACCTTAAATGACATGTAGGAAATGTCCAGAATATTAGAGAATTAGTATGGCAAGAATTCATTGGGGAAATTACCTATAAAGTCTGTATCATGATAGGTATCATCATAGAACTTCAAAGTTGGAAACAGAGCACATTTATATATGTGTGTATATACATATACACATATGTGTATGTATGTATATATATACATATATATATACATGTATATTCCAAAGTTTTATTCTTATAGAAAAAAAGTTAGACAACTTAGGTGGCTTGCCTGACTCATAAGCTGAGATGAAACTTGAAAATTAAGATGTTAAAATAGTTGAAGTAAAGTAGTTAAAATTAGGATGAGATGGTGATCGTATTGAGAAAGAAAGGGCATTCTAATATCTACATTTAAAAAAAAAATTGGAGATCACATAAAACACAGAATAGGCTCTTTTGTCAATGTGGGAATTTAGCCATATGATAACAGAATCTAAAGTACATAATATCAAAGCAACATGTTTAAGACCAATACTTCAAAGATTAGAATATTGGCACTTTGATACATTAGTCTCAAGGTCTAAGATTAACGATCAGTGCTATAAAATACACAGGACAACTCAAGCAACAGGAGGCACTAGAATATTACAAAGGCATAATTTTCCACAGTCCTAATTTGTATATACACAGCTCATGGTGAAAGGCTTCAGAGAGAAGCAAGTTGGCCTCTCATCAAAAGAAAAACCACTAAGGAAGGGATGATGAGAAAAGAGTAAACAGATAGATAAGAAGTCCTACAAAGGCCTTTACGAGGAGGAAGCTCCTTTTCCTTAGCCAGTCCATGATTCCTGAAGTGACCTTGGTAATACATTTTTTAAATGCCAATCTGCTCACTCTTTAAAAGATATTTAGTGTTACAAAGCTACCTGTGGCATTTAGAGATTAAGTGACTTGCCCTGGGGGCTAAAAGTCAGTTTATTCAGAGGCAGCAATTGAACTTGAGTCTTTTCGACACTGAAGCTTGTTCTTTATTTAGTATGCAAAAATGTCACTTTCTTATATGGTGAAAAAAAAAAGGTAGCATACTATGGGGAACTAAGGGTCAATACTATGACTTATGGATTGTATTGGGTCACTAGAGCAACCTTCCCTTTTATCATGTATAATCTGTTATCATACAACCTGACAAAGCTTTGGTTTTCTTAAAATGCAACATCTTTTGTCAGCCAACTTCTAACACTGCTAATAAAAAGTGTGTGTGTGTGTGTGTGTGTGTGTGTGAGCGCGCGCGCACGTGTGTTTCCCCTCGAGTCTAGTCTAGTTAAGACTAGATTAGGTAAAATTAGTCTTTCCATAGAAATGATTGCCATCATCTTGAAACAAATGAAAGGAAGTTTTAAAGTAAGATGGATTGATTTCTTTCTAGAATTATTCTATGTATGGCCTCAGAAAAGACATGTAAGCAAAAGATGGATTCAGAGAGTGGTGAATATTGTCTGGATGAAATGAAGGTGTGATAGAGCATGGGAGGGACAGCAGGGGAACAGGTGCTGAGAGAAGAAAGGGAGGTATGTAAACTGTAACTATAAGTTACCAAAACCTGGCGATCTGTTTGGTTGTGCCATTGAGTAATGTATTTTGTTGCATATTATTTTAATTCAGTTCAACATTCAGTATATCTCTAGTATGTGCAAGACATTATACTGTGCAAGGTATAGGGGTTAAAAAAAAATTCCCTCCCCTTCAGAAGCATAAGTTTAACAGAGGTAGAAGAGTACAGCTTGTACCTAGATAAAGTTCTATTAATTTTTCAGCTTCCAGAATAGCTTGTTTTTTTCTAATAAAATTAAAGTGAGCTAAAACTGATATTTCCAAAAGGGTACAGGAAATAGAATTTCTGTTATATGAGGGAGACTGACTTTTACAGATGAGTGCATTTGAAATCTGCTTCCTGTACAATTCCGGTTTTGTTTTGTGAATTTGCTGTAGCATTGATACAATGTATTTCAACACAGTTTAGGTCATAAACATTTTCTTCAAAGGTGCCTAAGGAAGATTATTGCAACTACAAGAATCATGGCTCCAGGGATAGGTGATTTAGCTTCATTCTGGGCAAACTACCAGGCAGAAGTCAACATTGAGGTCTTATGGTTAATGATGTCTTGGTGTAGAACTACAATCTGTAAAGGGAAACATTTTTCAATATGCATTTTCGTTTCATGATTTATTCTGTTGTGTTTTTCAGGTGCATACTTTGGTAATACAGTATCTAAAACAAGAAACATTTAAATGGAAATAGTATTTCTATCCTGTGAAATCTGCATTAAAAGCCCCACTTTTTGGCAAATATTTATAACAGTGACGGTTGGTATGGTAAGTCTAAGAACAGGAATGTCAATGTCTAATTTAACTAAAATGCTGCCAATTAAATGAATAGTAGCTTTCCCTTCTATATTCATGGAATATTGTTCAAGAAGAACATACTTTTTCAGATAATAGACTAATAATACAAAATAGCATCTACTCCCTGACCCTGGATAGAATAGATGGACATTCGATCTAAACTTTTATTCTTATATTCATTATATTCTTATATATTCTTATATATTCAGAAATTTTCTGAAGGTCTGAAAAAATGTTATGCCTAGATAGGGAAAATTTTTACTTTAAAAATATGCCCAAATGAGTTCTACTGTTGACTTTGGTTATCCTAGGCCTGAAAATATATGGATTCTTAGTTGAGAACTAGCTGAAAACGACATGTTTTCTAGCAGGAACCTGACTGAACCAAACAATCCCAAAGGTAATTTTTTTCAAAAAATATAAATCTACTTTCCATATACATTGCAATTCAGTTATAGACACCCCAAATCACCTAATTCAAATCTAAAGGCTTGTCTTTTGTTTCAGATAGCCTTGAACTGAATTTACTCCCCCTTCCAGTTCCTCCCTTCTTCCTGCTAAGTAATGCTCTTTCTACTGTGTTGTTCTTAGATCTCTCCTTTGGTCTAATATCTTATTTGTATCATGTTTATTTTATATATATATGTTATCCCTACCTCCATTAGGTAGGAAGCTCTTGGGGAGGAGGATGCCTTGTAACTATCAAAAAGCCTTGTGCAGAGTAAGCACTTAATATTTATTAAATTAAATCAAATTGAATAAACTCCTTATCATTCTGCCTTGGGATCCCCCTTTTTCTCCATTTCTAGTCAGATTAAGATCAAAGAAGCAGAACACAAAAAGCATCTCATAATAGGCCCATGAATTCCTTTCAGATTTACAGGGGGGATATTTGTGCTTTTTTTATAGTTGTGAAATATGGTATTTGCATGTCAGATGAGTGGCAGGTCATAAGATTTGGTCAAAGCAAGTCCAATAAAGGGATATATGCTGTGTTTGATCAAAAATGTTGTGAATATGCCTTTATCATTTGACAGGAACAGAACTGATTTTCTTTTCTTGTGATGATCAGATTTTAAATATATTTCATATTGCTTAAACGACTTCACATTTTTATCTAGAAACACTTGCGTGCAATGATACTCCTTGGATTGTTTTTTAAGAAGATATAAATAAAGGAAAGTCAGCCTACAAAAATATCACTTTAGTCTAGCAATTCATCTTACAGACATTGCTGTGTAATTCATCCTACCTTCCTATACCTCTAGCTAGTGTAACGATTGGCACTAATTGACATTGGTGTTGGCAGACTCAGGGGAAAGTCCAGTTACAGAGAATGGACATGACAACTAGACTTTCCCCTCCCAATTAAAGACATGCTTTTCAACGAAGGCTTGAAATGTTTGCTTGGTGCAGTGTCCAAATATTTATTTGACTAAAATTTATACTTCCATAGAGAAGAGGTTTCAGTTTCCAAGGCTACCACTTTCTTAATATTTTGTTTAAAAAATATAAATAGACAATGACAATACTTCTCCAAGTCATACATTAAATATATACATAATATAATGAATAAATTATATAATATAACATTAAACGGGTTTGTACATATTGTATACGTGTATGTAATATATCTATATCTTTATCTATAGATATATCACATGTGTTTATGTACGCATGTTCTTTAGGATGTTCTGACGATACAGCACCTGGCATAACTTAGGACAATCAAGAACTCACAACAAATATTCATCAATGTCATGAATTCCATTCTTAGTTCCATCTCTACTCTTACCTCTTTTGGCACTTAATCTGTAAAATCTTTGTGAGTATCAATGTCATTCTGTTCCAAGTAGGAAGAACGAGAGTGAACAACTGAGCAAAAATCATATAGGAAACCTCCCCTGCCATTTCTTTGTAAGGAAGGTTGATTTTATTTTTTTAACTTACCTTTTCAGTAGCACAGGTTCCAAATATTAATGTTAGTTATTAAATTGAGAAATTGGTATTGGTAGTTCTAAGTCAGTTCTGTGCTTTAACTTTCTATTAAAATTGAAAATATATCCTTGCTCCTGGATAAATTGGCTAAGTTGTACAACTGATAAAAATGCAATCTGTTTATTGTAAGAAATATTTGTAGCTTCAATTAATTTTCCTTTGCTAATTCCAAAGGCCATTAGGTCAGAAAACTGAGAACTATAAAGGACCTTAGCAGTCACCTAATCTAAACTCCCTATTTTTTTTTAATAAATGAAGAAATGGAGACCTGGATAGGTTAAATGATTTACTCCAAGGTCAGATAGCTAAGAAGTGGCAGGACTGTTTACATGAACCCATCTCCACATCTAAGGCTACTTCCACTACATCAGGCACTTTCCCAAAGATTTTGTAGGATATTTTATAATGAAAATACATGTCATTGAATGAGACATATTGGTGAAATGGCCAAGATAAATTCTAAGTAAGGCATCAAATTCAGTAATTTAAATCTGGATAAAATCAGGAATATTTATTACTATGTAAGCTCTAACTGAACAAGGATTATTTTCTTGATATTTTTAGCCTAGACCTTTGTACTGCTCTTGATTCATAATAAATGCTTGTTAATTGAGCAATATAAGCCTAAATATGGAATGTTCCTGTTCTGCTTCTTTGAAGTTGTCATGAGGGTTTGCCACCATGTAAACCACCAAAGTATTTCTCTATTGTGTTATTATTTTAGCTCAATTTCTTAGGTAAGAAAAATGTATTTTTTTCCCCTTTCCAAGCTTTTTTTCAGCCATCTGGTTTACAGTGAATAGCATGCTAGATTTAGAGTCAGGATGATTGGAGTTTTAATTTGGCCTCAAATACAAACTTATTACCTTAAGCAAATCATGACCTCTCTCTGTCTCAATTTTCGTATCTGCAAGAGCCTATTGTTTAGGACTATTCTGAAGATCAAATGAGATAATACTTCAAATATTTTGGAAATCTTAAATAGCTACATAAATGGTAGCTATTATTATTAGTTTTACTTATAATCATTATCAATATTTAGGAACTTCCTTAGAAATTGTCTTGTTCAACCTGACCCTAACCAAGGGAGGTTCTAGGGCTAGAAAGGTAACATAAAATAAATATTTTTTTAAATTTATTTTTAATATGTTTAGTTTTCAGCATTGATTTTCACATGCGTTTGAATTACAGATTTTCTCCCCATTTCCATCCCCCCCCACTCCAAGATGGC
>CM053622.1:254704657-254731393 GCA_028646595.1 Phalanger gymnotis | reverse complement strand
AAAAAAAAAAGAACATACATAGATCATGTTAACCTGCTACTCAATGCGCTCTAGTGTCTCCCTATCACTTCTAAAATCAAATACCAAATCTTTGATTTAGTATTCAAAGCCTTTCATAATTTATCCCCTTTTCTACCTTTCCAGCCTTCTTAATAGTTTTAATCAATGAAGATTAGGTAATGTAGATTAAGGTGTAAGATTAACATTTATATCCTCCTTGCTATTCCATGAATAAGACACACCATCTCTGGGCTGTTGGTATTTTTTCTAACTGCCCCATCATCTTCTTCCTGATCTCTGCCTACAAGATTCCCTGTATTTCTTTAAGTCCCAACTAAAATACCACCTTCTTCAGGAAACTTTTCCTAACTCCTCTTACTTTTAATGTCTCTGATCTGTTAATTACTTCCGATTTATCCCGTGTACAGCTTGTTTATACATATTTGTTTATTTGTTGTCTCTTCCATTAGATATTGAATTCTTTGAGGGAAGGGACTACATTTTTTTGTATTCTTAGCACTCAGCACAATGCCTGACACCTAGTAGGTACTTAATAATGTTTATTGACCAACCAACTTTTTATAGATGAGGAAATAGGTTCATCAAGGCTAAGTACTTTCTCATGGGCAACAGCTGGTAGCAGAACCAGGACTTTAACCTAGGTTTTGTGGTTTTGTATTTAGTCCTCTCAATTTTAATATCAGTACAACATGACATGGTGTGCCAGTGGATCAAAAAAGTGTTTCAATCTTGGCTTCCATTTCCCAGGATATTTAAAGGAAGGATACAAAAAAACTATCTTGTCAACACTATAGGCCTATTTTCAATCAACAAAATTAATAATTATCTAAATCTGTAAAATTTATCAAACCAATCTATAAATTTATAATTTCTTCATCTATGAAATAAGGAGACTGGACCAGATGATCAGTGGAAGGATGGAATTTGGAATCAAAGACTTAGGTTTAAATCCCAACTCTGCCATTTTCTACTTGTATGACTTCAATCTGCTTGCCTCTCTGGTATTTAGTTTCCTCAGCTATAAAAGAGTGAGATGGCCCAAATGGTCTCTAAGATTCCTTCTAAGAGTAGGATTCTATGGACATATTCCCTTGTGCCAAAACTCTAGCGTTCTCCGAATATATGATGCCATTTGGCAGAAAAGTAAAACTAGAGATGAGACCATATTGCTAATATTTTTAATATTCCTTTCACTCTGCCTGCTCCAGATTTTGGGGGCTACAGATCCAACTACTAGATGGAAATCTCCACCTTCTTCCCCTTCCTGTTGTTCTTTAACTATTTCAGAAAGAGTATTGAAATTTGTAATGCAATTGAAACCATAGATAGATTTCCATCACAAATTAGGATGTCTGCGTCTTGACCCATTTTATCTACATTATCTACATGAGAATCTCCTGACCTCTCCTTCCTATGAGTGGACAACCAGCCCAAATGATAATTTCATAGCTAACTCCCAATTGCCTAAAGAAGAATGATAGGCTTAGGCCCTTATAAACACTATCTGAGTAGGAGAGGAGCATAGACACAGTTCAGTGAGTTATTTGAAAGGAAAGGATCTTGATTTTATACAATTTGGATATACCAGATTGCATTGAATAGCACCAGAGTGAAACGATGTTTGGTGTTCCTTGCAATAATAAGTATATTTAATTTATTCCCATTTGCCATTCTGCTAGTTGACTGATTCCTGATCCAGCTGAACTCATGTCCTTATGTACTTCAACACCATGTAGCTTAAAATGCCAATTTGTAAACTAGTTGATACTCTGCGTTATTAGAGAGTATCCAAATATCCGCATTTGAAGGAACCTCATTGGCTAACTGGGCCATCCTTGACTTGAACAAGATTCTCCTCTAAAACACCCCTGGCAAGTCATCATATATCCTTCACTCAATTCATATTTTTTATTGTGTAAGTATTTTTAAAAATACATCTTTAAGTCATTGTCTCTAAATTGCCTCTCTCTCTCTCTCTCTCTCTCTCTCTCTCTCTCTCTCTCTATCTCTCTATCTCTGTGTATGTGTGCATGTGTGTGTGTGTGTGTGTGTGTGTGTGTGTGTGTGTGAGAGAGAGAGAGATAGGGAAGGAGAAAGAGGAAAAAACATGGGAAATTATTCTTGCAGAATGTGGATTTAAATAAACTTCAGGGAAGCCAAGAAATAGAGCTGAAGCATTCAAAGGAAGGAGGACAGCCAGGGTAAATGCATGGAGTAAAGTCAGTGTCACTGGGTTGTAGAGTTCACAGAGGCGGATAAAGGGAATAAAACCTGAAAGGTAAGAGGGGGCCAAATTATGAAGGGCTTTAAGACCAATATCATGTGTTTTTTTTCAAGAGACTTGAGAGTTGTTTGATAAAAGTTTAATGATAATCATACTGATGGTGATTACTAACATTTGTCTAGTGCTTTAATCTTTGCAAAGTACTTTATAATATTAGGTCATTTAATTTTCACAAAAAATCTTGTAAGGAGGAGTCTGTTATTAACCCCATTTTCCAGATGAGTGAACTCAGGCAAAGAGAGGTTAAAATATTTGCTGAAAGTCAAACAGATAATAAATGTCTGAGGCAAAATTAGCACTCAAGTTTTCCTGATTCTAGCTCCAGTGTTCTATTCACTATCTCATCTTGCTGTCTCTACATAATGTCTCTGTCTAATGCAAAAAAATACCTAAAAATCAGAACAGCTGCATTGTGAAATAGGTGGCGTCAAGAGGTGGTGAGTTTGCCTTTACTGAAAATCTCACCATTTGCTAGGGATGTGCTAAAGTCCCTGTGTTGTAAGGCTTTTACTAAAAATGTTAACTTTTTAACTCCGGATTTCTGTGGTTTTATGATAAAGACAGTACTGTCTACCTGCCCCCAGTAACGACTGCCTCCTGAGGCTCTTCCATATCTATCATTCTGGTTGGGAAAGCTGAGACTTTTGGGACCATTACCCTCTGAAATTGACAGGACGTGGGCAAGTGTGGGGGAAAAGAGTTAGTGGACACTAGGGAAAATGAATAGGGATATTAAGATTGGCTTTCAAAAGGCAAAGCATTTTGGGCACAATGTTGCTAATTACCCTTTAGCACAGGGACTTACTTTAAACAAGGCCCTCCTTAAAGCTATCCATGCAGAAATTTTATAAATTTACAGGGGAAAGGTGAAGAAACACTTCCATCACTTGAACAGATCTTGGTTGTCCCCATTATTTGTAATTTCATTGCTTGTAGTGATTCTCAGGAACATGTCCTTTGCAAATAATGAGGACTGACTCTTTGTCGATATGTGGGGAATAACTTGGATTAAGACCATGAAACTGAATCATTTCAATCTAGTATACATGGTCTCTGGGGGAACAATTTAAAATTTGGATACTAAATTCTGAGTTTTGTCACAAGGATGGGATGAGCCCCTGGGACTTGGACTGCCTGGATTTTGTGACTCTATGTTTGTTTTGCATCGAGCTCCATAAGGATATCCACAGAAATGCCCTAGCAGTAAGGAAAATAATACCCAGGCCAGGGAGCATTTACTTTTTTCATCCACTATGGACTGTCCATTTGCTCTTTTAATATTAATAATTACAATTGCAAAATCTGAACCTTAAATTTATGGAATTTACAAGAAAAAATCGTATTTCTCTAAAGAATTCACTGATTTGCATGAGTCATCAGTTCAAATGATTCAAAATTCATCATAATTCAGAAGCAGATGAAAGGGAGCAGGACAAGACTGTTTTCTTGTCCATGATTATACTCAATTCTGATGCATAAATCTCCATATACTTATAGTCTGCCTGTTCAGTGACATACTTATTTTTCCCTCCAGTTTTTTTGTTGATCTTATAGAATACTTAGGACTGAAGACTCAATTTCAATAGGAAAATTCTATGTCTTGCTAAATGTGTCCCATGATGTATATGCATACTTTGTCTTTTTCAGAATAAGGCCTCCAAAATCAGAGTTCACTGATTAATTTTTACATGTTATGAATTATTCATCACTTATTCATTATGAGTCAAATAGAATGATATTACAGAACTCATAAAACGAGGCAGTAATGTAATACTAAATCAAAGCCAGCCAGTTTAAGAAGCAGAGCTACCTGGTTTTCATGTGTTCCTCATTCTAGGGAGCATGTCAAATGGCACTACAACATTTTTATCAAATCAAAAGAGCAAATAGAAAATGGCTATATTATTTTTGTTGTTCTGGTTTACAGAGCTGTAACTCATATATTCATACATTATGAATTTCATGCCACAGACACACAGAGCACAGAGCCAAATAGAAGTTACAGGATGGAATTTTAAGTTATCTGTTTATTTTTAATTCTTTTTTAATCAATTTTTTTGTTTATCTCTTTTCCCCCTAAGGGAGATTACTGCCTTGTATTTTCATCTGACCAATGTATTTTAGTTACATAACTAGTAGGCTTAATAAATGCCTGTGTCCTCTTATCTATTTTTTCTCCCTTCTTCCTTTCCTCTTCCTCTTTTCCCTTTCTCTCCTTCCTTTCCTCTTAACCACCTCCCTTCTTCCTTATTATTTCCCCTTTCCATCCATCCTTCCTTCCTTCCTTCCTTCCTTCCTTCCTTCCTTCCTTCCTTCCTTCCTTCCTTCCTTCCTTCCTTCCTTCCTTCCTTCCTTCCTTCCTCCATAGTAGAAGAAACCTACAATTTAAAGTCAGAAAGGTCAGTTTAAATGCTGCCTCTGCTACTGACTATTAATGTAACTTTGTATACTTTACCTATTTGGGTCTCAAGCCTCATCTGTCAAATGAGGAGGTTAAACTAGATGATTTCTAAGGTTTCTTTCCTTTCTAAATCCAATGCTATCCTTTGTTTTGCAAAATTAGGGATGCAATTTACACTATAGATTTTGCCAAGGTAAAGCAGATATAGTACTAATGGTATGGTAGTGTGGAAGCAATTGTAAAATAAAATAAAATAAAATAAAATAAAATGATTGAATTCCTTCGGTTTGAGAGGGAAAGCATTTACATTTGGATCCTTTTGATATGACCCTCTGACTTCATCTAAATAGAAAAGCCCTGGTTGGCAAGTTCCTACAGTGCTGATCAGTAACTTTCCAGCCATCTTTTCCAGGCTTATTATAAACCTCTTCCTCTTATCCTCTCTATAGTCTAGCCAAAATGGTCTTGCTCTGCCTCACATATAACACTAGATTCCCTGCTGCTGGGCCTTTGTATTAGCTGTACCTCTTGCCTGAAACTATACTCTTAACTCTTGGAATCCCTATTTTCTTTCAATGTTCAGCTCAAGAAACCCTTTATCTGCAACTTATAGTCTTAAAGAATTGCCATGTTACTGAGAACTTAGATGACTTAGCCATGGTCACAGAACTGGCATGTGTCAGAGAAAAGGGAAACATATGCCTTTAAGATTTTAAGACTGGTCCCTTATCTATTGTTCCAGTATTCCTCTCTGTACTTGGATCAATATATTTCTGGATGGAGTGTCAAATTTGAGTATGGTGGATGTACTGAGATCAAGATCTAGTAAGGCCCCCTGTCACAAATGCAAGTTTTGTACACACACACACACACACACACACACACACACATATACACACACCCCTACAAAAACAATGAAAACATTCTTATGACTTAATTGTTCCAGGAGACCAAGACTTGAACCTTTGACTTAACTTTCTGGTCACCAAAGAACAAAAACCTATTGCATAGAAGATGGGTTTCCTCAAACTTGAAGAGATGCCACACCTTGGCAAATTCAAGTTGGGGAGCCATGCCCGATAGAATCCATGACATTCTTTCTATAGCAGTAATTATAAAAACAGTAATAACAATAATATTTAGCATTAGTGCTTTTGGTTTAAAAAGTGTTTTACAAATACTGTCTCATCTGATCCTCACAGCAACCTCAAAAAGTAAGTTTTAATATCATACCCATTTTACAGATGAGTAAACTGAAGCAAATAGAGGTTAAATGATTTGCCCAGTCACACAGCTAGAAAGTGTCTGAGACAGGATTCAAAGTCAAATATTCCTAATAATCCAAGACAATTCTGTAGGACTTATGATGAAAGGTGCTGTCCATCTCCAGAGAAAGAACTAGGAGAGCCTGAATGTAGATGAAAAATACTTTTTCTTTACTTTCTTTTTTTCCCTGTTTTTTTTCACTGAATGACTTACATGGAAATGTGTTTTGCGTGACTACATATGTATAACCTATGTCAACTTGCTTGCCTTCTCCATGAGGGGGGAGGGGAGGGAGTGAGAGAATTTGGAATTCATAATCTGAAGAAAATGTTAAAATTGATTTATATGTAATTAGGGAAAATAAAATATTAAGTAAGATGAAAAAAACCAGTCAAATACTCTTGATTCCAACTCTATCTGCCTAGCTGCTTAGGTGGCTGAATATCCTTTCCATGCTGTTTTAAAATAAACCTCCTTCAATTAAATGTAAGATGGTGTACATGAGTCTCATTTCACTTTAATGCTGAACCAAAATTCCTGGACTAACCATAAATGTACCTAGCCCAGAACACTGGCAAATGGTACAATCCAATCAAATTGTTCTATTGTGGTAATAATAATAATAAGAAGAATATTTATATAGTACCTACAAAGTGCTGAGTACTTTACTAAGTGCTTTATGAAAATTATCACATTTGATCACCAAAAACAACTCAGGGAGGTAGGTATTACTATTTTCCCCATTTCCCAAATTCAACGAGGCAAAGAGGTTAAATGACTTGTCAAAGGCCACACAGTAAGTTTCAAGGTAGGATATGAATTCAAATCTTCTGGACTCCAAGCTCAGCACCTTATCCACTTTACCACGCATCTGCCTTTAGAAAAACTACTACATCATAGAATTGTAAAAGTAATTCACAAGTGCCAATTGTAATGATATGAAGGAATCTTTTTTTTATTTCTCTTTGTCCATTTCCGATGGAACTTGTAGAACTAGAAATAATGCTTTCCATTACCATCACTTCCTATAACTTTCCTAGATTCCTAGGGTTCATTAAAGGACACATGGTGATATATTCACATGTAAATGATAAAGCTTCTTGACACATTTCAAAAATTTGCAGATTTAATTCTTGTCCTAAATACCTACTACAAGGCATTGGACATCTTCTACGCCCCTTTCAATCCCTTGCTTGACCTACCAAATGTGTCTTTGATGTTAGCTCAGTTCTAGCTCAAGATAATGGATTTGACTATCCATGTTGCTGCATCTTAGCCCTACAAAATCTGTTTTTTTCTAGTAGTGACCTTTTTGGTCAGTCATTTCTCAGGATATTTCACTCTGTGTCTATTAGGCAAAACCTAGAGAAATGATTTCTACACTCCTACCCCATGACTCCAAGAATAAGATTCTTTTCTTTACATAGAACCCCAAACTCTCTTCCCTCTTGAATTTCAATTATTAGAACTTGGCATCAGTGAGGTGGTTCAGTGGCTAAACACCTAGACTTCAATTTGAAGAAGAACTGAGTTCACATCCTTCTCACATACTTGCTAGTTCTGAAAGTCACATCCTTTATCTACTTCACTTTCCTAATCTGTAAAATGGGAATAATAATAGTACTACTTCCTAGGGTTGTTGAGAGGATAAAATTAGATAGTTTTCTTAAAACGCTTGGCAAATCTTAAAGTAATTGATAAATGTTTGCTGCTTAGTATAACAATAATTATCACACTGTATTTGGTGATCTCTATGTGCTGGACCTTTGAAAGCTGCTCTCTCTCTCTCTCTCTCTCTCTCTCTCTCTCTCTCTCTTTTACTTTACTTCATTCCTATTCTGTTTAGTCCTCCTGAATCAAATTGTAGTAGCTAAATATTTATTGGCTTCTCAGGCTTTTGTACAGTAACAGTTATTTAAACTGATATACTGGTTTTTTGTTACAAAACATCTCAAATACAATATCATATTGTATCTTTCAAACATACCCAATCCCTATCTCAGTGGCCTGAAGTTCCAGGCCCACTCTAGATAGGTTTTTGTACCTCTTCTCCCAATGAACCTGGCTTCTCAGATCTGATTCCTGGTGTATTTTCCCAGCCTTCAAATATATGTCTATCTTCCTGACTATTGGTCACTCCTAAGGCCTTCCTCTCCTGCTTTATTAACCACAGAGCTTAATAACACAGATGTTGTAAATTAGCAAAAGCCTAATTCTCTAGTGACAGTTATCAAGTACAGTAAGACATTTAGAAGATACTAAGGATCTTCTTACAATTCTCAAAGATTCTTCCAACATGTTAGAAATTGGAAAGAATTTTCAGTCATTGTCCTATAGACAACAAGTTTACCTATTAATGGAAAGTAACCCATATCAATATTGATATCTCACTGTCAAAGAAATGAGATGATATAAATAAATTGAAATTAAATGGAAAGCAATTCACAGGTATCTTGGGAGAAGGAAGTAAATTAACAAGCATATTGGAACCATGATTTTATGGTGAATTTGATCATTGCACTTTACAATGTTTATAATGAAACTAGGGCAAGTGACTTTTATACAGATAGATGGAGAGAATGCAACTACATCTATTGCAGAGGATGCAGAAATTGAGGAATTCTGTGAAATATCTTATGGCATTCTGTAAACTAAATAACTATGTGCCTATTTGTCCAGCTACTTTTTTGGAAGACTAGGCAGTGAAAAAGATGGCCAAAAAAGGTTGGAATATAGACTTTGTAATGATAAAATGAAAGGTGTAAATACCTGTACCCTTCTCAAAAACTTTACATTTGTGATTTATAAATCTTTTCTTTGAGAAAAGTCAGAAAATGATCTGTATCAAGTAATGAACAAAAATTAAGAAAAAAATTGACTAGTTAGTCATGTGAGAATCATTTTATTCTCTCTGGGTACAATCAAATCCTTGACTACTTAAAGGAAAAGATCAAAACCAATAGCAAATTAGAAGAAAGGATAATGATGAGAAAGAAAATTGGACACTGTTGTAGTATCTCCAACTCATCCCGTTTAACCAAGTTCAATGAAAAATATGACCTTAATTATTAATATTTGTTGGAAAAAATGAACAGATGTATAATATTTGGCACAATGAAAAGGTAAAAAAAACCTAAAATCACCTTACTCAACAAACATTTAAATGTATATCTTGCTACCCTCATGTTGTAGACGATGAAAAAAATGCCATGTAAAGTTATATTTATTTAATTAAAATTTATTTAATTAACACAACTTGCATTTGTCCACATAGTCAGTAGGTTTCAGTGGTAAGATTCAAACCAAGGTATCTTCTGACTCTAAGTCAAACTCTCTTTCCATAATACCACATTGCTTATGTAAATGCATGAAAGTTTCACACAGAGAATTAAGATGTGGTTACTAAATTGAAACAATCTTAGAATCAAAAATTTCTGGATTTGAGACTTGAAAGTTCATTTAGCTTAGTGTTTACTAGAAAAAATCTCCTCTGTGATATCCTACAGAAATTATTATCCAGCCTCTCCTTGAACTATCTTCAAATAAAAAAGAATCCACGTACTTTATTTTCCAGTCTCTTCTATTTTTGTGTCAGCTGTTATTTTTAGTGATTTCTTCATATTAATTTGCTTAGTTATAGTGATTTCTTCATAATATGAAATCTATATCCTTTTATGTTCTACTCATTTGTCCCCAGTCTGCCCTATGGAACCAAACAGCTCAAGCCTAATTCTGATTCTGTATCATCGTTATCAACAAATTTGATGACCTTTTATGTTTCACCTAAATCTTTCCTCATACATGTCCATTTTCTTCAACATAAATTAAAAGCATGGTTTCTAGTTAACTTGATGTCTTAGTTTTTCTCTGAATGTATAGTATACGAGCCTGTCAATATCCTGCAGAAGTGCTCTGCCTAGAAGTGAACATAATATTTTCAGATGTGATCTGACAAAGGCAGAGTAAATAACATCTTGAATTAATTATGAAATTCCTTTTTTTCTTTTTCTTGTTAATTAATTTATACAGTTGGAAGTGAAAGTGTTTTGGTCAAGGGGACATATCAAATATTTATTTGGCATGTCTCAATAGGGACAAGCGAAGCTCTGGGAACAGTAAATAAATAATCAGTGAAATATCACTTTGTTGTTATGTGTTTCATACCTTGAAAATTATTCTTAGAAACATAGAATCTTTGATCTAGAATTGCAAGGGACCTCAGAGGCCATCTAGTCCAATGTCCTCATTATATAGATGAAGAAACTAAGACCTAAAGAGGTTATGCAACTAGCCCAAAATAACTATCTTTAATGTCCTTAATCTGAAAACATTTTGTTATTGTTTATTTGCTCTAATTTTATAGTAGGCTACCTGCATGACCATAACTCTTAGGATGGCCCAAATAAGTGAATCAGTGGAGAGTCAAGGTAGTGTAGTGAGTGCACAGGTGTCAAACTCAAGGCCTAAAGGCAACATGAATCCCCAAAATCTTGAACCAGATTAAAGTGTATTTGAGAAATGTTTTATAAAATAAAAAATACAATATAGATAATATTAATTTATGATTTTTTAAGTCAACATATGCCCTCCCCCCAATCCATACATCCATTTCTTTTTGAGATCAAGGCAATTGGTATAAATAATGCATAAGGAGGTATTCAGGAAGCATTGCCTTCAAATTCTCCCTCTGATTCTTACTGGCTGTGTGACTCTGAGTAAGTCATCTATCCATTCACTGTCCTGAGGACCTTCCTGAGACAATAAGCTGCATGGTCTTGCTTATCTATACAAGAAGATGGAATTTCCATAATATGAGTTCCATATATAAAGGAAATCAATGGGTATATGCATGACAATCCCACCCCACCCTACTCTGCCCCTCAAAAAAGGAAAAGAAAAAAAAAAGAAAGCTTCAGCTTATTGTGGAACTTGTTTTTAAAGTTAAGCTTTTCACACATTTTTCTATGTTCATCATTGCCAGTGTATGTTCCTGAAAAAAAAACACATTGGCAAGGTTACAAATGACTGATTAGGTCAGTCGCATTGTTAGGTTTCTTCTTTTATTACAATAAACACATGCTTGTTGATAGTTAAAAAGCAAGCATCACCACTAATGAATGGCATTAATGACAGAGAACAGCAGAGGAATTGCAATTTGAGGTAAGTATGCTCAGGAAATCCCTGAATAGACTATGCTTTCTTAAACAAAGAGGGTCCAGGGATATTCATTTGCTCAAAAGGACAGTTGTTTCCTCATTTTCTTGCTCAGATTTTAAATCAATGGAGGTAAGTTCTTTTGTCAGTGATATCTTCCTGGTAATGGTGATGGATGATGTCAAGGACAATTTGGGGATTTTTCTTTAACTCTGTAAAAGCATCTGAGTGCACAGTGAAAAATCTGCTGAAGCAGTACTTCAGAAATCACTTAAAGTGTGACTCTGGGTACCATTCTTTTAAGATAACACTCTTGAAACAATACTAAGTCCCTCTAAAAATCTAGAAGCAAAGAACCATGAGAAACATTCTTAGACTTTTTATTATTATAAAAATTAAAATACTTTTGTATCCATTGGGGAAAATATTTTAAGAGATTGTAATATCTGTGCCAAAACCAAACAGATATGAAATGCTTTCTTATAGCTGGGAAGGTCAAATTGGAATTGATTAGAGGATAAACAGTATATTAAAAACCCAACATATGTCTTTGTTAATCTACTTGCTTCTTCCTTAAAAGTGATTCATTTTATATGAAACTTAAGTGATGAAAATGATTAATGAATTGAGATGGGTTTCATCTGCATTTGTGAAAAGTTGTATTCATATTATTTTACTGCTTAGTCCATTGTTGTATGTCTTTTATTGTGGAACCTTCAAACATATATATATACACATACACACACACCACACACATACACACACTATATCTAAAGTGACCACATTTCAAAGCTGGGGGAGTTGTCAATCAGATGAATAAGCACAACCCCGTATTCTGATGACCTTGGGTAAATCACTTATATAACCTGGGTCTCTCTCTCTCTCTCTCTCTCTCTCTCTCTCTCTCTCTCTTTCTCTCTCACACACACACACACACACACACACACACACACACACACACAAACACACACTCACTCTGAATATAAGGTCCCTTCCAACTCTAGGTCTGTGATCCTATCTATGACAAGCAGAGAGAAGATTCAGGTGCTATTTTCAATTTTCATTATACCCTTAAGTTTTTTCACAATTATTTTCATCTAGGAAATTTTTGTTCACTTAATGAATATGTCCTTGATTCCCCCAAGTTACAAGTGTGCTCACCCTCTCTTGAATTTACAACTTTTATGTATATGTATCTTAGTCCTTGTCATATTCTACTTGTATATATTTGCCTGTGTCTATTTTCTCTCCCTTCTATATTATAAAACCCATGACAGTAATGACCCTGCCCTCTTAATTGTGATACTACTTTTCAAGTTACTGTTAAAACAGTTTGTTGGGGGGAAAAACACATCCCTGCCATCAAGGAGCTTAAACTTTAACGAGATGGGACAAAATGGAAGATAAAACACAAATAAGTTTGATACCAGATTTGACAGAGGAAGTACAGAGGAAAGATCCAGACACTGCTCTAAACAAATCTGAAAAGACAGATATCATTCTAGCCACAAAAATCAATCAGGAAATTTTCATGAGATGAGGAGCATCTGTTGAGCTTTAAAGGAAAAGGAGAATTGTAGTAGGAAGAGTCATGAGTTTGTCTCCACTTCATAGTATAGGACTTTACACATGATAACTGACGTTTATATACAGTGTTTTCCTATACAAAACACCTTCCTCACAGCAACCCTATAGTTATTATTCTCCACAATTTATGGATAACAAAACAGACTTAGAGAAGAAAAGTTAGCTTTTCAGAGTCACGCAATTAACAAATATCAAAACATGGACAGGTCCTGACACTTTTCCTCTAATAGAAAGACACTCAATTGGAACCCAGAAGTGAGCTCTTTTCTTGGAGATTCCATTGACTAGCTGTGTGATCTTGAGCAAATCACCTCAATCCTCTGGGCCTCAGTTTTCAGTGTCTACATGATGAGGGGGTTGTATGAGATAATTTTTGAAGTCTCTTCTAACTCTAACATTGTATGGATCTGTGGTCCATGCCCTGCTGGGCATAGAAATAAAAAATGCCTGGATAAACTAGAAAAAATTGCCCGGATACTTCTACTTCCTGACTGTCTAATGAAAAATAATAAAAAAATAGAATGTTAATTTAAGTCATGTGAGATATAAATTGTTAAAGGAATTTTTTTATCTAATTCTATTGCATTTCCACTTAATTGTCCAATTTTTTGTTGGTTAGAGCATGAACAAATTATGAACATGAATATGCTTTGCCTAGAAGTTGGGGAGAATTTTCATTAACCACTTTTGAATCAGCATAATAAAGGCCTTCCACAGCCACAAGGGCTATTTAAGATGGATCTCTAGTTTCATGAAAGACATTAGAATTGAATCTTTTGTGTATGTGCTGGAGGTGATTTTACTTCTCTGGTTCCAGATGTGTATAAGGCAATACCTCCCTAGTGAAAGTGTGTATATAGAAAACTCACCACTCCCCTAAACCCCCCACATACATAGGCACATTTATAAAATATAAGTATTAATGAGATTCTGGTTTCTCCATGATGTGGAAAACAATTGAGCTGACTATAGCTAGAAATAGTCATCAGATTTATGTGGTAAATGGAAATATATAAAAGCAAAAGTAATATAGAGTCCATTGCTTTGTGAAACAAAAAATTAAGATGTAGGAAAGGTAATACAATTCCACAACCAAAGATGATGGTGATATTAAATTATCTGAATGATTTTTTTAGGCCAAAGCAACATTGATATTTTAATGGATGCAATTCAATATTCAATGATATTATATCTGTCTCAAAAGTTAGCCATGTGTAACTGATTCAGCAGGACAAATTTGAAATTAACATAGGATAAAATTTATAACCTGGAAATATATTTGATCTTCAAGTATGGCCCAAATGTGGTTTTCAGTTTCCTTGAGACATGCCAAATATGAAAACATTTTAGTTGTCGTCTATCTGTTTTATATTTTTATCTATTTATAAAAACACAAAAGGACAGTATCTTATATGGAATTGTCAATTTCTGCCTGAAATTACAACATAAACTAGATGACCTCTTCAGGACCTTTCTAGTCTGATAATTCCATGTAGTGCTTTTGGGCTTAGTTTTTGCCAGGGTTTGTAGCAATAAGATGCAATTTGATGTGAAGAAAGTGCTTTATAAACCTTCAAACACTACAAAAAAATGGGAACTAGTAGCAGCAGCAGCAGCAACAGTAAATAATGATGATGATGATGATGATGATGATGATGATGATGATGATGATGATTTGTACCCCTGACTAGGAGAAAATAATCTCTATCATCTATGGACAGAGAGAATATCTTGGAAACTTATTTCAGGAAGAATTTACTACTTAAACAGTTATATAGAGAGAGTATACAATGTAATATGTTACTAATTTTGTATTTGTGATTGTTGTAGTCTCTCTCCTAAGCTCTCTTCTTTTATCACCAATTGCCTTTTAGACATATCAAACCAGCTATCTTTCAAGCATCTAGACCTCAACATGACGAAAGCAGAACTTATTATCTTTCTCTCAAATCGTCTTCTTTTCTCAACTTCTTGTTATGGTCAAGAACACCACCATTCTCTCAGTTACCCAAGGCCATATCCTCAGTGTCATCTTTGAGTCCTGGATACTCTCACTCATACTACATTTTCATATTGTTGTGATCTTATTATTTCTGTCTTAACATCATATCTCTATACATCCTCTTATCTCTACTCAGCCTGACATTGCCCTGGTGTAGGCCCTTATCACCTCATGCCTGAACTTTAGTAATAGCCTTGTCAGGGTTTCCCTACCTCAGATGTCTTACTCCAATCCATTCTATATTTGGCTGCCAAAGTGATTTTCCTAATATTAAGGTCTAAATATGTCACTCCCATCTCCCAACTCAATGAACTCCAGTGGCTTCCTATTGTCCTCAAAATGAAAGATAAAAGGCTCTGTTTGGCCATTCCCACATCTCTAGCCTTCTTATTTATACTTGACTTCTCTCTTTGTATTCCATAACAATCCAACTGTACTTGCTTATGTTTTTTTTCCATCTCTCCCACACAGCACTCCATTTCCTCTGTCCATTGCTTTTTCGCTCACTGTCTCCCATACCTTGAATGTTCTACCCCCTCACCTCTGTCTCCTAACTTCCCTGGCCTCCATCAAGCCTCAGATCAAATGCGAGAAGACCTTTTCTGTAAGAGACCTTTCCTGGTGCCCCACTCTTCCTCACCACCACCCCTTGCAGTGCTAATCCCTTTCCTGAAGATTATCTCCCATTTTTACTGCATCTATTTTTTTTATACACATAGTTGTTTGTCTATTACTTCCTGTATCAGAATGTGAGATTTCTGAGGGTTTTTTTATCCTTCCTTTATATAATCAATCTTTAGCATAGTGTCTCCCTCATAGTAAAATTCTTAATACTTGTTGACTGACTGGGCTAAAAGTTTATCTTCATGTTCTTTATGAATAAAGAATATATTAAAAAAAAGTAATATAAGGAATGTTTGAACGACTTCGTGCAGATAGAAGGATTACTAATGGAAATTATTAAAGAGGCTATAGATACTAGGTTTACTGATATTGAGCTGAAGGGGTCACTCAAATGAGTAATAATTTCTGCTTTAGAATATTTTGAGTTCTGTCCTGGAGTTCCCTATTGTGTGACCAGTTTGATTGAATATGCTCACCTCCTCACTTCCCTTCAGTTCTCCCAAGTATTTATTTTTTTCTTTCTTGTGTCACATATAGATGATTGATGAAAAGAGAAATCCCAAATATTTTGGAGGAAATATAAAATTCTCCTGTTTTTCCCCTTTTCCATTGGTCATCAAAAATCTTCCTCTCAGGTATTCAATGAATAAATGGTACAATTCCCCCCAAATCCCAAAATTGCAATTACCATTAAAATATAGACAACTTGGAGTATTTCCACCTCCTAACAGCTTCTAGCCTAATACGGTTCTGGGGCCAGCTGACCTACTTTCTGAAAGCAACACGTTATTTTTATTTTTTAAATTTTTTATCTTTTATTTTTGTATCACCTTAATTCTTAATATATCCTTCATTTACCCAATGAACCATCTACTAACAAAAACTAAAAAGGAAAGTTAAAAAATCAATTTGGCAAAACTAACCATTATATCAGCTAAGTTTAACTATATATATACAATACTGTTGGTTATTATAAATGTACAGTTTTCAATTTATTTGTTGGTATTTCTGCTATTTTTCCATTTATATAATTTTAGCTAATGATTACTTCACCCACATCATTTTATATGTCTTCACATGCTTCTCTGAATTCTTCATATTTATCCTTCTTAAACAGCAGTAACATTTTATTATATTCAAGTAGAGTAACATGATTTGTTTAGCTATTACCCAAGTGATTGGTATCTGCTTTATTTTAAGAGATGATATGAATATGTTTATGTATATGAGACTATCATTCTTGTCTTTGACCTCCTTGGGGGATATTCCTAGCAGTGGGTGAAAGACCATGGATATTTCAATCACTTTCTTTCCATAATTCCAAATTGTTTCCCAGAATGATTAGACTAATTCACAGATACACCAAAATATATTAAAGTTCTTGTCTTTCCATAGCGCCTCCAACTATTCATTCATTTTTTGTGAGTTTGCTGAGGGGAGGTGAGGTGAAACCTCAAATTTGCAGTGTGCATAATTATTCATTTGTAAGAATCTTTTATGTTGTTGTTCATAGTTTCAGTTCTTTTAAACTATCTGTTCATTATTGTTAAACTGTAAGCTTCATGAATTTAAGGATTGTTTCTTGTTGATATATGTGTCCCTAGCACAATGTTGCAGACCAGACCTTTCTTTGAACTCATCTTCTCACTTCATGTTCTTTCAAACGCTATTACTGAAAAACTCCTTTACTTTATCTAGGAGTCAGTGAATACTAAGCTCTGCTATCTGCTCCACAGCTCTTCAACTTCATGCTTATGCCTCAACATCCTAAAGGACAAGGTTTACATTGTCAACATTCAGCCTGAGTTTCTTTCCAGTTTCCAAATGATTAAAGGTATTATCATTCCCCCTTTCTCTGAGAACATCATTCCACTGGTAGATATATCATAGGTGTGAGGGATATTAAGGGAATTATTATTTCTCTATTTTTCTTTTTCTTACCAACACTATCTTCCATATCTATTCAATAGAAGTATTGCTCTGAAAAGAGATTTTTTAAAATTTTCTTTTTTTAGGGGGGGAGGGGGGCTGTAACACCAAATCTTCCCTGATTTAAGGAAATGACTAATAGGATGCTGGAGGGTGGAATCCTATTAACTAAAAAAGTTTGCTTGAGAGAGAGGTGATAGTGAATGAGGTCTACCAAGCACATGGATTGCCAGGGAAATGTCTTGCTCATCAAAAGTGACTTATATCAATTAAGACTACAATTCTTAACAGTAACCATAAAAACATACACTTACACAAAGAAGGATGAAACTAGATTAGGAATGGCTCTATTACTAGGGCCAACTGGGCGCAGCCTCCAGAAAAACGCTAAGGAGAGGAAGACCAGGGTAAATGACTAATTCTCTACCCCTCAGGAAGGAGACAAAGAGAAAAAGAAGTCCGTGTTATCTCATAAGAGAATAGGTGTTATCTTGATTGGGCTTAAAATCTAGAGCAATTGTACTTAATTAAGCTTAAATGATTCATAATTATTAATTAATAAGTAACGAATAATTAATGTCACGAGAGGTGTCAGAGACAATCTTCTCATGTCTGGTATTAGTCAATAGGTAGCTGGACTTGGAATCAAGAATTCAAATCAGTTGAAATCCCAACTTGATGCTTACTAGCTGTGTGATTACACTTAACCTTTCTGAGCCTCAGTTTCTCTTTCTTTAAAGTGAGGAAAATAATATCTATAGTGTTATACAGATGTGTGTGTATCCCAACTGGTTTTGCAGAGCTGTAATGTTTAAATTAAGTAATGTTGGTAAAGTGTTTTATAATTTTTAGTATGATATAGATGCCAGTATCAGTTAACCACAATTCAAATGTAGTTGTTACTGTTACCATTTTTATTAATATTGTTATTCCTGGGAAGGGGAGCACCAAACTTGGGAGATGTTAGAAGTTTCTGATATTATCTAGGACAAAATTCAGGGTTTGGGGGGAGAAGAAATGAAAGCCTCTCAGTCTCCTAAACAGATCTTGCCTTCAGATTACTTGGTAAAGATATATGAAAGTGAGAACTTCTGCACTAGTAACTAGAAGCACAAAAATATGGATAACATGGTTTCATATCCCTTCAGGAGTCTTTGCATGGAATGTGCTAATCGCACAGCTGCAAAGCTTCCTGTAAAGATGAAATAGAATGTTTTTCACAGTTAGCAAAGCTACCGTACTTCAGCACGTAAAAGTATAGAAGAATTACAATGTTTTGCCAGGTATGGTGGTACACACCTAGAATTTCAGCCACTGCAGAGACTGACTGGTGGCTAGTGGGTCTTTTGAGCTCAAGAGTTATGAGTTCTGTTGGCTATACTAATTGGTTGTCCTCACAAAGTCTGGCACTAATGATGAACCCATATTATAGGGGTGAAGGGATAGTCAGCTTGCCTAAGGAGGGAAAGCCATCCCAGGTCAGAAATGGAGCAGGTCAGAGCTCCTGTGCCAATCAGAATGGTATTTGGCCCTTGAACTTTCAGCCTGGGTGAGATAGAAAGGCTTCATCTTAAAACAAATGAACAAAAAAATCCAACAACAAAAACCCCACAAAATCTCATCTCTTCACTTTTAAAGCAAGCTAATTGTTGCCCAAGATTTTATTATACATTAGTTACCTTCTATACCTGAAATCAATAAAGCTGCAATTCCATCAAATGCTATAAAATTTAACTGTTTCATTTTAAAGTTGCCCTTGCTTATTGAGTCTTAATTTCTGAGTTTTGTTTTGTTTTTTGCTTTTTTTCTATCTTATATGAGCAGGAAAAGGCAGCCTGGAGCAATGACTAGAAAAATGTCTTCAAAGTCAGGAGGATCTGTGTTCAAGTCTCATCTTTGACATTTATTGGCTGAGGACCTGAGGCAAATGACTTAACTTCTTACTTCCTTTGGCAACTCTAAAACCTTCAGTTGCAGAGCAGGGACTAAGTTTTTTTCACTGGAAGTACCTTAACCTAGTCAAAACGTAAGCCTTGTTAAAATAACAAATTATAAAATGAGGAACTCCCTAAATTGTAAAAGTATAGTTTGAAAATATTTATAAATTTTGTAAACACAGAGAAGAAGTTGTGAAAAAAACAGAACAATTCAGGGAAACCGACCCTGTGGACAGAATTTGGCAGGGCTGGTCTACCTCATGTTCCCCAAACTACTACAATTCCTGAAGTCATATAATCAGAGAATGTTAAATCTAAAAGGAACCTTAGAAATCATCTAGTCTAATTCTCCTTGTTTTACAGATGACGTAACTGAGTCCAAGAGAGGTTAAGCAACTGGCACAAAGACACAAATCTAACAGATAATGAACCCTTGATTCCAATCCAGGTCTTCTAACTTCAAATCCAAGGTTCTTACTACAACTAATTCATTCAATCTGTTTTCTTTTTGAGACTCCAGCTGAAATCATTACTACTTGGGCTGTGGTGGTCATGAGAATGAAATTTTAAGTTGGAGCTGGAGGAACAGAGGTGATTTTGAAGTTTGGAGGGCTATGGGTGGTAAGGAGAATCCAAGTGAGGTTTGTCTCAGTAGAGGAAGTTGAGCAATGTAAGAGCATTTAACCTGGGCCTCTTCCCATGCTCTTCACACACTGAATTCAAGTTTGTTTTATTAGCACTCTAGTTCAGCTCATTTTTGATTAAATAGGTTTTTAGACTAGCAAACCAAGTCACTATAACATTGCATCTATAGGAAAAATTAATGCTGAGGTAGTTTTAAGAGTAATCAATTCTTAAATTATTGGCTGCTTGTAAATAGTAGTAGCAATAGCTTACATTTATTTGGGATTTTAAAGCTCATCATAGAACATGGATTTAATGTTGGGCTTTAGAGTTAATCTAGTTTGACCTCCTGATTTCTCAAGTAAGGGAAATGAGGTTAAATAGATTGCCCACGGTCACACAGGTAGTAAATGAAAGATCAGAGGTTTGCTAAATATTCTGACTCTAAATCCATTGTTTTTTTTTATTGTGTTATGATTATAGGATTATATATTTACAAATATTTCATCTGATCCTCACAGCTGTCAGGCAAGCACCTGGGAGTATACAGCTAGCAAGGGTTGGAGACAAATTTGAAAAACAGTATTTCCTGGCCCAAGGTTAGCAAACTAGTTATTCTCCATCTGTGGTGGATATCTGGCTTATGTTATCACTCTCACATTCCTAACCACAGTACTGTGTTTATTTACCTGAGGACCATTATCATGTAAGAGAATTCAGAAGAAGAACATAAATACCACACAAGAACAGAAGTGAACAAAGTATCATTACTACTCACAAAGGTAGGAGAAGAAATAGGACTACAAGGAATAGCTCAGAGTGCAGCTCTCATTGCTTTGGCTGAGGGCAACGCACAATGGGGTTCCTCTGGATCACTGGCTTTCACACTCTGAGCAAAGTGCAGAGTCCCGCAGGGCTCAAAATTATATAGAGCTTTAGATAAAAATGCTTCTATCCATAGAAGATAAAATTATAGCTAGGACTAGTGAAATAAAGGTATTTTCTAAATTGCATAATAAAGAATGTGAAATGAGAGGTGTGGGTACAGTAGACAATTCTAACCCTGCCCATCCAGGAAGAGGCTAAGAAGGGGGTGATGAGTAATGCCCAGTCTCTGGGTTTATTAACCTTAGCATACATGAATCCTTTGACCTGAGGAACATACCAGTCAAATCAGTTTTCATCAGTTCATAATCATTGAACCAAATAAATGGATTTAGAGCTGGAAGGGACCATAGCAATAATCTGGTCCAATCTCCTGACTTTATATGAGGTGAAATTAAAGCCCGCAGATTCTTTTGGCATATTAAAACATATTTTCCTTAGAATATAAACTTCTTGAAGACAGATGCTATGTAATTTTCCTCTTTGTAACCCTTGGGCAAAGAACGCAGGTCATAGCAAATAGGTGTTCAATAAATACATAAAAGCATGCATGTATACACACATATCTATGTCTATATCAATACCTCTATTTATATCTATCTCCATGCATCCATGAATGCATGCATGCATCCATCCATCCATACATACATACATATGTAAGAGTTGATTGAAGGATTGGTCAAAATAATGTCTGTTAAACTTAGACAGTGAAACTTTGTGCTTCTGTTTAGTTTCTCTTCCAAAGATATGTCAGAACTTCAAAACATATATTTTAATTTGCTAATGGCAATATTATCCATCAATTAAATTTGGGAACAAAAGTACCAAAATATTTCAGAAGATAATGACAAGTACTGATTTCTTACTCTTTTAGTCTACTAATACTCTTGTAATAATGAAGTCTCGATATTTGTTCATTAAACTTCCAAGTCAGGAAGTATGGAATAGAAGAAGAAGCAAGAATATTATTATGAGAAGACTTGGGTCTGAGCCCTAACTTTACCATTTATTAGCTTTGTAACCTTGGTGAAGTCATTTTATCCCTATGGACCTTAATTTACTTATCTAGAAAGGAAGGGTCAGAGTATGTCAATCCATCAATCACTTCTCATTTATTAAGTGTATTTGTGTGGCAGGCACTCCCTATTGTTCTGGGTCCACAGGCAAAAATGCAATAATCTGTGCATAGAAAGAGTTAATGTTCTATTGGGTGAGGATGGCTACGTAAACATATGTTACACTGTATTAAATAAATGCCAGATAATTTTCTTGGGTAGGGGGAAAGCACAGGCTGCTTGAGTGATCAACATGTGAACTGTGAAGAAAATTGGGGATTTTGAGGAGGCATAAGTTCAGAGCGAATACATTCTACACATGGAGTCATTCTTTGCAAACTTGCAGAGACAGAAGAGGAAGTATCATGTGTGAGGTATAATAAAATAGCTATTTTTGTAGCCCAAAGAGTTCATGAAGTGTCTCCTCACTCCAATTCATCTTTCACTCAGCTGTCAAAGTGATCTTGCTAAAATGTAGGTCTGACCATGTCACACACACACACACACACACACACACACACACGCACGCACGCACACACACAAAGAGAGAGAAAGACAGAGAGAGAGAGAGAGAGAGAGGGAGAGAGAGAGAGAGAGAGACAGAGAGAAAGAGACAGAGAGAGAGAGAGAGAATGAGAGAGAGGAGACAGGGAGAGAGAGAGATGGATATTTGGGAATATCACATTGGCAGCAGCTATGTGCAAAATGGAAGAGAGAGACCAATTAGAAGGCTTATACATCATTTGAGTGTGGAAGGACTGAGCTGGGAAGCTGATGTATGCAAGAGAGATGTTGGTCGAGAATTGGTAATCCAGGGAGAGGATTCTGGGAAGATGGTAGAGTAGATTAGAAAATTCTAAGCTCTCAAGATTTCCCTCCAAAAAAGAGATGAAATAGCACCTCAGGGTGAATATTGAGTGGCAAAAATAATGAGTAAGGGCAGAACAGGGGTCCTCCTGGGACAAATGGAGAAGATCTGAAGAAAAGTCTCAGGATGAGGTTTGGTGCCTGTAAATAACACCTCCAGGCTAGGTCCTAGATCAGCCTAAACAACAAGCAAAAAGCCCTGGGATTGGCTGGGTTGGGAGGCTTCTTCAGCCCCAGCCTGCAGGAACTTTAACCCCTGAAACATTGAGGGGTGTTGGGCATCTGAGTTGGGGAAGATCAAGGGAACCTCTGATGACAAGGAATGCCATACCCAGCTATGCTGTGGAGAAGAGCGAGGGCAAAAAGGAACCAGCGCATACCTGGTGAATTCAGACACAATAGGGTGGGGACACTGCTGGCTATGGGCACTGATAGGAAGTTGGAGGTCTTGGTTCCAGTTCCAGGCCAACAGGGAGAACTGAAAGAACTGAGTCCAGAGGCACCATCCCTCATACCCCAGGATTAGAGGTGATTATAAAAACTAAGCTACTACAAATTGTTGAAAATGCACAGGCAAGAGAAAAAGAATCCAACCACAGAGAGTTACTATGGGAATAGAGAAGACTAGAGTTCATCAGAGGAGGAGGATATTAAAGCAAAGAAATCCTCTTCTACACCAAAGAGTAACATCAAATGGTCACCTGCTCAAAAAACAAATTCATAGAAGCACTTAAAAAGACTTTAAAAATCAAATAAGAGAGATTGAGGAAAAACTAAAAGAAAAAATAAGAACAATCCAAGAAAAAGATTATGAAAAGAAATTCAACCAATTAGAAATGAAAATCCAGAATCTTAAGGAAGAAAATGACTCCTTGAAAATTTGAATTGGACAAGAGGAAGATAGCAAAATTATGAGAGATCAAGAGATAATAAAACAAAATATAAAAAGTAAAAAAATAAAAGAGAATGTGAAACATCTCATAAGAAAATCAACTTATCTGGATAACAGATCAAGAAGAGAAAACATAAAAATCATCAGACTACCTGAAAGTTATGGTAAAAAAGAATCTTGATAATATAATACAAGAAATAATTAAATAAAATTGCTCTGAAGCATTAGAACAAGAGGAGAAAGTAGAAATGGAAAAAAAATCCACTGATCACTACCTGAAAGAGATCCTATGAGGAATACCCATAGGAATATTATAGTCAAATTCTGAAATCTCCAGATCGAGGATAAAATATTACAAGCAACAAGAAAAAAAAACACAACAATTTATACATGGTCGTGCCACAATTAGAATTACAGAAGACCCAGCAGTGGAGGCACTAAAAGATTGCAAGTCTTGGAACACTATATTTCAAAGAGCAAAAGAACTGAGGTTCTGGCTAAAAATATCATACCTAGCAAAGCTTAAGCATAATCCTGAATGAAAAAAATGGACACTTAATGAACTGTCCAGGACTTTGTTAAAAAAAAAAAACAGGGAAACTAGATGGCACAGTGAGTAGAGCACTGGCCCTGGAGTCAGGAGGACCTGAGTTCAAATCAGGCCTCAGACACTTGACACACTTACTAGCTGTGTGACCTTGGGCAAGTCATTTAACCCCAATTGCCCTTCCTTCATCTCTCCAAAAAAAAGAAACCTAAAACAACAACAACAAAAAAAACAACCCAGAATCCAATAGAAGATTTGACATACAAGAGGCCAGAGAAATATAAGGTACATACCAAAGACTAATAAAAAGGGACTCAATAAGAACAGACTGTTTACTTTTTATGTGTGTAAAACATATGTCTAAGATTGTTGTTAGTAAGAAAGATTGGGATAGATGTGAGTATGATATGATTTTAAAAAATAAAACTGCTTAGGAACAGCTAAAAGAGCAATTATTTTATACAAATGAGGTGTGAAGGAAGAACTCATACAGAAGAATTAGATGACAGGGGAGGAGTGCTGTTAGTTTTGGAAACCTACTTTCATCAAAAAAAGGTTCAAAAGTGAACAATACATAGATAGATAAATAGATAAGAGTATAAAAGTCTTCTAAATTCAGAAAGAGATAAAAGGCTAAGGGGGTAGGGAGTGCAGAGAGGAGAAAGGAACACCTATAGAGGGGAGAATGAGGAAATATGTCGAAGAGGGGTATAGAAGGGTGTTTAGATTAATAGGAATGGGAGGGCAAGGGAGGGATTCTGGGGAGGGGGTAGGTTATGTAATATGAGGGCAAGGTAGCAGGTAGAAGTAAAGTAGAGGAGTTAGGAAGGATAGGAAATAAGAGATACACACAAACATAAAAACAAAGATCAGAAGTAGAATTTCTTAGGGAAAGTGTCTATATATGTCTTTGTGTATCTAGACATCTTTATCTATATATAAATATATTCATACTTAATTGTAGCCTTGGGGGATGGGGAAAGGGGAAAAAGAACAAAGTAAAATGTGCATAGCAGAGAACAAAAGAAAACTAACAAAGAAGCAAAGATGGACAGCACATCACAATGTGCAGTATTTATTATATAGACTTTCAGGAAATGGAAATTTGTTGCTATATCTTTTGAATCCTCTCGTATTCTGCTGTGTACATGACATGCTTTTATTTTTCTTTTCTTATTTTGCATTTAGGTTTCAATATTTCAGTTTATAATATGTTTCTTTTTCTTTTCTTATTGCGTATTTAAATTACAGTAATAAAAAAGCAAAAAAAAAAAGAATTGGTAATGTAATTAGACGATCTCTAAGAACTTTTAATTGGTAACATTTTACAATCCATTAGCCTTAAACTATGGATATCTTAATGTATTGTTGACTATTAACTAGATGCTATACTATTTTAAGGACCTGTGATTTTATCCATTTGTATAGTCCTTCCCTCCCAACTTAAGTGGTCATTTTTCTATTTTGCTATGATTGGAATATTTTATCAGCCTCAGATGACAGATATTTGGAGTCTGTTGCTAGACCTGGCTTGTTCTTGAAAACCTTTACAACTTGGTAAGACTTCTCAGAGAGGCTGTTTCTCTGAGCCAGGCTCACCTCCACACCATGGTGAGGCATCTGAGTATTTAGGGAGGTTTCACCCTAGCATATGCAAGGAGTAACAAGCTTAAGTCATTAATGGTGAAGAACATATTTTGCTACAG
Source organism: Phalanger gymnotis (assembly GCA_028646595.1). NCBI lineage: Eukaryota > Metazoa > Chordata > Mammalia > Diprotodontia > Phalangeridae > Phalanger > Phalanger gymnotis. The sequence continues at coordinate 254,705,612 of CM053622.1, read as the reverse complement.
CTGTCAACTTGTAGAAGCCTTCTGGTGTAATATAAATACATGCATGCTTGTGTAGTGATGGTTTTAGAAACACACACAAATGTGTATTACCATATAAGTATGGAGTTTGGGAAAAAATTCAAGTCAGGAAATCTGCAATCCAATTCCAGTTCTGCCTCTTACTATCTCTTTGACTTTTGGTAAATTATTTAAGCTTTGGGGGACCCATGTTCTACACCTATAAAATGAAGGTGCTGGGCAAAACAAATCTCCAAATTTCCTTTTAGCTCTAAATCTTTTATTTTTACAATGTTTACCTAAGCCTGGCATCACATGTTGCTATGATCATTGCTTAGTTTTAGTCCTCACCTTTTGCCTCCCTGGGAATGACTTATGCTTATTTTATTTACAAAATAAATTAAAAATCGGGCTATACTTGCTATGACTCTGCCTGCTCTTGTTCTTCAAATCCATGAGTTCTTATGAGTCAGAATTAAGAATGGTCAGTGCATATCTAATGATTATAAATAAAACTCTTACATATTTATCTTTTTAAAAGGTAGATATGATACATTGTACTAACATGGAGAAGAACATTACGTTTCACAATATAAAGATACCTAAGTCAAGGTGAAGGTGAAAGTGAAGATGAAGGAGAAGGAGAAGGAGAAGGAGAAGGAGAAGGAGAAGGAGAAAGAGAAGGACAATTTATAGAGGGTTTTGAGGTTTGGAAAGCATTTTACCTTTGTTCTTTCAACCAATACTATTTTACTCATTTTACAGGTGATTAAAATGACAGTCATACAGGGTAAGTAACTTGCTCTTGGTCACACAGAAAGTAAGTGTTTCTTCTCTATTAAGTCCCCTCCTCACTTTTATTTTTATTTTTTAAAATTTATTTTTAATATGTTTAGTTTTCAGCATTGATTTTCCAGGCGTTTGAATTACAAATTTTCTCCCCATTTCCACCCCCCCC
>CM053622.1:254691886-254704157 GCA_028646595.1 Phalanger gymnotis | reverse complement strand
CCATCTTGGCTCCGCCCCCAGTTATTCTCTCCACACTCTTAATCAAGAATTTTACCTCATATTTCACTGAAAAAAATCAACAGGAACTTTCTCTTTTTCCCTTCTGCCTTATTTCACATCACCTAGATAGATTCCACCAATTTCTCCTCCTTAACCCTCATTTCAGGAGAAAAGGTGTCTTTCTATTTGCTGAGGCAAACCCCTCTACATGTGCAAGTGACCTCATTCCATCCCAATTTCTTCAGCAGAATGTCTTCTCTATCACTCCTGCTCTCTCACTCATCTCCAACCTATCCCTGGCCATTGGTGCTTCCAAGCTGCCTACAAACATGCGTATGTCTCCACCACTCTCAATAAAACCTTCATTTAATCCACCAATCCCTGCTAGGTATCATCCTATATCTCTTTTCCCTTTTGTGGCTCAAGTCCTTGACAAGGCCATCTACAACTTCCTCTACTTCCTTATCTCTCACTTTCTTCTTAACTCTCTTTGTTCTGATTAACAACCTCATTATTTAACTGAAAGTCTTCTCTCTAAAGTTACCAGTGATTTCTTGATTGCCAAATCTAATAACAACTTTTCAGTACTCATCATTCTTGACCTCTCTGTAGAATTTCAGTCTATTGATCACCCTCTTCTTGATACTTTGCTCTTTTTAGGTTTTCATGGAACTTCTTTCTCATATTTCCCTTTCATCCACTCCTCCTTAGTCTTTTTTGCTGGTTTTCAATCTGGATCGTGCCCAGTAATTGGGTGTGTTCTGAGGGTTCTGTCAAAGGCATTGTTCTCTTCTCCTTTTATACTGTTTTTCTGGGTTATTTCATCAGCTTCACTGGATTTAATTATCATCATGATGTACATGTTTCTCAAATCTACATGTCCAGCCCTAATCTCTCTTCATAATTCTAGTAAGTCTTGTCTCACATCTCCGAATGCCAATAAGACACCTCACACTGAATATGCCGTAGACCTCTTGAACTCAACATGTCCAAAATTGAACTCCTTATATTTTCTTCCCTTTGCTGAATTCTCTTTACTATCAATGATACCACTATACTCTTGGTCTCCCCAGGATCCCAACTTCGATGTTACTCTTTACTCTTCCCTCTCTTACCACAGCTCCCCAATCTAATCAGTTGTCAAGTCATATCAATTTTACCTTTGTGACATCTCTCTCACATGCTTCCTCTTTTTCTTTGACACTACAATCACCTTGATTTAGGCCCCTCATCACTTCATACCTGGATGATTGTGGTAGCCTTCTGGTTTGTCTCTATGTATCATTTCTATCCATTCTAATCCATCCTCTATTCAGCTGTCAAAATGACCTTCTTATGGCACAAGTCTGTCCATTTAACCTCACCCTTTTATCAATCCCATCATCTCCCTATTGACTCAAGAGTAAAATGTAAAATCTCATTTGAATTTTAAAGCATCCCCAAACCTGCACCCTTTTGACCTTCCAGTCTTCTTATACCTTACAAACTCCTACCTCTACATACCCTGTGATCCACTGACACTAGCCTCACTCATCACTATTCCTTGCAGACAACATTGTGTCTCTGACCTTGGGCATTTCACTAGTTGTCCCCCATGTCTGGAACTCTTTCATTCCTAATCTCTGCCTTCTACCTTATCTAGCTTCCTTCAAGCCTCAACTAAAGTCTGAACTTTTACAAAAAGTCTTCCCCACTCTACCCCCTGAGATTATCTCAGCTCGACCTTGATTATATAAATGTTGTCTTACCTTCCCCTCCATTTCATGTTGACCTTCTTGAGACGAATGGTCAGTTTTTGAATTTCTTTTTATGCCCAGTGCTTAGCATAGTGACTGGTCCACAGTAATGTCCATTGTCCATTGATGTCCATTGTCCATAAATGCTTACTGACCTACTAAACAAGGCTTCAAATCCTGCTTTGGATACCTACTATTTTGTGTGATTTTGGGCAAGTTACTTCTGTACTTCATGTTCCTCATCTTTAAAGGGAAAGGTTGAATTAGATATCTGCTGAGATCCTGCCCAGCTCTAGAACTATTATCTTTGATTGTATTATGATCTATCTTGCCATTTGAACCATAGATCTGATATATTGCTGACAGAAATTCTTCCCTAACTTTGGGACTCTTTCATCCCCTGACTAGTTGGAAGAGTTCTGTGAATATTCTTCTTCCTTCTAGCTTCCTATTCCTATATTCTACTTAACATATTGGCAAAAATTCACTATTCACTCTCTACATGCTATGTTCAGATCACTATGGTATACATCCTCCTCCACTAGGTTGAATTTGGACTGTCCTTGGACTGTCATAATTATAATAAATCTGAGTCCTTTTCATATTATCACTGGACTATGCACTTAGACCTACAAATTCATAGGATCAAAGAATTATAGACTTAATGCTGGGAGTGGATTAAGAAGTAATATCATCTAACTTATTCATTTCACTATTGTGGAAATGCCCAGAAAGGTTAGATTGATTTCAATTTATACAGGTAGTAACAGTGAACTTGCAAAGTTTACATTCTGTAATGGGCACATGGATATATTAGGAATTCACATTACATGGTAAATCATTATCAAATATGGAGTTTTTCTTGATACACATCCACACACATTTCTATCATTTCTATATTATAAATCTTCATGGATATCACACAAGTTTTGCAAACCAGAATTTTATCTATCTATCTATCTATCTATCTATCTATCTATCTATCTATCTACATATATAAATATTTAGATGAGTCTTGGTTTACTGTTTGCCATGTCACATAAGGTATATTCTCAATGTCATATCCCAGCTGTCCACAATGAAGCTACACAGTTTCTAATTCCTGATCAGTGCATCCTTGTAACATTTTTTTTTTCTTGCCTTGGGTTTGATTGCCATCCTTCAACTCACTGGTGAATCCTCTTGTCATCCATTCTTCTCACATGATTGGTCTAGTGAAGCTGAATTGAGAGAAACATTGCCTCTGTGCCTGAAGAGTAAGAATGCTACCCTGGACTACAATGTCAGAGATTTCATTCAGTTAGTTGATGGTAAAGCAGAGAAGAGCTTGTCATTTTTTCATATGAGTGACAGAGTGTAATAAAGACAAGTTGCCATAATATGGAAGCTTTGCACTAGAACTCTGAGCCAATGGGAACAAAAGGAAGGAAAAACAAGCAAAAAGAAAGTAGAGTTTTGAGTGACTGATTTTTAAAAGTATCCCCTTAGAGAATCTAGGCACCTTGAAACATCAGCTTGCTTTGAATGAAATCTAAAATTTTCAGTGTGTTAATTAAGATGGGACTTCTTTTTTCTGTTTTCTCCTTTGGAATACTGAGGTAATCAAATACTTTTGATAAGTTTTGCTTTTCAAATGTAATGGCAAGCAAAGTGGACTTTTTGTTATCTTTGCTTTGCCATGCTTCTCAGCACTAAGGAAACTTTGATTGAATCAGGAGTCTTTGATTACCTACTTATGTCAAGGGAAGGCCTAGTTCCACCTTCTGACCCTGAGCAAGCATTTAAGTCACAAAGAGCCCAAAGTCACATGGATTTGGGTCATATGGTTGTGACACCCTTTGAGCCTGAAGAAACGTATATAAACTCAGAGGTTAGCATTTTGCCTTTGGGGGCACAGTCATTGAAAGAGTGTTGGAGACGAGACTCTAGTTAGCCATTGCAGCAGTCCCCCAGCTTTGAAAACCCAGATGTTGGTGCTTCTCTCTCTGGTAACTGCGTATTGCTTGCACAGAGAGCTAGAAGCCTATCTATTGATTCATGTTTATTTGCTCTGTTTATATAATGTGTGCTTGTAATTTCTGTTCATATTCTCTCTGAAGTTCAGGGTGCTGGATTTCCTCCCCGAACTAAGTGAATGATATATGTATATTTGATTAAAATGAGATTGTAAACCCCTTAAAGTTGCTTTCCTTAGAAAAGTAGATCAAAGAACCTGTGCTAGCAGCCTTCCTGTGTGCTTTTGTAGTTGGTCTTTTACCCCCACATCAGCTGCTAGCAACATTGGTTCAGCCATGTTCCTAAAATCTTCAAGGTTACTGGCCCTCAGTTATGCATGTGATTGTATCAGTAAGGCAAGATTCATGACCTTGAAGATGATCATGAACATGCCTGTGTAGTTCAGAATCACAAAGTATAAGAAATTCTCTAAGCAGAAAGCAGGAGAAGTATAACATTTATTTAGACACCAGAGGATTAAATCCCAGAACCAATAACCCCAATTTGACATAGCAGTAATTGTATTCCAAAACCAGTAAGTACACCACAATGTAACAACAAGGAAATTATAACACAGTATTACAGCAAGGAGCAAAGTTATTCTGTAACCTTCCCCCCTGCTTGGGCCTTCCTGTAAGTACTCCTGAATCCCAACTGTCTGTTTGCCTACATTCTCTCCCCCCTCAATTCTCTGGTCTCCACAACTCTCTGGTTGCCACTCTCTGCTCTGCATTCTCTCTGCAGCTCTCTCTCTCATCTCTCTGTAGCTCTCCGAGTTCTGTAGCTCACTAGTCTGCAGATTCTCAGCTCTGTCCTCTCAGAGTTCCTACTTCTTCCCCTTGGGTTGAATTCTAATTCTAGTGGCTACCTTCTGGGTATACTCTTTTTAGGGCCCAAGGGCTTCACATCCAATCAGCAAAAGGGTGTAGGCCTGGGGCTTAGTACTTAGTAAGTAAAGAGTGTAGGCCTGGGGCTTAGCACTTAATAAGTAAAGGGTGCAGGCCTACCTACAAACAAACCTCTGATCAGCTTCCCTTAACTAGCCCCACCTGAGGCCTGTGGAGTGGTTGGGAAAGATGTTTTATTTCTGATTGGCATCACAGTGCTAGAGAAGTGTCAACTTTTAGAAGGTTCATTGTGACTGTATAATTGGTGCATTTGAATAAAGTATTCATTTTTCTCGTATTTGTTTTCTACTAACTGAAGTAATTCACTGACACTGTTAACTGGTTTTCATTCACTTGCTCATGGCATTTGATCTGAGAGTCTCAAATGGTAGGATTAGTCTTCACTCTTCAAAATCAAGCCTAGGGTATATTTTATTAATTCTTTCAATGGGAAAATTGGTTGAGCCAAGTTTGGTATAATTTATATGTTGGAAATTCTCTTTGGGGCTGAAATACAAATCAATGTTTCTTAGACAAATCATTATTTTTTTCCCTGATTTATCTTGTAGTAGACATTGTACCCTTAGATTAAATGTGACAAAATTAAAATTTTGCAATTTACTGTGCATTTTTAAGCCAATGTAATTTGAAGTTGTTATTTATGATGTTAAAACATTAATAAGCTCAGATTCTCAAAAGAAGGTAGATGTCTATGGTATAACTGAGGACAGCAAAGCTTCTTTATTGCTATGTAACTGTTGAGCTTACCCTACAAAGATGGATTATCTGGAATTATATTTACCATTTCAACATTATTTCATTTCTTAAAACCAGGCACCTGGTGTTTATTATCTGACATTTTATGAAGCTGACTTTGTGCAAAAGTGGATCCATCATGCAGGAACTATGCAGGCCTGTCATCCTTATTTTATATCACAGATGATTTTTAAAATATTGTTTGCAGTTCTCGTTATTCAGTTCAGTTAAATTCAACCCATGCTCATTAAACATGTATACTCTGTGTGTCACTATTGAAATCAAACATTAAAGGCATGATTGAAGAGAGTTATGGCTGAAGAATTATCAACTTCCTTAAACGATGAAGAATGTATATGTTTTGCCTAAGCTACCATCACACATCTGAAAACACCACACTTAAAAGGAGTCTCAGAAGTCATCTAGTTCTTAAACTGTCAGTCATGAACTCATATGGGGTCACAAAAAATTTGGCAACAGTAAAAGGTTTCTGAATGCAAAATGATGAAAAATTAATTAAAAATCAAACACATAATGAATCTGAGATGTTTCTGGCAGTGCTTGTTGTTGTTACAGAATGCAGTTTCACTGAAGCCTAGGTTCTGAACACAAAGCATGGGCACTTTGCACTGCACATACCCTCAGAGAATGTAACACCAAGGAATGCTGCCAAAACATGAAAAGGGATTTTGAGTGGAACGAGTTTAAGAAACCCTCATTCTAGTTCAACCCACACCTGAACAGGAATTATCTCTATAATAACTCTATTATCTAACCTCCATTTGAAAATCTCCTGCAATGAGTTACCCATTATGTCTCAAAGCTGCCTTTTCTATTTTGAGGCAGGTTAAATGATTAGTAATTGTTCCTTAATCAAGCTGAAATCTCTGTGTCTCCTAATTATGTTCTCTGCAGCCAAGTAGAATGTCTAGTCCTTCATCCATGCATTTGACTTAGTCTTCTAATCTCACTCCCTTTAAGCAATTCTCAAGTAGCATTGTCTCTAGTAACTCAGTCACAGTGTCCTTCCTCTGTTGGAGATAAATTCTAACCAGAATATAAATAAGAAAGAAGTTAAGGCAAAGAATAGAATCTTAGAAAATTTAGGTATGATAGACCTCTAGAGAAAACTGAATAGGAAATAGAAAAGAGCATAAAAGCAGTAATATAAAATATACCCTTTTCAGACTGAAATGCATTAGAAATTGCATTAAAATATGACATGTTCATGTATTATTAAAAATTAATTGGAAACTAAATAATCTAATCCTGAAGAATGAATGAGTTAAAGAACAAATAATTTCATTAAAAAGAATTACAACAATGAGACAAAATAACAATAATTGTGGGATGCCACCAAAGCAATATGTAAGTAAAAATTTATATCTCTAAATATGTACATCATTAAAAGTGAAAATGTAGATCATTGAAATGGCCATGCTACAAAAAAAAAGCCTGGAAAAAGAAAAATTTAAAATCCAAAATTAAGGATTAATTTGGAAATCCTGAAAAATCAAAGGAGAGATGAATAAAGCTGAAATTAAAACACAATTGAACTAATAAAACTGGAACTAATAAAAAAAATTAGAACTAATAAAACTAGAAGCTAGTTTCATGAAAAAACCCAAAAAAGTAAACACGATTAATTAGATTTTTTAAAAGAAAAAAACCCTATTTACCAATATGAAAAATGAAAGTGGTGAATGTATTGCAATGAATATGAAAGCAAAGTAGTTAGTAGCAGTTATTTTGCTCAATTATATGTCAGTAAAATTGACAATTTAAGTGAAATGGATAAATATTTACAAAATATACAAATTACCTAGATTAACAAAGAAGGAAATAGGCTACTTAAGTAGCCCTACTTTAAAAGAGAACAGGGGGAAGCTAGGTGGTACAGTGAATAGAGCACTGGTCCTGGAATCAGGAAGACCTGAATTAAAATCCAGCCTCAGACACATGACACCTACTTGCCATGTGATGTTGGGCAAGTCACTTAACCCCAATTGTCTCATTTGCCCCCTGCAAAAAGAAAAAGAACAGGACATAAATAAGCTCCCTAAAAAAATCTCCAGGATCAGAAGGATTTTCAAGTGAATTTTACCAAACATTTAAAGAATATTATTGCCAATAATATATAAACTATTTGATAAAATTGGCAAAGAGTCCTACTAAATTCCTTTATGACACAAATATTGTTTTAATACCTAAACCAGATAGAGGAAAAACAGAAAGGAAACTATAAATTAATTTCTTTAATGAACATTGATGCAAACATTTTCAAAAAAATGCTAGCTAGGTGTTTACAGCAATGTATCACAAATGTCATATACTGTGACCAGATGGGATGTATAACAGGAATGCAGGGCTGATTCAATATTGGGAAAGCAATCATAATAACTGACTATATCAGTAACAAAAATAACAAAAATTGTATGATTATACCAATACATGCAAAAAGAGATTTTGATAAAATTTAATGCCCATTCCTATTAAAAATATTAGAAAATAAAAGACTCAATGGAAACTTTCTTAAAATGATAAGTAGTGTGAACTAAAACCAAGAACAACCGTTATCTTTCATGGGGATAAGCCTTCCCAATGAGATCAGTGATGAAGCAAGAATGTTCCGTTTCACCACTGCTATTCAACATTGCATTAGAAATGCTAGCTATAGCAATAAGACAAGAAAAAATTGGAAGACTAAAAATTGACAATGAGAAAACAAAACTATCACTTTTTGTTGTTGATGATGGTATACCTAGAGAAACACAGAGAATCAACTATAAAAAACTATTTGACACAATTGTGAACGTTTAACAAAGTTTCAGGACATAAAATAAACCCACACAAATCATCATCATTTCTATACTACCAATAAAACCCAGCAGGAAAATAAAGAGATCCATTTGAAATAACTGCAAACAATATGAAATATTGGGAATCTATCTGCAAAGACAAACCCAGTGACTCTTTGAACAGAATTGCAAAAGATTCTTCATACAAATAGAAATCTAAATAATTGGAGAATTATTAATTGCTCATAAGTAAGTCAAGTCAAAATAATAAAATTGATAATTCTACCAAGTTAATTGCTCATTTAGTACCATACCAATCAAGCTAATGAAAAATTACTTTATAGAGCTAGGAAAAATAATAATAAAACTCATTTGGAAGAACAAAAGATTAAGAACATCAAGGGGATCAATCAAAAAATATGTAGGAAGGCACCCTAGTCCTACCAAATTTCAAACTATATTGCAAAGTGATCATCATGAAGACAATCTGGTATTGGCTAAGAAATAGAGTCATGAATCTGTGAAGTAGATTAGGTTTATAATATACATCAGTAATTGCCTATAGTAATCTAGTGTTTGATAAATCCAAAGATCCAAGATTTTGGTGTAAGAACTCACAATTCAAGAAAAAATGCTAGGAAAAATAGAAAGAAGTTAGGAAGAAATTAGGCAAAGACCAACATCTCACATCATATACCAAGATAAGGTCAAAATTGACAAATGATTTAGAAAAGGTGATAGCAAAAGTAAATTGGGGGAGTATCGGAAAACCTATCTGTCAGATCCATAGATAAGAGAAGAGTTTATGACCAAACAACATATAAAGAGATCACAGGAGGTAATGGATGATTTTGATGTCATGAAATTAAAAAGGTTTTGCACAAACAAAACCAATGTAGCCAAAATTAAAAGGAAAACAGGAAAGTAGGAAAAATTACAGCAAATTTCTCTAATAAAGGTCTCATTTCTCAAATATATAGGGAACTGAGCCAAATTTACAAATATAAGAGCCATTCCCCAACTGATAGATGGTCAAAGGATAGTAAAAGGGAGTGTTCAGAAGGAGAAATCAAAGGTAGCAACAATAAAATAAAAAATGCTCTTGATCACTTTTGATTAGAAAAAAAATGCAAATTTAAACAACCTCATACCTTCCAGATTGATTAACATGATAGAAAAGGAAAGATACTGGAAGTCGTGGGAAAAAAATTGGGAGACTAATGCGCTGTTTGTGTAGTTGTGAACTATTCCAACCATTCTGGAGAACAATTTGGAACGGTGACTGAATGGCTATAAAACTGTGCAAACCCCTTGACACAGCAACACTAGATATTTATAGCAAACAGATCAAATAAAGTGGAAAAAGGCCATATTTGTTCAAAAAAATATTTATAGCAGCTTCTGGTGGTGGCAAAGAATTGGAAATTGAGGGGATGCCCATCAATTGGGAAATGGCTGAACAAGTTGTGGAATATGGTTGTGATTGAGTACTATTGTGCTCTAAGAAATAACAATATGACATTTCAAAGGTATGAAATTATTAAGCCATATTAAGAAGTTAGTACCTGAACATTGGACTATGTTTTTATGATATCACATAAATAGTTCATATCATATTGCTTGCATTCTCAATGTGTGAAGGATGGATGCAGGGAAAGGAAAGGATTTAGACCTCAAATTTTTTTTTAAAAATGGATGTTAAAAAAAATTAAAAAATAGTATTTCCACTATGTTATGGGAATGCTTGATTTGTTTCTTAAGTTGAAAATAAAATAAATAAAATGTTAAAAATAGGCAAGTAGTTTAAAAATAGCAACTACTTTGATTTTGGCAGAGAAAAAGATACTGCCAATGTCTGGATAATTATCACATAATTTTTGGATTTGTTTCCTGTGCTTTTCTATTTCCTTTTTCTGTTCAGATGGGCTGTAGTATATGTTAAATACTCTGAATCTTGTCTTTTCTCCTGTAGCCCCATATGTCCCCAGCCCCTCACCTTAAGGACCTGGATTCTTCTTTGCTGAGAAAACTCATCAACTCCTAATCCTTTCCCTTCCTTCTCAAAACCTTATTGACATTATCCCTTATGCTCTCCTCCTTTCCCCTAGGCACTCACTGTGAAATGATCTTTCTCCAAGTCCAGACTGACCCTTAAATATATGTCCTTGATCTAAACTTCTTCTGTCTTTTCAGCAGATTGCCCCATCAAACAACTCCCATGCCTAATCTTTAATCTCTCTAAATATATTGGTTCCTTTTCTATTGCTTTCAAATTTATATCTGTCTCTGCTGAGTAAAAAAATAAAGTAAACAAAAAGTCTTTACCTTACTACCACTGAAGCCATCATCTTACGTCTCTCCCTTTTCCATACTAATTCTTAGAAAAAAAAAACTCTTTATACTTACTGTCTCCATTTTCTCTTCATTTGCTTACTCCCCATCATTTCATAATTTGACTTCCAAACTTATCATTCAATTGAGATTTTCCTCTCCATAGTTATTAATGATCCCTTGGTTGTCAAAACTGATGGTCTTTTCTAAATGCTCAGCCTTCTTGACCTTTCTGCTTGCTTCATTTTATAAAATTGTCCACAATCCCCTCCTGACTAATCTCTTATCTCTGTTTTCTGACACTATTTTCTCTTGGTTCTCCTTTTACTTATTTGTTCTCTTCTTATTTTCTTTGCTGTCTCATCATCCATATCATGCCTTTTCATTGTGGTATTATCCAAGACTCTGTCCAGGGCCTTTCTCCTATTCTTTGTCTATGCCCTCTTTCAGTAATTCCAAAAGTCATAGATAAGGTATTATATTTAGGTTTATGATTCACAGATCTATATACTGGTCTCTTTCCTGGGTTTCAAACTCATAGCATGGAGCACCTATTGAACCTTTAAAACTGAGTTATCCTGCAGACATCTTGAATTCACCATATCCAATGGAGAGTTCGTTAACTCAATAGATATTGAATATCCATCTTTCAAACACCTCTACTTCTATATAAGGCCTACCATTTTTGAGGCTACTAAGTTTAAAACATAAGTAGTATCCCTGTCTTTCCTCTCTCCCATTCCCAATATAGCCAGTCTATTTTCAAATCATAGCATTTCTACCTCTACAACAGCCCTTCTCTCTCCTCACACAGTTAATATCTTAGTTCAGACCTTTATTATCTCTCACTTTAACTCTTTCGATGGCCTCAAAAGTTGTTTTTCTCAAGTCTTTTCTATTCCATTCTATCCTCCACACAGCTACAGAAGTGATTTTCCTTAAAAACAGATCAGATTGTGTCACCACCTTATTCAATAAATTCCAGTAACTCCCTATTTACACTAAGATCAAACACAAAATCCTCAGTTTTGCCTTTAACAACTTTCACAGCAAGATCAACATATTCTCCAGAATCATGAATTACTCTCCTTTTTGTATTCTGTGGTTGCCACACATATATATCTCCTCTCATATATATCTACTCTTTAGACTGCTTTCCAGGCTTTCTTCCTCATACAGTTCTTCTCATCAATCAAGATCTTGTTCATTGATTATCTACTACATGAAGCATTTCCTTTTGCAACCTAGATCCTACTGCTATCTTTCTCTATCTCGTATTTGTTCTATATTTCTTTCAATTTTCAGCACACACACACACACACACACACACACACACACACACACATACCACGTTGTCTCCTCCAATAGAGTGTAACCTCCATAGAAATCACTATGGTTCTATGTGTTTATATCTGCCTCCCTACTGATGAGTACAGTGTGAGGCTCATAATAGGTACTGAACAAAAGTTTTTTGATTGGTTGATGACAAAAATCACTTTTACTTTCCCGTAGATTGATGTTCACCCAAAATGCACTCCACTAGGTTTTCCTCTTCTGAATCCTCCAAAGTATACAAAGCTATGTCCACCCATTTTTAACCTATCCTATTTAGTAAACCCATCCAGATCCATATTTCATATATGAGTTTCATTCCACCAAGTTTCACTGAAACCTATGAATTGAAATTTGCAGAAAAAGAAAGTTTTTCAGGATATCCTGTTATGTTCAATATTCTCAGAAGCCTAGGAAGTATATAAAACATTTAACG
>CM053622.1:254669770-254691786 GCA_028646595.1 Phalanger gymnotis | reverse complement strand
TTTTTTGATTGGTTGATGACAAAAATCACTTTTACTTTCCCGTAGATTGATGTTCACCCAAAATGCACTCCACTAGGTTTTCCTCTTCTGAATCCTCCAAAGTATACAAAGCTATGTCCACCCATTTTTAACCTATCCTATTTAGTAAACCCATCCAGATCCATATTTCATATATGAGTTTCATTCCACCAAGTTTCACCGAAACCTATGAATTGAAATTTGCAGAAAAAGAAAGTTTTTCAGGATATCCTGTTATGTTCAATATTCTCAGAAGCCTAGGAAGTATATAAAACATTTAACAAAGATTGCGATATAAAACACATCTTTCTATATCACACCCAGCAGATTAGCAGAGATAACAAATAGGAAGATTCAATGCTGGAAGGCCCTTAAAAGAAAGGAACTCTTATGCATTGTTGATTAAGTTGTGAAGCGATCCAACTATTTCAGAAAATAATTGAGAATTAGCCAAAGAATGTCTAAAATGTTTATACTCTTTGACAAAAGATCCCACTGATAGAGAAATTCTCCAGAGGTCAAAGACAAAAAGAGAGACCCAACATACCAAAAAATATTTGTAGTGGCATTTTTTGTAGTAGCAAAGAATTGAAAACAAAGTAGATATCCTTCAAATGGTGAGGGGCTAAGCAAATTATCATATGGTATAGTATGGCTAGATGGCTAGATAGATAAATAGATAGATAGATAGATAGATAGATAGATAGATAGATAGATAGATATAGTATTAGGCCAAAAGAGATAATAAATATGAGGAATACAGGAAAAATACAGGAAAGTTAATGAACTACCACAAAGTGAAGTGTGAAGACCCAGGAAAACCATATACAATAATTGGAACACTGTATATGGAAAGGAAAAAAAGAACTGAATATTGTATAATTATAATGACTAAGCTTAAAATAATAAGCAAAAGATGCAAGAATAAACCTTCCTCCACTATTTTGTAGAGACATAAGACTATTGAGTGGGTGGGATGGATGTGAAATCATATGTATAATACACACACACACACGCACATGTATATATATACATATATATATACGCGTATATATGTATATATATAGTCTGCCTCAGATGATGATTACTAATTAGTTTTGTCTAACTTTTTATAATTAATGAATTTGGGGGGGTTATAGGTGTTGGTTCTCAGGGTATGGAGTCAGGAAAGTTATTTTTGGAAATACAGGTGACGTAAAAACAAAAGAAAACAGTCAACTTTTAAAAGATTCAGTAATTAAATTGTGAACCCTTCACTGACTAGAAAATGTTGTTATTCAAAATGATAAATTGCTAAGGCTTCTGGATGATCTAGGTTTTACTTTACTTGCTTTCCCCTGCCTCTCAAAACCCTATGCAGTTCACTCCTTGCCAATCTTCCTATTTGTTATACTATAGAGACCATCCAAGTTCATTTATTCAAGCCAAATATTTGTATTTGTTACTCTTTAGAGACCACCTGAGTTTGTTTGCTGTCTTACTCTAGTGACATAAGAATTAGTTAATGGTATTTGATGGTTTAGTAGGGAAGGCAAGTGTTCCACTGATAAGGGAAGGCATGACCAACCCAAAATTTTTATACTGGATAAATTGTGGTGGTCTAGTGATTTTTGGACTATAAAGTTCAAAATTCTTATTTGTTGAGCATTTGTAGAGCTTGACATAAAAGCTCAGAAATATATTATTTTTTTTATTAATTATGATTATCATTAAGAGAAGAAAAATTCCCTTGATAAACATGATTGGGGAAAGATTTGTTAATTGTAGACTTAGTTATGTTTTATCAGCAGCTCACATTAAAAATTAATAACATTTATTTCCTAGGGAAGGAAGTAATAGTATCATTGTGATTAATCATGCATATATTCTAAATAATTTAAAATATACTGATAATATTATCACTAAAATATGTAAGCATTCATCTGGCAGATAGTTATAGATCCTTTCTGCAAGATGCAAATGATAAGGTTCATTTAGGATATGTTGCTCTGGTTTCCGACATATAATTTTATTTTAAAGATTTTGCCATTAGGTTTAAATGGGGTCATTTAAGATGAATCTAGGTTATTTTCAGGGATTATTTTCATTCCTGCTATTATTTGGTTATTGATGGATAACTAACATAACATAGGATAATCATCTGAGAATTGAAGAATATTAGCATTGAAATTTTAACTGTGTATTTATCAAAAATAGAAAATTCACATCCTCATTCTATCATTTTACAAATACAAGAAGAGAAAAATTAACATTACTATTCTGTGTTTTTTGAAGGGGCTAAGCCTTGAGCTATTGCTGGTGGCATAGTACTTTTCTTTTAGGCATAAGTGGTGGGTGACTAGAGGCAAGTTGAGAAGTTTAGAGACAAATTACTGTCTGATTGAAAGTCCATCTCTTATAGCTATGGACTGTTGGAGGAAAATAAAAGATAGGCCTGTGCAATTCAATTAAATTCAAGGAAACAAATATAAAGCAGACTGCATTAGAACACAGGACAGATACAAAGTTCATACAATACAGAGCCTCTAAGCTAATGGAGTTTATCATAATGGAGGGAGAATTCATAAATTGTTAAATAAATTTAACATAAAATATAAAGTGCAGGAATTAGATAGTATAGGAAGAATATTTATGTTGACAACACTGAACTGAAATTTTCCTGGACAGCAAGATTATTGTTATTGTTTTTCAGTTCTCAAAAGGAACCAATGACATCAGGAGGGTGATACCTTGATTTGCAAGTGAATTGAATTTAAGTGAGTCAGGGTTGTGCAAAGTCATCAGCCTCATTCTATTCTCCAGGATCATCTTAGTCTAGTGGCAAGACATGGGTCAGTCCTGATTTCAGATGCAGTGGGAGACCTTGGCCTTTTTAAGCTAAAGTCTTTCTCAGGTCTCAGTTTGTCTTGGGTTGTCTGAGGCAATACCCATTCAGCGATTTAAGCCTAAGTAAGTAGGACAGCAAGAGGTAGGAAATCATAAAAAAGCCAGCCTCTTTCTTGAGGTTCTCAGTATATGACATTGCCTTGGCATCAAGTGCCAGATCAATCTAAGTCCTATACAAAGAAGGAAAATAATGTCCAACTGTATTTATGAGTGAAATTTTGACCCATACTTCACGTTACTTTTATCTTCTTGTATATGTTGTGGTATGGAGAAACCTAGGAATATTGGGGCATGGGGCATTATTATCTGGAAAGAATTTGCAGACTCAATCCATCTTCAAGTCAAGACGCAAAACATTATGTATGCTATAAAGTGGGTTGGGCTCCTTACAGAACTCACAACCTAATAGAGGTTAAGCAAAAGCTTTTATGAGGAAAGGTCAGAGCATGTTATGGCAACTATGTGAATTGGGTGGTACAGGGGGGAATCAAGGAGTAGTCAGTTCTTAAAGGAGCATAGTTTCTGTACCTTGTGCACAGGCATAACACCCAGAATTCACTGCTAGAAACTCCAGAAGGGAGGCTTCTAAGGGGTGTGTTTTTAGGTCTGTTACATCAATAAGTCAACTAGTAGTCATGGCTATCCTGTTTGCAGTCAAGGTCCTATTTACACCAAATATCCTTGGGAGTTGATGTCAATAACTTAACCTCTGGATTTTATAAAGTGACTGTGGAAGTCAGTACAGGGTAATTCTGTTTGTACAAAGAAGTTCTACAGAGTCAGCTTGTTTCTGTAGCAAGAAGGAATAGTTTTCTCACTGGGGCCCACTCATGGGTTACTTCTAGAGACCTGGTCCTTAACTGGTGTCCAATCACTCCATCAGATGCACATACAAATAGCAAGGCACCCTTTTCAATACTAAGTATCAAGGCTGACACATCAACAACAAAAAATTGCAGACTAATAGATCAAACGAGACGTTTGTACATCACTTAGCACAATGTCTGACACATAGTAGGCACTTTAAAAAAAGTTTGTTCCCTTCCCTTCCCACGAACATCTTTCTCTAATAGAAGATAAGCAACTTGAGGTTAAGGACTCTGTCTCTGTCTGTCTGTCTGTCTCTTTCTCTTTCTCTCCTCTTCTCTCCCCCCTCCCCCCCACTGTATCTTAGCATAAAGCTTGTCTCATAGTAGGTGCTTAGTAAGTACTTGTTGATTTGAAGCAAACAGTATGGTCATTTACATAGCTTTTAACAGGCTGTATCATATGTTACCCTCCCTCTCACTAAGTCTAACTAGTTTCGTTCACAACCATATATAATCTGTGTTGGTCCTGTTAATGAATGGTATATTAAAAAAAAAAAAGAAGAGGAAGAACAAGAAAAGTTTCCACTGTTGGAGAAAATTAAATCTTTTTCAGCATCTCTTACTTCTTCTTTATGTGTCCTTTTTGCCTTTCATTTTGTTCTTTATTCCTGTTTATGCATTAGATGCCTTGAAGATTATCCTGATTAGAATAGTTCCAGGCACATATTGGGTATTTAATAAATGTTTATTGACTGAGTGTCTGACTGAATCTATTAAAACATCTTTCCTTAAAAGATCCAATACCTCCTTACTATAAAATTCATTTTACACACACACACACACACACACACACACACACCCCACATTCCTAAATTCTTTTCCTGTTGCCTGATCATGATATGGTGATGATATTTTCTTTTCTAAGCTAAGAAAACAGAACACAAGGTTTTGTAGCTTTTACTAGGCTGAAAATGTTTTGAGTATGGGCCTGGATATAGAACTTGTGTCTGTTATCCAAAGACTAACCTTGCTAAGTGGAGTTCTTCTCCAATTTGCAAACTAGTTAAATACCTTTTTAGGCTCCAGTAATTCTCAAAGCACTCAAGTTATGACAATCTGCATTGGAGCACATATTAGTCATACCTGTGTGCTCCATGCCTATGGGTTTCATAGTGGGGATTAAGAAGTGCTGATCTGAGCTTTTTGAGTGGATTAAAGAGATGACCAAAGATTAATTGGTACCTCAGTTTAAGTTCAATAGACCCATGTCCAAAAATATTTCTGAGGCTTCATTTTCTTCAATTCAAAGGAACCATAATGAGGTAATGGAGAACTACCCTCACATAGGGAATAGATTAGTGATCCCTCTGCCCCATAGTCTGATGATAATAGGCAATAGCAAGGTATCTTTGGTCTGTTTTCATATTCTCTTCATTTTACATGCTGGAACCTAGTTTTCTTTGAAATTGTTCTGTGGTTTCATTCAAGTAAGTAATACTCATAGTGGCCCAACACTTAGAGCTGCTTCCTAGCTTCCAGGCAGATTCCCAGTAGACACTAAAGTCAATGACATTTTTAATGAAAGTGCTAAAGTTTTCAGTTCAAAAAAACCAATCTGACCATAGGATTGGGAATAGGTTTGGAACTGGTAGCTATTTTTTAAAATAAAGTAGTTGCTGCTAACAGTTATCTTCTGGGCAGATATAAATTTATACTGAATGAAAATGGTCATTCCTATAACTTGCTTAAATATAATTAATTTCCTGACTATGTAGCAAGAGGGCCAGTATATCAGATCTATTGACACCACAGCTATTTTATTAGGCTCTTGTAAACAACAGCCCGGATCAAATCAAAAGGTGGTGGGAAATAAACACTAATAACTAATTCTTTACTGTTTTCATTTCAGTCTTCCTTTCTGCCAATATCAGGGTAGTGTGTGTGTGTGTGTGTGTGTGTGTGTGTGTGTGTGTGTGTGTGTGTGTGTGTGTGTTTTAACCTCAACTGGCTCCCCCTTAAGGGGACAGTATAGCCTCTACAGTGGCTGTAGATGTAAAGTGAACCAGGTGTAAATTTTTTTTGGTAACTGGATGAAGATCAAAGCTCAAGTATTTTGGAATATATAGGAACAAAACAAAGGGATAACTGATTAGTGTCTTTTTTTCTTCCTCTCTTTTCTCTTCCTCTATGTCATCCCCTCCTCTCTTCCTTCCCTGAAAAATCTGGAGGCATTAGCAACAATTGTATTTACCATCCTTTGAGAAGTTAGAAGTCATTTAGCACTCCTTGGTCTCTCCTTCAGTCTTTTCTCTCCATTATATCTGAAATCCCATGCTACAGGTTATAGATTTCCTTGCACATGCTCCACATCTATCCATCTTTTTTTAAGTCTTATTTTCTTGTTAGTTTTTTGATGTATCTCAAAGCTCTTAGGTCTTATAACCTTCCATCAACCAAGTTGGTTGTAGTCCAAGGAAACTACTAGATGGGATAATAAAACGCAAGATCTGGAATTAGAAAGACCCAAGTTAAAATCCTGCTTCAGAAACTTAGTAGTTTTGTGACTGCACAAGTCCCTTTACCTCTTTCAGCCTCGGTTTTCTCATCTCTAAAATGAGGATAAAAATAGTACCTGTTTCATAAAGTCATTGTAAGGATCCATTGACCTTAGAAAAGCCCTGGTAAACAAAGCAGTATATGGATAATAGCTATAATGATTATCATTATTTATAATTGACATATCTTCCTTATAGGGACATGTATGTGACTTAATATTAAGAATTTAATACTGAAGGAACATTTATCTCTAGAAAATATTTTTATATATTTGCATGGAGATATTAAACCAGAGTTTCTACAGAATTCTCTAAATGTGATCTACAAAATGTCTACCTTTAATAATAATTGTTTTACCTGTGTCCTTTTATTTTAGTCTTGCAGCATACTTTGAGGTAGATGATGAAGGAATTATTATCTTCATGATAAAAATGAGGAAATTGGGTTTTAAGAAAATTAAATTATTTCCTCATGGTCATACAGTTAGTACATTTCAGAAGTGGGATTTGAACCCAAGAGTACTTGACTGCAAAGTCAGTACTCTGTATGTTATATTGACTATTTGTATATGCAATCCAAACTGTAAAAGGTACTATGTTTCCAGTTGGAGATGATGGTTAGCATTTAGCAGACCCACATCAAAAGGCAAGTTTGGGAAACCATCGGCTGGAATAGTACTGGTAACATTGGAAGGCCATCTCCAGTCATCCTGATCTATATCTCACCAATGGACTCAGATGGCTTTGGAGGAGAAAATAAGGCTGATCACTTTGCACAGCCCTCTCTCACTTAAATCTAATTCACTTGCATGTCATGGTCCCCTTCTAGGACAAAGGGCAAACACAACTAATAACATTGAAATTCCAATAATTATTGTTGCATCCTCAATTTTTTCCATAAAGTTTCTGTTCCTAAAACCTATGATTATTTATATGTAGGTAACTCAAATTCAAACCACAGTATTATTAGTGTCAGTACCAAGTGTAGCATTTTCCTATTTGTGCCCAATCATGTTCATTGGGCGAAATAATAGTTTACTGATGGTTGTGACCCATTTGTGTAATAAGTATCCTGATTAGGGGAAGAAACAAGGGGAGGAACCAAGATGACAGAGCAAAAGGAAGCAGTGGACACTCCTCCACAAACTCCTTTAAACGTATCTAGAAAACTCACCAGACTGAATCCTAATGGGGAAATCCAGGAAAAAAAATCATAGTGAGTCATTTGTTCAGCCCAATAGAGCATAGGGAAACAAACAGGGAGGTCTGTGGATACTAGGGTAAGGTCTGGAGCCCACTGTGCAGAGCACTCCAGTGACTAGGGAAAGGCTACAGTGCAAAAGTGCAAGAGAGAGTCCCAGGTCATACCAAGGCTGCACTGGAACTGTAACTGGGCAGAACAATGGGGACAGGTGCCAAATGGCAGTTTTGTTGCCCACTGCTCAGTTCTGGGTTACAGATCCAGGGCAGAGTATGAAGAGGATGGGGTGGTGGTCTCTGGGCAGTGTACTGAGAAAGGAGGAACATCAGAAGCCAGCAACACCTATGTGGCCCAAGTTCAAAGCAGGTTCTGACTTCCAGATATCTAATCAATATGTAAAGGAATAAATACCATGTCAAAGGGAAGTCTATACTCAACCAACTGAGCTTTATGGCTGGCTGATGGGGGCATAGTCCAGCAACAGTGTACTCTGGTACAACCTAAAACTCAGGTCAGGAAATTGGAAGCTCAGATCAGAGGGGCAGCAATCAGACTTTTCCTTGAATCAGATTATTTAGGAGCATTAAAAACTCACAGGTCTTCAGCATGTCCCTGAGATCCTGGAAAAAACACAACACTCAATAAGAGAGCTGCAACAGGACCAACCCAGTACTTCCCTCTAGAAGTGCAATACAGCCCAACCTTGGCATTGAATCTAAAGTCAGGAATTAGTCTGGAAGAATGGAAAAACAAGAAAAAAACCCCACTATAATGAACTATTGTGGGAACCAGGACACATAAGACACAAACGGAGAAGAGAATGACATTTATAAGTAAATCTTCTGAGAAAAATAGATCAGTTGTAAACTAAATTATGATTACTGAAAAGATTAAGGAAGAGTTTAATTAAAACAAGACCTAAAATAGTTTTGTAAAGGGAATGAGAGCACTTTTGGGAAAAAAATGGAAAAGAAATGAAAGCTATGAAGGAAATAATTGGAAATGTAATTAACAGTTTGGCACAAGTTACAAAACTTTACCCAAGCAATAAATTCACTGAAAATAAGAATGGATGAAACAGAAGCCAGTGACTTCATGATATAACAAGAAATATTAAAACAAAGTCAGAAGGCTGAAAAAATAGAAAAAAAAAACAAGGTGTTTCACAACCAAAATCTTATGACAACATATGAAACAGATTGAGAAAAAGCATAAGTAAGGCAATAAACATAATATCAATGACAATCATGAATATGCCTCCGTAATTCTGTATCACAAGGTATGAAAGACTCTCCATAAAGAAGGTAAAAGAAGTATAACATTTATTCAGACACCAAAAAAATCATATCCCATAGCCAAATGTTCAGCTCCCACAGACAGTCAGCCCACTTTAGCACAACAGCAAGGAACTTAAAACATCATATAAGAGCCTGAAGCCTGGCTACCCCAAAACTTCTCATATCCCCTGCTGGGGTCTTCTCCAAAACAAACTCCCAGCACAGCTAAGTCAGCCTGTTCAGTTCTAACAATCATGAGGGCAGTCATTACCAACAATAGCATCTCTCTCTCTCTCTCAGCATTTTCCTGTGACATAACTTCCTTTTCCTGTCAGGAAGCTCCTTCTACCATGTAACTTAGTCTTCCTGTGATGTAAGCAGGTCACACGGCCTATTAATGGGTCAGAAAGATCTTCAAATCTAATTGCTACTATGCCCCCCCAATGCCTAGATACCATATTTCAAGAAATATTAATATTTAGAATCAGAGGTCAAATCAGAAATAGAAAAGGTTCACTGGTCACTTCCTAAAAGAAAGATCCAAATGAAAAGTCCCAGGAATGTCATAGAAAAAAATCCAGAGTTTTCAGGCCAAAGAAAAAAAATACTGCATGAAGGCAGAACAAAAGAATTCAAGTACTGAGGAGACACAATCAGAATCACAGTACCATCATTACAAAGAAGTCAAGAACATGAAGTATGCTATTCTAGAGAGTAAAATTTGCAGGATTACAAGCAAGAGTAAATTTTCCAGCAAAACTTAGTATAATACTACAGAGGAAAAATTGATGAAATAAAAGACTTTCAAGCATTCCTGATAAAAAGAGAACTTTAGAGAAACTTTGAAGTTCAAACACAAGGGAGAAGAGAAACATAAAAAGGTAAACCTGAAACAACAGTGATAAGGAACTACACAAAGATACATGACTTATATGAAAAAATGGAGAGATGATTCATATAATTCCTGAACCTTATCATCATTAGTGGTTCAAAGAGAGAATCCAATAAGACTAGGCCTGGGAGTGGTTTGGTTTAGTCTTTATCATCTTAAGAAAAGAAGGGAAAGATTGGGGAAGAGAAATACACTTGGTGGGGGGAGGGAAAGGAAGGATACAAAAAATTATCTCATAATCATGATATATAAGGAAACATCTATACAATAAAGTAAAGGTAATTGGGAATAGTGCCTGACGTTTGAATCTCACTCTCACCTGAACTGGTCAAAAGAAAGAAGAATACAGACACATAGTAGGGTGCAGAAATGCTTTTCGCTTCAAAAAGAAATAGGAAGTAAGAGGGAAAAGGAGGAGAAGAGGGAATTATACAGAGGGTAGATTAATAGAAGGATTAGTCCTAAGCAAAACAAACTCTCAGCATTTTAAAAAAATGTCCAAGAGTCTGAGGGGGTGCCCATAAATTGGGAACAGAAGAACAAGTTATGGTATATAAATGTGATAGAATCTGTTGAACTCTTATTAGTATAATGACCAAACAAGATTCCAGATGACTTATGATGAAACATGCAACCTACTTCCTGATAGAGGTGAAAGACTCATAATGCAAATGAGACAAATTTTCTTAGACATTACCAATGTGGAAATTTGTTTTAATGCTCTATTTTTGTAATAGGTTTTATTTTTCTTGTGTTCTCAATTGGGGAAAGGTAGAATGGTGAGAAGGTGGATCTTTGCTGATTAAAATAGAGAAGATATTTGTTTTAAAAGCTCCCTACTTTATAGAGTTTGACTGGCTTTGCTAAAATTACAAGAAACATGTAGGTCAACTAAAAACAATCAGGAAGGTTGGCTCTTATTTCAGGTAAGTAGAATAAGAACCTTAGAAACAACTTGTTCTGCTATGTTTTAAAAATACAAATGCTCCAAAATTATTCCTCTCTAAATGATCCACTGCTGCTTTAATATTTTGGGGTTAATATTTTTATTTTTATACCTATACATGTGATTCATAGATGCTGCTCCCACATAGAATAGAATCACATAATCCAATCAAGCAAAATAGTATTCATATTTAGAGAGATCAGGTATAATTATCTTGATTAAATCCAGCTAAACTGAATTAATAAATTTCAAAGCAACTAATAAAGTATCTTGCTACATACAGGTATATTTCTTACTAGATTCCTGTGTTGCTAACTTCACTCTTCCAGTCTCTAAAAACTTGTTCATGACTTTAGTGAAAGACTTGCTTTTTCTTTTAATCTCATCTTTCTTGATTTCTCTTTCCTTTTATCTGTATTTGCTCTTTTTTTCTTACAAGCTCTTCTGCCTACCTTTCTCTCAAATAGGTCATTCATCCATTCTTTAGGTTTTCTTTACCAAGTCACATGACTTCACAACTATCTTGGTCAAGATAATGGATTCCTAACCCTATGTCTGGGAACTTTTTATTTATTCTTTTACCATTATTGGTATCCATAGTGGAATATAATTGATTTCCTTGGAATCCTTACACATTCAAACATCTAATTCTAATGAAGCTAGAGTACCATGGCTTATCTCCCCCCAAACCAGGCTGGTTTGATCTCCTTCTAAGGCTTCTCAAGTACCCTGAAGGGTTTGGGTCTGTGTCTTTTCTACTGTTCTCTATTGCTATGAATTTGATATTCCACCCCATCCCTGCTATGTTCTTCCATTTTTTAAGGCCTCAGTTACTAGCATTCCAGTCGTGTTTAGCCATTTAGCATTGGATAGCTTTTATAAAGTCATACTTCAATGATACAGCAATTACAGACATGCAAAAACTTTCTCCCACAACTTGGCAACATGTAATACCCCCAATAAAGCCTAAGAACTTTTTAGAGAATGGTGGAGAATTTCCTTCAAAACTTTTCAATTAATAAATTATCTCAATTTCTTTATCATATTGGTCCCAAGTTCATTACTGAAAATGACATCACCACTTGATGAGATCTTAGAGTGGAGCGGGAACCCCAAGTTCACTTCTAAAAATACCTCATTTATCTTCAGGGCATTGATGCTGAACTACTTGTAAAAATTGGCCTGGAATCTGACTACCAGATTTATGTAATGTGAACTCCCAAACCAGATTGGAGACTATATTCCTTGAGTTTATGATAGAAAAGAATGAACAAACAGGATGAGAAGATGCTGTTTCTTAGGAGTATATGGCTTCAGAGTGGGAAGGCTCTTTGTCTTCATGGTCTTTCCACCAGACTATAGCTAAAGACAAGTTGAAGGGGGGCAAAGAGCAGGGTCACTAAAACTGAAAAGCCTTTTTGAATGCCTCTAAAACCAATCCATGAACCCCCCCTTCACCAAGTATTTCAACCAACTGGAATCAGTCCCAGACTATCCATGCTTGCCCCATTCTCTTTAAGGCACTTCTTTTACATTTCATAATTTTCTCAGGAGTGGCTTCATAGTTTCCTCCCTTTAGAGGAATGCCATCTGAAGTGCTTTGGACATATACCACACCCCATTACATTGATAAGGAGTCCATAAACCCCTCAAGAAAGACAAATGGATCCATGACACAAAAAATGACATGCCTTTTTTTTTTTCCATGTTGTCTTCCTCATTAGAATAAGATCTCCTTTAGATTAGGGACTATATTTTTCCAGTTTTCATGTCCCTGATGCTTAGCAAAGGGCCTGGAACAAAGTAAGCACTTAGTAAATGCATGTTGACTGATGGAAATTCTTTAGTTTTATGTTTACATTTTAAAAAGCTTTGTGTATTGTTGTTTATTCTCAAGTCTGGAAGAGAAATTTCTTGTTGTAACGGGTGTCTAGCACATGCCCAGATAACCTGAGATGGCTTTTCCTTGTGGAGAGGTCAGAATATAAATTCTGAGAGATTACGATGACATGTGAGCAAAGTACATTAGATATTTTGTAACTGGTTGCACTTCCTAGGCCAACCTACCTGGAGGCCCTTCTTTTATCCTTATCAGCCACAAAAAGAATGCGGAGTTTTTGCTATTGGCAGCTCATACATACCACAGTAAATAGAAGACTGGGACTGAAGCCTGGAAGATATGAGTTCAAGACAGACTTTAAATACTTACCAACTGTGTGACCCAGGGAAAGACATTTAACATCTGTTTGCCTCAGTTTCCTCACCTGTAAAATGAGAATAATTATAGTATTTACTTGCTAGGATTGTTGTGAGAATTAAATGAGGTAATAATTATAAAGTGCTTAGCATATACTAAGTGTTATATTAATGTTAGCTATTCTTATTGTTGTTGTCTAGAACTCTTCATCTTCTAAAAAAATTGAATCAACTCTTTTTTTGTCTAACTATAGTCTATTTTCTTCTTACTTCTCTCTCTGCCTTTCCTTACAAAACCCTGCTCTTCTTCTGTACCATGACTTCCAGTTACTTGACCCTTCAATGATCTCCCAAGCCATCTCCACTGCACTTGCCACTTTTCTCCTCTTTTCCCTTGGTTAACCAACTCAACTCGATACTGTCCCACTCTTTTGAGTCCCTACTTGCATTAATATTTCATCAATTGCAGTCTGATAAGCCTCAATCTTGGATCACACCCACCATTTACTTCCTTTGCTCCTATACATGTACTGCTGGATAGAGGTAGAGAAAAGCATCCTCTCTAAGTAGGTTCATTATAAGTTTACGTTACACAACCTTAACTGGAACCTCATCAACTTACTATTCCTTTCTCTACAGCAGCTATTCCAAAGCTTTTAATCTCTCCCCAGACCTCTCGTTGCTTCCCCTACCCTTACCCACAAAGCTGAGAATGTTGGATATTTTTCCTGAAAAAAAATTGAGGCCATAAATAGTGAGCTTCTTCTCTTGCCTTCATTTGTTGTCACTCTGATGCCTTCTAACACTATCTTCTCCTTCATCTCTGAAACACATGAGAAAGGCTTACTTCTTTTGTTGTTTAGTCATTTCAGTGATGTACTACCTTCATTATGCTATTTTAGGTTTTCTTGGTAAAGATATTAGAGTTATTTGCTATTTCCTTCTCCAACTCATTTTACTGATTGAGGAACTGAGGCAAACAGGGTTAAGAGACTTACCACACAACCAGTTAGTATCTGAGGCCAGATTTCAATTCAGGAAGATGAGTCTTTCTAACTCTTGTCCCCATATTCTATCCACTGTACCACCTAGCTTCCCCAACCTCACTCCTTACCAAGGCTAAACTATGTGAGAGTCTCAATCTTTATAGTGTAATAGAATGTATCTGCTGGAAGGGTGAGTGGTAGAGATGGTTTGGGTTGGAAGAAAAGATAATTGAAATGAGAAAGTCAATGAATAGAAAACTATTGTCAAGCAATAGTAAGGGCTTAGTTGAAGTTATAATTTGGTCTTTCCTTCAAATCAAAGGGCCAAGGGTTAGCTATAACACATTTTATGTGCAGGGGTTAGCCATAAAAATACTCTTTTTGTCTATAACGGTTTCTCCAGCTTGAGGAAATTTTGTTTTTCTTTGTCAAAGGAAATGACTGTGGCCTTTGTTATAAATTCCTGAAAATAATATTTGATTGCATCATGTAGTACAGATTTTCCAGAGGAGAAACAGTAAAGGAGTATTCATGCAATTTTCCATGTGTTCCTGTCAATTGCTTTTCAAAAATTCTACAGTTGTTTTAGTATCTTTTCTAGAAAGTTTTTTTCTCAAGTAACAAAAATCGAACTTTAGGATTTCTTTTCTGAACTTCACCCTAGGTCAATATCAACTTCTCTCTTGACAAAACACATCAAAAGAGCAGTTTCCTGGCAAAGGAATAATATATGCTGTACCAGCCTTTGCCTTTCTGTCCACTCATTCTTCAGGATGTTGTCAAGCAGAGGCCAGTGGTTTATTGGGCAAAAAATAAAGGAAATAGAATTGGCTAAGCATTTTGTCATTTTATCACATTTTGCTCCTTGAAACCTAGAGATTTGTTTTACTCTGAGCATGATGAATCTCAATAAGAGACAGCTGGCTGGGTAAGCAGCTGCCCTCTGTATCTAAGAGCATGACCTTTGTCCTATTGCATCAGAGTCATGGGTTTGTCAGATGGTTATTAAAAATCATTCCACATTTGTAGCCTATGATAACCTTTTATCACATTTCACATTTATAACCTGTATTGACATCTGTAGTAACACATTTGAAAAACTATGATTTCACCTATCTCCTGAAGCAATTGTTGGTGAGCTCTTTATACCTTGGTCCAATAGTTCCTCTGGCTATGAACATTTAACCCTTGGTGGCCCAACTTTAAGTGACAAAACTTGGCCTTTGTTTAGCCTGCCCCATCATTGCAAAGATGATTTTAACTTTTCCATTTTGTTGAGATATACCAGAATTTATGTTCCCTGACATCACCTTTGAGAGAGGAGGATCAGCATTACACACCCATGCTGTATAGTTTGGTTTTGTTGAAAAGGTGAGAGAGGGAATAAGCATTCATTTAGCACTTATGTGCCCCGTATTGTGCTATTTTCTCTTTTAGTGTCTCAACAACTCTGGAAGGTAGGTGCTATTCTTATAGTTGAGGGAACTCAGGCAGACTTGAATATGTGACTTATTCAACATCATATAGCTATTAATGTCTGAGGCTAGATCAAAGCTCAAATCCCTGTGACTCTAGGCTCATGATGTATCCCCTGAGCTACCTGACTACTGTCCTTTCTGGTCCTGGCATTATCAGACTAGGATTTGTTTGCCAGGTCTGTCCTTTGTTTCCTGTGTGATCTTAGGGAAGGCAATTACATTCTCTGGGACACTCAGCTTCCTCATTTATGGAAAAATAGACTATGGAAATAGAATATGGAAAAATTAACTAAATGTCCCTTCCAATACAATACAATTCCAATACAATCTTACTCTTTTTTGATGAATGAGAAGCAAATTGATATAGTGCATGAAGTTACATTAAAACATTTGAAGCTGTATGAAATGAAAGTGTCCCCTTTATTCCCCTTATGAAAAAGAATTTATGATAATGTCACTAAAGTGAGGTTAAGCGAAAATACAAAAAATTCACATATCATATTAACATATGAAAAACTTTTTCATTACAACAACCCCCATAAGGTAAAATGTGTTATTATCCCTATTTTCCAGATGTGGAAACGGAGGTTCAGGAAGGTTAATATACAATGCTCCCAAGGTCACATAGCTAGTAATAAACTATATTTTAAATAAGGTCAACGTTACGAGCAAAGTTTACTCCAATTTTTTCATTCAGTTCCACATTTTTGAATTCCTTTTTTTCTGCAAGGCATCATATTAGGCCTGAGGCAGGCAGAGAGGGAGACATAGGAGATAAGTAAAATCTGATCCTTCTCTTCAAAACTTCATATTGTAGGAGGAAAGATAAGATTCATATAAATAGCCACTATAAAAGTCTAACTTTTATATAGCCCTTTAAAGTTTGTAAAGATATACATACATACATACATATGCATCTGTGTGCATGTGTGTGTGTGTTTGATCCTCATAGCAACCCTGGAAAATAAGTTCTATTATTATCATCCTCATTTTAAGGATGAAGAAAAGGAGAGTGGGGAGAGTGACTTGTTGAGAGTGACATAATTCTTAAATGTCCAAGGCAGAATTTGATTTCCATTCTTAATTTCAAGTCTAGAACTCTATAAGCCAGATACCTTGTTGCCTTTTCAAAACACATCATAAATGTTCAAGAGAGATAGAAATAATGTTATTTTAGGATTCAGAAGAGAAAGTCTTTCTGGTTGGGAGGCCAGAAAAGGCTTCACATAGAAGCTAGATAATTTGGTGAAAACGAGCAAAATTTAAAGTAGCTAGGTGAAGTGTGGCTAGTTACCATCAAACTTTTGATCTGAGGATTTTTTAACATCTATTTTATTTTCACAAAAAACTACCAAGAAATAGCAACTTGCACTATTGACCTGGTAAATATCCAATATTGTACCAAAGATTTCACATAGAACATTTGATTTCCAGAGAAAACAACCAGTGTAATTGTGTCTGGGGATAGGGGGCAATTCTTAATGACAGATGGTATACATAATGAATTTTAGCCATGAAGTTGAGGTGCAAAAGGAAATCACTGGTGTAATAATTAAGAGGGATCATTTTAAGAGTTTAATTCACAAGAAGCAAAATTTGAAATGCAAATGTTTCCAATATCCCCCAGGATAGCCAGAGAGAGAATGAATGGTTCCATTATTTACTGATTAATTATTATCCTTAATTAAAATATGGTACTCTAATAGGTCATAATCTTTCCATTTGCGTGTTTATGCATATTGGAAGTTCAAAATAATGTTCAGCAAAGCAATTTAAGGCCAATTTGGGAAAAAGTTAAAGTATGTGGGAAAGCTCCAGGTCACTGTGATTATTTAGTACTATATTGAAAGGCTTAATTTCACTCCAACCACTGGGCTTTTGGAGTTACTTAGCCCTACCGGCTCTCCACGTGTTGAGGGAATGAACTGTTAGGGGGGTGTACTATGAATGTAGAAAGAAATAGTGTCCCCATCCTCATGTACTAGGGCAATATTTGATGTTTATCTTAAAAGTATCATATGAAATGTGATCTAGAATGTTGATGGAAGCAGCGGAAAAGGAGTGTAATATACCATGACTATAGTGATTTAACCATTCTGTGATACTTAAAGCAAAGTCTAAAATACGCTTATTAGAATACTGCAAAAGATCTATAATTTCTTCAGTGGGGTGTTCCCTCTGCCAATTCAATTCTATAACTTTTCTTAAGACCCTGAGCTACTAGCATTAAAAATAAAAAGCCTCTGCCTCCAAGGAAATAGTATTCTACTAGGGGAAAACAAACTGTATATAGATAAGTAAATACAAAACAATTTGGTGGCAGGAAGCAGTAAGAGGTGAGTGAAACCCTTTGTAATCTGACTTCTAATTTCTTTGTTCAATTGAGAACGCTCTCTATGAAATTACCAATGGTCTCTTAAATGTAAAATCTAATGACCTCTTCTTATTCTCATCCTTCTTGATGTATTTATTCCATTTGACACAGATACTCATTCCTTTTTATAACGCTGATCTCTCCTAGTTTTCTTTCTTCCTGTCTGATCCCTCCTCATCTTCTTTGGATGGTTCTTCATCCATATCATAACCACTAACTCTGCGTATCCTTTTCTCACTCTATACTAACTCACATGGTGATAGTATCAGCTTCTATCAGTTTAATTATCATCTTTAAGTAGATAATTACCAGACCTCGATGTTTAACCCTAATCTTTCTCATGCTTCATTCTCATAACATAAATTTCCTTTTGTTCATCTTGAACCGAATTCCTCAGAGGCAATGCATACTCATCATGTCTTAAAACTATTTTTCTCTTCCTTCTTTCTTCTAAACTTCTCTATTAACGTCCTGCTCAATACCATCCTCCCATTCACCCAGGCTCTCATCCTTGCCTCCTCCATATTATTCTTGACTCTTCAGTCTCACTCAGCTCACATGTCTAAATGTTGCTCACACATTCAATGTCTCTTTTCTGTGTTCTCTCTACTTATACAACCATCATCTTTGTCTTCATTATCTTTTTCCTGGATTATTGAAATAGTCTTCTAATTGATCTCCCTGCCTCAATTCTTTCCTCGTTCTGATCCAGTGCCCACTCAGCTACCAAAATAATCTTCCTAAAGCACAGATATGACCATGTCATCCTCACCAATTCCCACTCAGTAAACTTTGGAAGTTTCCTTTTATCTCCAAGATCAAATAAAAATTACTCTGTTTGGCATTAAAGTCAGTTCTCTGGCTTAAAGGGAATTGCTATTCACATTAAGAGATAACAATTTTAAATTCATATGTTGAGTCGAAATTGTTTGTAAATTCTGTGTTTGACTATCTAAGTCTAAGAGAAGAGGATTTGCCCAGCTGAAGCTGGGGCAGATCCACAACTGAGCACAGAACAAAGAATTAGTTTCCTGTGGTGCTTGTGTTCCTGAAAGGAACTATATCAAAGTAGGAAGTTCTGAGTTGTTAGTTACCCAGAACAAATGAGTTTCCCTCTCTCATGTGCTTGTTTCACAAGGTCTGGTAGGTGTGTATCTACTTTTTACCATAAATATTCAATGCATTTGTTTGAAAATGTGACTTAGGTTTATATATGTATTATAATGCATGTAATTATTTATGCGTTGAATTTAATATATAGTAATATCTATGATAATTTTATGGCTATGTTTCAGATCTAAACATCATTATAGTGAGTGGGTGATTATATGAATCAGACATATCTAAGATGGAGATTCACAAGCTAATATGATGAGTAGAAATGTATTGCCCCTCAATATGATTATACTCTCACACTTGTGAGAGTTTGAGTGAAGCCATGTAGTACTAGTTTGTCTCTGGAAACAGGGCTGCCAGAATTAGTACAGGTTGGAGTAAGTCAAGTCAGAGAGTAGTAAGTGTCAATCAAAATGTTCCACCTGAGTGATGGTATGATGTATAAGTTGCGTTAAATTGATGGGTGCCTATACTATGTTATATCATATCATCCACCAATAGATGACACCTGTTATATTTGAGGATCTATGAGTATAAGTATACATATTTTATATCTTACTTGTAGCTCATATGTACATGAAACATACCAATTCACCTATACCTACTCATAGACACCCTCCACAATATACTTTACACACACATACACATATATGTACACATATGAACATGTACATATGTGTATATTTATGTAGATATGACCATATAGATAGATATGAGAGAGGTAGCCAAAAATAGTGATTAGAGTGTTGGTCTGAGTGTCAAGAGCTATGTCATGTGCATTCTGTGACAATGGTCCATTAATAAATACACAATCAGACCTTGAAAGGACCTCAGAGGCTCTCTGGCTCATCCAGAATCTCAATAGGAATATTATCTATAATAATCCTGACAAGTGGTCATAGAGTTTCTGCTGACAAACCTCTGATAAGGAAGAACCTGCTTTCTCCTTGGACAGCCTGGTCCACTTTTGTATAGCTCTTCTTGTCAGAAAGACCTTCCAAACTAGAGTGGGAGAAGCATGAATTAATTTTCTGTTTTGAATACTGGCAATATAGAATTTAGTGAATTTAAAGTGGTCCAGAGCATAAAAAGTTTAAAATTTATAAGACACATCATCTCATTTTAAATTTCCACTTGAAAGACCTTGCAAATGGCAGGGGTGAGACTGAAAAGCATATCCTGCCTCACTCTATGTCCATAATCTTCCCACCCACTACAACATTTCATCTCCCCAGTGATGAAGAAGCAATGTCGAATCACAGATTGCAAAAATCATATCATCTTGTTTGATACAGATGACAAATTTCATAGAAAGGACAAAAGAACTCTGATCAGGGAGTAAAAAGACTTTAATTTGAAGTGTAGCTTTACCACTTACTACCACTTTCCATTTTTGTTCCTCACTTGTCTCAGATGTAAAATGACCAGGCTATATATATATTACCCCTCAGGAAGGCAAAATTAGAAAGGCCTAATGTATACTAATGTATTCATAGCAGTACTTTCTGTTGTAGGAAAAAAAAACAAACTGAAAACACAATAAGTGGCTATTGATTGGTCAGTGACTAACTAGTGCTTTGTGAATGTAATGACATCATATTTTCCCATAAGAAAGTACAATATAAGGAATTTTGTACAACAAGGGAAATCTCATTAGACCTGACATAAGGTAAATTATGGAGTTAAGAACAATGGCTACAATAATAGAAATAAAAATCACACTAAAAGTCAGTCAAATCCTGGTTGGTTATAATAACTTTTCTTGGTCCATTGGGAATAAGTGATGGAATGTATCTCTTGTCTGTGGGTAGAGAAATGAGAGACTAAGTGATCATTGTGTTTATTTAACTGGTTTTCAGTTACTTTATAGCTATGTCCCAATTAGTGTAAATAATGTATTTCTAAGAAGTCGGCATTATTCAAATTTGCATGGCATATTCCCTTTAAACTGTAATTAATTACCATCTTTTACATAAACATAACTTCAAATAGTGTGAATTTGAATATCTACAACCCCTGCAGGGGATTCATTATTTACTCTAATTGTGATTTAGCTACATGTAGTGAAACATTATCAGGAAATAATCTTACCTTAAAAGCCACAAGCAAACTGTTTTTGTGTGTTTTGTTTCATTTTTTTGCTTGTTTTTATTTTTAGTGAATGAGTTGGATGACTATCTCTTTGTTTCCTCATTCCATTTCTAAATCCATGGTCTTATGATAAATGTACACCACTTGAGAGCAGAGATTATTTCGTATTTTGTCTTTGTATCTTCAGCATCTGTCACAGTGACTGGCACAGAGTGGTGCTTAAATGCTTGTTGATTGATCAATTAATGTAAGTCAGTTTACTCATCTAAACAAGACTTGCTTCTGTTAACATCTTCTGCTCTCACTGCCACAAACCATAACGGGGTGGGGGGAAGAGGACTGATATATTTCATAGCTAGTGCTTTCCAAAAATATGTTGTACTATAACTGAATCAAAATGTAATCTAAAGATATAATGCAGAAGCATAGAAAGTTTAATTCTTATTCTGTCATTCATAATACCCAATCAGGAAAGAGTAAGGACCCCTGTCCTACATAGCAGCCTTATACGCATTAGCAACCTTTTGCATATAATAACTTCTGAAGCCAATAAAGAGTTGCAATGCTTCTATAGACAAGATCAATCTTGAAAGGTCTGCAAAAAGTCTACTGACACCAAAATATCTCCTTGGTGAAGCTTTTAGGATACCTGAATATTTTACCATTAAAAGTGGCTTATTCAAATCAAGGAAATAGACAGAAGGCCCAATGAGGATAGCACCACTACCAAAAGCAATAATATAAGTGACATTTAAATAACATTGGACTATTTTCAAAGCACTTTCATATCGCACTTCATTTCATTGGAGCCTCATAACAACTCAGTGAGTCAGGTATGAAAGGTATTATTTTATCCATTATACTAATGTGGAAACTGAGGCTAAGGGAAGTTGTAACTTGTTCATGATAACTCATAGATTAGAGGCAGAGTTTGAATCCAGTTCTACCTGACTCCAA
Organism: Phalanger gymnotis; assembly: GCA_028646595.1. NCBI lineage: Eukaryota > Metazoa > Chordata > Mammalia > Diprotodontia > Phalangeridae > Phalanger > Phalanger gymnotis. The sequence continues at coordinate 254,670,004 of CM053622.1, read as the reverse complement.
GTCTAGCCCTCTATCCACTATGTCACACTGCTCCCAATATGTTAATTGTGAGGTTAACACACTAAATCGTTGGAATATAGTATTATGTGATTAGCCTATTCTATTACCAAAGCAAGGACTAGAAGAAATAGCCAGGTGTGTGTGTGTGTGTGTGTGTGTGTGTGTGTGTGTGTGTGTGTGTGTGTGTGCATTTTGATTGTGGAATGTGCAAACCAGCATGCAAAATGATCTGAT
>CM053622.1:254640696-254663850 GCA_028646595.1 Phalanger gymnotis | reverse complement strand
TCTACTCTTAGTTTTACCACTACCATGTCATTTATCCTAGTTGAGGCATGTATTAGTTTCCTCATATCTAACATGATATCTAAGAATAGTCACTTCACCTAAATAGACCTCTGGTTCCTCCTTTTAAAATGAGGGAGATGATGTGATTTTTAAAGTCTCTTCCAATTATATGGCTGTGATCCTACAATGACTAGTTAACCTCTCAGTTTCTTTCTTCTTCTAAAACTGTGTCAAATTGCCATAGAAAACTAAAATTTTAATTTATATTTCACAATATCCTTAAGAAAAAGTACACCATGGTTTTAAAATTTTCTTATCTTATGTTTAGCATCTACATTTTTTCATTTAATTCTAATTTTATTTTTTCCTCAATTACATATAAACAAAAAATTGTAATATTCCTTTCTTAAAAGAAATTCATTTCTAAATTCTCTTCTTCCCTCTCTCCCTCTCCAAGCCCTCCTTGAAAAGTCAAGCAATTTGATACATTTTATACATGTGCAATCATGAAAAACATTTCCATATTAGACACCTTGCAAAAGAAAATACAGAGCAAAAAAAAAAACAGCAAAAAAACAACAAAATTTTTTTAATAATGTCAAGAGAATAATTTTATTTGTTTTTTTATTTCTTTTTTATTAATCAATTAATTAATTTTTTAGTTTACAACACTCAGTTCTACAAGTTTTTGAGTTCCAAATTCTCTCCCCTTCCCCATTCTTTCCCTTCCCTGCTTAAGACAGCATGTAATCTGATATAGGTACTACATATAAAAATTAAGTTTTAAAAAAGTGAATTTCCTATCTGTCTTCAATGCCATCAGTTATTTTTCTAGAAATGGATAGTATTTTTCATCATAAATTCTTCAGGATTGTTTTGAATCATTATATTGCTGAGAAGAGCTGTCATTCACAGTTAATCATTATATAATATTGTTGTTACTATGTACAATGTTCAGATTCTGTTCCTTTCACTTTGCATCAGTTCACGTAAGTCAAACATCCTGCTGGTCTTTTCTTACAGCACAATAGTATTCTATCACAATTATATACCACAACCTTGTTCAGTCATTCCTCATGTGATGGGCATTCTTTCAATTTCCAATTCTTTGCCACAACAAAATGAGCTGCTAAAAATAGTTTTGTATATATAGGTCCTTTACTTTTCTATTTCATCTTTTTGGGATATTGAAGTGGTAGTCGTCTTGCTGGTCAAAGGGTATACACAGTTTGATAGCCCTTTGGGCACAGTTCCAAATTGCTCTCCAGAATGGTTTGATCAGTTTTCAACTCCACCAACAGCGCATGAGTGTCCCAATTTTTCCATATCCCATCCAACATTTGTCATTTTTTTGTGTGTTATGTTAGCCAATCTGAGAAGTGTGAGGTAGTAGCTCAGAGTTGTTTTAATTTGCATTTGTCTAATCAAGAGTGATTTAGAGCATTTTTTTCATATGACTATATATAGTTTTGATTTCTTCTTCTGAAAACTGTCCATCTCTTGACTCTTTAACAATTGGAGAATGACTCATATTCCTGTAAATTTGACTTACAAATTTGCCTCTATATGTTTAAGAAATGAGACCTTAATCAGAAAAACTTTGTTTAAATCCCTCCTCCTCCCAGTTTCTGCCTTCCCTATAATCTTGGATGCATTGCTTGTACATGTATGTATGTGTGTGCAAACCTTTTTCTTTTGATGCTATCAAAATTATCCGTTTTATATCTCATAATTCTCTCTCTCTTTTTTTGGTCCTTTATCAGTAAATCTGACAGGTAAAATATTCCATTCTTTTCTAATTTGTTAATGATATTACCCTTTATGTTCAAATCATGCACCCATTTTGACCTTATTTTGATATACGGTACGAGATATTGCTCTATATCTATTTTCTGCCAAACTGTTTTCCAGTTTTCCTAGCAATTTTTGTTGAATAGCGATTTCTTGTCCTAAAATCTTGATTCTTTGCATTTGTCAAACCACAGATTATCACAGTAATTTACTACTGCGTATTATGTACCAAATCTATTCCACTGATCTGCCACTATATTCCTTAGCCAATACCAGATTGTTTTGATGATTACCATTTTGCAATACACCTTGAGATCTAATACTGTTGATGTGTCTAGATTTTTATTAATGAAGCTCAAGCATCTACTTATGATGATGTATTTTCTAATTAATTTAAAATAGATAACATTTGGGCAGTTAGGTGGTACAGTGGTTAGAGCATTGGGCTTGAAATCAGAAAGACTCTTCTTCATGAATTCAAATCTGGCCTTAGATACTTACTAAGCTTGTGACCCTGGTCAAGTCACTTAAACCTGTTTGCCTCAGTTTCTCATGTATAAAATGAATTGGAGAAAGAAACGGCAAGCCACTTTAGTATCTTTGCCAAGAAAACCCCAGAACATGGAATAATGAAGAGTTGGATATGACTAAAACAACTCAAGAAAAACAAAATAACATTTGGCATTCAGGGGAGTATTTAGGATCTAAGCATTGTCATATGAAATATACAAGTAAACTCTTTCATTTTTCATTTTTTGATCCTCCAGAGGAGACATAGTTTTGCTGAACATAGGCTCACTCATTTGAAAGGATTGCAAAGTTCCATTGTTTAATGACCTTCCACTCCTTTTTCCCTACCTGTCCTCTATAGTTTTTCTTTTTATTCGCAGAGGACAGAACTAAACTAAGATCACATTAAATCCTTGGAGGAAAATGTTTCCCTCAGTTGTTTTTCTGCTCAAGAGTCATTTCCTTCCTCATTACTCTCTCCTCTTGTGACACAAGCCTCTCATTATCCACTAGGTGCTACTTTTATTGTACTTTTAAGTAGTGCAAGTTATACTAATGCTCTACAAAGTAAGATCAGTGCATTGATGAGGTAGGAAAATGTTCTTTTTTCACCAAATGCTTTAAGCTATAAATCCTGCAACAATATTTGGCATAAATTCTAAAACTTTTCTTCAGTTGTCTGTGATTAATCTTTTTTCAGAATTGTCCTTTATTCGTCTTATTCTATATCTTCAGGAATATAATTCATTCATGAAACTCCTTTAGATACTTTTATTTTTGCAAGTAGAAGAAATGCATGTAATTTAATTGGGACTGGTAAAATTAAACCAATGGACACCTAGAGCTCAATGGTACCCTAGAGATAATCCAGTCCAACTCTTCCTATGAAAGATGAGGCAACTGAGTTCAGAGGTGGAGGAGATAAACGACTTCCCTGAGGTCACACTGCTAGTTAGTGGAAAACTGAAGACTACAAGTCAGGTCTCTTGACTCCCACACATCTACCTCTCAGGAATCTTTTCATTGATAAAACTGGAAATGAATAATCCTCAGAAATCTGGTTCAAAAAGACCAGAATTTGTAAACAAAGTTTGGGGCTAGAAGATATGGCTCCATATTTTTTCTTTGCCCACTGAGAAAAATATTTCCTCAGCATGAAGAAGAAGACGTCTCCTTTCTCCCTCTCATCCCCACCCCACATCCTCATCCACCATTTCCAGCTTTTCAGGTGTTCCCTACTTTTTTACTCTACTTTCAAAGAAAATACTGACAGGATGATTTTAGTCCACTTTCAAGTAGGCAGGTGTTTATGCCTCCAATTCAGCAAGAGGTCCCAGATTAAGGACTCACTCAGCTCTCTTCAGCTGTGAAGAGAAATGTGTTTCCTATTGCATAATTCTCTGGATGACTTTATTCAGCAGACATAGTCAAGTCAGATCACCAAGTGACAGAGCAGGGAATTGTGCTTGTCTATCAGAACCAGGTCAGTCTGCCTTTTTCTGCTTCTCATTGCTGATATGCATAATGTCTTTTTTACAGTCATATATAGAGATTTCCCCCAGATTTGGTTTAAATAATATAAGCAATGAGAATCAGGACTTAGGCTGCTGTAGAAAGTAGCACAATTGTTTTATTGGTGCTTAGCAATTTTTTTTTCCCCTTGTGATTTAGCCACATTTCCATATGCCACTCAGAATGTTTAATTAGGAAAACAAACAGTATTCATAATTTGAACAATCTTTGAAATAGTTTCTTTTGGGACTAAAAATGTAAATTGTCCTGCTGAGTGGTATATTTCTTGGCATTTTATAATAAACAGGTTATATGCTAAAAAAGAGAAAATTCACTGGAGATTGACCTTGCTTGGAAAAAGTAGCTTTGAGTATACAAAACATTGAATTGCACCGTATAATTTTATGGAAATTTGATACACGACTTTATTTAATTTACACACTAAGTTATGATAACTCTAGGCTTTCTCCTCTGATTTGTGCTGGAGGAACTGTGGGAAAAGAGAACATTATTTTGTGGTCATGCCCAGTAATTGCTACATGCTGTAAAGATTGTACTATAGCAAATTGAAATAATTACAAAGATATCTGTACAATATGACATGCTTTTTATACTCCTGGGATAGTGTACCAGACCAGAAATCCTAAAAACTTCACTTAAGCAGATATTATCTCACAAATTAATTGTTAAATTTGTGATCACTGGACAACAGAAAACACTTGAAGTATAATCAAGCTACTCTACCCCGCATTTGTGAAGCACATGATGGATGAGGAAAGACTCACCTTGGCTGCCATAGAAAAGAGAGCTAACAGTGGGGAAATATGGGAAGCTGTCATCTTGCATTTTATATTAACTGATATGCAATATAAGTGTCTCTGGAGGAGCCTCAAAAACGAATGGCAAAATTGGAAGAGACATTGCCAAGTCCATGTAGGACAGCTAAAAAGAAAGGAGTCATTCTGATGTTCTTGCCCATTCATCTAATTTGATGGGTGTGATAAAATGTGTATATGATTTAAGTGAAATACTAGAAGTCATCTTTTCTTCATTAAAGATTTTTTCATCTTATTAGAAACACACATATACATGTTCACTGAGGAATTGGCCACCACGGCTAAATGTAGAATAAGATGCAAAAGCAGACATTAAATGAGACCCTAAATTAAAAGTTCTTTCCTCAGTATTAGGTATTGAGGAAATTATTAGTACTTTTGCTCAGGTAATAGGGAATTATTTGGTGGATTTTAAAAAGCACAATTGCACTGCTATTATAGTCCTTTTGTGAAATTTTATTGTGACATTCATTTGATTCCATTTTCTTCAAGGCTATGATAGTTGAACACAAACTTTAACAGATCTTATTTAGTCAGATAGGTTTCAAGTAGGATGTCAGTGACAGATTGTCATGTAAAAACGAGCCTGCCTCATCTGGTGGTCATAGTATCATAGATTTAGAAGTAGAGAGGACCTTAGAGATTATCTAGCCCAATTCCCACCTTCAAACGAAGAGGAAATTGAGGGTTAGAGAGGGTCCTAGCTTTTTCTCAGAAAGAGATCTAACAGGTCTTATCTAATCTAATCCTTTCATTTTTTCAGAGGAACAAATAGGAGGGGAGAATTTAAATGACTAATCTGATATCACAGAGGTACTGAGTGATCACAGAGTTGGGATTTGAACCGAATTCATCTGCTGTTTAATCCACTGGTCTTGAGCACTGTACCTTGCCCCTAGACACATTTGAAGAAGCTAATTCATTAAGTATTTTTTTTCTTGTTCTTATTGTCTTCAGAACTTATAAATCTGGCTAGTAAGTTATGAAAAAGTGGTCCTCTGCATTGTGACTACCCACAGCAATGAAATCATTCATTTTTCTTCATATAGCAAAGCACATCAATGTCTCTTTATCAAGTCGTTATTGTAATGTATAGATAGGTATGCAGGTAGATGGTTAAATGGATAAAGTGTGGGACTTAAGAGTCAGCAAGACATGAGTTCAAATTCTACTTTAGACAGTTACATAGCCTTCCTGTGCTTCTCCTTTCTTATCTGTAAAATGAGAATAATAAAAGCATCCAGCTCTCAGAGCTTTTCAGAGACTCAAATGTTATAAAGCATTTTGCAAACCTTAAAGCTCCATATAAATATTGGCTATTATCATTACTATTATTGCTGTTGTTATTATTGTCATTGAAATGTTGATGATGATCTTGGCAACAACTACGGAGAGATTTTTACATAAAAGGAGAACAGATTGAATAAAACACTTTAATTCCCTTCCCATTCCTCTACTGTCTCTGTCTCCAACTGGCAGCTAGGGCCATTTGTGAAAGTATTTAAACTCCAAGCTAAAAAGCTTACATTTGATCCAAGGAGCAATAGGCAAACACTGATTTTTTTTTAGCAGTGTTAAAACTTTCTTGACAAGCTAAATAGAACAAAAGCTCCACCATGCTTTATAAACTTCCCTTTCATACTAGTTGAAACTAGTACAGTATCAGATCAATGGTTCTGAAATTACTCAGGAGGAGAGCATGGATTGTCTCATTGTCCATCTCTATACCTAAAATAGCTAGCAAAGCATTTTGTACATATTAAGAATTTAATATTTGCTGAATTGAACAAATTTTTGTTTAAAAAATCAGCAGAAAGAGGCTAATTTAAAAATTCAAAGTCTACATGGAATGTTTATATTGGAAGTCTAGCTATATCCCAAGATTTACATAATATATGTGTGTTTACCTATATTTTTGCATGTGTATGCATCACACACATATATTATGAACAAGCGTAAACATTATGTGTGTATGTAAGTATAAGTAAAAGTTAAGGTAACAAAGCATAGACAATTCAGTATGTTGCAAATACAGTTCAATTTCAAGTAACTTTCCATTACTGCTTTTCAGGGCTCTGTATACAATTGGGAATAGATATGTCAATGTCAGTCAAGCCAAAGTGAGTATCACAAGGTGCTTCCCTGCCCATAATATAAGGGAACCAGACCATGTTCCTTTACACAGAGGAGGAAAGACTAGGTAGAAAGAATTAGGTAGAAAATTTGATGTATTCCTGAAATGCCTGAAGGGACCCTATCCACCCTATGTGCTCCTAGCCTTGTCTAGTTTACTAATGATTATTCTATTTCCAAAGATATCCAGGGTTTGTTGATGCATTTGATGAAGACTTCAAAGGCCTCTGTCTGCCCATGTATAAAATTGTCCTGTGCCTAGCTGCCATGACCCTGTCAATCTAGCCTAAATTCTTTGTGGTTAAAAGTGTTGCCTTTACTAATTATGTTTCTTTGTTTTTCAGTGGAATTGTAACTAGTGTAGGTGAGGGAGTTTGGGGTTTGAATCAAGACATTAACAACTATGAGGGATCTAGGTGACACAGTGGATAGAGTGCCAGTCCTGGAGTCAGGAAGATTCATCTTTTTAAATTCAAATTAAGCCCCAGACACTAGCTGTGTCACCCTGGACAAGTCACTTAATCCTGCTTGCCTAAGGTTCCTTATCTCTAAATGAACCAGAGAGAAAATGGTAAACCACTGCAATGTCTTTGCAAAGAAAACCCCAAATGGCATCATGAAGCATAGGGCATCGTTGAAAAACAACTGAACAAGTGAATTAACAACTGTGGGATACACTTCCTCTCTTTGGTGTTGTCGATCCTCTGTCCCTTTCTGTTACTCACTAACCAGCCCCCTCCCCATTATGTTCTCTTGGTTACCCAGTTCAATTGCTTCCAATCATGGTGGCCTGTTCTCTGTGTCCCTCCACCTGTATCTGTTCTACATTTTAGAGACTAGACTAGATAGCTTGAGAATTTGGCTAGCAAAACCAATTGGAATTCCTTGCATACTTAGAGTATAACACTGATGGTTTGTAGTCATAACCCCAGGGAGTGAGCATTGTTGGTGTGGGGCTCTCTATTTGTTTCACTTCCCTTAGATCTAGATCTGGACTAATTTACTAACTAAAAACAGAGATCAGAAAAAAAAAGTGAACCAAGAACGAAAGCATCTGAAGATTTTCAAAACTGATTTTGCATAACATAGTCTATCCTCTTGTATCAGACGACAAAGAATTGGGAACTGGGGGATTTGGGTCCTAGTCCTTCCCTGTCAGTCATTTTTTGGGAGGCCTAGAACATCCTCTGATCTAATCATCTCTAATAAACTTGGGTTGAGATCTTTATCTAGTCTGAGAAAGGCATTGTGCTAAGCATTAGAGATGTAGTGGGAAATATCTAGTCTTTTTTGTTAAGAAGTTTAGAAATTGACTTCTCCATGTAGCTGTAATATCTGTTTCCTAATTTTCTCATTCAAATGCTTTGAGGACTAATTTGCTTGCTATTAAAATGATTCAACAAGTCAGAGTCCTTGGAGATAGGCACTATATATTCTCTATTATTAGCCATATTAAAAACCAAAACTGTGAGCCATGCTATTCTTGTCTCCATAGATGTTCATAATTAATTATTTTCATTATTAGTTTTCATTTTAAGAACATTATTTCTCAAGGGGAATCAAGAACTTTATCCAGATTTGTGATGATTGAGTATAGTACAGCAATACATTCCTAAAAATAATCCTCAAGTCCAGTTAATTAGAGGGTTGCAAAGCAAATGAGGGTAGGATGTTAGCAATTTGGACAATAAAAAGGTAGCGGATATATTTGGATTCCTCTTTCTATCACTTTGTGGTCTAGTTGTTATGAGAAATGGGTAGCAGTGGCATTCTAACCAGGTCCATATTAGGGTAATTGTGTGGTTTACAACTTCTAGTGTAACAGGATTGCCCAAGAATGCTTTTAGAAAAACAAGTTCTTTAGCCTAATTAGGTATCAGTGGTCATTTCACTTCATGTTTCTCCACCTCAGTTTCCTCATCTGTGCTATGGAGATATCATGTGTACCCACTGCATATTTCTAAGAACAGAGTAATTTTTTTTCTTTTTTCTTTGTGAGTTGGGTAGGCAGGGCAATTGAGGTTAAGTGAGAACAGAGTAATTAGGAATGAGTGAGATACTGTTCATAAAGTGATTCTAGTTTCCTTTAATCTCCAATAATCACTAAGTTAGGTATGCACACACACATCAACTATTTTCTTCCCCATTTAATATAAGCTCCTTAAGGGAAAAGGGGGTTTTAATTTTTATCTTTGTTATGTCCAACACCTAGAATTTTTTTTCCTGACATGATTTTGTCTACTTAGAGGAGTTCATATTGGTACAAGGAACTGTGTAGGGAATTACAAGGAAGAAATTCTACCATTGTAGATTGTAAATAGTTCAGGTTTGAAAGAACGAGTATGGTAACGGAGAGGAGCCTTGAAAGGTTTTAAGACTTTCTCAGAGTCCCAAGGCCAGAAGGTTCCCAGAGCTAAAGGAAGAACTGAATCTACATCTTCCTGATTTAGATAGCAGCTCCATCTGCTACCAACGAAAACATAAAGCCTCTTGTTTGGTGCTTAATATAGGCTCATTGAATTGGAGTAACTAGAAGAACCCATGGATTTCTGGGAAGTAGACACCAATAGGTATTAAATCTGTTATTACATACATGCATGCATGTATACATATGTGTAGATATGCATACATGTATGTGTATGTACATATACACATATCACTCTATTTTAGGAAACTCCCACTATCAATAGAAGTAGAATAAGTGAACTGCCTAGAGCTCAGAGAGTTTGTGTCTTGCTCGAGGTCACACAACATAAGCTTCTTGATGATAAAAACCTATTTTGTTTTTATTTTTTCCTCCTTTCTTTGTATTACTAACATAAGTCTAATGCCTGGTATAGAGTAGGTGCTTAATAAATGCTGTTCATTTGATTTGTTATGTGTCAGAGGCAGTACTTTAACCCAGGTTTTCTTGGCTTTGAGGCAAACTTTCTATCCACTATACTAATCTATGGGCTAGTGAAAGTGGATGTATTCCAATTCCTTTAGCAGCAATTCCAATTTATTTTACTCCTAAATAGAAGTCTCTCTCCCCTCCTCTCCCTTCTCTCCTTTTTTTCTGTCACCTTCTTTCCTTCCCTTTCCTCACTTCCATTTTATTCCTCCCTTTGCTTCTCCCCTGGGGAATGGCAGCTGTTAAAAAGAGGACTCTTCTAGAGTCCTCTTTTTTTTCCCTATCTCAAGCCCACTCAAGACCTGAATGAGACGATTGTGTTCCCTGAAGGGGAAGATTTCTGACGCATCCTCTGGACCCTGCTGTAAATACTAAAAGTCCTTCAGGGAAGAATTTTGGAGGCTTTCTAGTTGCTGGAAAAGTTGGCTTGTATCTGTGGGACTTGCTCCGCTTTGACAGGCCATTTAATTCCTATACATTGAGAGCTAAATGGGGAAAGAAGGAGAGCATGACACTGAGGAGCGGGTGGATTTTATAAAGGTGACTGAAACTGAAAAGGATTAGGCAGAAAGAGGGGTGAAGGAGATATTAGGAGAAGTCCTCACCAACATGAATTGGATTTACCCTTTTTTCCCTGGCTTCTTTCAAGTTCTTTCCCTGTGGTGCCTTTTCTGATCCTGTCTGTATCTATCCCTCTGTTCTCATTATTCCCTCCTACTAACCCAGAAAAAAATCCTTATGTCTGATTTTTAAAGATATTGACTTAAAGTTATCTCCTGCCAGGACTCTTCTGTTAAGGGACTTCACACTAATTGTTTAATCATTAGGAAAAATACACCTACGGGAAGCATGTGTTTGTTCTCACACTCTGTTTCAACCCTGATGATGGAGACCATCCAAACAGAGCAGGGGAAAAAGACACCTTCTGGCAAAAATGATTGGCAATACTTGGCTTGGAATATGAGTACTAGGAGATAGTTTAGAGATCTTGGAGGTTTACTACAAAGCCTCAGATTTAGGGGACATTTTTTTATCTCCTGAAACACTCTGAAGCCAGTTAGGTGAAAGTGTGGGCCAGACATTGCACAGAAGCCAGGAGGTGATAGAAGCGTCTGTTTCTCTATAGGTTTCACAGGACAGCCAACTAATGAATCCAACATTGATCAGAAGAGGACTCATAGATCCCCATGAATGAAATTTGTGTTATTCTTTCTACAATGCCTAGAAAAAGAGTGCAACTACTCAATACAAGCTTCCTATTCTCTCCTTCCCTTTACCCACTTCTCAAAGTTACATCGCTGAAAGGCAGCTTTAAAAAGCAGAGAGGGTTTTCTTTGCAAAGATATTGGAGTGTTTTACTATTTCCTTTTCCAGATCATTTTATATGTCTTCAATTGTAAACAAAGGAAGGCATTCCTCAGTGAAACATGTTACACACACACACACACACACACACACCCCTAAGTGGAAATCATCATATCAGGTACTTCCATGACTTCTTCTTGTTGTTGTTGTTGTTGTTGTTGTTGTTATATAAGGAGAGATTATATATCTGGATAGATATCTGCAAGAAAGAGGGGATATGCGTAGCCCCCTCTCCAGCCTATTTGATATAGTCACAGAAAATAATCACATGTGATGAGATATTGCTATGTTTAAATGAGATTAATGCCCAGTGATAATTTATGAGGTGAGAATGCTTCTCATTCAGTGAGGAAGGGAAAAACAGGTTGGCTGAGTAAACTAATTATCTGCTACTCTGGAGGCTTTAAATAGCTTAGTCCTAGATGAATTTCCGGGTTCAACAGTTGGAGACATAGCAAGTCAGGTGCTGCTTGAGGAGAAAACTCCTATAGTTCAGGGAGGAGGGTATATCTACCCCTCCCCCACACTGGCCATGTACTTTTAAAGGGGAGCTAATCAACAAATAGGCAACACTACCTCTAGCAGCATACTCTAAGCACACTCTAAACAATAGATATAATAAATGAATAAGTAGCATCTAAGAGTATAATCCCAGGCAGCAGCAAAGAGAGTCAGACTATGCTAAATTGTAGACCTAGGGAGTCCAGTGGAATGACTCAAACCAAACAGCATAGATACCACACACAGAAAAGAGTTTTGTGAAGATTCTAAGAAAAAAGAAAGAACCTTAAAGTAATTCCATACCAGGAATTGTGAATTACCTTTGAGAAACATGTAGTCTAGAATTAAACTTCACTACAATTTAATGTTTTGTCTCCCTGTGTATTTTTTTTCAAAAAGTATCCTGAACATTTATTGGGGAATTATTTGTAACTACTTTTCTTTCTGTGCCTTCTGAGTAAATAAATGTTTTTGTATGAACCAGCTGTATATATCGACTAATTGTTAAAGAGAAGCACACTGGTTGGGGCTCATAAATTATAGGATTAGGAAAGCACACAATACTATCTCTAGAACTCAAGGTAATAGCTTCTCTGTGGAAAATCAACCCAGCCAATACAACTTGGTAGAGTAGCAAAAGGGCTCTCTTTATATATCTTTAAATGTAGAATGGATAGCCTTCTTATCAGGATTTCTATGTGATATGCATGGAAGGCCCACTAAAGGTTGAAATGGATGATGTCTGAGGTCACTGACAATTCTGAGATTTTATGGTGCTACATATTTAGGAGACAGGATAACAGTAAGGGGGAAATCATTCGGTAAATCAACTACCATTTATTAAGCTCCTATCTACTAAGTTTTGTACTATTTGTTAAACATACAAACACAATAAAAAAAAAAAACAATTCCTTATCTCAAGGGGCTTACATGGTAATAGGTAATTAGGAAAAGGAAACTGGAAAATCAAGCTGACTCAATAAATGACAATTCAGTTAACTCACAATTTCATTTATGTAGTATTCAGTCAACAAACAAGCACTTTGTAAGCACTTACTTTGTGCCAGATAATGTATTAACTGTGGTGGAATACAAAGCAAGGGAAAAAATATTTCTTGCTCTCAAGGAACACACATTTTAATCAAGATACGGCATAAATAACTATAGGCACATAAGATGTACACTGGGTAAATTGGAGGGAATATCAGAGGGAATGCATTAGCATTGAGGGAGACCAGGAAGGACTTCTTTCAGAAGGTAGGATTTCAAATGAGACTAGAAGGAAGGAAGTCCAGGAAAACAGGAGGCAGATTACAAGGAAACACTTGAGGCTGAGGGGATAAGCAGTGAAATGTGGAGTTGAGAGATTGAGAATCTTGTGTGGGAAATAGCAAGAGAGCCATTGACAATGGATCATAAAATATATGGAGGAGGGTCAAATGTAAGACTACTGGAAAGGTAGAAAGAGGCTAGGTTATAAAAGAAATTAAAAAGCAATCAGAGAAATGTCCATATTACATGACTCACATGATAGAAGACTAGACATTTTCTCTGATCCTTATAATTTTTCAATTCTTTCCAAAACAGAAATTATGGACAAAAGGTTGAGTGAGTTCATCTATCTTCATGTACACCACAAATCTAACAGAACGTTTTAAAAATTGACTTGTATAGATTCAATTACAAAGAGCTAATTAACAAAGAATAACTTAAATAAGTGAAGGAATATTTGGTGCTCATGGCTAGACTATGTAAATATAATAAAAATTATAATACTACTAAAAGAAATGGGGATAAATGAGGAATTGAATTTTTAGACTCCAAACTATATCATAAAGTAGCAGTCATCAAAACTGCCTAATGTTGATTAAAAAACATATAGAGATAGATCAATGGAACAGACTAGACAAGTGACAATCAGAAATTATATAACTCAATAATTCAGTGTTGGATTAAGTGGAAAACATGAATTACCTATGGAAAAAAAAACACTCCTTATTTGATGAAATTTCTGAGAAAATGGGAAAGCAGCCTGCCAGAAATTAAACTTGGATCAATACCTTACACCATATTCTACAATATGTTTTAAATGTATATGTGGCCTTAACACTTATCACACACAATTAAAAAACAGAAGAGAAGCAGATCATATACTTTTGTCAACTATGGGTAGGAGATGTATTCTTAACCAAACAAGAGGTAAAAGTAATTACTAAAGATAAAATCGATAACTTTATTAAATGTGAAAAGCTTTTGTACAGGCAAAATTAATGCCCCTAGGATAAGATGTAAAGTGGTTGAATTGAAAAAACAACACCAACTATGTATTAACTTTCTCTAATAAGGATTTAGTGTCAAAGATATTTAAACAATTATATATCTATATGGATACATACATTTTAAAAATTAATTGCCATTCCTGAACAGATAACTGTTCAAGAAATGTGTACAAACAGTTCTTAAAAGAAAAATTGCATAGTATTCAAAAACACATGAAAGAATGCTACTGGTCATTAATAATAAAAATGAAAATCAAGACAAATCTGAGGTTTCACCTCACATCTGCAAATTAGCAATGAGAAAAATAGCAACAATCTTTTTTGGAGCCTTTGTGGAAAGCTAGGCATACTAATACATTGTTGGTATAATTGTGAAATGTCATAATCATTTTGTTAAGTGATTTGAAATTATGCCAAAAACGTGACTAAAATGTTTGTAGCTTTTGAGCTAGAGACTCCTTTCTTGGGCTTATACCCCAAGGAAGCCCTCAATAAGAATGAAGTTCAAAATATTTATAGTAGGACTTTTTGATAACAATGAATTGTAAAGACAGTACATATACATTGATTGGGAAATGATTAAACAAATTGATGGTACATGAATATAACAGAATATTACTGCTTCATAAGAAATCATATATATATGTATGCATATATATACATATATGTATGCACACACATATATAAATATATATATATATACATATATGATGAATACAGAGAAGCATGGAAAGATAAATGAACTGATCCATAGTGACGTAAGCCAAACCAAGAAGACAATGTATACATTTGCTTTTACTCAGATGCCTTCTGCCACTTTATTCTCCCTCACTTCTGTCTTCCTTAATGAAATGCCTTACTCCTTACCAAAGCTATTTCCTCTACTTGTTCAAATGATCCTATTCTATCCTGTCTCCTTCAACAGATCACTCCCTCATTCCCACTCTTTCACTTATTTTGAATTTCCCTTTCAGTCTCCTTCCTTACTGCTTACAAATATGTCCATGTCTCCCTTATTCTGCGAACAAAACCCTTACTTGATTCTTCTCTCCCTTCTATCATCCTCTATTTCTCCTGCACTTTATACCTAAACTCAAAATGGTCATCTACAATAGGTGCCTCCACTTTCTCTCCTGTAACTCTCTTCTTAAACCACAACCTCCTAGTCAATCAGATTCAGAACCTAGGGATTTTCTTGGATCCAGAGGTGGGATTCAGCCAGTTGGCACAGGTTTGGCAGAACGATACCTAATTTTAGTTGAGTTCAGTGAACTGGTTGTTAAATGGCACTTGTTATCAAGGTGCTGTCTAAGGTGGGCACAAATTTACATTCCTTACTCTTTTTTAATGTTCATCTGCACAACAGCGTTTTCTAAGAACTGTAGTAATGTTCATGGGGAATCATCCCTTGCTTCCCAAGGTGAGAAACTTGTTTGATCTTTTCCTCTTTCCCTCTTCCCTTCTCCTCTCTGCCTTCCTCTCCCATCCTCTCCTTGGGGTAGCTCCTGGCTTTGGATTGGTCCAGTTGCAGTTGCGACATCTCGTCATCCCAGGCACACAGGCTTTCATTGGCTGAGCCCAGGTCTCAGGGGTGGTGCTTTGGGAAGGGCTATTTGAGGACTGTCTAGGGGCAGAGGTGCTTTGAGTATTTCAGACTGCATTGTCACATCCTCTTTGGATCCTTGGAGTGGGGAAAGGATTGTTTCCGCTGGCCAAGTGGAGGCGTTTTTTTCTGTCTTCGCAACTGTGGGTGAAGGTTCAGAGGAGGCACAAGCATCATTGTTTTCCACCCTCCCCACTCTGGTCCCTTTGCCAAGACACGGGGTGGAATCACTGAAAGGCAACCCTGTCTTTCTTTTTTTCCTCGTCCTCCTCGCCCTCCTCGCCCTCCTCGCCCTCCTCGCCGTCCTAGCCGTCCTCCTCATCCTCCTCCTTCTCCTTCTCCTTCTCCCTCTCTTCCTCCCCCACCCCCAGCAGGCTTTCTGATAGGTGCCAAACAATTCTGAACTCAGTAGATCGCCTAAAATTGGTGAATCAGTGAAAAGTGGAATTTTTAAGGCTAATGGTAAAAAGTTGTCAGGCTTAACTTTTGGTCTGGTTTATATTTAGTGAGGGAAAAATGCCAGCACACTTAGCATCCCCCATCCTATCTAAATAGGCTCTTTTCAATACAAATAGCCCACTTTCTCCCTTTCTTTATTTCTTACTTGATAGTGTCAGAGTCTATTGTCTCCCAAAAGATGGATGGTGCAAAACAGGTAAAGGGAGGGAGGGAAAGGACTGTTTCAAGGACTCCTAGGATAATTGATGGTAGCTGTTGTGCCAAAATGAAAGTGTCCTAGATGTTTTTAAGAATAGCCTTAACACCAGCTCTCAGTTTTTTCCTTAAGAATCTTGGGCAGGGCTATTTACAGGACTTAAATCAATAACTAGATACCAAGATGTTTATTTTGTGTCCAGGACTGTTGGGGATCCAGAAATAGAAAATAATCCCTTACTTCAAGAAGTTAAAATTCCAGTTAGTAGAGACAAGACAATGGTACCAACAATGACATCAGTGAAAGATATCCTACAGGGTGTTCCTAAAATGTGTCCAGATTTTAGGAACACCCTGTAGAGCAGGTTATTGATTTGAATGCCATCACTGCCTGGATCCCTCATTATTTCTCATCCTCCCTCCATATCCAATTTGTTGGCAAGGTCTGATTATTTCACTTTTGCGACATCTCTCAAGTAAGTTCCTTTCTCTTCTCTGGTACTGCCACCACTCTAGTGCAGGCCCTCATTCCATATCTGGATTATTGTAATAGCCTGCTGGTGTGTCTGCCTCAAGTCTTTCAAATTTAATCCATTCTCCACTTAGGTACTAAAATGATTTTCTTAAAGTACACTTTTAATTATGTCATCCCCATACTTAATAAACTCCGGTTGTTTCCTATTGCCTCTGTGATCTAATACAAAATATTCAATTTAACATTCAAAACCCCTTCATAAACTAGCCCCTGCCTACTTTTCTTACATCTTACTCTCTTATATGCAGTCTTCCATCCAGTATCAGTGGTCTCCTGGTTGTTCCACAAACAAGACTCTCTATCTCTCAACTCCAGACATTTTCTCTGGCTGTCCCTCATTCCTAGAAGAGGGTCCTTTCTCCACTTCAATCATTGAACTCTCTGACTTCCTTTAAATCCCAACTAAAATCCGTTCTTCTTTAGGAAACCTTTTCCAAACCCTCTTAATGTCAATGCCTACTCCTGTTCATTTTATCTCTTTTTCCAGTATGTTGTTCATTTCTTATATGTTTATATTAGATTGTAAGTTCCTTGAGGGCAGGGTCTGTCTTTGCTTTTCTTTGTACCCTCAGTGTTGAGCACAGTACCTGGCACATAATCCAAACAATGCCTGGCCTGTAATAAATGTTTATTGATTGATTGGATAACCACGCATCAAAACATCAGAAGAGATTATAAATGAAATTATATTTATCAAGCATGACCTGCATGAAGAAATGTGAGGACAACTTCACCTTACACCTGTGTGCATATGGGAGGGCCACAGTTGTTAAACATTGCACAAAATTTTGGACATTTACAGTTTGGGGACCTTTTTATATTTTCAGAGTTTGTTATCTATCAGTTGTGATGGTTTTATTTCCTCTTTAAAAATAATGACTAAGATTGAAATACATTTTGCATGATTACACATGTATTATCTATATCAGCTTGCTTACCATCTCAAATACGGGGGAAGGTAGAGAGGGACAGAATTTAGAACTTGAAAAAAAAGTTTGTTATAAAATGTTTTATGTATAATTGGGAAAAATAATAAAATATTATTAAAAATGCTGTTTGTTATATGGAATAGCTCTCTGGGATAAAGAAGGTGAAAATACTGGGCACAACCACAAGGCATGAATAAAAACTTTTTTTTTTGTGAAATTTATGAAAGCCAAAAGATTTTGTATTTTATCCTGGAGTTAATAGGGAGCCACTAGTAAGTAAAGAGGAGGGAGGTGAGCTTTAGGAAGGTCTCTTTGGTCAGTGAGTGGGGGGTGGATTGGACTGGGGAGATGTAGAGAGACCAATTAGCATGGTATTGTAATGATCCAAGTATGAGTTGATTAAGTCCTGGACCAAGGTGGTGAGGGGCAGAGGAGAGAGACATAGGCATAGTGCCAATATGTTTGCCTTTAGTTTTGCTAAAAGCAATGATCAAAAAGTACCCCATCTCCTTTTAAACATTCTTATAGCTTAGCAGAAACAATCATTTCATTCTTGGATAGAAATTTCCATGCCAAAAAAAAATCAATGATAACTTAAGAGTACAGAATTTATATTACTACGTTTATTATCTGCCAAAAAGCATTTGTCCTGGCTTGTCAGCCTATGACAGAATCTCAAAAATGATAGGCAATTATTATGTAATTCCCCACCCTAAAAAACTGAGATTACTTGGAATGTCAGTGATTTTTTCATAACCTGAAGGTCCTAGAGGTTTAAATGTCACCTATAGGGTTTCTCCATGATGAGCAAAATATTTTCCTTTCCATTTAAATTGTTAGTTGTTTTGCTACTATCCTGTTATTCATCTGACACAAAGCAATAAACCTTGTCAATTTTCTTATGATTCTGGGAGGTTAACCCATTCCAGGGTCACATTTGTCATTGCCATCTAGATCCGTTTATTTCAAAATGTCCATGGAGCATATGCAAACAATGAAACTAGCCCTTGTGAAGAGCAGAATATACACATATACAAACACGTATAATGGGCAAATGTATGGTTATGAGCATACATATACACATACATGTAATAAATATATACACAACACAAAATTGCACATTTTCTACATTGCATAACACATGCCTGCCCAGTATGTATATTCATGTGTGTATGTATGTGTGTGTACATATACATATACACACGTTTGTGCATTATCCATGCATATACAAATCATCTCTATTTGGGGATACAAACCTATCTAAATGTATAAATCTATAATACACATGCAAACATACCTGCACATGCATGTATATATGCAAAATATGTTTATGTACATACCATTTTTGTCTGTCATGGACCCCTTTGGTAATATGTTCTCTCCTGACGATAAGGTGTTTAAATGCATAAAGTAAAGTAAGTTATGTTGAAATATATTTAGTATACTGTTAAAAATTCATAGACTACATGTTAAGAAATATGTATATATATACATATATATGTATATAATTTTGTCATTTTATTATTGCTATTTAGTTATTTCAGTCATATCTGACTCTCTGTGACCCTATTTGGGGTTTTATTGGCACAGATACTGGAGCAGTTTGCCATTTTCTCCTCCAGAGCATTTTACACATGACGAAACTGAGGCAAATAGGGTTAAGTGATTTGCCCAGGGTCACACAGCTAAGAAGTGTCTGAGGCCAGATTTGAACTCATAAAGATGAGTCTTTCTGAGTCTAGGCCCAGCATTCTATTTATTGTTTCAAGTAGCAGCCCCATTTTATTATTAATAGTACAGTGTAACTGCTAATGAAATTCTAATCTTTTATGATGTTGCTTGGGTAGAAACAATCTAAGGACAAGTTGCTATCCTGGTATTATTCTTATTACTTAATGCTCTGCAGATGATTACATTGCACAAAATACCAATGTTTCATTCTTGCAGTTGAAATTTACTATGTAAGCTCATTTTTATACCTTCATTGAAAACACTTTTTAGACAACTTCCAGAACAGACATGATTGTGGATGTGGCATATGCCTTGTTGTGTTCCCATATTGTTTTAGAGACTTTTTTAAATCTCTAAATTTTGAAAACTTTTCATTTCATGTAGTCCAGAGATTATAAATATTTGATATGACAAAATCAATTTCAAAAGTTCTTAAATTTTTAAGGAGCAATGTTTGTTCAAGGCTCCTATGGGCACCACCTTCGTCTGTAATATTATTGCATGTCCAGTAGAGATGGTTGAGTTCTCAGGGACATGCATGAGTTTGTATTTTTAGCATTGGAGATCTATAAAGACTAGCGAGTAAGCTTCTGATGTATAGTTCTAGCCACCTGCTTGTGTCTTTCCAGGCAACTTTTCAGTGTTAAAATGAATAGTAATATGTTGCGTGGTTTCCACCACTTTGTTGCATAATCTGCAACAATCAGTACATTTGTGCTGCTTAATAATAATGTTTCCATGATTTCTAGTGGTGATAACCGGATCTAGAATTGCTATCATAAACTCTTGTGTTTCTATTAACAAATGTATGAGCACCATTTGTTCATTATATTTTTTGTTGCATATGTGCAACAAAATAACGTTGGTGACTTCACATGAATGTTGATCATGTAGCAAGCACATTATATTTATTTTACTCTTGAATCTTAGCCATTTCTTAAACTCTACTTCTAAATAAATGAGTTGGTTGCTTTTACATGGTGTGTTTCTTTGTCAGGCTTTGCCATTACTTTGTGAAGTGAGGCCTATGTGTTGCTAAAATATTTCTAACTTTTTATTGTGTGTTGTACGGGTTCTAATTAATCCTCATCTTCTGGTTTGACAAGCAAATGATAATCTTTCTTTAGCTGCCTTGGGTTGATTAAAACTGTTACATTAAAATTGTATGGGTTTTTTTGATACTTTATAGATTCATTGTCATCGATTTTGCATTATGAAAGCATATGTTACAATTGCTATTGTTCAAGTTTTAATAGCTATCAAAGTATTCTTTCCTTTAAGATTTAACTTCAGGATTCCAGTGAGGCTCTTGAGTATTCACTGCCTCAGCTTTGTCTTTGATAGTCTTATGTTTAATGAGTCTTATGGAGAAGATATTTACAATATCTATAAATATTGCCTTAATCCATTGCTTCAATATGATCTCTGGATTCCAGCTCAGTGGCTTCAGTCATTGTTCTTTTTTTGTTGGCACAGATTAGGTATTTCATACTTATTGAAGCCAAATGAGTTTCTAATATTGTGGAAAGTTTCTATGAAATAAGACTTTTCTTCATTGTTTTTTTTTTAGTGAAACAACATAAGCTGATACCATTATGTACAACAATTGGTAAATTTGATGTGTTGGTATGATAACTTGTTTGTAATGACCTTTTTGACTTAAAACTCATACTTATTCATTTGCTCAGAAGTAAAGATAATTGATTTAAGGCTAGTCAGAACAACAATGGGGTGAAACGGTGTCCCTAGTATCCTGAAAAATTTTGTATAAATCTTGCTTGGCACTATCCACTGGTGGCATGTATGAAACAGAAAAAAATATTTCCATGGGAACATCACACAATGAAGCCATGAGTCAAAGGTTTATATTAATAAAAGAGGTATAAATATTAAGGCAATTTTAAGTCAAGTTCAATAATCAAAAAAATTGATTTTGAGCTGCTAGTTTTCTAGTCTTCTATCTTGTAGATCATGTAAAACGGAAGTTTCTCTGATTGGCTTTTAATTTCTCTCATAACTCTGCCTCTTCCTACTCTTCTAGTATTATTTTTATGTAACCTTGGTTTATAAAATTTTGTGGAAAAATCTTTTTTTGCTCCTTTGTCAACAAAGAGTTTTCTTATAAGTGTTCGCAGATATCATGAACAATACAAGCAGTGAAAGCATTTTATTAATTACATAAACACAATTGGCTAAAGATACCATGCTAAAAAAAGAAGAAAGAAATGTATGTACCCCAAAGAGGAAATCAGCCTCGCTCTCCTCTATTACTCTCTCTCTCCTCTGCCAAAATAGCTACAGAAAATTTTTAATGTTTGTTTAATTTATTTTTTTATTTAAATTTTTAGTTTTCAACATTGATTTCCACAAAATTTTGAGTTACAAATTTTCTCCCCATTTCTACCCTCCCCCCCACCCCAAGATGGCATATATTCTGATTGCCCTTTTCCCCAGTCTGCCTTCCATTCTGTCACCCCACCCCCCATCCCCTTTTCCCTTATTTTTTTGTAGGGCAAGATAGATTTCTATGCCCCATTGCCTGTATATCTTACTTTCCAGTTGCATGTAAAAACAACTTTTTTTTGAACATTTGTTTTTAGAACTTTGAGTTCCAAATTCTCTCCCCTCTTCCCTCCCCGTCCACCCTCCCTGAGAAGACAAGGAATTCAACATAGGCCACACATGTATCGTTATGCAAAACATTTACATAATAGTCATGTTATAAAAGAGTAACTATATTTCCTTCCATCCTATCCTGTTCCCCTTTATTCAGTTCTCTCCCTTGACCCTATCCCCTTTCAAAAGTGTTTGATTTTGACTACTTCCTACCCCAATTTGCCCTCCCTTCTAACATCCCTCCCCCTTATCCCCTTCCCTCCTACTTTCCTGTAGGGTAACATACCCAATTTAGTGTGTTATTCCCTGCTTAAGTCAAATCCTGTAAGAGCAAAATTCACTCATTTCCTTTCACCTGCCCCCTCTTCCCTTCCATTATAAGTGCTTTTTCTTGCCACTTTTATGTGAGATAATTTGCCCCATTGTATCTCCTTTTCTTCTTCTCCCAACATATTCCTCTCACCCCTTAATTTTATTTTATTTTTTTAGATATCAGCCCTTCATATTCAACTCATCCTGTACCTTCTGTCTATATATATGTATATTCTCTTCTACTACCCTAATACTGCGAAAGGTATCATGAGTTACAAATAGCATCTTTCCATGTAGGAATGTAAACAAAACAGTTCAATTTTAGTAAGTCCCTTATGATTTATCTTTCTTGTTTACCTTTTCATGCTTCTCTTGATTCTTGTATTTGAAAGTCAAATTTTTCTATTCAGCTCTGGCCTTTTCTTCGAGAATGCTTGAAAGTCTTCTTTTTATATAAAATCCATATTTTACCCTGGAGTATTATATTCAGTTTTTCTGGGTAGATGATTCTTGGTTTTAATCTTAGCTCCTTTGACCTCTGTAATATCATATTCCAAGGCCTCTGATTACTTAATGTAGAAGCTGCTAGATTTTGTGTTATCCTGATTGTGTTTCCACAGTACTAGAATTGTTTCTTTATGGCTACTTGCAATATTTTCTCCTTGATCTGGGAGCTCTGGAATTTGGCAGCAGTATTCCTAAAAGTTTTTTTTTGGATCTTTTTCAAGAGGCGATCTGTGGATTCTTTCAATTTCTAATTTACCCTCTGGTTCTAGAATATCAGGGCAGTTCTCCTTCATAATTTCTTGAAAGATGATGCCTAGGCTCTTTTTTGGATCATGGCTTTCAAGTAGTCCAATAATTTTTAAATTATCTCTCCTGGATCTATTCTCCAGGTCAGTGGTTTTTCCAATGAGGTATTTCATGTTGTCTTCCATTTTTTAAATTCTTTTT
>CM053622.1:254612892-254630444 GCA_028646595.1 Phalanger gymnotis | reverse complement strand
TGTGCAGGGGGGGCTGCTTGCCTCTGTGCAAGGGGACATTTCACTAATGTAATCTTGGTTGGTTGGAAAAAGGTATTCATGTCAATGAACTCAGTGATTCTAGTCATAAGAAGGTATGACTAAATCATAAACATATTCACATAATACATACATATGTATATATGTATATATATATATACATATTTGAATGTATGTCTAAGATTATGTAGAGAATAATATGATGCATTTGTAGTAGTTCTATGGCTACATATGTGTACATATACATGTACCTCCGCATGTATCCTTGTAAAGCCAATCAGTAAGTGAAATACCTTTCCCCTTCATTGAATAGACTTCAGGTGAGGCTTCTGGTGGGGCCAACAAAGGGAAGTTTGATTAGAGACAGGCCCTCACCCTTTCACTAACTAGTATGAGACTCCAGGCTAGTTAGCAAACTAGTTTGCTAGTTTCAGAGAGGCATGAAGCCTTCAGGGCCCTAAGGGGAATTGTAAAGACCAAAGCCGATAGTAAGTGCCTGAGTTCTAGTCCATCAGATGACATTGTAGTCGATCAGATGATGTCTAGGATTGTAGAAAAAGAAAGAGCAGAACTTGGAGCAGAACCGACCTGAGAACTGAGGACTGAGAGCAGGACTGGAAGAACAGAGCTCGAAGCAGTGGAGCGGAGAGTGGCAGGATTCAGAAGCAGAGAGCCAGCATCTAGAGTGGAGTGGAGAGTGCCGAACACAAGAGAGAGTTGGGGAGTTGGGGAGATCAAAGAACTCGAAGTCTGCAGAACTTCAGGAGAGAGTGCTGAGCATAGAGCTAGGATTCATGAGTGATCTTCTTATAGGAAGGCCCTAGCATGGAGGGGAAACACAAGAATTGCTTGATTCCTTGCTATAATATTTTGTTATAATTTTCTTGTTACTGTAGTGAAGTGGGCTTATCGGTTTTAGAATATTATATGGCCATAATATCAAATTGGGGGCATTTGGTCCTTGAACCTGATCCTCTGGTGTCTAACTAATGTTAATACTTCCTCTGCTTTCTACCTGGAAAATTCCTTATACTTTGAGATTCTGAACCATTCAGGTATGCCCATGGTCCTCTCTGAGGTCATGAATTTTGCCTTACTGCTATAATTCTAAATTTGTAGTCATAAAATTATTCATTAAATATTTCATAAAACTTTGCACTCCATATTTTAGCTTTTAGGAAACAGTGACTACATTTTATCTTTTGTTTGTATCTTTCAGTGTCTAGTGTAACTTAGGGTACATAATTAGTTTAATAAATGCTTCAATTAAATGAGTTTGGTGCTCCAGCCGACAGAAGATTCATCAAGAATAGAAATAAAGCATTCCTCAAATTAGAATATAGCAAAAGGATTTACCCACAAGCTTTAAAGAAAATATCTGTCATGTAAAGTGAGATATACTTGTTTCAAAGCATGTTTTAAAGACAAATTAACATCATGTATAAAGCGTTTGTAAAGCACCGTATTTATGTTGGATGAGAAAATATACCTGAACTAATGATGAGCATGACTAGATGATTCTGTCCTTTATTCTGAATTTCCCTGGTTTCATCAGGTAATTTATAGCAGGTGCACATTTGATTCTCATCTTCGAGTGAATCTCAATGTCAGATGTATATGCAGAATGGAAAAATGAAGCATCACTTTTGGATAGAATGCTAGATTTGAAATCAGTAAAACAAAGTTTCATATTCTCTCTCAGAAATTCCTAGATGGATAAATCTAAGCAAGTCACTTAACCTCTCTGATCCTCAATTTCCTTTTCTATAAAGTGAGGAGGTTAGACAACTTTCTAAGGGCCCTTCTAGGTCTAAATCTATGATGTTTTGTTCCTATTTGGTATGCACTATCTTTGTTATCCTCATTCAGATAGACACAGATTACAAATGAATGCTAGAAAGATCTTATAATTGGGAAGCACAGGTTTAAAAATGCATAATACTGAAAAATATAGTAACAAGAATGTAGAAATCAAAGGGTAGGAATTAGATAAGTAAAATTTTAAAAAAGAAAAACAACAATTCGCTTCTTATTATAATTTTCATCTTCATCTCAATAAATTCAGTAATTTCCTGGACCCTTGGGACTCAAAGAGCAACCCTTCCTCAGCTCCATAGGTAACAGTTTCTTTACCAAAGAGACAATAGCCAGGGAGGCATTGTTGGATTATTGAGATTTCCTGGAGAGGTACATACATGAGACAGACATGTTATTGCCTGATAAGGAAGGGTCTGGATAAGGCCATTCCTAAATCTGTGTCTTAGTAATAGGAGTAGGACTAAATATTATGCTTGTCAGCACAATATCAGATTTTAGCCTTCTCATAAGAAAGGGGCTTCTTTTAGAGTATGAGCTTCAGGGGTTTCATAAAAAACAAATTGATATATAAGAACTTTGCTTTTCAAAGGTTAGAAAAAAAAGACTGTGAATTTGTCTCTGAGTTTTGGTGGACCACCGATGACAGACCAAATGCACGAAATGAAGAGACAAAACACTTCAACCTTATTCCACACTATTTATGAACTGTTCTGAGGTGTTTGAAGAAAATGAGAGAAAGAGGGTTTCCTAACATATTTCCTTTCTGAGAAGAGTGCAAAAACAGGATGAAGCTACAAGTCTGAAGCATTTTTGGTTCCTCTACCTACCACAATCTCTCACATGTAGTGGGTATTTAATAAATGCTAGTCGAATCAAATTCTTCCATTACCCCAACTGGTAATTTCTCTAGGTTGATGACTATCATTTGCTACCCTTGGGCCAATTTAATCAACTCTGCACTGACTATATATGTTTTAAAGTCATGTCATATGCACCATTATCTTGACACTGATTCTGGGAATAAACACTAAGATTCTCCAGTCTATGTTTGTTCATAATTTGTGATACATGGTTTTTTGCCTTCATCCTTTTTTTTTTAAAATAATGGATTTCAACTAGATTGTTAGTTCCACAAATCTAAAATAATATTTATAGTAAAAATTTTCGTCATTAAACATGTTATTAAACTCACATGTTCAGAAGTAGTGAAGTATATTTAAATATTTAAATGTACAGCATTTTCCTTGGTTCGATCTAGTGGAAAAGTAATTGCTTCTTTTTTTTTTCTTTAATATTTGCAAACCCTCTGGCTAATCTACTTTCCTTTTACAAATTACTTTGTTCATTCTTCACCTGTGTTGCATTTTTTCAGAGACCATTCAACAAACAATCACAACTAAGTTATTTTTGTCATCTATTGTTTAAGGCTAACTTCTCCCCTTCCCTACCTCATTCGGCATTCTATATTTTCTGGGGCTCTGTTGGAGCAACTATGTATTATTGAATGAAGATTGAAGGATTAAAGCAACTTTCTTTTGATTGTTTGATTGGACAATTTCATCTCTTTCTAAGCTGTGGAAAAGATGACTATTGGAAAAGACAAAAAATATAAGAAGTAAGAAGATCACATGAGTGATATATAATTGTGAATGTGTTTATTCTGAAATGATTCTAAATAATAGCAGTAGAGGTGTTTGAGTTACTGAGTATTGTATGTGTCAAGATGTTCTCACTGAAAAATTAAAAACAATATTTGTCACATGCACTAATAAGGTATATCTGTTTCCTTATTATCTTGGAAGCTTCCCAAATTTCCATGAGTTCTTATTGACAATGATTCTCATTAAAAGATGGAAGTCATTAAGAAGCCTTTTCGAAATGTCATTAAACACAAATACAAAATTAATAAGAAGGTATTAATTGTACATATATTTAATACAACTTCCACTCTATGATCAGGCATTATATAAAAAAAATCTTAGCAAATATATGTATCTGAAGAGAAAACTTAATACATACTAGGAATATGAAGAATGTTTGAATTAAATTAAATCCGATGCCTTCTGGTTTGACAACCTGGGCCTATTGGTTCAGCTCATTAAAATAAAGGCTAATGAACCCAAGGTCAGAATTCAATCTCCATGTGAAATAGCTACTTTATAACAAAGAAAAAATATATTTTTCTAGGACTATAGCCTACCCTACAATTTTACACAGATGTCTTGCAAATTTATTCCAGTGGTCACAGGGAGAATTTCAAAAACTAATATGATTGCCTTGGCAAAAAATAAATAAATAAATAAAATTTGGCTAATATTTATTATTTCCCTTCCATGTTTAATGATCAACTGCAGATGCCTTCATGTGGCATTTCTCAGTTCCTCTCAGCAGTAAATGTCTCCTCCCCCATACTTACTTATTTGTGTAATTTATATTTATCCCCTTAGCATGTAAGGTCCTGAAGGAAAAGAACTGTATTGTTTTTGTTTTTCATCATTAACATCTAGCATAGTACCTGACTTGCATTAGTTGTTTTATAAATGTTTATTGGTTAGATTAAGGAACTATAGTTATGATGGTGAAACGAAGATGAAATAATATAGCTACAGATATACATACACATATTATATATACACAGATATGTATATATGTATACATACACATACATATTATATATGTATGTATATATGTACAGTTATCACTTTCACATTGTAAATATCCCCATCATGGTGTCAATATATTGTAAGTTGGCATAAGAAGTTAAATGGGAATTTCTGGGGAGTTTTGCAGAAGCCACACATGATGCATGAAGGCCGGGAGACAACACAGAGCCTATGACCAAATACTTAACCCAAATTTTACAATAAATTGCAGCAAATGCCCCATAAGAGGGAAAAAAAAATTAAAAAAAATCATACTTGTACTCTGGTACAAAAGGAAGGCCAAAAAATTTACACAGATTTTCCAGATTGTGGGAGTGCAGTACCCCTAGCCCCCACAATGTGTAATGATTAACTCTGGGTATGCATGTATGCATGTATACATATACACATACATGCACATATATGTAGTTTGTGTTGTAATAATGAATTATATGTACATGTGTTTACAAGTGTGTGTATATGTATATATTTGTTTGTATGTATATACATACATCCATTCACACACACATATTTTTCTCTACCCTAAAGGAGTTCACGTCCTACTGATTGTAAGGGATGAATAACATGTACTTTTGTGCATATTATATAACAAAAAATACATATATGCATTTATGTATATACATATACACATATACACACATGTATATGTGTACTTTAAGAAAAAAGCAAAGACTAAAAAAGTTTTATTGGCATATATTTGCTTATCTGTAGTTGCTCCCTTTCTAGTGGCTGCTTCTCTACTTCTTGCAAGCATGAAAATATCTCCTCCTTCAAAAACTTTCACTTCATCTATCAGTCCCACTAGCTATCATCGTATATTTCTCCTTCCTTTAGTCATTAAACACCTTGAAAAGACTATATAAAATTGTGACCTTCATTTTCTTTCCTCTCATTGTCTTCATAACTCTTTGATGTCTGGCTTCCTACCTCATCATTCAACTGAAACTGCGGTATCTAAAGTTACTTATTGCTAAACTCAGCTGACTGAATCTGACCTTGTCCCCATTCCTAGACCCATGGATTGCCCAGCCTCTGACTAATTTTGTAAATGTCCCAAACTCTCCCCTCCAAAGATTTTCAAGCTTTATCTATGGACTTTTGATGTTATGCAAAACACCATACCTTGTGAAACTGTGAGACATCCCTAATGCCTACCACTGGCAGCCTGGCCGTTCCATCTAGGAAGCCTTCATCAGTCCTATTGGATTTACTTGTTACTGTAGGTTCTACTGTGTAATTTTTCTGTCTTCTAGTTTCAGCTGAGGTCTTTAGATGGGGAAGTATCTCTTCCTCATAAAAGACTAGGGTCAGACAAGTTCTTTCTATTTGAAGCCCATGTGCTTTTTTCTTATTTTCAGACTACTTTTTTTCCTCTTTCCATATATCATTAGAATGCAGAAGCCCCAAACATTCTCAGCCATTGGTTTAAAAGAAATCCTTCTTGGCTTTGTCTGTGTTTGCAGTTTGGTGGAAAGTGTGTTTGTGGGGAAAACTTCTGGCCTTTCTTCCTCAATAAGTGGCTAGTTCTGTTCCACTAGAAAGATGGTTTTATAGTTCATCCTATAGGAGACAGAGAGTCACTGGATTTTATTTAATAAAAGGGTGATGCGGGCAGACTTGCATTTTAGGAAGATCAGTCTGACGCTTGAGTGGAGGATGGCTTGGATTGAGGAGAGACTTGGCTCAGGGCGACTGTTAAGCAGGGTATTTTTTGTAGCCTAGGCCTGAGGTGATGAGGCCATGAACTATGGTTGTTGCAGTTTTAGAAGCAGAAGGGGCATAAGAGAGACTTTATGAAGGTAGAAATGATGGGACTTTAAAACTAACTGTTTGGATATGGGAGTTGAAAGTGAGGAGTCAATGATGATACCCTAAGTTGAAAGCCTCAGTGACCGGGTATATAGTGATATCCTTTACATTAATAAGGCATTTAGCAAGAGGGAAAGGTTTTGGGGGTAAAATGAGTTCAGTTTGGGACATGTTGAGTTTAAGATATCTAATGAGATTTTACTGAGAATAAATTGCCTTGTCACCTTGGCATAACTAATGTGATTTTGTTAAGCTACCATTTTGCAATGAAATATTTTGATATTTCTTTTTCGTTACATCTTTTATCTTATTAAATAAGGTATCTTGTATTATAGGTTGGTAAACAATATATGTACATCATAAACAACTGGCAATGAGACCCTCAAATGCACCTGACCACTAATAGGGACATTTGGTAAACAACCTTGTTGTTAGATTATACTATCAAGCACCATTACAATTAATTTACAAATTATATCACCCAAATCAGAATTTGGGTATAACTACCTAAATCTATGAAAATCTACCAGAGACCCTTTGCCTTTAGGCTAACTTTTGGTTATAATGTAGTTTGTTTCTTCCCTTCCCTGCTACTGAGACTCAAGTATCACCCATATTTTCTTGAGTGCTGACTGATTGGCTGAGAATTGCTGACTTATGAGGCTAGGAAGGAGACATATGGCCTCTATTGAGCATAGAGGGAAACTTTTCATTGTGTAACACTATGAGACAGGCATATTGCAAAGCCCTAAGAAATGATGTTGGTAGTCTGTTCCTAGTAGGTTTATTTTTTTTCTAATATATAATATAAACTTAATGTTTATATACATTTGATTAGTAAAGTTTGATTGGTAGCATTGAGAAGGTATGCCTAATTAGTGTTTCCACCGTACCTGCTACCATAAGTAATGGTAAATCAGTTTTGCACAAGACCTGTATATTACAGGAAAATGAAATCTGATATGTCTAATAGGCATTTGGATATCTGAGTCTGTAGAGCAGAGTTAAATATAGAATTTAAGTCTGGACAAGTAGATTTGAGGATTGTCAGCATATGATGACAATTGAATACATAGGAGTGGATGAGGTCACTAAGCGAAATAGTTTATAGGAATGCCTTGGGAGACCCCCATGGTAAGCAGAAATAACTTGAGTAAAGATCTATCAAAGGAGACAGAGAAGGAGTAGTTAGACTGGCATGAGGTGAACCAGTAGAAGTAAGAGTCATAAAAATCATAAGACACTATCAAGAAGTTAGTGATCAACAGTGTCAAAGGATGTGTAGAAGTCAAAAAAAGATGATAATTGAGAATAGTTCATGGGGCAGAGCCAAGATGGCAGAGTGAAAGCAGGGATTTATTTGAACTTTCCCCAAATCCCTCCAAATATGTGTAAAAATGACTCTAAACAAATTCTAGAGCAGCAGAACCCACAAAAGGATAGAGTGAAACAAAATTTTAGCCCAATGCAACCTGGGTGGTCGATGGGAAAGGTCTCTTGCACCAGGCTGAGAGAGGAGCATAGTCCAGCATGGGCCATGCAAGCAAAGACCAAGCCCCAGAAAACCCATAGCAGGCCTCAGGGGACTGAAGCAGGCCTCAGGGGACAGGCAGCTGAGGAGGTTTCCAGACTTCTCAACCCACAAAGACCAAAAACAACTTAGAAGGTCAGTGGGAAAGGCCTGTAGGACCTGGATGAGAGATGAGCACAGTACAGCTCCAGCCCCAGCATAACCTTGGGGCAGTGGCAGCAGCAGCAGTGGTGTCAGCAGAGGTGGCAATGGCAGCAGCTGCTTCCAGAGCTCTCAGCCCACGAACTGTAAGGCAAACAAACAATTGATCAAAAGGAGATTACAGGGATCTCTTTGCTGCCACTGAGGCAGGATTCTGTTGGTTTGCCTATAGTTGGATCTGGGTCAAAGGCTTAGGTGGCAGTCCTGGGACAAGGAGGAACACTGGCATAGCAGAACTTGTAGCAGTAGTGGTGATGGAATGCTCCTCACAGTTCCAGGGCAGAAAGGAATGCTTGCAGTCACTCACTGACCAGAGCACAGGACAGGAAAGGAGTCAATACCTCTTCTCAGATCACGCCACTTTGGAAGAACTGAAAACTTAAAGGTCCCTAGAAGTATCTCTGAACATAGCTGCACAAAACCCCTGAAGTTGGGGACAATATGGCCTCTATACTGGAAGCAGAGCCCTACCTCAACAAAGAATTAAAAATTCAAGCAATTGGCTGGGAAAATGAGCAAACAGCAGAAAAAAATCAGACTATAGAAATCTTACTTTGGTGACAAGGAAGAGCAAAGCATACAATTAGAAGACAACAAAGTGAAAGCTCCTACATACAAAGCCTCTAAGAAAAATATGAGGTGGTCTCAGGCCATGGAAGAGCTCAAAAAGGATTTTGAAAATCAAGTAAGAGAAGTAGAGGAAAAATTTTGAAGAGAAATAAGAATGATGTAAGAAAATGATGAAAAATGAGTCAACAGCTTGCTAAAGGAGACCCCAAAGTACTGAAAAAAACTGAATTTAATCAATGAGGATGAAAAATTGACATTCAATGACATAGAAGAATTTAATCAATTCTTGAGAAGCCAGAGCTAAATAGAAAAATTGACTTTCAAATACAAGAATCAAGAGAAGTATGAAAAGGTAAACAGGAAAGAGGAATCATAAAGGACATATTAAAGTAGAATTGTTTACATTCCCATGTGGAAAGATACTTGTAACTCACGAGATCTTTCTCATTATTAGGGTAGTTGGAAGGAATATAAAGGTAGGATGGATTTAGATTGGGAAGAGCTTTAAATTTCAACCAGCTGTGTCCATGGGAACAGTGAAACGTGATAAATGACAAGACAAGACCAGGTTGAAGCAATGCGTGGAAAAGACCGAAACCAGAGGAGTCTAATTTCCAAACAACACTACTGGGGAACAGGTCCAGGGAGAGCAGCAAGGTAATGTCATTGAAGGAGGAGATATCACTGCTCCCGAGTGAGTTTTCCTTTTTGGGTGTACCACGATCGTATTTTTGTCACGTGTGCCCTCATTTCCCGTAGGAAGAAAAGTATCACACTAGAGATACTCTAATATTTGAATTTATACTAAATTTAAATTTCACAAAACCTTAAAGTTTTGACTAAAGAAATAAAATTATATAAAAATGAAGGAAAAAAAAAAGCAATTGTGGCTCCTATCCGTATTTGTTGTTAAATAACCGAATCTTCCAATTTAGTATTCAGGCCTTTCCATTACTTAGGGAAGAAGAAATAAACAAATGACGTCCTAAAATTTCAACTTAACATTGACAGAACCTAACAGGATAGCAGGGAAGGGAGCAAGGAGTGGTTAAAGCATGTATTACTGGGAATGTATTCTCCAAAGAAGCAAATAGGCCTAAATAACTTGGACCATGTACCTAAACCAGAATTGGGATACAAATAAGGACATATTTCTTAACTGGTCTTATTCTAGTGGTATAGTAGAAATGGCATTGGATTTAGAGCCAGAACACCTGGGTTCACTTCCAGACTGCCATTTACTAGCTTTCTGAATACAGTCAAGATGCTTAATCTTTCTGAGTCTCAGTTTCCTCATCTTGGAAATGAGCATAATCATACCTGCACTACACAGCTCAAAAGACTATTTATAGGGAAGGTCTTTTGTAAACCCTAAGGCACTGTTTAAATTGGAGTTGTTAGAGTCAGTATACAAAAGTGAGTTAGAATAAAGGAAGCTTTAAAGTATTCTTAACTTTTTAATACAGCTCATGACAAAAGATTCTCGATTGTTTTGGTGGTGTCTCACCTCAAGGTGAACTTGAATTGAGGATCCTATTTTCTTTACATCGCTACAATTCAGGCATAGGCATCGAGGTACAGAAAGTTTAAAGGAGATGGGTAATCAATACAGCAGGAAAGCATTATCAAGACACAGCATGAGGAAGCACAAGGAAGGAAAAGCAAGACTTTATCTAATTGCTGTGTGTGGAAGCCATCTCCAGAGAGGAAATTTTGTTGGAAACCTCCAATAGAAGCTTTGTTTCTTACATTTTTGTTTAAATGCTCAGAATCAACAGACCATTTCATTGATCTATCTATCTATCTAATCTATCCATCTGTCCATCTAGTTTGGCAGCTATCATTTTCATCAATGTTGATGATAGCAATAAATATTGAAATGCCACTAATAGAATAAATATTAAGCTAGATAAAAATTAGGTATGTTGTTTTATTTCCATTATATGCATGCGTTAAGTAGTCTAAATAAATATATAGATGTTTACTTGAAGTATGTTTAATTGTAGGTAGGATTTCCTTTTTTTGTTATTCTTCTGTCCCAGAGGAGAAACATGAAACTATTACCTTTCTTATGCACCACTCTCAGTTGTTTGCTGTCATTCCTTCAGCTTTGGACTCTACTCTGATTAACGTCATTCTAAATCTATGTTTTTATGATTATTATTATTTTTAAATCTTAATATGTGTTCCTTATGAAACTCTGATTAATGTGTTTTTAAACTATTGTAGCAATTTTTCAAAAGGGGAAAAAAAACTATCAAGGAGAGAACTGCATTTTTAAAAAAGAATTTAAATTCTAGGTTTTCTTTTTTTAGGCCAGGGAGCACTTCCTCCTCAACATTTTCTATAATTCAGGAAAAGGCTTATTACATTTTTTAAAACTTTCCAAGGAGAGCAGAGTTATATCATTATTTTTTTCTCAGTCACATATGGCAGGTACACTCTACATTCCACTAGAGGTGAAAAAATAATATCAGAAAAGCAATCTTTAAAAAAAGGGGGAAAAAGAAAATCATTGTGTCTGGTTAACTTGAATATATTACTCGATGAAGTTCTGGTTACCAAGTGCTACAGACCATTCAGCTCTAGCCATTTGCTTGGAAATGGGTGGGTTATCAAAGAATGGTGCTCATGAATTAGGCATCACAGACCTGTCATGTATGGGTAAGTGAACTGGATGATAGCAAGAGGAAGAAAATACATAAATATCTATTTCTACTTTTAAAACTACTGCATTTGGAAGCTATTTTTAATTAACTGAAAAAAAACCTAATTTCCTTGGAAATTAGGAATTTGAGTCTATATGCATCCCAACTATCTCATGTAGTTGTAAGAATAATACCTCTCTTACCCACTCTCTCTTTTTTTCTTGCACAGTCACAATATGCAATTTTCTTCTGGAAAGGAGAAAAACTCCCAAATGTTAAACAGGAGCACACACACACACACCCACACCCACACACACACACACACACACACACACAAACAAACAAACACACATACACACATATGTTGCTTAGTCATTTTTCAATTGTGTCCAGCTCTTTGTGACCCCATTAGGAGTTTTCTTGGCAAAGATACTGATCTAGTTTGCCATTTTCTTCTCCAGTTCATTTTTACAGATGAAGAAACTGAGGCAAACAGGATTAAATGACTTGCTGAGAGTCACACAGCTTGTAAGTGTCTGAGGCCTATTTTTAACTCACAAAGATAAGCTTTTCTGACTTCAGGCTTGTCGCTTTATCCATTGTATTACATAACTGCCATCTCTGTCTCTGTGTATGTATGTATGACTAGATAACTAGTTTCACAGTTTCCTCTTTGGGTCAAAATGATAACAAAAAAGGGGAAATCTTACCTACAATTAAACATACTTAAAATTAGTGTTTATTCATTCATTTATACTATTTCATGATGAATATACATAATGGAAACAAATCAACGTATCTCGTTTTTTATCTAGATTAATGTTTATGCTTTCTAGTAATGAATTTAAATGGCTATTATTTTCATTAGCAATGTTAGAGTATATATTTCATATATATCTATATTTCTCTCTCTCTCTTCTGTGCTAACATCATAGCCCTTATGCTCTTTGGCTGTTACTCATTTAAGAGCTGTCTGCTTGGTCACCTCAGTGGAAGCCCTACTCTAATGACTTTCTGGGGACTGGAGGCAGACATGGTTTCAAAAGATAATGCCAATGTAGTGCAAGTTCTGTTACATTTTACTACTCTAGAAAGTATATGTAAAGTCCTGTCTATAAGCTTTTTATAAGAATCAATCTTGAGAAATAAGCAGAATTTCATGCTTTTGTTGGTTGTTACATTATAAATTGTTTTTGAATCATAAAGACTCATGAAAAATATCTTAGCTGTGAAGAGATTAGAGAGGGTTTGAGATGTATTTTGTTTATTTCACTGAAATATTTTAACATTTTTGAGGGCCAGAAACATGTCTTCATTGGTCCTAGTTGATTTAAAGTTTTTGCCTTGATTTTCACACAGTAAATATGTCTGTCTATGGATTTAATAACCAAAGATTTAGAAATTGTCAATAATTTTTATCCATGTAGAAATTGAAGATGAGTAATGTGTGGCCCTGGTGTGCGCTCTCTCTCTCTCTCTCTGTATAGATAGATAGATAGATAGATAGATAGATAGATAGATAGATAGATATGGATATAGATATAGATATATATACATATATATGTATACTACATATGTGTGTATATATATATGTATATATATATATATATGATTAATAGGACAACTGGAAAATCTAGACTTCACTTTTTTTCTTTGTAGACATGGCCTAAACATAAACTATATGCAATGAGTGAAATGAACCTGAGTCATCCAATATGCGCAAATCAATTTGTTAAAGACTGCTTATGCTGAGGTAAATGTAAAGAGAGAGTAACAGCATAAATTCTCTGTGAAAAGTTTGTTAAAGACAGAATTATCAAAATTGTCACCCTCATGTTAGCACCAACCTAACTGTATGTGGAATCAGGGACCTGGGCTCAAATTCCATCTCGCATACTACATATGTGTGGATGTGTCACTTAACTTTCCTGATGGGTTTCTTTATTGGTAAAATGAGATTGGATTGTTACCTATTTTCTTTTGTAACCATGATCCTACAAATTTTCAAAATTTAAAGCTAGAGCGTCTAAATCATTACAGAAGTCATATAAACCCCAAACTTCAGAGAACCACTGATCCTCCAAGTAGAAAAGTACCTTTCAAGCCATCCCTGAACAAGAACACCATCATTTTACATATGAGGAAATCGAGGACAGATGAGATGAAATAATTTGTTCAAAATCAAATAATTAGCTAGTGTCAGAGCTCTCCAGAAGTGGAATGGACTTGGGAGGAAGTGGTTTCTCCCTCAGTAGAGGATGTGATGCAGTAGAAAGTGTTGGATTTAGAGCCAGACCCCTTGCATTCAAATTCCAGCTCTGCTACTGAATACATATCTAATCCATCTAAGCATCTATTACATGAATAAATATAAGGCACCATGCTAGGTAGTTGGGCAGATCTCTTAATCTCTCTTCCCATCAGTTTTCTTAAAAGAATTGGAACCGGTGACTTCTAATGTCTCTTCCTAGGAAAACGATCAGAAGTTTTAGAGATAGATAGTTCATATATAGAAATACACCACTAGACTTGTTATTCTTTAGGCATTTACAGTTGTGTCCACGTTTTCTTGACCCCTTTTGGGATTTTCTTGGCAAGGGCACTGGAGTGCTTTGTCATTTCCTTCTCCAATTCATTTTACAGATGAGAAAACCAAGGCAAACAGTTAAAGTGACTTGCCCAAGGCAACACAGCCAGTACGTGTCTGAGGCCAAATTTGAATTCAGGTCTTTCTGACTTTAGACCTGACACTCTGTTTGCTGTGCTACCTAGCCACTGGACTACATCAAAACTCCTCCTGTCCTCTGACATACAGTGTAATGATTTTCCCATTATGCTATACCAGTTCTCCTCAGATCTGTTCATACAGGTCCCTCTTCTCTTCTCCCTCTACATCATTTCTCTTAATGATCTAACCAGCTACCATACACTTAATTATAATCTTTGTTTGGATGATTCTTAGATATATTTATCCAGCTCTAATCTTTCTCTTCACTTCCGTATTGATTAACCTCTCCAACTTCCTATTGGACATCTTGAATTGTATGTTCCAGAACCATTCTAAACTCAATGATCCAAAACTGAAATCTTTATCTTTTCCTCCAAACCCTCCCCTTTTCCCAACTTTTCCGATTTACTCTTAAGGGTACCCCATCAGCTTGGTAAGCCATGAAACTCACCTGTCACCCTTGATTCCTTATTCTCACCCCAAGTTCTATGGATTATACTTTTGTAGAATCTCTCATATAAGCACCTTTCTCTTATTTGACAGTGACACCCTGGTACAGGCCCTTACTACTTCATTTCTTGAAAAAGAAAAAAGGCCATTAGATAATTACAATAATAATAGCTAATATTTATATAACATTTAACATATGCCAGGCATTGTGATAAACACTTTATTATTATCTCATTTGGTCCTCATAACAACCCTAGGAGGTAGGTGCTATTATTTTCCCCATTTTACAGAAAAAGAAACTGAGGCATACAAAGGTTAAGTGACTTAGCTAAGGTCACACGACTAGTTAGTGTCAGAGGCTAGATTTGAACTCAAGTCGTCTTGACTCTAGGTAAGTCCAGAACTCAGTCCACATGGGCCCCTAGCTAAGCATTACAAGATCATTGATAACTTTTTAAAGAATAGTCTCAATTTAATGCTACTGGCTGAAGACATCGCAGAGTGGGAATAAAGTTAAGCTCTACTGTATCAGGAACCTTGTGAAATCTTCAACCTAACAAGAGAAAATAAAACATCAGAGAATCTAGGCACAATCTGGGGCCACTTATTCTAAGAGTAGTGTAATTCAGGAATTTGAGGTCGAAAGATTATAGCAGACAGTTCTGTCGCTGAAATTCCAAGCCCTTTGTTTTTGTGAGTCTTTAGCATTGACATTTCTGAGAACATGTCATCTACCACTTCTGCCCCGCACCCCAACCAGCTCCTTTGGGCAAGGACTCTTTTGTTTTCATCTTTGCACTCATAGAACTTAGAGCAGTGCTTGGTGCATAATCAATTTTCTATCAATAAATACTATTATGTGCCAAATACTGTGCTAAGCGCTGCAGGTACTTAAAGTCCGTTGAATGATTGAATTAATGAATGTCAAGGGAAATGGAAAATAACTCTATGCTGCACAAGAACAAGATTGGCATGTAGGAATAAATGGAAAAGCCCGTGGACTTGTCGGAAGCAAGATGATCCCCTTGGATAATGAGCTTGGTGTCTGAGTTTTGAGTATAGTTAAAAAGTGAGGGCAGGTCAAGTAATGAATGTCTGTGGAATATGAGATGATCCTGCACCAAGGTCCAAAGGAATGAATAGGTGCATAGAGTCTGACAATTTGAAACTAAAGGCCTCCATTGAAGGGAGATTTGTGTGTGTGGCGGGGGGAGGAATGTGGGGATTCGATTGGAGATATTTTTGGTATAGAGAATACTATGGGAGGAAGCCCTCAGTATTAATTCAGATCAGCCTTTCATCCATAAGTCATAGTCCCAAAGAGATGCTTGGGATACTGCCAGGTAAAATAACTTGCCCAGGGCCACATAGCCAGTATATGTCAAAGGTAGGACTTGAACTCAGGTATTGCTAACTCCAAGTAAAGCTCCATATCTACCACACCACACATTCTCAGAGGGAGACTAAGAAATCAAATTATAAGAATGTCCAGGAGATTGAGGCTTTATTCAATTTTATTTGGATCCCCAAAGCTTGTGTCTTTTTCCTGTTATTTATGTGCCCCACCCTTGTCTAGTATACTGCTTAGTTAGGGTAGTGGCCTCCATCTGGCTCAGAAAATGTAGTTGAAAATGTAGGCCCATATGGGAGCCATGCTGGTGAGGGAATTAGATAGATTTAAAGTCATGGTGCCTCAAGGCAGGGGTTCAGGGATTAGATAAGGCTTAGAAAATAGTAAAGCTGAAATCCTAGGCTCAAAGGCAAAGATTCTTGGCCTGATTCTGAGAAGGAGGCAGAATCCCCTTGAAGCTGATCAAAGTCAGTGAGGCATAAGGCCTCAGTCACTGACGATGACTGGATTTTCACAGAGCCGAGTTGCTCTGAATAGACAGTAAGCAAAGGCAAAGTAAGTGTGCCCCAAAGCACTTAGAATGAATTGACTGTCTATCTAATTATCCATCTATCTAATCTATCTTTATCTACCACTACCTATGTATGTATACAAATATATGTATATGTGTGTATCTACACACATACACATTAAGTGTATAAGTACGTTAAATTGAGGTATACATGAAGTGCTAAGATCCTAAACAAACTATTTCTTTTTTCAAATTAAGCATAGAGGATTTTGCTGGAAAAATTGTCACTGACTAGGGATAAGGAATATCCTAAAATATAGGGAAGCCCTTAGAATGAACAAAAAAACATTTGGGAAAAGTTTTATACTAAACATCAAAATTTAAAAACCACATTTAGCCATTTTATCAACTCTAAGGCAAATTTTTAAGGTAAATTTGGTGAGAGAGAGAGAGAGACAGAGAGAGACAGAAAGACACAGAGACACAGAGAGAGAATGAGAATTCGAAAGCAGTACCCTAAATGTTATAGCAGTAAATTGCTTTGGTTGGGCTTTTTCACTCTGAGTCCCTGGAGTAACTGTTAGATCAGTGAAAAAGAATGGTGGGAACGAACTTCCCTACCTAAGGCTGAGCTGGGATGAAAAGGGGTAATGCAATGCAGTATACATTGTGAAATGAGGTCTTTTTCAGTTATCACCAAAAGACAGAAACAAATTCCCTTCTCACCCTGAAGATTGCATTCATCCCAGAAAAAGCACAGTCTTTAGAAAAGTAGGGTGATGGGGGGGGGCGGAGCCAAGATGTGCAGGTGTGAACTCTCCACCAAGTCCCTCCAAAAACCTATAAAAATGGCTCTGAACCAATTATAGAACTGCAGAACCCAAAAAACGGCATAGGGAAGCAGGGCTCTAGCCCAGGACAGCCTGGATGGTCTCTGGATAAGTTCTATCCTGTTCGGAGCTGGGAGCAGAGGGGAGTGGAGCTGAATGGAGCTGAGCCCAATGCGGGTGGCATGGACCAACCAGACGGGGAGCCAGGCAAAGCGTGCCCTAGAACCCTGATTCAGTGAGCTGTGACAGTTACCAGACTTCTCAACCCACAAACACCAAGGACAACAGAGTAGGTTAGTGGGAGAAGCTGCTGGGGACTGGGATAGAGTTTGCAGTTTGGCCACTGCCCCAGGGGCAGCAGAGGAGAGGCAGCTTTAGAACTACAGCTGCAGTTGTTTCTGGCCCCAGGCCCACCTGGTGGGAG
>CM053622.1:254573709-254612392 GCA_028646595.1 Phalanger gymnotis | reverse complement strand
GGAAGAGAAGAGAAGGCAGGTGAGGGGGAATGAGTGAATCTTGCCGTCATCAGATTTGACCTGAAGAGAGAATACCATACATACTCAATTGAGTATCTTACCCCACGGGAAGGAAGGAGGAAGAAGATAAAAAAGGGGGGGATGATAGAAGGGAGGGCAGATGGGGGTGGAGGTAATCAAAAACAAACATTTTCGAAAAGGGACAGGATCAAGGGAGAAAATTCAATAAAGGGGGATTGGTTAGGAAGAAGGAAAATATAGTTATCCTTTCACAACATGAGTGTGGTGGAAGGGTTATACATAATGACATGCATGTGGCCCATGTTGAATTGCTTGACTTCTTAGGGAAGGTGGGTGGGAAGGGAAGAGGGGAGAGAATTTGGAGCTCAAAGTTTTAAAAAATAGGTGTTCAAAAACAAAAACAAAATGTTTTTGCATGCAACTAGAAAATAAGGTACACAGGTAATGGGGCATAGAAATTTATCTTGCCTACAAGAAAGAAAGGGAAAAGGGAATGGGAGGGGAGTGGGGTGACAGAAGGGAGGGCTGACTGGGGAACAGAACAACCAGAATATACACCATCTTGGAATGGGGGGGAGGGTAGAAATGGGGAGAAAATTTGTAATTCAAACTCCTGTGAAAATCAATGCTGAAAACTAAATATATTAAATAATAATAATAAAAAAAGAAAAATAGGGAGATCACA
The DNA here is from genome assembly GCA_028646595.1 of Phalanger gymnotis. Classification (NCBI taxonomy): domain Eukaryota; kingdom Metazoa; phylum Chordata; class Mammalia; order Diprotodontia; family Phalangeridae; genus Phalanger; species Phalanger gymnotis. Next base: position 254,611,686 of record CM053622.1, on the reverse strand, counting down.
GCATTTAACTTGTCTGCTGAAAGTATGATACAAAAAACCAGGGTGTTATGTTCTGTTACCATCTTTTTTATTAGAGTCAAAAACAAAATTATTCAGGCCTTTTCCAGATCCCCTAAAGAACTAAGGAAATGAAGATCTCACACTCGACATCTATTTCCATAATTTTTCTGCTAAAAGTGTACATTAAGTTCTGAATACTTCCCTCTGGAATACTTTTTATAATCTTGATAAAATGATTTGAATAGTCCCACAGTGATGATGTGAGATTCACTATAAAACAGGTTAATATGGCTATAACAATATAGCTCAGCTTTCTCTAATAGTGTGAGTATGACCAATATATTTTTATCTCAATTATTTAATTTCTTTAGGCCTGACTTAACTCCTCCTTGCCTTGGGAGGCAAATATTGATGCTAATGCTCAATGCAAATGAAAGGAGAGAAAAGGAGAGGATAAAAACTCACCATTCACCTTGCATTTCACATTTTTGCTCTGATGATGTTTATCAGAGACTCAGACTATGTCATAAGGTTTATTTAGATTTAGAACTAGGAAGGATGTTAGGGGCCAGCAAATTCAAACCCATTAATTTACAGATGTGGAAACTGAAAGTCAGTGAGATTATGGAACTTGCCTTGCATTATATAGCTATTAAGTGTCTGAGGCAGTATTTGAAACCAGGTCTTCCTGTCTTTGTGCATCAAACATCCTAACAATATTCCCTGTTCCATGATGTTTCCTTCCTTCCCACTTGAAGTACATGGTAAGCCTCCACTGATTTGGATTAAAACATTTTAAATATGAAATACTACTAATCTGAGTGGCAGGTAGCATGTTCATCTGAGCTTGGACCCTTCGCAGAAAGAATTCTGTATTTGTTTCCTAAAAACAGAACTTGGGACTCTCAAAAAAGGACCCTCCCATCCAAAAAATAACTTTTATATAATTGAAAAGACAAAGAGGTGATCTGAAAGATAAACCAGGACCTAAGTTATATATCTAGTCATTTATGCCTTTTGGAAGCATTTGAAAGCTGGTCAATTCAGTGCCATCAAAATTTAATAGATTTCCTGATCCCTCTTCTAAAGGGCCTGGCTTCAAGTAGATGGCATGTATTTATTTTAGAAAGATGTATTCAGAAGGTAAGTGTGCTATACCGAGAATTGTATTAAATACAGCATGATATAAAACATAGAGGGCATGAAGACCAGAAAGCCTAGGTTTGAAACTCTTCTTTGATATTTACAAGCTGTGTGACCCTAAGCAAGTAACATCCTTCTGAGCCTCAGTTTTCTTTAAAAAAATGGGGATTGAAACAATACCTATTCCACTGGATCGTCATAATAAGGTAATATAAGTAAAGTACTTTGTGAACTTTAAAATGCTATATAAAAGTGAGTTATAATAATAGTAGTAGTAGTTATGTTTCTGTGTTATTATTATTTTGTTTAAGACCAAAAGACAAAGATGTAAATCCTACATTGTGCTTATTAGCTATACTACTTTGAGATATACCTTAACCTCTCAGACTCAATTTCTTCATCTAGAAAGTGAGCACAATGACATTTAGAGTGTGCTTGAACAGTGAATCAGAGACCTGGGTTCAAAAGCTGTCTCGGATATTTACTACATATATGACCCTAGGTAAGTCAGACAATCTCTCTGGGCCTCAGTTTAGTCATATAAATGAGTGGTTTGATAAACACTGAAGTCCCTTCCAGCTCTATGAGATATGGACCTTGTCTAGAGACCCTGTCTTCTCTACTTTGAGTCTTTCCCAGCATCCTTCAATTGTGTTATATTCATAGGTGACATTTAGTGAGATTTTGAATTTCACTAAATATTTGAAATTCGTATTTCAAAAAGGCTGCTATTATTTATCTGTTCTGTAGAAATTCAAGGTCATGCTCATTTATTTATTGATACATTTCAGCTATTCTAGGGAGGAAGCAATAGCTTATATTTTTAAAATGAAAGTACAGTTTAGAAGGTTTGTACATTTTCCAGAATCTTTATTGACTTCACAACCTGCTCCTTGACCTAGAAAATGTCCTCGAAGTTTTCCTTCAAGGTCTATCTCTCATCAGAACACCTCTAACCCCCAGGATCTCCCACAGGCCTTAATGGATGTTCAAAATAAACAATCATGGCATAGGCATCCTGCAATGGGGGAAACTTGTCTTGACTGCTTAATATCTCTTATCTAAATCTACTTGTCCAAAGATGCTGTTCTTTTCAATCAAACCCAGAAGGACCACTTCCCCCCCACCGCCCCTTTTCCATTCTGCTTGTTACTTGTTAGTTTGGTATCACCGGATGTAATGTTAAATCATTGAACAGTCTTTGTAAAGTACTTTGAGAGATGTCTCAGAATGATAAAGTACTGTACAAGTGGAAGAGGTTGTTGATTTTGTTGCCTGCCTCCTGCCTCTGCTCTGACATGATGGAATAGCTGGCTTGAAGCTGTCAGTTATCCATGCCAATCATCATCCTTCATGTAACTGTGACTGCTTCCAGTCAGATCTGTGGATGGCAGTTACAATGGTACTTGTAAAAAAATCTCTCTGAGGTCTGACTTGTAATTGTCATTCATATTTCTTTGAGGACTCCACTGTACAAACCTATTGAAAAGAAACTCTCAAACCTATTGCAGATTTGTAACAAATGTTTGGTTTACTGCATAGTGTGATGCTTTCATATAATATCTGGTCTATTTCAGGCCTCTGTTTTTGGACTGGACTTCATTTACTGGATGAAATTTTAAGTTTGCTGCAAAAATGCCTAAGCAATCTTTTCTACAGTAACTTTTTTCTGCCCCTTCTGAAAAAGCATTTCTATGCGTGGTAAGAAGAGAGTGAGTAAAGCCTACTTACCCTTTCAGAATGATCAAGTCTTACTTTTGTTCACTTTTCTCTTTCCTTCATATAATTTCTAAAATAAATATAACCTTGACTAATAAGCTGGACACTTAGTCATATGCTGCATCTCATGCTTAAATTTGTGTAGTCTCCATTGACTCTTTACTCCAACACTGTCTAATAACCTGTAGCAACAACTTGCTAGCAGCTGCTGTAGGGGTATAAGACCTATCAACAATCAGCACTCAGAAAGCTGCTAGCACAGGTTCTTTGATCTGCTTTTCTAAGGAAAGCAACTTTAAGGGTTTAACAATCTCAGTTTAGTGAAACATACATATTTCATTCACTTAGTTCAGGGGGAAAAGATCAACCCCCTGAACTTCAAGGCAAATACAAATAGAAATTACAAACATCAACAGACAGACCTTGTCTGATTCAAATCACATTACATAGTTACCAGAGAAGAACCAATGGGTCTGGCTTACAAAGCCAGGGGGCAGTTACGGCTTGCCCAGAATCTCAACACTCCTTCCATGAGAGTGCCCCAAAAGTCAAATGCCAAGCTCCCCTCAATTACATCCTGTTCAGAGCCCTGAGGGCTCTGACCTCATCCAGGCTGGGTGTGTGAAAGTTCCCCATCCCCAGTATCGCATCATATACAAGTCAATGACTCCTGATTGTCTTAATGCTGAGAAACACTCCAAGGTGAAATCCTACTTTATTTGCCCCATTTAAACAAAGGCCAGAATCATTAAAGGCACTTAAAGGAAGGGGCAAAAAGTCCCACCTTAATTACTATTACATAACCTTAACTTATTCATATGTCCAGTTAATTCTTCATTCAAAATGTCTCTCCATTCTAATCTCTGTTTTCCTGCTTCCCAACCTCCAGCCCTTCATCACCTAATTTTTAGACTATTGCAATGGTCCCCCAGCTCCTTTCCCTGCCTCCAGTGTCTCCTTTTCACTTCCCATCCTATATAATCAATCTTCCTAAAAGCAACACTGTATACATAGGTTCTTAAGATCATTGATTTCAATCTGGAAGGAACCTGAGGCAATTAGGTCAAACTCCATAGAAGTAGTAAGAAGAGGAGCAAGCATTGGAACCCAGCTCAAACTCCAAATCCAGTTCTTTTTTAACCGAATTTATCACTGCCCAGCCCAACCCCCAAATCAAAAAAGCCCACAAAACAGCAATTGTATTTCTGAAAGCTTGAAGATTAAATCCTAGTTAGCTTGTGTTGAACCTGAAAGTTGGTTAAAGGAAACAACAGGCTAGGTGTTAGAAAAATTTATATTACTTGTACCTAAATTCCCTTAAGCATAGCAGACAGACATACATGTATGGAATTGAGTCAGATAAAGTCTGACTGACTTGTACAGAAGAATGAATAGGTTTTTATATTTTTTTTAGAACAGTCACAATTCAACATGTTTTTGTGTTACTCAATTGTATGATCCCCATGTATGTTTAACCACAAGACAAAGATTTTCCTTAACGGAATAGGTTTACAAATACAATAGGATAAAAGTGTTGACAAGGGTCAGTTAAATACAACCCAGCGTTTCTATGTTTCATTAACATTCCATAACATAGTATACGCCCATAAAATATTAAGTGAGGTAGTCTCTCGGGATTAGTGGTTAATAGGATCAGGAATGTTCTTAGGTCAGCCAGATCTGGCCTTGTTGACAGAGAAAAGATATTCTCTGAGCAAACTTTAGAGAACATTGAAGCCCTGGTCCAGGCTCTTCTTCCAAACGATCATTAATTCAGGCTCTGGGTCTTATTGAAATTACAAAAATGATATAAAATGGTATAAAATGTTCCACACTTGGCATTCCAAGGTGTAATTCTCTGATTTTCTCTGATTCTCCCTACTTTTTTTTTTAATCTTATCTTCTACTTTTCCATGTATATACATCTTCCCCTCCATTGAAGTTGGCTTACTTAGCTTTTAACACAGTAGACATTTCTCCTTGACATTGCTAAATTGTTCATAACATTTCCTGTACCATGAATACCCTTCTTCATTGATTATACATGTAACCGTTACTGCAAATTTTTTCTGCTCCCTCTCCACTGACTAAAAATAAGTAGTGTTCCTGAGAGAGGATTTGGGAGAACATACTGTTTTCATCACCAAATAATCAAATTCTCCTATCCCACTAATTCAAATATTACTTCTAACTAGTAGAGCTATTTAATACTTTTAGTTGATTTGAATCATCACATTCAGTCCAGTAGTATGGTGTAGTACAATAGGAGAGATCTATGTTCAAATTCAATGTCGAAGTTGGAGTCAGGAAGACTTTTCTAATCCTGTCTCAGGGTCTTAATAGCTAGCCTTTCTCAGTATGTTTCCTCACATGTAAAATATGTATAATAATTCTACCTACTCCCAGGGTTATCTAGATCAAATGAGATAACATAGGTAAAGTCATTGGCAAACATTAACATGTGGAAATGATAATGAAGATCATAATGGTGATTACTACTACTACTGCTAAACATAGCTTCTTGTATTTGCTAGTTTTGTGCTCATGAGTATGTTGCTTAGCTTCTTTGATACTCAATTTTCTCATCTATGAAATGGGGACAATGACAACATACACAATACCTACCTTAAAGGATTGTTAAACGATCAAATATGAAATTACACTAAGTGTTTTGTAAATTTTATGGTACTATGTTGATATGAATTTGATTAATAAAAACAATTACTAAGAGATTCCTCAGTACCTGTAAGATTAAGGAGAAATTAAGCCTTTTGACAGAAAGAAGAATTTACCTTCAGGTGGAGAATATCCTTTCAGTTGTTCAAGGAGGGACATAAAGATGTGTAATATCTATTTCTGAACTTGAAATTGGCCATAGGGATCTTTGAAGCTGGAGAGAAACAAGAATATATTCACCATATAACCTTTGATGAGTTTGGGAAAAATTGTGGCAAAGAAGATCATGATGTCATAGATCAAAAATAACACAATTGATATAGAGCTAGAAAGGACATTAGAGACTGATGTAACCTCTTTATTGATGAGGAAACTGAGGCACATAAAGCTTAAGTGACTTTGGAGAATCACAAGAGCTAGTAAGAATCTAAGGCAGGATATTCATGACTAATTAAAGTCCTAGGTCTTATCTAGGACCTCACATCATGCTTCCTTGAATATCTTTGTTGAGAAGTCCTCCAACTGCATTTATATCAGTAGAATTATTTGGTATAAAGAACTGGGGCTGCTGACAGACAGGGACAACTCTAGGAGGGTACAGTCTCTCGGAACCCCCTTGAACCTTATGGGATACAGTCTCTGGGAGCCCTCTTGAACTCTCTTCGAATCTTCACAGTAGATCTGGCCTTTCCCTAAGGCCATAAGCCTTTCATTATCTAGGCCCAAATATCTACCTAGCCTAGTCCTCTATTGTCCAGCTACTTCCCACCCTTGATACTATCAATATCCACACTTTCAGCTACTCCTCACCCTTAATCCCATTCTCTTGGTTCCTGGAGTTTGACCTCATCCCAGTCTCATCATGTTCCTCCTTAGACTCCTCCTATAAGACCCTTCCTAAAGCCCTCCTCCCATCAGCTCAGGACTACCTTAGATCCCTCCTACAATCTTTGTGTATATAAGTTTCATCTTGCCTCCATGAAGGCACTCAGATTCAATCCATCTGGCCCACTTGTGAAAACCAGTGTCACAAAGGGTAAGATTTCTCAAGACAACCCATTATATATATTAATAAACTTTGTCTTTTTCCTTAGCTGAGAAGGCTTGGGTTGAATTCTTTCGGTGGGACCTGGTGTTTCTAGAGCACCCCTAAAAACCTGTGGTTCCCTACCATCATCATTTTTCTTTAACTTCATCATTATGACTCAACAAAAGAAGATTTGCCTTAGCATAGAGTTTGGTCCTTGCCAGGCCAAAAAGTTATGGAGCATCCAAGAGAGAGCCACAGCCACTTGGCAAAACTATAGTAGGAGATATTAGAGAGAGTAGACTTAGGATTCATTTTTGCTCCCAGTAGACAATGCTATGTATGAGTCCTTGCAGCAGCATGGAGAGAGAGCATCCTATCTGGAACTCTAAGTAACTGAGAAATTTCATCAGTCTTAGAAAGGTGATTTCCTAATGTAAGCAGTTTGTTTCCTTGGCGAAGATTCATTTTTGCTTTCTTTGATCTTTCAATAAACTTTATTCAGTTGCTATCATACTAGATAAAGCAAGGAAGTTATTTCCCCAGATTTTCTAGGTGAGAACAATGAATTCAAAATACTGAAAAATATAAAAAGGCGAAGCTGGAACTTCAGTATTAAAAGAACCTATGACTTATAAATATATTCAATTATTAAGCTCCTGCCTGAACAGTGCTTATACAAGCATTCTGAAGTTGACAAATTCCTTTTGAAGGGATCAAATGTCACTTCAGTACTTGAAAATATATTTTAAAGCAGTGGTTATCAACATCATTGATACTGTTTTGAAAACAGAGAAATAGATCAGATCAATGGAATATACTAGTCAATGACATTGTTTGATAAACTACAAACCACAAAATGCCTAGGAAAGAATTGCTTTTTCATTAAGACCTATTGGAAAAATAAAAGCAGTTTGTCAGAAATTAGGCTCACACTAAAAACTTTGCAGTATATACCAAAATGAACTTAAAATTGATATGTGACCTGAATATTAAAAATCATGCCTTAAAAAATTGGAAAAGAAGCAGATCACACATCTTTTAAATCTCTGTGTAGGGGATTATAAGCAAATGAGATATAGAGGTAATAACAAAAATGTGAAATAGATAATTGTGATTGCATGAAATGGAAAAGCTTTTGCATAAACAAAATGAGCACATCTAAATAAGAGAATAAGCTACCAACTGGGGCGGATCTTTGCCAGATATTTCTGATAAAAGTTTAATATCAAAGATATAAAGAGATAATGGCTGGATCTAAGCTAGAGTGACTTGAGACAGACTATATGTATGTATATATGCACACATATAATACACATACCCATTGCATGAAACGCTACATAAAAGACAATGGCATATATAGCAAGATAGAGAGATAAGATCTGAACTATACCATCCTACGTCTCAAAGGGATTTCTAGTTTTTGGTAAAGCAAGAAATTGTGAGTGGGTACTTGCCCCTCTACTCTTATATCTTGAGTAGGGCTAGAATCATATCTGTTTTATTCACATAAATAATTTGTGTTCTAGGTATCTGATTCTCTTTTGGGTTTTAGAATAAAAGCCACTTTCCCTGGTTGGTGTCGATCAGAAATTGTCATGTTTTTGGTATTTATTATTTAATTTTTTTCCCCTGTTACACACACACACACACAAACAAAAACAATTTTTAACATTTGTTTTTAAAACTTTGAGTTCCCAATTCTCTCCCTTCCTTCCTCTCCTAGGTATTACTTTCTTCAGTATTTTTTTCTCTCCTTTAGCAAGCTGTTGACTCATTTTTCATGATTTTCTTACATTGCTCTCATTTTTCTTCCCAATTTTTGCTCTATTTCTATTACTTGATTTTCAAAATCTTTTTGAGTTCTTCCATGGCTTGAGAACAGTTCATATTTTTCTTGGAGGCTCTGGATGTAAGAGCTTTGATTTTGTTGTCTTCTTCTGAGTATATATTTTGATCATCCTTGTCGCCAAAGTAAGATTCTATAGTCTGAGTTTTTTTTTTCACTTCGCTCATTTTCCCATCCTATTTCTTGACTTTTTAACTCTTTGTTAAGGCAGGGCTCAGTTTCCAGTGTGGAGGGCATACTGTCTCAAGATTCAGGGGTTTTATGCAGCTGTTTTCAGAGATACTTCTGGGAAATGTAAGTTTCCAATTCTTCTAAGATGGTATGATCTATGGAGAGGTATTTTTACTCTTCTCCAGCCCTGTGAGAAGTAGTCATATTTGAAACCAGAGGATAACAGTTAACTTCTTCTCAGCTCTGCTTAGTTATCTCTCAGAAAATACTACATAAAAGGCAAGTTAATATATCGAGCAAAGAAATTTATCCAAACAATCAGTAAAACAAAAGTTAAGGAAGCTGTACAGCTTATTTAAGAGTGATAATGAAATGCTAAGAGAAAAAAATTAGCTATTTAATTTGGAAGCTATATATGATCTCAACTCAACCAAAATGAGAACACTTTCACTTAGCATTTTCAGGAGCTAGAAGTTTCTCTTACCTCTATTCTTCTATCTTTCTCAAAATCCTTTTTCCAGCTCTGTCTCTCTGCTAAACAAAAGTAAACTCTCTATTCCTAATATGTTACCTGTCTTTCCAATTGCTCAGCCAGGAGTCATTTCTCCCATCTTGTGCAAGTGATTCACTCAAACTGATGATAAAACTAGAAAAGGCATTGAATGGATATAAAATGCTTCTCAAAGGAGGAATTGCAAACTATTAGTAAACATATGAAAGAATGTTCTAAATAACTAGTAATAAGAGAAATGCACATTGAAACTACTTGAGCTTTCCTTCACACCCAGAAAATTGGTAAAGATGACAAGAGACGGGGATAGTCAATGGTGGAAGGGTTGTTGAAAGACAGGCACACAAATGTGTGGTTGAACTTGTTAATTAGTATATCTATTCTAGAAACCGACTTGGAATTACTCTAATAATGTGACTGAAATGTCACACTAACTCTTTAACCCAAAGATTACACTTCTAGGCATATACTCCAGAAGTTCACTAACAAAAAGAAATGACCCATATTTGACAGAATATTAATTGTAACAGTTTTTAAGCTAACTAATGGCTGGGAATGAAGTAGATGCCCATCAAATGAGGAATAAACAAAATGTAGAAAGTGAATGGAATGGAATATTATTGTACTATACTTATATTAACTGATCCAAACAGATCCATGAAAAAATACACAGAGAAACTAAAACAATGCAAATGGAAAGAATAACCACCAAACCTGATTTTTTCAAAAGCATAAAGAATATCTTTAACACCCAAAAGATATATGAGAAGAAATCTTTCCCTAGTCCTTTGCAGACAAGGATCCATGGAATATGGGACATTTCATATAATCTGAAATTTTTTCTCAATGTGTTGATTGATTTTTCTGAATTGTTTTCTTCTTTAAAAAAAAAAAGTCTTCATTATTAAGAGGATAACTTTCTTGTTAAAGATAGGAGAGGGATACAGGTGAGAATCTAGGCCAGGGGTGGGAAACCTGGAGCCTCAAGGCTACATGTGGCCCTCTAGGTCCTCAAAGGTGTCCTTTGACTGAAATCAGACTTTAGACTTGAAGACCTGGAGGGCCACATGTGGTCTCAAGGCCTCAGATTCCCCACCCATGATCTAGGCAATATGAAAATAAAAATCTATTATAAAAATAAGGGGATGAAATGTTCACTTTTTTGAATGCATTCAAATTAATTGGTAGTTTCATTGATATGTACATCCTCTTTACTGATGCACATTGCCACCTATCCATTCCTGCTAATCTTGTGCAGCAGCTTTTGTCCTTGCTACATTCCCATAATTTGCCCCAAGGGGACTACTCTGTATAACAGTTTCTTTAGGTGACATGGGCCATCCATTGTTTATCCTTTGGCCTCACAACATGATTAGTCTATTTTTGTTCTGTTCACATTTCTTTGATTATATCCTTTACCCTATATCTTCTTTAGAGTTTTTCAGTTGTAATGTGCACCTAGTCAAATGTAGTAGGTACATTGTCATTGACTTATAGATTGTCCTCAACTCTTCAGAGATTTTAGTGTTCCTTATTTCAAAGTCATGCAATAACACAATAAAAATAGTGGTATTAACAACATAGGCCTTCATTTCACAGAGAAGATTAGGGTCATTAAAATAACTTTGTCATTCTTAAAACTTGAGATCAAAAACATTTAAACAATAAATTCAAAATGGAGATGTGGCAAGAATATGAAAAGGTATGCTTTTCAAAAAAATGAAAAAGGTGATCAGATACCTCTCACCATTATGGCAAAGGAAAACTTGTTAACCAAGCCCAGGACAAAAGATATCACTAATGATAAAATAGATAAAGTTGAATAAAAATGAAAGACTTTTGCATGAACTAAATCAGTGCAACTAGGACTATAAGAAAATGGTCACATGGGAAAAAAAGTCTCTTACTCTTCATACACACACACACACACACACAATATTATATATCTTTGTAGTACTCAAAAGAATTGCAAACTATCAATAAGCATATGAAAGTTGCTGCAAGTTACTAGTGAGAAGAGCAATGAAAATCAAAACAACCCAGGTTTCTTTATGTACCCAGAAAATTGTCAATGAGAAAAGACAGAAATAGTGGAAAATGGAGGGGTCATGGAATAAAAGACTTATTCTCAACTGTTGAGGAGTGAATAAATTCAACCATTCCACAAACCAATTTCAAATTATGCTAAGAAAGTGAGTAACATGTTTATATCCTTCCAAATGAAGCAGATAGTAATGCAGTTAATAGAGCTCTAAACACAGATTAAAGAAGACCCGAGTCCAATTTGTGCTTAGCTACTTACATGTAGCTAGGTCCAAATCACTTAACTTTTATCTACCTCAGTTTCTTCACCTGGTGAATGAAAGAATGAGGACAATAATAGCATCTACACCCCAGGGTTGTTGAGATGTTAAGATGAGATAATATTCATAAAGCACTAGTCTAAAGCTATCTTTAAATGCTAAGGTGCTGCTGCTGCTGCTACTACAGTTAATGTATTTGTATTTGTGTAAAGTAATTGTATTATACAGGTAATGTGTTTTTATTTTTAAATTTTGCTTGCCATTCCTCCTGCCCCCGCTGTTTCTTTTAAAAATCTTTGTAATAAAAGATAGTTTCCTAAGGGTGGGCATGGGTATGTATTCAGAAATGAAAGTGATATGAGAACAAAATATAGCAATTAAAATAAGATTTAAAAATACACAGAATCCTAAGTGATATTAAAAAAGGTGAATTATTTATTCAGTATACTTCAATTCTTTTCTCCAGATCTGTTTGGAAGTAGCTTCCATGTCTTGCTCTCTGAGCAGCCCCCTGGAAATTAATGTGTGTGGGAATACTGCCATGAAATCTACTTTGGCAGCTGTGGAGAGAAGACTATGAGTTGCAGAGCTAATCCATAAAGTAGAATATTAAATTATAGGTAGAGTCAACTGTACGTAGATCATTGCTTTTACATGCCAAAAGGCCATGATTTAGATGAATCAAATACGATCACTTGCTTTAGATATGTCAAATTGCTTCATTAGTATTTTTGGACCTTTCCTGCCTCTCTCATAAAAATTGAGGCAGTTCATCATTGCCATTATAGGAAGAAAGATCAATAAAAACAAAAAAAAAAGTAATACATACAGACAATGTAATTATGATGCTTTTAAATCCAGTCATTTAATTACCTATTTCCTCATTTAATGAATGAAACATATTAGTTTGGTAAATTCTTCTTGAGAAAATCAATTATTACAAATTAAATATAAATATGTAACCAGTCAGCATGTGAAAAAAAATTCCCCAGTTATAAAAATGACTTTTCAACACAGAAAACTTTTACAGTACATTGATTAGAGACAGACAACACTTTTTTAAGATTGTCAATTAAATCACTCACTGATTTAAAGCTAGGTTACCCAGCTTAGTGATCATGTAGTCCAACTCTTAATTTTACAAATGAGGCAATTAAAGCCTAGACACTTTACATGACTTACACATGGCCATATAAGTAGTAAGTAGCTGAATATAGATTCCATCTCAGATACGATTTCTTCAAATTCAATGTTCTTTACAGTAGAAATTTTAAATCTAGAGATAGCACCAGGATAAAATGCCAACCTCTCTTTTGGTCTTTAATTCTTTTAACAATATGACACCAACCTACCTTTCCAAGATTATCAAACGTTACTTGGCTGACTGTACTCTGCAGTCAGACTGATCTAACTTGCTGTGGCTTATGTAGGACATCCCAGCTCCTATCTCAAGATCTTTTGCAATAACTGTGCACCATACCTGTATTACATTCTCTTTTCACCTCTAAGAATCCCTTATTTCTTCAAAATTCACCTCAAGTACTACTTTCTAACCCACTCAAAGTCTTTCCTACTCTCTCCAACTATAAGTGCCTAACTCCCTAAAATACTCCCTATATTTAAATTGTAATTGTTCTCTTTTGTCTTTCAGTTTTGTTGATCATATATGACTTCCTGATCCCATTGGGGGTTTTCTTGGCAAAGATACTGAAGTGGTTTGCCATTTCCTTCTCAAGCTCATTTTACAAATAAGAAACTGAGGCACACAGGATTAAGTGACTTGCCCAGGATAGCACAGCTAGGAACTATCTGATGCCAGTTTTCAACTCAAGTCTTCCTGACATCAGGACAAATTTTGTATCCACTGAGACACCTAACTGCCATCTATGTATTTATAAATGTGCATTATCTCCCTGCATTGGTAACTAAGGTGGGGCCAATGAAGGGAGGTCTGATTATATCTTCACTCCCAAGTAGGCTCCAAACCTGTAGCTACTAGGCATGAAGTCCCCGGGGTCCTAAGGGGAGTTGTTAAGACCAGAGCAAATAGTAAGAGCTTATGTTCTGGTCACTCAGATGACATTTGATGATGGGTAAAGAGTGCATAAAAAGGGAAGACAGAGCTATTTGCTTAGGGCTCTCACTCTTGGCAGTGTGCTGATGTGGAGACTCCAGGGAGTTGTAGTTAAGAGCCCTCCAGCTTGTAAACCTGGATGTTCAGACTTTGTTAAACCCAGTTAACTATGCATTGAGATTTGAATCAGACAAGGTCTGTCTGTAGATGTTTCTAATTTGTTTGTATTTGCTCTGAAGTTCAGGGTGCTGGCTTTTTCCCCCTGAACTAAGTGAATGATATTTGTATGCTGGAATAAAGTAAGATTGTTAACCCCTTAACATTGCTTTCCTTCATAAAGCAGATCAAAAGACCCTGGGCTTTCAGCTTTCTGTGTGCTGGTTGTTGGTTGTACACCCCCACAGCAGATGCTAGCCGGATTGTTGAAACACTCCCTTAATAGAATTTAAACTCCTCAAGTGCAATGACTATTTCATGCTTGTCTTTGTATCTCTAGCACATAGTGTAATGCCTGGCAAATAACTTAATGAATGTTTTGTTTTTATACTTATAAATGCATTGATAGAAGTGTTTTATTGGGAGCACTTTTGCAGTATATTTAATTATACCTCAAACTTCTGGAATCAAGTAGAATAATTTCTTGCCAAGATGCAATGGCTACTTTGGTAGATGTTCTGCAGTGAGACTTTTAAAATTAAATATATTTTATTTGTTTCATTAAATATTTCCCAATTACATGTAAAATTTTGTTGAAAATATTTTTAAAAAAATTTTGATTTCCAAATTCTCTCTCTCTCTTGCTTTCTTTCTCTCTCTCTCTCTCCCTCCTCCCTCCCCAGCACCTTCTCCCTCTTTGAGAATGAAAACAATTTGATATAGATTATATAAATGAAGGTATGCAAAACATAGTTCCATATTAGCCATGTTGGAAAAGTACAGAAAGATAAAAAGAAAAAGAAAAAGAAAGAGCTTTTTAAAAAAAAAGTATTTTTCATATCTACATTCAGAGCTCATCAGTTCACTCTCTCTTGTTCTGGATAACATTTTTTCCCTATGAATCCTTTGGAATTAATTTTTCACAGTTTAGGATCCTTAAAAGATTGCTATTACATTTACAATCTTTGGGTTTTGCTCACTTCTTTTGCATCAGTTGATATAAGTTATCCCAGGTTTTTCTGAAACCATTCTGTTTATTATTTCTTATAGCACGGCATTATTCCATCACAATCCTATATCACAACTTGTTCAGCCATTCCCTAATTAAGGGGTATCCCCTCAATTTCCAATTCTATGCTACCACAAAAAGAGCTGCTCCAAATATTTTTGTACAAATAGATATTTTCTCCCCTTTTCTTTGATATGTTTGAGATGTAGACCCAGTTAATGGTATTACTGAGTCAAGTGTATGCAGTTTTATAGTCTTTTGGACATTCTTCCAAATTGTTCTCCAGAAAGGTTAAAGCAGTTCAGAACTCCAGCAACAGTGTCTTAGTGTTCCAATTTAGCCACATCCCCAGTGGTAGGTTGATATGGTGTTGAAGAAGTAAATTCACTTAGGTGGAATTGTCACTTTTATTATATTTTCTCAGCCTACCCATGAGCAATTACTATTTTCCAATTGTTTAGATCTCTCTTTACTTCTGTAAAAAATATTTTGTAATTGTGTCCATATAATTCCTGGTTTTGTCTCGGCAAGTAAACTCCAAAATATTTTATATTGTTTTGTAGTTATTTCAAGTGGGATTTCTCATTCTATCTCTTCCTGCAGGGGTTTTGGGTTTTTTTTTTTGGTAGTGTATAGAAATGCTGATGATTTATTCTGTTTTGTTATATACCCTACAACTTTTCTAAAGTTTATTGTTTCAACTAGTTTTTAATTTGATTTTCTAAGGTTTTTAAAAAGTATTCCATCATATCATCTGCAAAGAGTGATAGTTTTGTTTCCTCATTGCCTATTTTTATTCCTTTGATTTCTTTTTCTCATCTTATTGCTATAGCTATCATTTATCCTAGAACATGGGATAATGAACATTTTTGATTTATACATGGTATTATTGGGAAAGTTTCAAGTTTATCCCTGTTATGTAAAATGCTTTCCCTTGGTTTTAGACTATTTTATGGAGAACTCATGCAGTTCAGACATTCACATGGTAGTCAGAAAAAGCAATACAAGGACCCTCTCAAAGTCTCTCTGAAGAACTTTGGAATTGATTGCATGACATGTGAGACATTGTCAAAGGACCACCTAGCATGGCATGTCTGCATCACAAAAGGTGCCTTCTATACGAGTCAAGGGGAATTGCAGTAGCTTAAAAGAAGCATGAGATGCACAAATTTAGACACATCTCCACTCCAAATGTTCATGTGAGCTATCTGTGCCCAGCCTGTGGTGGAGCCTTCCCAAGCTTATATTGTTGTGATCTGCCACAATTAGAAACCCTGTACCATGATTCCTACACCCTACATAGTAATGTCATTTTGGTCCTCTTCAAGAACAACAGCCAAACCATCATATCTAACTTGTCTGAGATTCTACTCATCTCCTTGATTTTTTAATTCATTTTTTCTTAGATTTACTGAGCTTTGAGAAGAAGTTGCTTCCCCACTAGTATAGATTTGCTACCGACATGCTCCTGAAGTTTAACGTTTGAGTCTAATTCATTTTAACAGAAGAATTTGGATGCTATGCCATTTGGTGCATATATATGTATGTATGTATGTATGTGTATATATATACACATATATGTATATTTAGTATCAATATTACTGCATTGCATATGATGCTTCTTAACAAGATATAGTTTCCCTGCTTATGTCTTTTAATTAGGTCTGTTTTTGCTTTTGCTTTGCCTGAGATCATGCTTATTAACTTGGCCTTTTTTACTCCAGCTTAAGCATAATGATAGATTCTGCTCCAGTCCCTTATTTTAACTCTGTCTTATAAACTCAAGCACATTTATCATAAATAACATACTGCCAACTTCTGCTTTCTAATCCATTCTCCTATCTACTTTCATTTTATAGGTGAGTTCATCTCATTCACATTCACAATTTGATTACTAACTGTGTATTTCCTTCTATCCTATTTTCTTCAGTTTATACTTCTCCCTCTCCCTCTCCCTCTCTCCTTATCCTGTCCCATCTCTGAAAGCTGTTTTGGTTCTGACCACTGCTTTCATTCATCTGCCCTTCCTTTTATTATCCACCCCCCTTCTGTTACACACTTCCCTTCCTATTTTGCTGTTGGGTAAGATAGATTTCTATTTTCAATTGAGTGCGTGTATATGTGTTTGTATATGTCTATCTATCTGTCTGTCTGTGTATATGTATGTATGTATCTATATCTATATATGTATATGTGTGTGTGTGTATTTCCACTGTTTAAACCAATTTAGATGTTAGCGAGGTTCAAACCTTGCCTGCCCTCCCTCATTTTTTTCTTCCACTGTAAAAGCTCTTCCTTGCACGCCTCTTTCATTTGAGATAATTTCCTCCCTTCTTCCCGTTCTTTCCTCCTTCTCCCAGAGAAATATCTCTTTCTTGCCTTTTTTTCATTCCATTTCATTCCATTCCAACATATTTGATGCATTTCTGCAGCCTCTTTCTATGTGGAATCCTTCTAACTGACTTAATAATGTTAAACTTCATAAAAGATACATGTCTCATCTTCTTATATAGAAAGCTAAACAGTTTAATCTTCTGAGTGCCTAGAATACCTTATGATTTCTCTTTTATGTTTACCTCTGTATGCTTCCTTTGAGTATTATATTTGAAAGTCAAATTTTCTATTTGGCTCAGGTAATTTCTTCAGGAATGCTTGAATGTCCTCTATTTCATTCAAAATACATTTTTTCCCTCTAAGGATTATGTTCAGTTTTGCTGGGTAGGTTATTCTTGGTTGTAATTCCAGGTCTTTGTCTTCTCAATAATCATATTACAAGCTCTCCACTCCTTTGAAGTGGAAGCTGCTAAATCTTGTGTGATCCTGAGAGTGGCTCCATGATATCTGAATGGTTTTTTTTCTTGCTGCTTGAAATATTTTCTCTTTGACTGGAGAAATTTGCAATTTGTCTAAAGTAATTCTAGGAGTCTTTGTTTTGAAATCTCATGTGGCAATTGAGGGATTCTTTCAATTTTTACTTTACCCTCTGGTTCTAGGATATCAGGGCAGGTTTCCTTTCTTAAAATATGATGTCTAGGCTTTTTTTCTTTGATCATGGGTTTCAAGAAATCCAATAATTCTTAATTTTTTTTCTGGATCTTTTTTCCAGGCCTCTTCTTTTTCTGATAAGATATTTATATTTTCTTCTTCCTTTTTAATGTTTCACTGTTGTTTTATTGTTTCTTGATATCTCATGGAGTCATTAGCTTCCATTTACTCATTTCTAATTTTTAAGGAATTATTTTCTTCATTGAGATTTTTACCTCCTTTCTTATTTGGCAAATTCTGCCTTTTAAGGAGTTATTTCCATCAGTGATTTTTTTGTGCTTTTTTTTTCACCTTTCAGCAATTCTGTTTTTAAGGTGCTACTTTTTACCAAGCTATTAACTTTCTTTTCAGGCTTTTCTTCCTTTGCTATTATTTCTTAAGTTTTACTATACAACTCTTATTTGATTTAAAAAAAAAAAATTGCTTCTCCAGGAATTCTTGTTGGGCTTGTGTCCAATTCACATTTTTTTTTCCCTTTGAGGACTTTCTTGTAGCTGTTTTGACTTCATTGTCTTGTTTTGACTTTGTGTCTCGCTCTTCCCTCTCAGCATAGTAGCTTTTTATGATCAGGTTCTTTTTGTTGCTGTTGTTGTTTGCTCATGTTTCCATCCTATTTCTTCATTTTGCATTTGACAATGAATTTTTCTAACAGGATCTGGTGCTATTTCCAGTACTAGCCACAGAGTTTTTTATGATCTTTTTTTCTAAACAGTTGCCAAATCCACTTCTATTTCTGGCTGAAGAGTTCCAGATATCATTGTTGCTTTTTTTGCCACCACCTACTCCGAACACTTGTGTGATATCCAGTGGTATCCAGACCAGGCTCCTGGGATTACCATTAAAAAATCCTTTGTTATTATAGTTCCCTAATTGATATCTCCCTGTTTGTCATTTTCAGTAGGCTATAATTAAGTTAGTTGGTCCATCTACTTTTTTTCCACTTGTCTATCTCTAGCTACTTAAATGTAGATTTAAAGGTCATGGGTCCTTAGGCTCACAATGACATTCTCTTTTTCCTTTGGCTCTTTCCCCATACTTCATGATGGGGCTCAGCTTCTGTTGTTGGTCCTAATGCCTATAGAGTGATGCTGTTCACATTCGTGTTAATAATTTTAATTACATATATATGTGAGAATATGGATTTAAATTCTAACTCTGATTCTTACTACATATAACTTTGGCTACCTTAATATTTCTGAGTCTCAGTTTTCTCAATAAAAAAAATGGGAGGATTGGACTAGATGACCTCTAAGGTGCTGTATATAATCCTATGCCATGCTCTATTCTCCTATCTGGGAGCCATGCTTAGTAAAAATTCAATTTCTTGTCTAGTAAAAATCAGCTAGTTTGTACCTTTCTCTGAAGTAGGATAGCTATGGGGATATACATCTGGACACTGCTGCACTAATTACCAGCTAATTAAGTTTTTAACATTGTGATCTGTTGTCCTGATAATTTCTCGCCCCTTATCAGGAAGAGTAATAGGATACATTTTGTTGATCAACAATTAAATCATCTGGCTACTCTCCCTCAGGAGAAACAGTTGGAGGAGGGAGTTTGGTTCTTAGCTTATCTGAAACTCTCCTTTTCACTTAAGGAACAGTATATTCTCCCTAACCTATTTGCTTCTTAGTACCAGAGAAGCCGAGTTATATTTTTTTCTGTCTTTGAAGATGCTGTGTATTCCATTACTACATTCATGTTATCTTGCAAAACTGTAAGCGATTACAGTAGTCGTTAAAAGAGAGGTGTATAGATTAATTTATTTTACTTCAGGAGGGTAGGGTGGGCTGTTGGACCTTTGACTCAAAGTGCTGTAATTTGTAAGTCACAGGCAGCATTTATCAACTGTCACATTCACAAAGAAACAGATACCTGAGGGCAGCATATTGACTTAGAAAACCACAAATTGACATTACTTATCTATGTTTTATTGATTTCTTTAAAAAAAATTACTTTGTTAAATATTTACTAATTATATTTTAATCTGCCTTTAGCTTCACTTGGGAGTAGGCCCTGAGTTTGACACTTATGACATACTATGAAAAAAAAAAACCAAAACCTGAGCTTATCAATAGGTAGTAAGAATAATTAACCAAAATAGGAATCTACCGGATGCTATCAAAAAAAATGCCATGCTTACTCCTCTGCCACATGAGAAGCCTTCCCAGCATTGACTCCAAAATATTCTGTAGTGTTTGTCTCCTCATACTGGGACAGAGTCCCAGGGTCTCTCCATGATATTTCTTCCTTCTCATCCCCCCACTTGAAATTGTCTTCAACATTGTTCCCAAAGTTACTTTCCTGGTACTCAGGCACAAAGTTTTTTTCATTATTGTTTGTTCCATTTGCTAGAAATGGTAGTTAAAAGTCTGTATTTCAAAGAAATATCTGCTGCTGCTGCTGCTGCTGTTTCTGCTTGTGGTGGTGAGGGAGATGGCTATCCAAAGAGACATCTGTTTGCCTCACCACATGAATGAATTCTGATACATAACATAACTAGGAATCATGACACCTGGAGACAAATTCATTTGAGCCAGAGTGGGAGTTAGGGTCAGCAGGTGGCTTTGTAAGCTGTAAACATTCCTGGATATAGCTGAAGAGAGAAGATAGGAGAATGTAGTCATGAAAACTATGTAGTTTCATGGACTTGTAGGCCAGTGTGTTGGTAAAGAGCCTATTCTAGCCATCAATTTATTGCCTGCTGATCCATCTATCATATGTAAGGTACCTCAGTATATGAATTATTCAATAAAAATTTCAAAGTGAATTTTATCCTATATACTTTTTAGTGGTGTTTCGTGGAGAATGGCTCAGGGGAATTGACTTCAGTTAGAAAATCAGGGAATGAAGACTCCTAATGGTACTTTATAAGCTTTCTTTTTTTTTCCCTGAAGTTTGAGAACAAGGATGGAACATTCTCAACTTTTGGTATGAGTCAGTCTCTCTCCCACCTCCACCCATTTTCCTTTTCCCTTGCTTTCCCTTCCCTAGCACTCATGTGCTTAACTTTTAGCAGTGGAAAGGGTGGCTGGAGTCGAAAGGGTTCCACTGACCAGGTATTTGCTTGTTGGGGGGAGGGGCTAGTTGAAGAATAGCAGCAAAACCAGTGCATCCAAAGCAAGTTGCCTTCCCCACTAATTCCATTATCCTGCCTGGATCCAAGGTTTTCTAAGTGGTCTGAGGCCTTAGGACAGTCCATTTTGGGGGGGGGGTGTTGTTCACTTCTAGGAAAGTTATCTGAGATAGTAAAGCCTAGTTATCACAATATCTAACAACGTGGCAGATAGGGGAAGAGGGTAGGACCTGAGTGAGAGAGTAAAATAATTAGGTGGCTGGTGTTGGGAAGGACTAGGACTTGGAGAATGGAAAATATTCCCAATGGTTGCATAATTGAACTACCCTTATTCCAAGACCATGGGAGCTGAAAAAAGAATGGGGCTACTATTCACCCAAAAGGGCTTTGAAAGAAATCTTGGTTTAGAGAAAGGGAATTGTCTCCACCTAGGAGGTCAGCATCTAGAAGTACAGTCTCTTTCTCTCTTTTTTTTTTAACTGTTGTTATTATTTCTGACATTCTTTCTATTTGTCCCTAGGAAATTTTCATATTTTTTTTGTCTAGTCCTGAATTCTTCATATCTTTACACCCCTTGAGGAGGAACCAACCCTTCCTAAAAAAAAGTTGCTTCATTCCCATTTAAAAACTTTTTAGAGGAAAAAGCTTGATCAATAAATAGCTTATATATTTTTTAAATCATCTACGATCAATTGGTAGTACCTGAGGTCTTCCATGTGATCCCTGAAGAGCTTAAGAAAATCTGGCTTAGTCCTGTACCTATGCATTGCCCTGAAATTAAGTGATCTTCCCTTCTTTGTTTTTCAATTTATAGACACCAGAAAATGTAACTACAATGGAGGATACAGTGTGTGTTCGTGGGGGTTAGGGGCAGAGCTGTAACAAGGTACCAATGGTGGGGGTTTAGTCCCAAGGTGCCTACATATGAAGGGGAATGCAATAGGGGCAATTCTTCCTTCACTACGTATATCCCTTTCACCTTAAAATACTCCATCCAGCTGCATTGTACAGCACAAACTGGTCCCCACACCCAGTCCTGATTGTCAGGGTTTTGCTCTCCCTTTCCTGTGGTTGACTTTCCTCCAAAATTGCTACAGGAGTATATTCAGGTTTCTCTGAGGGATAGGGCATACCTACTTTTGATATGGTTGCACCTTGGTTCATATAATCTTCGGTGGTGGCTGACACATTACCCCTGCTGCCTACCTCTTTTTTTGCTCTAAGTGAAAGAATTGCTAGTTAAAAGTCTGGAGAAGGTTGGTGCTTTCCATCAGTCTGAGGAGAGATGGTGTTTATCTTGGGCATTAATTGCGGAAGGCCTGAGCTGGGGAGCAGAATGGGAAATTTAAGCAGCTTTTTTTTAGATCCTCCTGTCTCAACAACTCATAGCAATGTTTTAAAGAAATATTTCTACAGTGTTACATATTTCTTGAATTGTAGACATGTGTCTAAACGCTGCTTCCTTATTCTTACTAAACAGAGATACATGCCATTGCTTTCCTCTATTAGCAGAAAAAAAAAACAAATGTCAACTGCCTCTTTCAAGTCTACTAATATATTATAAACAACCTGATTTCCACCCACCCCCTGAGAGTTTTTAATAGGGCTCTTCACAGAGTGTATTAATATTATTTGGCTATTTCAGCATGATATTAGTCATGCTTACCATCCTAATTTGTGTCCATTACAAAGGCTGCACTGCTCATTGTGTTTAAATGAGAAAAGGCAAGCAGCCCTGAAGCATAGAAGCCGAGTGTGGCCATAGGCATACTGTAAGCCCTCTCTATTGATGAAGACCATAGGTGGAATTGTATATCATTCTTGAAAGCATAGGCAATATGATGAAAGGAAATTGCTGGGTCTGGAGAAACATATTGACAGGTGAGAAGACTAATAGGCAGCTTGGTGCGGACAAACTAAATAAAAAATTGATAATAGCATGAAGTTCCTGGACTTTCTGGGACAGTCCTAAGTTTGAGAAAAGAAAGTGCACTTTTAATGAGGGTTTGCAAAAAGAATATCCTTTGTCAGAACATGTGTCCTGATTTGGAGTTCAGAACTTATAGTGCCTGTTTCTCTTGTCTGCCATTTTGCCTTAAACTTACAGACCTTTTT
This sequence comes from Phalanger gymnotis, assembly GCA_028646595.1. Lineage (NCBI taxonomy): Eukaryota > Metazoa > Chordata > Mammalia > Diprotodontia > Phalangeridae > Phalanger > Phalanger gymnotis. Next base: position 254,588,812 of record CM053622.1, on the reverse strand, counting down.
TGTCTCCTCTGATTTTTTTTTGTTCCTCTTAGCTATTCTAAATAAACTAAGCTGGCATTAATTTGTTTCGGTTCTGTATGTGGAAGATTCCCTTCAAATGCTAAAGACAATTACCACGGGTCCCACTTATGATGAGACAACCCCTCTGCACAATTTGCATTCAAGATTTGCTCTCTAAGGCAGCAATGTTCCTAAAATGGCATTAAAACAAGGGTGAGGTGAGGGGGTGGGGATGGGCATGTGAAAGGAAGGTTAGTTTTGTGATGTATCTTCCACCTTTGAGTAGGAGTACAGAGTTGCCCGTTATCCCCAACACCAAAACCTAATTAATTTCGAATTGAAGAAAAAGTAACCCTTTCTAAAAAAAACAGTAATAAGAATTGATGTGTTAGGGGGAAAAAAAGATTCGGGTTGTTTAATTCCCAAACTAGTAAACAGACAGGATCAGTATGCAAGTTGTATTTTATTAGCTAAACACTGCCAATTGTAGGTGGGTATTTTTAGCGGCATCTTCTGATTGTTATTTATCGCAGCTGCAAGATCTGTCAAAGGCTTTTAGAGCATGAAATATTATCTAAATCTGACAATATGCAATTTATACAGAAAACACTTCTGGGGAAAACAAGGAGAAAGATGTTTATAGAGGTGATCTGGCATGACAGCAATAGATCTTAAAATATTTGTTATTCACAACCATTTTCTTCTCATCTTATGTGCCATTTGTCCCTCAAAGTACTTAAAAAAAATCCCCCTGCTGTGCTCTAAAGCAGAGTTTCTAAAATAAAGCTGTATTTTTTTTTTTGCGTGTTGGGGGGGAGGGAGGACGGGAGAACAATCTGTTTACTATTCATGATTCTTTATTATCTACAAAAATATGGTACAAATGAAAATTGATGGGTTTTTTTGGCTTTTTCATAGTGTAATGGGAGCTGTATATCAGCATTGGAAAAAAAAAGAACATAAGTTGTGCACAAAATAAAGAAGTTAATCAAGACATGATTAATGAAAATTTGCATCCTTTAGGTATCTTGGAAGGTGCTACCCCAAACCAAAATATTATTTATTATAGGCTGAATTAATGACGCTTGTGTAACTTTAAAGGGGTTTTTACCTTAGTGAAACGAAGGTATTAATTTAATCAGGAAGAAATTTGGGAAAGATTTCTTGATTTTCCTCAAACACTAAAAAGAAAGAAAAAAAACCTCAATAAATATGAAGTCAATGAGCATTCAGAAAGAAACATGTCTTTCTGATCTCATGGAAGATTTCTATTTCTGAGGATAGGAACATAATTCATTTCCTTTTGCTTACCAGGTTTGCAGGGTAATTTTTTTTTTAAAAGAAAGGTCATACAAATTCTTTGAGCTAGATATATTTTCAAAAATTTAACTCTAGGGACATTTGCAGCATAAGCTTTGAAAATAAAATAAATTTAGTATGAGCTACTCAATCTGAAGAAGGAAATGGCATGAAGCTCTTCCTTTCTTGCTCTTCACTGCTCCCTCCCTCCACTCCTCCTTTGTATCTAGTTCTCATACATCATTTCTTTTTTTGGTACACACTTAGATCAAGGACTCCTTGGCTAGGTACCAAGTAAAATTTCTGTCAGCCCTCACAGTACAAACTTACAATGTGTTGTCATCATACATTCCACCTCCTCTTTTATAAAGGGTAGAGTAAAATAATGCTATTTGGAATTAGAGTTAGAATAGTATTGTGTAAACATTATATTTTATATAATACAGTACAATTATAAACAAAGTTCTAGCCCTGACACTTATTAACTGTGCTAATTTGGGGAAGGATTTAATCTCTCTGGTGAGCAATTTTCTATTTATAAAGCAGGGACAATAATATTTACACTGCTTGCCTCACAGGGCTGATATTTTTACTGGGGTCTGGATCTGTGATCAGAGCAACAACTGTTCTGCAGTTTATAATTTTAGAGAGTTTTTTGAGATAGCAAAAAGTTGAGTGACTTGTCCAGATTCACACAGTCTCTATAAAAGAGGGGTGCTCAAACCTAGGTCGCCTTGAACTTGGGGCCAATTCCCTATCCTATACTCCAAGCCTGTTTCTCAAAGGTTTTTTTTTTAATTAAGTGTTATAAAATTCATGTGAAAATATTTTGTACTTAGGTACTTAAATGGTAGGTGATTTATTAATCTGAAAACTGTGATACATTATGCAAATATAAAATATCGTGCATAGTCTCATAAATTCAGGAAAAAGTATATTTAAATTGGAAAGTTACCTAATACTTAATATTTTTAACTTCAATATTATTCATCATAACAATGAAAACAAGGCAGCTGGGCAGCACAGTGGATAGAGCACTGGGCCTGGAGTCAGGAAAACCTGATTGTGATGCCGTGAAGTCATTTAAACCTGTTTGCCTCAGTTTCCTCCTCTGTAAAATGAACTGGAGAAGGAAATGGCAAAACCACCCCAGTATCTTTGGCAAGAGGACCCCAAGAGGGGTCATGAAGAGTTGGATATAATTGAAACAACTGAACAGCAACAGTAAACAACAGTAGCATTTAAATTAGAGTTTGGTTGTTCTCATGACCTAAGAAGGCTACAAATATTTTTAAGTAGATCCAATCACTTTGCTTCTTCAACAATCTGGCTGCCAGGTAAAATATATTTTTCGTGGTTTGATTCAATTATCAGACCTAGACCACAAGTCTAATTTGAGCACAATTCCTTACAAATAGTAGGCATATAATAAATATTTGCTGAGTTGAATTGAGGTTTTGCTAAAGCTTGTTGTATGCTAAGTTGTAGAACCATTATCGGTCAGTCAATAAGCATTTATTAAATCCCCACTACGTGCCAGGTATGTAGCGTAAGATGCCTGGAAGGGAGTGTGAGGGGAGTGAGGTAACGAAAGGCTTTAGATGCCAAAGGGAGGATTTTATATATTATCTTGAAGGTGATAGGGTGAAACTGAAGCTTATTGAGTAAGCAGGTCCTTTGGTCAGATTTGATCTTTCTAAAGTCTAATCCTGTTGCTGCCTTTATTATTTTTAAAAAATTGATATTGAAAGAATTAGATCATTAGAGTCATCTGGCCAGTTTTTTTTTTATCATCACCAGACTAGAAATTTCTTTGACTTGAAAAATCTGATGATGGATTACCTCTTGAATAATTTAGGTCCTATGGTCTTAGTTTCTTAACATTTCTAGCTACCTAATTAGTATTTATTGTTATCAGAGGAAGGTGTGTGTGTGTGAGTGTGTGCGTGCATGCAAGCCTGCGTGTGTGTGCATGAGAAATAAATTGACAAGGTATATCCTTTCCTTTCCATGGACACTGATCTTTTTCCTATTTTCTCTCTGATGTTTTCAATTGAATTCATAAGCCAAATACGATCCTCTGGAGGACTTAAGCTTTTCATGTTCACATCCATAATGAGTCTCCATTGTCTTGATTGGTTAGTGCTGTTTCTCCCTTCAGCCACTTATTTTATTGACATCCTGCTTCAAGAAAGAGTGTGCTCGATACGTATATAATAATATATGTGTGTGTGTGTGTGTGTGTATGCAGGATAAATTGGAGATAAGCAATAGAAGAAAAATGCAAATATTGAGGTGGACCAGGAAAGGCTTCATGTAGAAAGTGGGGTTTTAGCTGGGACTTTAAGGAAGTCAGGAGGTAGAAATAAAGAGGGAGAAAATTCCAGGCATGGGAGAGAGCCAATATAAATACCCAGAGCTGGGAAATGAAGTTTCTTGTTCAAAGATCAAAGAGGCTAGTGTCACTGAATTTCAATGTACATGGTAAAGGGAGAAACAGAGAGGGAGGAAGACAGGTACAGGGAGAAGGACAGAGGGAGGGAGAGAGAGAGAGAGAGAGAGAGAGAGAGAGAGAGAGAGAGAGAGAGAGAGAGATTGAGATTGCAAGCCTGAATGAGAGAAGGATGATAGTACCTTCAACAGCACTAAAGAAGTTAGTATTAGGGTCGTTGTTGTTTGTCTTTCCTTCTTGAAGTGGACCATGAGATCAAGAAGGCAATGCCATGACTGGCAAATGAATTTAATTTAATTGAGGGAGGGGCCTAGAAAGTCATCATCCTCACTTTCTCCTCCAGAGTCATCCAGGTCCAGTGGCGAGATATAGATCAGGAAGACTGGAGATGGCTCCCAGTGTTGGGTTAGGGTCTTGGGGGAAATATAATGAATTAAGTTTTAAACATGTTGAATTTAAGATGTTTATAGGACATCTGGTTCAAGATGTCCAATAGGCCATTGGAGGTGCAACACTGGAGGTTGAGTGAGAGAGTGTATGCTGAATAAATAAATTGTAGAATCATCCCTACAGGGCAAGTAATTGACAAAGCACTAGGAATATAAATAAAAATGCAAGACATTTCCTTTTTTCAAGGAGTTAAAAAACTAATAAGGAAGAAAAAAAGAGATTTTCTTCCCTAGGAAGATTAAAAGAAAAGTAACACATTTTCTTTAAAACCATTTCTTTTGAATAAAACCATATCTGTTCTTGAAGATAAACTGTTTGACAGTGTAGAATGCTCTGTGGTTAGAATTTTCAATGTTACACCTTCAGTAATTGTGGTTGAGGAGATTGAGGTCTTCAGTTGCCAGGTCAAATCTCTTTGTAAATTCTTCCTTTCTGTGGTATCTTCAAATTTGGGATGGAGACTGTACATGTGTTACTACTTCCCGGGCTCTTACACATACTTCTGTTTAATCACATTTGGTTGGCAGCTGATGTTGGTGATGGTGACAATGAAGGGTTCCTTATTCACAAGGTTTACTCTCCTGTACTATGTCTTCAAGGGTTGGTCTAGAAGCAGAGTCTGGGGCCTGCTTATTCCCAGGGATCTTGGACTAAAGGTCTAGGGCTATGTCCACTGAGGTCTGTGGAGATGTGATCTTCCTGGCACATGCTGCCATCTGTCTTAAGTACAAGGCCTTCGTATTTTCAGGAAGTTTAATTTTATTGGTAGTTGGTGATTTGTTTAAAGCACTGATTCACTGAAGTATCAAAAAAGATTGGAACATTGAATTCCCTCCCCCTTATTTCAATGGGATTTTATCCTAGACTGTTTAACACTAGATCTCTAGAACCTGGGAAATATAATATTTCTTTCAACTCACACTTGGACCCTGCTCTCATTTTCCTTTACCAATATTCTTAACTCCTTCACAAGATGAGATTAGTTTCTGTCCATAGAAGGAAGTTCATAAAGAATCCCTAGACTAAACAAACTCCTTTCATGATGTTCCTGTCCTGCTAGTGTTGATGAGACCATTGTCTGGGCTTTGAACCTTTGTTATTAACCGATTATTTGGATCCCTGTTCACTTGTTCTGATTTTTCCTCAAAATGGTGATGTGAAATGGTATCCGAATCTTGGGTTTAAGTACTGGCTTTGACAGGTACTAGTTGTATGGCCCAAGTGATTCACAACTTCTAGGCCTTAGGTTCATCAGTTGTTTGTCTGGAGGGAATAGTAGCAGGCAGGAAGAGATGGGAAGGATGTAATAGATTTCTGCTCAAAACTTTTCACTTTAGGAATAATTATAAAAGGATATGGATATATGACTCTCTTTTGCAATACCATGTTTGAATATTGCTATAAGGTGTCATTCTTAAGGGTTGGACATAGAGCAGAGATGTCAAGCTGGGGGTAGCATGATGATCTACTAAGTGCTTTTTGAATCAGAGTAAATTGTAATTGAGAAATATTACCCAAATAAATAAAGATACAATACAACATAGGTAATGGTAATTTATGGTTTTCTAAGTTCATATGGAGCCTACAACGATCCATTTCTATTTAACTTTGATGCCGCTAGTTTAGGGTACACATTATTACTATAAGGCATGGTTTATATATTTACATTGCCTCAGTAGAACGTGAATTGCTTCAGAGCAAGAAATGCTTTTATTTTTTACCTTTTATCCTTAGTACCCAATGCACCAGACACATAAGTGACCTACGCATGTAATTAGAATATTAATGCATGTTGGATTGGAAATGATAGCATGCCATTTGGAAATCCTGATAAGAATTTTAATCTTCGGGGGCAGAGCCAAGATGACAGCATGAAAACAGAGAATTGCTGGAGCTCTCCTCCAAATCCCTCCAAACACCTGTAAAAATGACTCTAAACAAATTCTAGAACTACAGAACCCACAAAATAACAGAGAGAAACAAGTCTCCAGCCCAAGATGGCCTGGATGGTTGCTGGGAAGGGTCTATCACACTGTGCTGGGAGTGGAGTGCAGCCCAGCTTGGGCTCCGCTGAAGAGACCAGGCCAGAGTAGACCAGACGGAGCAATCCAGGGCCCTGAATCACTGAGCTGTGGCAGTTTCCAGACTTTTCAACCCACAAAGGCCAAAGACAACTGAGCAGGTCAGTGGGAAAACTATTGGACCTGGGTGAGAGAATTGTGTGGCTCAGCGCCAGCCTGGGGCGGGGGAGGCAGCACCAGCAGCAGGGGCTGCTTCCAGAGCTCCAGGCCCAGCAGCTGATCAGAGCAGGAGTGCAGGGATCTCTTTGCTGGTACAGAGACAGAATTCTCTTGCTTTGCCCTGCTTGGACCTGGTCACAGACCTGATTGGCAGTCCTTGGGGGAGGAGGAGTGCTGGTGTGGCAGAGTTTGTGGTGGATATGGAGAGGGAGTCCTGGTAGTTCACAGGCCAGGAGAGGAGTCCCCCCCCTCTAAAAAAAATCATACTACTTCAGAATAGAAGTAGCTCTGAAAACATCAGCGCAAAACCCCTGAAACTTGGGACATAGCCCTCTTTACTCTGAAAGCAGTTATAAAAAATAACTTTAATCTTCAATCTACTTCCACAATAAAATCTTTCTGAGAGTGGGGTGGTAGTGGTTTGTATTTAAGTTATAACATTTTCAGATAAAAAATTCCAATATTCTCTTTTGCTTTAACTTTGTGGTATTGTGGTTGTGAATGACTTTGAAATTTTGCAAGAACCATAAAAAAGTTAAAAATGATAACACATACTGTGTTTCTTTGGTATTTGGGATTTAGTACTTGGATTAGTTTTAGGTTTGTGGACATTAATTTCATAATCAGAATTTTATTATTTAAATGTTTGCTTCATCTTTAGAGTTCCGTTTTTATCCAGTTATCTATAATGGGCTATAGTATGAAAATATTTTATGGTTGAAAGAAATTAAACATATATCAGTTATTTTGCATGTATTCTACAAAGGCACAACTCATATCCCACTTACTGGGCATGGCCAGTAAGTAATTGATTTTAAAATAAAAATAAGTTGACTCTTTTGGTCAAATATAATTAATTAAGATAAGTTCTTGTTGATTCCTCACAGTGGCTAAATTCACTAACAGCAGGATAATCATAAATAAAGCTAAATAAATGTGTTTACTATTCATTCATATATTGATTTCTAAAATTTTTTTCTTTCTGCTACAATTTGTAAAACCCAATTGGAAAAAATACTGGAATAGATGATTACTAATATCCTATCAAGGACATTATAACATCAATATTGTAATATTTTAATAATGATATTAAAATATGACATAATATAATATTAAATATAATGTTAAATAATATCGGTATTATAATATTACATATATTATAATATCATTATTATAATATTATGTAATGTTACATAACAATATAATATCAGAGTAGCTAGATGGTATAGTGGATAGAGAGCCAGGCCAAGTATTAGGAAGACTCATCTTGCTGAGTTCAAATCTGGCCTCAGACACTAGCTCTGTAACCCTCAGCTAGTGACTTAACCCTATTTGTCTCAGTTCCTTGTCTGTAAAATGAACTGGAGAAGGAAATGACAATCCACTAGAGTTTCTTTGCTACAAAAACATCAAATGTGGTCACAATCAGACATGTCTGAAACAACAATGATATCCCATCAGTCTTTGAAATTCTCCTATTCTATAACCTGCTTGAAATAGTCCTCTTCTTTCCCTTTTTGAGAGGAATATGACTGATTCACAATATTGTTCAGGTGGAGCAAACACAATTAAAGGGGAGGGGGAGGCATCCATTAGAGGCACTAGAAGGAAATTGCATTTTTAAATATAATCACGCTTGTCTAATATTAAAGAAACAAACTTCTCCCTTCAGATAATGATATGAATTTGAAGCACTATGCTCCATTTTATAGAGCCTCAAATGAATGCTCTTAACTAATCTCATAAGTGACCTTATCAAATTTAACACAAAAGCACATGCTGCTTATTGCTCTTCATTATGGTAATGAAATCAAACAAATATCTCCTAGGCTAAAAATTCATTAATATTTATTTCTAAAATATTCACTTTCTTTATTATCTATAGGATAAATACACACATACACACATGCACGTGTGCATGCACACACATACACACACAGCTAAGCACTAGGAGAAATAACTATGCTCTGGAGAGCTTGATATTTACTGCTTTTAATTTTTTTCATCAATCAAAATGATGGCATAAACATTTTAGGCAGCATTTTAAATATTCACCACTATTCTCTAGGCAGAGTGCATTTTGTTTTGTAGCTTCTCTAATTGTTAGGAATACCAGTGACAATATGATTCCTGCATCCTGCATGCTAGAACTTTATGGCAATACAAAATTTTATTTATTCAACCCCATAAATTGCAGATAATATATTTTTTTCAATTTTAGCATTTTAGACACCTTTATGTAATTAGACACTTTATATCTTATACTATTCTCTAAGGGATCTTAGACAGTATTAGTTTGACTTAATTGTTCTACATGTGAAGAAATTTAATCCCAGAAAGAAAAAAAAAAGACATTCCCAGAAACATGTAGTCCTAATGTCCAAAGATTGGTTGTTGATTCCCACCCTAGTGCTAGTGAATAAATACTGGATGGTTAAAACATAATAAAACACACATAGATACACACAGACACACCACATGCGTATACACTGGGAAAGTTTTAGAGAAACACATGTACATGATGGCTAACTATAATGGTGTTCTGCATCAATAAATATCTTTAAAATAATCAATTACCTAATAATTAACAAAGGGGTTGATCTTGTTGAATCTGTTCTGGCAAGTCAATTTTAGGAATACTAATAACCTCAATTATGTTTTTTTTAAATTCTTTCAGGAACAGTCCTAAATATGAATAGTCCTAAATATTAACATCACCTTTTCATTTCCCCCCAGGTATTAGGAGTAGATTACATGTTTGAAAGAGAAAAAAAAAAAGTAAGCTATTTATCTTGCTTTATTTTTATAATAATGAATAGTGAAGACATAAAAAGTTGATAGCACAGGATACTTCCCTGAATTGAGTAGTCAGGATTGAGGAACAGATAATATTTAACCTGGAGATGATTTTTTTTTTAATTTAAGCATGTTATTTGTAAAAAAGAATATGATGAGATTGATTTTTTTCTAACTTGCCTCCACTTAGAACAGAACAAAAGGAAGTGGCATAAAGAACCTTTTAAATTCTATTTTTGTCCCTGGCTTAGGACTTCTTGGGGAGGAGAGGGAGATGTGTGTGTGTGTGTGTGTGTGTGTGTGTGTGTGTGTGTGTTCTGTTAGAGTAATGTGGGAAAAGGACCCACATGTACAAAAATATTTATAGCAGCTCTTTCTGTGGTGGCAAAGAACTGGAAATTGAAAGGATGCCCCATCACATGGGGAATGGCTGAACAAGTTGTGATATATGAATGTAATGGAATACTGTTGTGCTATGAGAAATAATGAACAGGCAGACTTCAGAAAAACCTGGAAAGACTTACATGAACTAATGCTGAGTGAGGTGAGCAGAACCAAGAGAACATTGTACACAGAGCCATATTGTGCAATGACTGATTTGTTACTTAGCTCTTCTCAGCAGTACAAGGTTCTAAGACAATTCTAAAAGGCTCGTGATGGAAAATGCCATCCACATCCAGAGAAAGAATTATGGAGTCTGAATGCAGATTGAAGCATACTATTTGCTCTCGCTCTCGCTCTCACTCTCTGTTGTTTTGTTTCTTCTTTCTCATGGTTCATCCCATTGGTTGTAATTGTTCTTTACAAAATGACTAGTGTGAAAATATGTTTAATATGATTGTATATGTAGAGCCTATATCAGATCGCATGCCATTGTTGTGCTGAAAAAAAGCGAGCGAGACCCGGATATAAATTTAGATGTGGATTTATTGAAGCGTGCCACTGTTCGGAGTATTACTCAAATCTAACAGCCCTGAGTAAATGAAGAGAAAGAGTATTTAAAGGGAAAGAACACAATTAGATTTCTGAAGAGATGGGGACACAAACAGTGGGACAAGCTGAGGCAGGATTATTTCTGTGGTGAAGGGAACGCAAACTGTAGGGTCCATGGAGATGGGAGTAGAAACAGTGGGGTCTGTGGAGATAGGAGTAAAAACAGTGGGGTGAGCTGGGGCAAGATGGAGAAACTGGAGGTGGGGCAGGGCATAACATTCCCCACTTTCTTTTCAAAGTGCGTCACTTCTTTGACACATTCTCAGGGGATCTGTCACAAGAATCAGGGGGACTGGGATTTGCAAATCAGTAATGGAGATCCCTAATCAATAGTAGTTTAACAGAGATTATGCGAGACAACAAATTGCAGAAAATGATTAATGAGGCAGGGGCCCACAACCAGAGCTATAATGAAGAGGAGGAGGGGCCCAGCCAGGGTTGTAACCAGGGTAGTGAGCCAAGGGGACGGAACAGGGACTGATACCAGTTCTCAGAGTTTTCCAGCTCCTTCTGTCTATTGGCAATATTTTGGCATACCAATATCAGGCTTTCTCGCACTACCCCAGAGTTGTTAGCATTGAAACAACAAGCCTCTCCCAGGGCCATGCGTAGACCACCCTGCTTGAGAAAAAGAAAGTCAAGGCCTCTGCAGTTCTGGAGGGCCACCTCCGCCAACGAGCCCACTTGTTTTTCTAGGACTGAGATGGACTGCTCTGTGTGGGAAAGGTCAGTGTTTACCTGTGCGCTTAAGGCCTTATAGTTGAGATCCCTTTTAACTAGGGCTGCTGTCCCAGTGGCAGAAGAACCCACAAGCCCCAGGCCCACTAAGATGGGGATGAGGAGTGGTATTGCTCGCCTTTGACGGTAACTTGGTTGCCCTTCAGGGGAAAAATAGCGCCAGCCTTCCTCACCCGGGAGGAGGGAAACCCAGGGAATTATGGCCACCAAGATGCACAGGGGCCCTCTGGATGTTGTTGGTGTCTGAGGAACATAGTAGCGGAGACACACTGGGTAAGGCCGTTGTGACACTCCCACCAGGCTCCTGGAGGGGCTGGAAAATAGTCTGAGCTGGAGGCCTGAATCTCCTGAGTTTGTTTGCAAATGGAGCCATACTGAAAACTGGATAAAGTGGTGTTAGATGATGTAAGGCAAAGGCCTGTTGCCTGTATATCCCCAAGGGTGAGCCGTGGCTGGTTCCACTCACAGTTCTCCATGTTGGAGATAGGGGTGATGGAGGTATTTAGTGCCACCACTACATAGTAAGGAGGTTGGGGCTTAACACAGATCCAACAGTTTTTTGCCCAGTATATGGTTAGAGCTGTTAAGTTTCTTATGAACAGCCGATAAAAGGGCAAGCAAGGAAACCTGATAGGTATGGGGTTCCTGAGTAATAGGCGTTGGGGCAGGGGTGGCTAGGTTCCCTAATGGGGCAGGGATGGTTAGGTTCCCTAATGGGGCAGGGATGGCCAGGTCCCCTATTGGGCCAATGGGATGGCCAGGTAAAGGCTTCTTGGTCACACTCAGGGCCACCGTCTCTCCCACATGTGGAAACCCAAGGGATAATGAGTCCCAGTACCCGAGAGATGGCCTCTCCAGGCAGGGTCAAAAGGATTTAGGACAATAAGATCGAGTTTGGGGTGCCAGGGGTTGAACTTGATTATACGGATAAGGAGTAAGGGGCCTAAGCCCCCAATGCTGCCTGCTGGGACACACAGGGAGTCACCAAGGTCGGTTGAGAGGAGGTTGTAGGCTGTAATACAAGGGCAGGCACATGTGGTTGGGCATCCTGAAGTAGAACAGAGCAGGTAGCCTGCATCTGCTGGTGGGCCCTCAAAAAAGGTATTGTGCAGATGTAGCTGCTTTCACATGGCTGTGGTGGAGCCAGACAGGAATGGAGTTAACCTTGAATGCAGATGGGGTGGTCAGGATGACAGTGTAAGGGTCTTTGCACTTAGGCTCGAGACCACAGGCTGTATGTTTTCAGACTAGGACAGAGTCCCCAGGCTGGAAGTGGTGGAGGTGGTCAAAAGTTGGAGTAGGCGGGACTTCCCAGACAGATTTATGAAGCTGCGACTGGGTATGTTGCAGACCCTGTAGGAACTTAATGAGGGAAGCGTTAACAAGAGGGGGCCACCCAAAAAGAATCTCAGAGGGATCAAACCTAGTTTATTAGGGGTGCATCGGCTGCAGAGCAAAGTCAGAGGGAGTGGAGTGACCCAGTTCTCCTGGGTTTCCAGGACAAGTTTAGATACAAACTCTTTTAAGGGTAAGGTTTGCTCATTCAACCTGACCATGCCTGGGGCCATGGGCACACCTTAAGATACTTTGGCGACAAAGCTGGGGCCATTATCTGAGCCAATGCTAGGGGAACGGGCAAAACGGGGGATCAATTCATTCAAGAGTTTCTTTACAACCATTGGGGCTGTCTCTTTCTTCAGCAAAGACCAAGAGACATTTAAAACCTGCTGCTGGTAGTTTGACTTCAACAAAATCCATTTCCAAATGTTTCCCTGGTTGTGCTTCCCCAGCAGCCCCACCCCCAGTGGAGCTGTCTTCCTCTGTTTAGCGTTCACTTGGGCACAGGACTGCATCTGGTGACTGTGCTGGTAATGATGTTGTCTATGTGGGGGATGTAATGTCTGTCCCTGAGTAGCTCCCCTCCAGGGCTGTAATCTGATGGAGTCTTCCCGCCCAATCCCTCCCCAAGACCTCAGGAACAAAGGTTTGGCGGTCTCCCAAAACTCACCACTTGGACTCCTTCTTCCCCTCCTTTTTTTCTTTTGGCCACAAAGGAATCATCCGAGGAAGGAGGAGGGGTAGCAGAAGGGAGGGGGTCTGAAACAAGAAGAAGGGGGGTGGCTTCTGAGAGGGGTGCTGCCCGGGCAGCAGCATTGGCTGCATGGTTGCCAATTGCTTCAGGGGAGTTGCCAAATTGATAGCCCAGGCAGTGGACAAGAAAAACTTGAGAGGGGAACCAAATAGAGTCCAGGAGGGTGAGGATCTCCCCCCTGCCTCCGACTGTCCTACTGGAAGATGTGAGGGGGCCCCCGCTCTTTGTAAATAGACAGAAAAATCATTGGAATCAGGAAGGATAGTGGCAGGATTAAAGGCAGAAGACTTAGAAAGGGTAGGGCAGAGGCTGATCTGCCACAAAAAGATGAAAGGGCTTAGTGATGTCAGGCAAAGCAAATGCAGGGGCAGAGGTGAGGGCTCTTTTTAAGAGGTCAAGGGAGTTTTGTTCCGCCGGGGTCCAGACTAGGGGGTCTAGACCCATCAGTAGAAGAGTAAAGGGGTTTAGCAAGGTGTATTATGAAGGCAGAATTTATGATTTCAAAGAGAATCATATATATGTCTGAACGGTTCAGAACCACAGGATATAAGGAATTCTCTAAGCAGAAGGTAGAAGAATTAAAGCATTTATTCAGGCTCCAAGGTAACAGACCCATAACCAGCCTCCCCATTTTGATATTTTGATCAAAAGCTTCCAGGCCCAATAAGACCTCCTCACAAGAGTAACCAGGAGGCCACAAAAAAACATGATTGTATTAAACCAAATCATATTCATGCTTCCCCTCTCCAGTAAGAAGATTACCCACAGGCCTCAAGTCCTTGCTCGGCATTCCTTGGTCCACACTCGGGTCGGCTCAGCTTCCTGCTTTGGCTTTGGCTTTATCTTCAGCTTCGGCTATAGCTGTCTCTGGCTCCAACAGAAAATCAATCTTCAAGCTGTCTTCTCTCCTCTTATAGAGTTTTTGACATCATCAAGCATCGTCTGAATGACCAGAGCTTATTGGTTCTTGAGTTGGCCCCTCCCCTTAGGACCCTGGGAGGTTCACATTCACATAGATTAGGTTAACACCTAATAGGGCATGGCTCTGGAGTTAACACCTCCCCTTAGCCAGCCCCACCTTGGGCCCCACCTCAGTCATCAATCCACACCCACATAGGTTCCACAACTAACAGGGCTTTGGGCCTGAGGCTTAGCTCCTAGTAAGGCTTAATGAAATACACTGAGTTACTCAAAGAAAGCAAAGGCCATTTTGCTTACTAACACACAAGGTCAGCAAACCTAAGGATCCAGAGACTGCAGTTCACGGACCTGCTTCTTGGTAGTAGGAACAGGAATGTTTAGGATGGCCTGGATATGAGCTTAAGAGAGAGAGAGAGAGATTTCTGGCCTCAAAGCACTACCCATGGTAGAAAACAGAGGTGCAACAGATCTGCACAGTAACCGAGGGAATTTAAAAGAGACAGGAGAGAGTGGGTAGCTTGAAAGCAACCATCCTCAGTGGATGTAGCTAACAAGAGATCATTAACATACTGAATGAGGGAGCAAGAAGGGTTAGATCCCCAGAAAGGCAAGAGAGTCAGATGGAGGGCTTCATAAAAGAGGGTGGGGGAATTTTTGAAACCCTGAGGCAACCTTGTCCAGGTCAGCTGGCCAGAGAAGCCCATAGAAGGGTTAACTCAGGTAACAGAGAAAAGGGGCTGGCTTGCAGGATCCAAAGGAATGGAGGGGAAATTGTCCTTAAAGTCCAAGACAGTGTACGCAGTGTGGGTGGGTAGCAAGAGGCTGAGGAGGGTGTAAGGATGGCTTATTGACCTCCCAAAGATCTTGCACTGGCCGAAAGTCAGAAGTGCCAGGCTTTCTAACAGGAAGCAGAGGGGTGTTCCAGGATGACCGGCACAGGACAAGGATGCCAGCCTGCTTGAGGCAGGAAATATGGAGAGCTAGTGAGGAAAGAGAACAAATCTGTCTGGAGGCTAGAAAAGCAGTTTTGGGTCCTGGGGGAGGGTCACTGGAGGAGAGAAAAGCAGAGAGCTATGCCCCTGTGGGCTTGAGAAAACATGGGATACTGATGAATAGAAACTG
>CM053622.1:254544876-254573209 GCA_028646595.1 Phalanger gymnotis | reverse complement strand
AGGTCAGTTTAAAGTGACATACTGGACCAATATTCATGTTAAATTTAATAGAACCTACTCACAGATCTAGTCCAAAGGGTGGGTGGGCATAATCCTTTCAATCTCTCTATAACTTCATCTACTTGGTTTTTAACTCAGGCTATCAAGCCTTTTACTCTAAGCTGCTTGCTCAAGATTTT
Organism: Phalanger gymnotis; assembly: GCA_028646595.1. Taxonomy (NCBI): domain Eukaryota; kingdom Metazoa; phylum Chordata; class Mammalia; order Diprotodontia; family Phalangeridae; genus Phalanger; species Phalanger gymnotis. Next base: position 254,573,030 of record CM053622.1, on the reverse strand, counting down.
AATTTACTAATCTTCTACTGTTATCACAATCTCTCTTTTTTCTTTTCCCATAAACTTTAGTGACAAGCAGTAAAATGAACTCTAATTTATCTTAAGCATTAAATTAGGAATGACACATCTTCACTTTGACTTTTCACTTCTTTTCTGGTTGGGTCCCATTACACAAAAACTTTTTCTGCTTTTTTAGGCAGAAAAAAGGGTTAAAATACCTCTCTAGCTGTTTCCCTTTTTGATCTTAGGGAGGAGTTAACTCTTCCTTATCTTGGAAACATTTTTTAGTACAGAGAAGTTCAAAGGAACTTTTCCCATGTACCTTTAAGTTATTCTCCTAAGCGGTTACCTTTAAGTCTTTCTGCTTGGATAACTGCCTTTTTCTGAGCGGAGGTTATGCCAGAGCCCTGAGAATTCAGTCTTAACATTTCTCAGGCTTTCTTTTCTCACATACCATGTTTTCTCCCATCTTCAACATAAATCAATCTCCCCCCACAACTTGACTTTAACTTATGGGTATTTCTCCTTACGGGTTAAATTTCAACCAGACTATGGACACATAGCCTGCTGCGCTCCTTCCTCAGGAATGCCAGTGTGATAGGGACTGGCAAGGTGGGGAGTTTGCTGCCCGCTGCTGCTGCAGCAGCTGACAGGCTACTCTCATTCATGGACACACACACTTACAGGCACAGACAGACAGACAAAAACACACAAAACACAAAACACAAAACAAAGACACACCCTGGGACAGATACCAGAAGCCAGAACAGGCAGAGGCTGGACAGTCTCTAGCATGCCTGGGAGATTGGTACTTTTTCAGAAGGTGGGCCTGTAAAATTAATTAGGTGTGTTTCCAAGCCTTACTGAATGCTAAAGCCACGTTCGGCCCCAAATCTCCACCAGAACCAGAAGGGAATTGCCACCAGAAACCAGAAAACAGAAACTTGTCTCAACTTACCCTCGGGGGCTCTGGAATGTCTCAGAGATGGATTCCTCTAGAGGTTTTTTTCTTTTTTTCCACAAAAGTCCGAATAGAGAGCAGGTTGGCCTTGGGGGATGGGTTAGTTCTTCTCTCTCTCGAGCTCCAGGGGCTCTGAAATGTATGGCCTAAAAGCCAACTATTAATGCTTCAGAGGCCGGCTTCCCTTAGATGTCGGGACAAGGAGATGCCCACTAGCCGAGGACGAGACCCTACCTGGCCCAGGTCTTGGGGGGGGTGCCACAGACCACCCCCAAATCTCGCTGGGGCCTCCAGAAATGTTGTGCTGAAAAAAGTGAGTGAGACCCGGATATAAATTTAGATGTGGATTTATTGAAGCGCTCGACTGTTTGGAATAATTATTCAAATCTAACAGCCCTGAGTAAAGGAAGAGAAAGAGTATTTAAAAGGAAAGAACACAATTAGATTTCCAAAGAGATGAGGACACAAACAGTGGGACAAGCTGAGGCAGGATTGTTTCCATGGAGAAGGGAACACAAACAGTAGGGTCCATGGAGATGGGAGTACAAAAAGTGGGGTGAGCAGGGGTAAGATGGAGAAACTGGAGGTGGGGCAGGGCATAACACCATCTTGGGGAAGGGGGAGAAGAATGAGGTAGAGAAAATTTAAAACTCGAAAGCTGTGAAACTGAAAGTTTAAAACTAAAAATAAATTAATTTAAAAAAAGAGTAATGTACATAGAGCTTATGATAAGTTTATATATTTGAAGACAAGAGAATTGAGTAGAGTACTCAGAACTGTTTCCAAAAGTGACATTTATTGAAGAAGTTTAATAGGGAAAGGAAATGAGTTGTTAGAGTAATGAATGGAGTCATTAACTGGGAGTATGTAACAACAATGCTGCTAGCAACTGCTGCGGAGGTATAAGGCCAATAATACCAGCACTCAGGAAGGCTGCTAGCACAGGATTTTTGATCCGCTTTTCTAAGGAAAGCAGCTTTAAGGGATTAACAATCTTACTTTAATTAAACATCGTATATCATTTACTTAGTTCAGCGAAAAAAAATCAGACCCTGAACTTCAGAGCAAATACAAACAGAGATTCCTTCCTAACACAAATCAACAGACAGGCTTGTGTCTGACCATAGCAATAGATACATAGTTACCAGAGAGAGAAACACCAACATCCGAGTTTTCAAAGCCAGGGACACTCCCTAATGGCTACTCAAAGTCTAGTTTGGCCGAGTCACAGGAACACTCTTCCAATGAGTGAGCCCCTAAGCAAAATGCTAACTTCAGAGTATTTAAATGTGTGTGTATATACATGTACATGTATGTATATATATATATATACACACATATACATATATATATGTATGTATATATAACATGTATTATATGCACACACACACATACATACATATATGTATGTATATATGTATATACTTCTTCAGGGTCAGAGGGCATCACAACCATGTGACTCAAACTCACGTGACTTAGGCTTTCTTGTGACTTAAGCAGGTCATCAAAGTCTCTTGATTGAAACAAAGGTTGGTCTCAATCAAAGGCACTTGGTTGCCTTAGCGCTGAGAAGCACTCCAAAAAAACAGTGAAAAGTCCCACTTTGCTTGTCATTACAGAATATAAGAACATGCCCTTTAAAAGAATAGGTTACGTTTCAAATTAAAATAATAAATAGGTAAGGTTAATAATGGAATTAATTTTTTCTCTCTCTTCATTGCCTACTAAATACAGCATGAACTCATTAGGGAATAAGTATGTCTCCACAATATGCCTTCAAACTACTTTTCCTGTCTTATCTCCTATCACTTCCCCATATGAACCCTATGCTTCAGTCTGGACTACTGACTTCTCCAAATGTGCCATATTCCTCTCTGCTCCTTTATTCATTTCTTTATTCTGTCTAGAGTGTCTTACTAATACAACTTTATCTATACAAATCTCCCCAATGATTCAAAGTGCAGCTAAAATGCCATATGTTCTAACTGTAATCATAAGACTGAGTTCCAAAAATTATCTTTGCCACTTAACTACATATGCGACTTTGGGAAAGTGTCACAGCATTTAGTGGTCTCAGTTTCATTACTTCAAAAAAATGAGAGAGATAGACTAGATGATCTAGAATGTCATTTCTAGCTCTAAATTGATTTCCTGGGGGTAGAACATCAATTCCTCCACCGGGAAATGATTGTTTCTTACCTCAGCACCCTTAGAACATTGTGTGTGTGTGTGTGTGTGCATGTGTGTGCATGTGTGCTCATGTGCATGTGTGTAGCATTTATATTAGCAATGCTGTCTTGAATTGTATTTATTTCTTTATGTATTTTATCTCCACTAGATTGAACAATATTGGAAGGTAGTGGCTGTCATTTTTTTTACTGTTGTTAATTAAAATTTAGTTCAATTGCAATTTATTGGACATAGACTATACGGATGATATACTGCTAACTGCTATAAAGCTAAAGACACTCATGAAACCTCATATTAAGCTATGGAGGTTTTCAAATTACATCTATGGAGGCAATTTCCATAAAGCAATAGTGTGTGTGTGTGTGTGTGTGTGTGTGTGTGTGTGTGTGTGTGTGTGTATGTGTGACATTTTTAGAACATTCCTTGTAGTCAAGAAGATCTGGGTTAGTATTCTGCTTCTGATACATAATAGCTGTAGGACCCTGAGTAAATTCATTAATTTTTAAGGGCTCTAGGCTACTTCATTAAGTCTGTATGTTGTAGAGAAGGTTACTGACATGCATTAATTGAGGAAGCTCTTCATCAGGATCTCTCTACCTGGAAGGAACCATTAGGCAACTATCCCTATAATCACATTTATGCCACTATGAATATAATAATATAAATTCAAAATGGTGGAATCCTTTTAGATGTTTGAGCAACATAAGATGATTTACAAAAAAGTTATAAGTACATACTGTTTATGTGAAGAGATATTGAAGAACTTAATTGGAATCTGAACCAACTCCTTGTGTAACCATTTCAAGGCTCAAAGATAAGTTGGTGCATAATTTTTGTTGTGTTAAAGTTTGAAACATCATGAGGTTCAGACAAAATGTCTAGTCTTCCATCTTGTTTGTTCACATAGCCAGGAAGTACAGGAGGAAGCCATTTCCAAGAATATAGTACAGCCTGTGCAAAGGTACTATGATAAGTGATGTCCTCTCTGGGGAAAAGAAAGTAGGTCAGTTTGGGAGACAGGCAGAGTATACAAGTAATGCGACATCATTCTGGAAATATAGGTAGAAGCCAGATTGCTGAAGACCTTTAAATATAAAATTGATAAGGATTTTTTTAAATCAGAGAAGCAAAAGGGAACCATAAAATATTTTTGTTGATCTTTGTATTGGGTTTCAAATGGAAAAACAAATTCTTTGGCAGAAATATATACAACCTTTTAAATATATACAACCACAACATTCAGATTCAATTATGTAGTAAAATATCACAGTAAAATATACACACATATATGTGTATATATATTTGAATGTGTATAAACACCCTTATACACATCTAATGCATATATATATATATGTATAGACAAGCAAACTAAAATTAAAATGACTTTTTAAAAACACATGAATTAAATGCAAAACATATTGAACTAAGATGCACCTGTCAACCTGTCTGATGATTAACTTCATTGCTGTACTGCAAGAGTTTCTGTCTTCGACTAAAGCAAATAGAACAAGGAAAATAATGAGAGGAGATTGAGGTCAGAGGTTAGTTGAATGAATGATTACCTCCCTTCTGCTTCTATGCTAATTGATTATCCCCTGGGGAATAGTGTCTTTTGAATGTTAGGAAATATGTGAAAACCTGGAAAATGGAAGTTTTAAAAGTTATTTTTGAATGAAATTCAGTCTCATGTAGATGCAAACTCAGTTTTAAAGACCAAAAGTTGAGTGGAACTTAGTGGAGTATTTGTGTTTATCAATTAGTACCTTTACTAATATTTTATTTTTACTGCATAACTAAATATCATGTGGTTGATAAAACCAGGTTCAAAGCATTTATTTCTGTCCAATAACTAGAATTTCCAGTGAAACTTCAATAAGGAGAGCAGTAGTTTTCTTTCATAGTTTCCTATTGCCTAGAGGGTTAAATATATACTTTAATATCCTATAAAGTCCTTTGATATATGTCTCTAGCTCATCCTTTCACAATGATTTCTCATTAATTCCTGGTACATAATAGACCTTCTGTCCAAACTGACATGTTCCCTGTTCCCCACATAGGACATATTTCCCACTTTATGCTTTGCATTCACTGTCACCAATGCTTGGAATGCTCTTTTTCCTCCCCTTAACCTTGAGGAAACCCTACTGCCCTTCAAGAGTGGGCTCAAGTGCCCCTTACTTTGAGAACCCTTTTCTGACTTACCTTGTCATTAGTGTACCAGCCTAATGCTTACTTACCATATATTTTTATTTCTACAGTGTAAATGCTATTCCCTGACCTACTATTCCACAGAATGTGAGCTCCTGGAGGGCAAGAACTACTTCACCTTTGTCTTGGTATTGAAATCCAAGTCTGGTGCCTGGCACATAAAAGACACCTAATAAAGTCTTATGTAATTAAATAGAAAGGAAATGAATGAAATATTCCCATCTACCCCTTCCCAAAGATACTGAAGCAAAGACTGAACTTTCCCATTAAACTTAAACAAACAAATCAAAGAGTCATTTTCCTCTAACTAGCTTTTTGCTTTATTTTTTGGCATTATTTTTTTATTCTACTGAGGCAGGTTACCATGACATGATTCTGTGAAATAGCACTAAATTCAGAGTGATAGAAAATATATACTGTAAACAATTTATGAAATATTTTAAGTGGCATATATTAGTATGCCTATGTGGGAATATTATTTTACCTTCTTTATAACATTAAGTTACCAGAATATACATACATGCATGTATATGAATTCATATGTATGTATGTATATGCACATGCATACACATACACATATATCTTCTCTCTTCTTCATTGATGTATAGGAAGCATTCTAATATTAATATGACTCATATGTGATGGTTATATTAAAGCATGCAATCAATGCACACACACATACACATGAAATGTGCAATCTGCAATGATATATACTACACGTAATAATTACATATGCATACGTGTATATGTACGTGTGCGTATATAAATGTATGTATATGAGAGAGAGAGAATTACCTTTTTCTGCTTTCTTAGTTTCATTTCACTGTTTTTGGAGGTTTTCCTTTTTTCAGCCACTTGGTATTCTCTTCTCTCTCTGACTTTCATTTATCTGGTAATTTGCATGTGGACTACAGACAGTGACTGTCATTAACAGTCACAGGGCTTGTCAAACTGGTCCTCCTATTCTGATGAAGTTCTGAAAGATAGAATTTTTTCTGGTATAAATTTAAATCCATTGGCAAAATGATGCTCTCATTTTGTTAGAGCAACAGAGTTTACATCCATTATTTATGCAAAAGATGAGGCTACTTTTGATTGTGATAGATTGACTACAGCAAGGATATTCCCAAAGAATGCCAATATGAATCATATATCCAGTTGTATTATAACTTGTTACAAAACCTTCTAATTGTGGTATAAGAAATTCAACAATAGTCAGTTGGGGCAGCTAAGTGGTGCAGTGGACTGAGCATTGGTTCTGGAGTCTGGAGAACCTGAGTTCAAATCTGACCTCAGAGGCCTACTAGCTGTGTGACCCTGGGCAAGTCAGTTAATCTCAACTGCCTCCAAAAACAAAGAAAAAAATAGTACACACTAAGATATATTAGCAAAAATGTGTATTGGAGGTAGCATAGAATAGTGTGGATAGAGAATTGGTCTTAGTGTCACAATAGCCTAAGCTCAAGTCCTACACCTCATACATACCGTCTACTATTTAATATTAAAGAAAAACAGGTGCCGTATTTCCCCATGTAAATTTTTGGGTCTAAAAACTGGGTGTGTTTTATACAGTGGTTGTAGATTTTTTTACTTTCATTTCCCACTTTTTAGCACTTGTTGTCTTTGTGCTCATTGTTTTGGATTTGTTACTGGCATATCAGGTTACGTTTTGCCACATTCTGCCCAGAAATGGCTCAGAAAAGATTTTTGTACAGTGTTGAATTCAAGTTAAAAGTGATCCAGTTTGCAAAAGTGAATGGAAACCGTGCTACTGAACTTAAGTTTGGTCCTCCTCCAACCAAGAAAACAATCCGAGACTGGCTACAGAAAGAAGAAACCCTACTGAAAACACCATGGCAGAAGAAGGCCATGAGAGGCAAGTCAGCAAAATGGCCTGTTTTAGAGAGGGAATTGAAGATATGAATTGAAGAGCAAAGAGCAATTCGAATTCCTGTGTCCACAAAGACAGTTCAGCGTGAGGCAAGAATTGCTGCTGCTGATGAAATTACTGATTTCAAAGGAGGACACAATTGGTGCTTCAGGTTCATGAAACAGAATGGACTAAGCATGCGTAAGTGCACCAGACTTGCCCAAAAGATTCCTGAAAGCTATAAGCAGATGAATAAAACTTGAATTCAACAACTTTATGTAATACTTTTTTTCCCCCAAATTTCAGGCCCCAAAGTTAAGATGCTTCTTATACATGGAGAAATGTTACTCTGCATTATTTAAAGTCATCTTTTCATGTCCCTGTCTCAATTCTAGGCATTTTCATTAGCTTTCCCCATAACTGGAATACTCTTCCCTTTCATCTATACATCATGACTTCCTTCAAGACTCAGTTAAAATCCCATCTATAAGCAGCCTTTATTAATTCCCCCTTAGTTCTACTTTTTTCACTATGTTGTTTATCTCCACTTTATCCTGTGTATGATTTGTTTTAATTATATGCTTTTTGAAAGTAGGGACTGTCTTTAAACTTTCTTTTTATTCCTAACATTTAGAATAGCATTTGACATTAATAAGTGCCTAATATTTTTTATTGACTATATCATTAAAAAATTCTTAGGGAATGATAATAATACATAGCAATGTCAATTCTTTTATCAATTTTCTGTTTTAAATGGTCAGATTGGAAGTAAATTTATTGTATGCTATAGCTTCATTTCATTTTCATTCTATTTTCTTGTTTAGTATTGATTTTTATTCAACCTTTAACAAGATCATGGTCTGACTATATATACACAGAGTTGGTTAAGAAAACTAGTCTATGTGCTTAAGATAGAATCAGACTTATATTTTGTGTAGGATTTGATGCCCATGATTTCTCTCACCTTCAAACCTTTTTCTCAAAGAAATATCAATCAGATATTGGCATGAGAATTCTGTGTCTTCTATAATCATCTAGCTTTTTTTCTTTTTTTGAACCTAGGCTATATTTTTAACTACCCTCTAACTTTTTAATTAATGTTAACTAGTATTAAATCATATGTTGATTTAATTTTGAGAATCTTAAATTCTTTTTTTTTTGAGATTTTTTTATTTTTAGCTTACAACACTCAGTTCCACATAATTTTGAGTTCCAGGTTTTCTTCCCTCCCTCTCCCCTTTTCTCCCCAAGACAGCATGGACTCCGATATATCTTCTATGTATAACTTTGCATTGAACTTATTTCACAATAGTCAAGTTGTAAAGAAGCATTACGAACAATGGAATGAATTATGAGAAAGAAGAAACAAAACCAAAAAAAAACCCAAAAAACAAAACAAAAACAAAAGAGAAAAAAAAAGGGAAAAAAAGGCGAGTGTAAAGTGTGCCTCAATTTGCATTCAGAATCCGTAGTTCTTTCTCTGGATGTAGATAGCTCTCTCCATCGTGAGTCCTTTGGAGTTGTCTTTGCACCTTGTATTGCTGATAAGAGTGAAGTCTATCAGTGTTTGTCATCATAGAATCTATGTATCTGTGGTTGTGTATAATGTTTTCCTGGTTCTGCTCCACTCGCTCAGCATTATATCGTGTAGATTTTTTCCAGGTTATTATGAAGTCCATGTCATCTCCATTTCTTATAGCACAATAGTATTCCATTACCTTCGTATACCACAACATGTTCAGCCATTCCACAATTGATGGGCATCTCTTTGATTTCCAATTGTTTGCTACTACAAAAAGAACTGCTACAAATATTTTTGTACATACGGGTCCTTTTCTCACTTGTGTGATCTCTTTGGGATACAACCTCAGAAGTGGTATCGCTGGGTCAAAGGGTATGCATGTTTTTATAGCCTTTTGGGCATTGTTCCAAATTGTTCTCCAGAATGGCTGGATCAGTTCACGACTCCACCAGCAATGAAACAATGTTCCAATTTTCCCACATCCTCTCCAGTATTTATCATTTTCCTGTTTTGTCATTTTAGCCAATCTGACAGGAGAGTTGTGGTCCCTAAGAGTTATTTTGATTTGCATTTCTCTAATTTGGAGTGATTTTGGGCATTTTTTCATATGCCTATAGGTATCTTTAATTTCTTCCTCTGAAAACTGCCTGTTCATATCCTTTGACCATTTCTCAGTTGGGGAATGACTTGTATTCCTACAAATTTGGCTCAGTTCCTGTATATTTTAGAGATGAGGCTTTTCTCAGAGGCACTAGTTGTAAAGATTTTCTTCCAATTTTCTTCTTCCCTCTTAATCTTTGTTGCATTGGTTTTTTATACAAAAACATTTCAATTCAACATAATCAAAATTATCTATTTTGCATTTTGTAATGCTCTCTATCTCTTGTTGGGTCATGAATTTTTTGCTTTTCCATAAATCTGATAGGTAAACTATTCCTTGCTCTCCCAAATTGCTTATAGTATAAGCTTTTATTCCTAAATCATGAACCCATTTTGACTTTATTTTGGTATATGGTGCAAGATATTGGTCTGTGCCCAGTTTCTGCCCTACCATTTTCCAATTTTCCCAGCATTTTTTGTGAAATAGTGAATTCTTAGCCCAGAAGCTGGATTCTTTGGGTTTATCAAAGAGTAGATTGTTATAGTCGTTAACTACTGCGTCTTGTGTACCTATCCTATTCCACTGATTCATGACTATTTCTTAGCCAGTATCAGGCCGTTTTGATGACTGCTGCTTTATAGTACAGTTTAATATCTAGGCCACCTTCCCTAGCATTTCTTTTCATTAATTCCCTAGATATTCTAGACCTCTTGTTTTTCCAGATGCATTTCATTGTTATTTTATCCAGCTATGTAAAATAATTTTTTTGATGGTTTAATTGATATGGAGATCCTTGCCTCAATTGGTGGCATATAGCCTTCAGGTAATTTTATGTGATCTTTTTGTTCATATTAACTGTGAGCAATGTAATCCAAGGTGACCAATTATTCCCTGAAATTATGCCTTCTGTTAGCTTGGACATATAATAAAACCAACTGGGCCAACTCTTTTATTTGCATATCCAAGAAGAATCTCTACTATCTTTTCATTTAGCTTTTTTATCTTTTCAATTTATTCATAAGAAGGATTTGAACATTATTATGACTTATTTCTCCAAATAGCAGTACTCTTTAGCTTCATTAGACAAAGATCTCTATATATGAGTACCAACAGTTAGGTTAATATTTAAGAACAGTCTAAAAATTGATTCCTGGTAGCCTTTGAAAAATTTTAAACCACCCTACCATTGTAGAAGGAGAAGGGGGCTGAAAGGAACCAAGAGTAATTTTTTATTTTATTTTTTCTTGGGTTGCTAAGGTCAAAGAATTCATTCATTCAGTCTACTCTATTGTTAATGAGAGACTTAATATTAAACCAGACAGGCCCTTGAAAAAACATATATACTGTTATTTAGATTTTATTTGAACACTTTATAACACGGTTAGTAGTAGATAAAATGTAAAACTCTGCTCACATGAACTTGCAAGAAGGTCTGTTTCCATGACAGAAATGCTGGAACAGCAATATTACAGGAAAATAACGGTCCTTATTAATATTACAAAAATATTAGAGTAAGAGGATATTAATAATGGCAATAGTGGAAAGGGAGCTAGATTTAGAACCAGATGACCAGGATTCAAGTCCAAGCTCTTCTCCTTATTAACTGTGTGACCTTCATCAATTTGCTTAACTTATTCAGGCCTTAATTTTCTAATTTACAAAATAAAAGTGTTAGACCAGAACAGAGATGTCAAATATGTGCATCCTCAACACTCTTGAGGGTCACCAAACCAGATCAAAATGTAATCTGGAAATATTTAGCAAAATAACTAAAAATACCATAGAACATAGATAATGTTAACATGTGTTCTAAGTCAATATGCTGCCATCCAGTTTCTTTTGCATTTTTAATGACCTGTTTTAAATTGAGTTTGACATCCATGGGCTAAAAAACCTTTGAGATGTCTTCTGAGGAGCTATGATCCTATGATTTATAAATTATTGACTTGCATTCCTGCTTTTTAAATGCTATAAAATTTTATGAGACAAATTCATATACATAATTAAGATATACTTGATGAAAATATGAGAAGATGATAGATCAAAACAAAGCTACATTTGGTCATATTTTTAAAGTCATAAAATTACATGACAGCTACAGAGAATACAAAATCCTATCGTGCTTATTATTTATTATTTATTTTTAAAAGTATTTACTTACATGGACAAAACACGTCCTTGAAAAGGAATCTTCCTTGGATAAATTAATATACAACTTAATTATTTAAGTCCCAAAATTCATAGCTTCAACTCTACTGAGAAGGACACATAACTACTAGACTAAGTATGTTGCATTGGTAGAGAAATAATTTTCTCAGTGATTTCATAGTCTTGAAAATGTGAGTCAAAGATTACTATGTAGATGATTTTTTTAAAGAAGGAAAAAAAGCCCAGCAACTCACCTAAGGTTATAGAAATAAGACACTATATGACCTAGTACTGAACTCCAGTTTTTGACACATAAAAAGTCATCTGATGCTGTGTAAGTCATTCAGTGTTTCAGAGTTCTAGATAAGTATAAGACTACAAATCACAGGGAAGGTACCAGCTTGCATTGTTAGAGGAAGCTACCTGACCTGAGTTCCCTATCTTCATGAAGTCATATGCTCAGTCCCTACTTGCAGAAATTTTGACGAAACGACCTAGTTGGTATAGATATAATGATTTTATTATGTAAAGAGTAAGAAAAGCTGAAAGTGTTAGTAACTGTTGTAAAAAAAATCAATTGATCATTGATTATATTTGCCCACTTTAAGGAATTAGATCTCTATTTAGAGTGGAGGCATTGAAATATTGACCTAAACTTGCTTTTAATTTGATATCCATTTTTTTTCTTATCAGAAAATCTATTCATTGCATTAACCTACAATACTGAAACTAGCCAACTTCTAGATGAGGCTTAAAGAGATAGAAGATAATAGAGGTAGTTACTGTTTGAGTCATGCGGATTTAATTAATAAGGCCAATAATTTCCATTGCAGCTGTGAAGTGATGGTAGAAACAACACTGGACTTGGAATGAAGAAGAACTGGATTTTGATCCTGCCTCTCATGACTACTAGCTGTGTGGTCCTATATAACTCACTTTACTTTTTCAGCCTCAGTTTCCCGACCTAAAAATAGGATAACAACAACAACTGTAATGACAATAATAACAACAAACACATATGCCTTGCAGTGTTTTGTGAATGTCTAATGAGAAAACATATGCAATATACTTTAAAAACCACTGTCTAAGTGCTAACTAGTATTGTTTCATAAGTAACTTAAATTTTAGTTGTTGAGTTGTTTCAATCATGTCTGACTCTCTGTGACCCCCATTTGTGGTTTTCTTGGCAACTGTACTGAAGTTATTTGCCATTTCCTTCTCCAGCTCATTTTATAGATGAGGAACTGAGGCAAATAGGATTAACTGATTTGTCCAGGGTGACACAACTAGTAAATATCTGAGGCTGGATTTGAACTCAGATCTTCCTGATTCCAAGGCCATGCTACACAAACTGTACCACACAGCTTCCCCTTACATTTTAGTAGCTTAATGCAGAAATTTGATTTCTAATGTTAGTTATTGTTTTCTTTTTAAAAATATTTCTATTTCATTAAAGACCCAAGTTATATGTAAAAAAAATTTAAAATATTTTTTTTAAATGTTGAGCTCCAAATTATCTTCCTCCTACCCCTCTACCATCCTTCAGATGATAAGAAATTTGATTTTTATCATTTTTATCATTATCATGAATTTGTACAAAATATTTCCATTCTAGCCATGTTGTAAGAGAAAACACAAACACATTAAAACATTAAAAACAAAGCAACTAACAAACAAGCATGCTTTAATCTAAGGTCAGTATTCACCCATTCTTGCTCTGGAGGTGGAAACCTTTTTCATCATTGGTCTTTTGGAACAGTCTTAGATCATTGTATTGATCCAAATAACTTAAAGTCAATCACCCTTACATTATTGCTGCTACAGTGAACAATATTATCCTGGTTCTGCTCGTTTGACTTTGCATGAGTTCGTACGAATATTCATTGATTTTTCTGAAACCATCCTGCTCATCATTTCTTATAGCACAATAGTATTCCATCACAATAGTATTGCAATAGTATTCCATCCATCCATTCTGTTCCATCACAACTTGTTTAGCCATTCTCCAGCTGTTGGGTATCCCCTTAATTTCAATTCTTTCCCATTACAAAAAGAAATACTATAAATATTTTATTTAAATACATCCTTTACCCTTTTCTTTAGTCTATTTGGGATGAAGGCTTAGTAGTAGTATTATTGGATCAAAGGATATTCTCTGTTTTTAAGCCCTTTGTGCATAATTCCAAATTGTTGTTCAGAATGGTTGGACTATGTCACAACTTCACTAACAGTGCATGTATGTCTGATTTTTCCACACCTCCTCCAGCATTTGTCATTTTCCTTTTCTTTCACATTAGTTGATCTTAATAGGTGTGAGATGCTATCTCAGAGTTGTTTCAATTTGGATTTCTCCAATTAGTAGTTCTTTGGAGCACCTTTCATTTGACTATTGATAACTTTTGATTTTTTTCCTGAAAATTAACCACTCATATCCTCTGATCTTTAATCAACTGGAAAATAGCTCTAATTTTAAAAATTTGACTCAGTTCCCTGTATACTTGAGAAATGAGTCCTTTTTGAGAGAAATTGCATCAAATTCACCCCCAGTTTCTTGTTTTTCTTCTAATTTTGAGTGAATTGTCTTCGTTTGTACAAAAGTTGTTAAATTTAATGTAATCAAAATTATCTATTTTTCTGCCTGTAATACCCTCTATCTCTTTTTTAGTCATAAATTGTTCTCTTATCCATAGTCTGATATATATATATATGTTTGCTTATTATATCATCTGTTATGTCTAAACCATTTATCCACTTTGAACTTATCTTGGTATATAGTGTAAAATGTCTGTCTATGCCTAGCTTTTGCTAAACTTCTTTCGGGTTTTCCCAGAATTGTTTTTTACAAATGTTTAGTCTTAACCCCCAAATCTTGGATCTTTGGGTTTGTCAATTACTACATTACTATGGCTTCTACTACTGTGTATTTTGTCTACATAATCTATTCCATGAGTCCACCACTCTATTTCTAACCCAGTAGCAGATTGTTTTGGAATCTTAAGTAGACAGGATGCCTTCCTTAACATTTTTTTCTCCCATTAATTCCCTTGATATGGTTGAGCTTTTCTTCTTCCAGATGAATTTTGTTACAATTTTATCTAGCTCTATAGAATGATTTATTGACAGTTTAATTGTTATGGTGCTGAATAAGTAAATTAGCTTAGGGAGAATTGTCATTTTTATTATGTTAGGTTAGTGAACACTGAGAAATTAAATATTTTTTCCAATTATTTATATCTGTCTTTGTGTGAAAAGTGTTTTTAATGGTATTCATATAATCCTAGGGTTTGTCTTGGCAGGTAAATTCTGAGGTATTTTATATCATTTGCAAGTATTTTAAATAGAAGTTCTCTTTTAATCTCTGCTGCAAGGTTTTGTTGGTAGTATAAAGAAATGATGATGGTGTGGTTTTTTTTTCTTCAACTTTGCTAAAGATCTTAATTATTTCAAATACATTTTTTAGTTGATTCTCTAGGGTCATCTAAGTATACCATCCTATCAACTTCAAAGAGTGATTTTTTTTTTCATAACCTATTTCATTCATTCATTTCATTGATTCATTTTTTCTTGTCATTGCTATAGCTAGCATTTCTAGTACGTTTTTGAATAACTGTTCATAATGGACGTTTTGCTCTACTGTTGAACTTATTGAGAAGGCTACTAATTTATCCCCATTATAGATAACCCTTGCTCTTGGTTTCAGATAGATACATTTATCATTTTAAGAAAGGTCCATTGATTCCTAAGCTTTCTCATGATTTTTATTAAGAATGGGCCTTGTATTTTATTAAAGCCTTTCCCTGTACTTATTGACCTAATCATATTTTTGTTGTTATTGTTATGGATATGGTAAATTATGCCAACAGTTTTCCTGGTAATGAACCAACCCTGCATTATTGATATAAATTCTGTCTAATCATAATGTATGATCTTTGTGAGATATTGCTGCAATCTCCTTGCTAGTATTTTATTTAATTTTCTTTCCTTCATATCCATGAAGGAAATTGGCCTATAGTTTTCTTCCTTTTTTTTCATTCTCCTTGGTTTAAGTATTAAAACCATAATTGTGTTATAAAGGAAATTTTGTAGGACTCCTTATTTACCTATTTTTAAAAATAATTTGTAGATTATGGGGATTATTTGTTCCTTAAGTGTTGGTAGAATTCATTTGTGAATCCATCTGGTCCTGGAGATTTTTTCTTAGGGATCTCATTGACTGCTTGTTCAATTACTATTTTCTAAGATAAGATTATTTACGCATTGTATTTCCTTTTCTGTTAATCTGAGCAGTTAATGTTTTTGTAAATATTCATTTATTCCATTTAGGTTGACAGTTTTTACTGTAATATAATTGGATAAAATAATTTAACAATTATTTTACTTTTATTTTTATTGGTGGTGCATTCACCCTTTTAATTTTTGATATTGGTAATTTGATTTTCTCTCTTTTTTTAGTCAAATTAAACTGTGATTTATCTATTTTATCCTTTTTGCACCAACCAGATCATAGTTTTATTTATTAGTTCAATTTTTTTTTAAAATTTCAATTCTATTAATTTCCCCTTTGATTTTCAGAATTTTCATCTTGGTATTTAATGGAGAGTTTTTAATTGATGTTCTTTATAGTCTTTTTGTTGCTGCATTCCCAATTCTCTCACTTTAATTGATGTACATATTGAAAAATATAGAATTTTCCCTAAATACTGCTTGAGCTGCATCCCAATTTTGAAATGTTGTCTCATTGTTATTCTCTTTAACGAACTTGTTGTTTCTATTATTTGTTCTTTGACCCATTAATTCTTTAGGATTAGATTATTGAGTTTTCAATTAGCTTTTAATCTATCCTTCCACAGTTGTTTCTCAAATGTAATTTTTATTGTGGTATGACACAAGAAAGATGCATTTTAATTTTTCTGCTTTTCTGTATTTGATTGTGAAGGTTTTATGCATTAATACACGTTCGGTTTTTGTGTGGGTGAAATGTACAGATCAGAAAAATTATACTTTCTATTCCCATTCAGTTTTCTCCCGAGTTTTAGCATATCTAACCTTCCTAAGATGTTATTCATCTTCTTTAGTTCTTTTTTTATAGTTAGATATATCTAGGTCTGAATGGGAAAAGTTATAACACTCTCTCTTCCTCCAATTAGTTTACTTTTACTGTCCACTTCCTCCTATCATTCATTTATTTTTTCCTTTAAGAATCTGGATGCTATGCCATTTGGTGAATATATGTTCACTATTGATATTCATTGTCTATAGTTCATTTTAGTAAGGGGTGTGTGTGTGTGTGTGTGTGTGTGTGTGTGTGTACTCAATAGAAATCAATTTCTATTGAAAGAGATTAGGAGTTAATAAAAGGAAGGGCAGATGAAAGAAAACAGTGTCAAAAGCAAAACATGTTTTAGAGGAGAGACAGGATAAAAAAGAGAGAGAAGCATAAACAGAAGAAAAATGATGAATGTAAATTAAATTAACTCATCCATAAAACAGAATTAGATAGCAAAATGGGTTAGAAAGCAGAATCCAACAATATGTTGTTTACAAGAAACACACTTGAAAAAGAGAGACACACACAGAAATAAAGTAAGGGACTGAAGCAGAATTTATTCACCAGAAGTAAAAAAGACAGGGGTAGCAATAATGATCTCTTACAAAGCAAGAAAAAAAATAGACCTAACTAAAAGGGATAAGCAAAGAAACACACACCCACACACCCACCCACACACATGCATACACACAGTTGTGTGTGTGTGTGTGTGTGTGTGTGTGTATGTATGCCTGTATATCTCCTTCTTGAGCCAATTTAGATGTTAGTAAGGTTTAAATATTGCTTGCCCCTCACATCTTTCTTCCACTATATAAGTTCTTCCTGCATACCTCTTTTATGTAAGATTTTTTTTTCCATTCTTCTTTCCCCCTTCTCCCAAGAGATCTCTTTTCTTCCTTATCCATTTCTTTTTATATTATCCCAAGAAGATCAACTTGCTCATCACCTTGTTTTCTTATAATGCCCCTAATAATGATAAAGTTTTTATAAAGTATATGAATCAATTTTTCATATGGAAATGTAAACATTTAAACTTTATTGAGCTCCTTAGTATATTTTCATGTTTACCTTTTCATGTTTTGTGTTTTTGTGTTTTGTATTTCTTTTAAGACTTGTATTTGAAAGTCAAAAAACTTTATTCAGCAGTGGTTTTTCATCAGGAATGTTTAAACATCCTCTATTTCATTAGATATTTATATTTCTCTGAATGATAATTCTCACTTTCATTGGGGAGGTTATTCTTGGTTATAACCCAAACTATTTTGAATTCAAGAATATCATATTCTAAGTACTCCATTCCTTTTATGTAGTAGCTGCTAAATTTTGTGTGTTCTTGACTGTTGCTTCATGGTATTTGAATGGTTTCTTTCTTGCTCTTTGAATTTTTCTTTGGAAATTTTTTTTTTCTAGAAAAGAGATCACAGAAAAGAGAAAAAATTTTTTCTAGGAAAGCCTAGTTCACACAGGTTGTCACATCCTTTGACCCTTGGGATTTCTGGAATTTGACTATAATATTCCTAGAAGTTTTTATTTTCATGATTTCTTTCATGTCATGATTGGTGAGTTCTATATAATTTTATATTACCTTATGGTTCAAGTAGATCTGGGACATTTTCTTTGATAATTTCTTAAAATTTGATGCCTAATAATTCTTAAATTATCTGTCTCTGATCTATTTTCCAGGTCAATTGTTTTTCTAATGGGATTTAATATTTTCTTCTATGTTTTCATTCTTTTGATTTTAGTTTGTTTCTTCATGTCTCATATCCCTTCATCAGCTTTCACTTGCCAAACTCTAATTTTTAAGGAATTCTTTCTTTAAACTTTTGTACCTCTTTTTCCTTTTGACTAATTCTATTTTTAAGGTTTATTTTCTTCAGCATTTTTTTTACAAAGCTATTGTCTTTTTAATAATTTTATTACTTTGCTTTAATTTCTTTGCCTACTTTTTCCTCCAGGACTCCTATCTGATTTTGAAAATCATTTTTAATTCTTCTAGGAATTATTGTTAGGATTTGTATTGGCAATTAGGGTGGGACTTCTTTTTTTTTTACTGTTTTCTTTTTTGGAGCATTGTTGTAATCAAGTGCCTTTGATGAGTCTGGCCTTTATTTCTTTGATTAAATGGAGAGACTTTGAGGACCTGCTTACGTCAAGGGAAAGCCTAGTTCACACAAGTTGTCAGACCCTTTGACCCTGAAGAGGATATATAAACTCAGAGGTTAGCCTTTTATTTGGGGATCTCACTCACTGGAAGAGTGTTGTGTGATTTGGCCAGAAGATTCTCTGGGTAGCCCCTGGACCCACTGTCTTTGAAAACCCAGATGATAGTGCTTCTCTTTTTGGTAACTATGTATTGTGATTTGGTTGGACAGAAATGTTAATCTGTTTATATTGTCTCTGTTTATAGTTTCTGTTTGTATTTGCTCTGAAGTTCAGGTTGCTGGCTTTTCCCCTGAATTAAGTGAGTGATATATTTTTGATTAAAGTGAGATTGAAACCCCTTAAAGTTGCTTTCCTTAGAAAAGCGGATCAAAGAACATGTGCTAGCAGCCCTTCTGTGTGCTCTTGTTGTTGGTCTTTCACCCCCATAACAAATGCTAGCAACATTGTTGTTACAGGATTGTGTCCAACTCACATGTTTTTTTGTTTGAGGCTTTGTTTGTAGGTTTGTTGACTTCATTGTCTTCTAATGAGTATATGTCTTAATCTTTCCCGTCACCATGATTTTTATGGTTAGTTCTTTTTGTTGTTTGTTTTACTCATTTTCCCATCCTTTTTCTTGATTTGGAACTTCATGTTACTGTTTAACTCTGTTCCCAGCATGCAGGGGTGGGTGGAGGAAGCAACTCTCTCAAGCGTCAGACTTTTTTGTACTGCCTTTTTTAGAGCTATTTTTTAGAGTCTGGAAGTTTTTTGGTGCTTCCAAAGTGGAGTGATCTGGGGAAGTGTTTGTGCTGTATTTTAATTATTATCCTGGAAGAACCCTTGGAGTTGCAATCACTGTTGCTCTTAAGGTTCTCTTCTCCCTTGGAACCAGAAATAATACTGTTCCTCAGTCCTTGATCCCTTGGGGCTTGAAGTGATATGCCTCTCATGCCTTCTACTCCCTCTTGACCAAAAGTGCTTCTCTTTGTTCTTGAACTATGACCCAGAAGTGGATAAAGGCAGTGAAATTGCCAAAGAGTTACCCCTCAGGTCTCCCATTCCCTCTTAATTGAAAATGCTTCTTTCTGCTGTTGAACTATGATCCAGAAGTAGGTATAGGTGAAGGAGTTGCCAAACAGCATCTGGTCCTGCATCTAGTGCTAGCAAAGGGATACAATGTGATCTCTTTCTGACTACTTGCCAGGTTCCTTTACTGTCTTTGGTTGAAAGCTCCTGAAGTTGCTGCTGCTTCTGTTGCCATTACCTGGTCCTACTACTGGTGTTACATCCATGTATGATCCAGGCTAGTCTCCATCCCCATGTCACAGACCTTTCTATCCCACCTCCTAACTTGTTTTGGGCTGGAACAATTTCTCACACTGATCTTTTTTTGGCTCTGCCACTCCAAGATTGCAATTTGAAACATTATTTTTAAAGTTGTTTAGAGAGAAATGTAGGGAGAGCGTGGCTGAGTACTTCTCTGCAATGTCATCTTGGTTCTGCCCCCATATCAGTCATTATTTTCATGGAAAATAGATATTTACATGTCTCCTTCTTCCCCATCCCCCTCTTTTCTCCTATATTCCTTTGCTAGATTTCCATTGATACTCGTTTCTTCTCCCTTCCTACTTGGCACTGTCTGGACATGTTGCCATTTGCGACTTCTTTGCTCCAATTCCTGTTAACATCCATGCTATTCAAACCCAGTTATAATAACAAATAACACTGGAATCTCATCCAACCCAGGTGCTTATGGTACTGTTATAAAAGCTAATTTAGAATTGAATTCTTCTCTTAACTCTCCCCCTGAATTTTAACCTTTATCCCAGCATCTGTCAATGCTTTATGAAATGAACTGCTGGAAATTTTTTTTTTAAAAGTCAAACCACATGTATTAAGTCCTTGCATTTACAACATACTACACTAATAAAGAAAAACCAAAACAACAATGGCAACAGCAATAATAAATATGGTAATAGATCTCCTATTCAAATGTAAAAAGAAATCGGATATTCTGAGGACAAACTGAAGAGACACATTAACATGGTAGCAAATGATGCACACCTCACCTTTAGCTTTTGAAAGGGATCTTGAGATTATCTAGGCTCTTAGTGTCATTTAGCTTATGCTCATCAGAACTAAGTGACTTGTTAAATGTTGCATGCTTAGCTAATAGCAGTGCATATGTGTATATGTGTGTTTATCTGTGTGTGTGTTTGTGTGTGTGTGCGTGGGTGTATTCTAAAGGTCCAATTCAGCCCTTGCTTAGACATGGGATGCCTTATTAAAAGAAAATGTGTCCTTTGAATAAGCTTTTTCCTCCCTCTATATTTAGATGTTTCTTTGGCTTTGAGCATTTGCTGCAAGAATGCTTTAGATTCTGTTTCTAATATGAAAAAGCACTGTAGGTTCCCAATTAGTGACACAAAACATCTGTTGTATATCTGCTTCATTAGAACTTTAAAGCTAGTACTAGGCTTTTTTCCCCATCTGGGACAGAAATAGTTCAGTAAGATTAGGCTTAGGCCATGTTGAAGATGGTGGTCTTATAGGAGGTGGGGTTGGGTCCAATCTGACTTATGCACCCAGGAGAAGATCATCATAACTATGGGAACCTGGAGCAGGTGACTGCTCTACCAAGTTATGTCAAAGTTACCTTTAGGTAAGTTTTGAGAGTGAGAACTATGAGGAGGAAGTGAAGTCTTCCATTTATTACACCCTTATTCAAAAGTCAGTTTATCCTGTGGTAGTTATGTCACTGTAGTACTCCTTAAATCAAACTGTTGAAAAGGAGGCATAAACAAACAATGTTACAAGTAGTGCCAAGTTGAAGAATGCTTACTTAAAATTATGGAATCATGCACCTTTAACTTTTGAAAGGGACCTTGAGATTATCTAGCCTCTTAGTGTAATTTAGCTTATGCTCACAAGAACTAAGTGACTTGTTGAAGGCTGCATGCTTAGCTAATAGCAGTGCATGTATGTGTATGTGTGCATGCCAAAATCATGGCTCCTGATATTTAAAATAACTTATTATGTCATCAAGAACAAGGTCTCAATACAGCAGTGTATACATACTGTGGAGAAATTAACTTGTTTTCGTAGGCAAAAACTAAAAACTATTTTTGGTGTATTCATTTCTATATATCCCAGTTGCACATCAAGTGGTCAAATACACATTTATTAAGCATTTATGAAGCACCTATTACTGTACTTTGTTATTTAGCATATGAAGAAAACATGAAAGAAACAACCAGCCACTGCCCTCAATAAATTTTCATTTCTCGAAGAAAGGAAATACTTTTTTTGCCTTTGTATCCTTAGTGCCTATCACAGTGCTGGGCTCATAATCAATCAACAAACATGTATTAACTGCTTACTTTGAATAAAATACTGTGTTAAGGGCTGAAGATATGACATAAAAACAGAGTCCCTGTCCACAAGAGGCATACATTCCAATGAGCGAAATGTTACATAATTAATTCCACATATTCAAGATAGATATAGATAAATACACACATACATACACACATCACATATATGTATATGTATCTGACAGAAGATAATCTCTGAGGGAAGTTACTTGCATCCATGAAGAATGGGAAAGACCTCTTGACAAAAACTGTAATTTAACTAATACTCTCTGAAATCCTATTTTTAGAATAAATTGACTCTAAATCTGTAATCCTTTGGATTTCATAAGATGGCAACTAGTTTCTTACAGGTTTATACTTCTACTGTTAATGATTTAGTTGTATTTGGATGAAAAATGTTAGGCTTGGTTCAAGATGACTGCAATGAAAGCATTGCATAAAATCAATATAAATGAATGAATTTTTTCATTTTAGGTTTGACTTCTGCCTCAGGAAGAGAGGATTATTTATAATTCCTTCTCTTTCATTGAATTGGTAATATCCCAAAAGATAAAAACATGCTATACTAATGAAGCAAATTGGTTGTATCATTGTTCTTTCATATGTGCTCATCAGAGAGCAAGCAGGGCTATAAACTTCTATTGACTTCCACAAATACCATTCACCAAATATCAATATCATCTCCAAATAAATATTCATTGAAATGAATCTTGCATATCCCATTAATCAGCAAGCATTTATTAAGTGCCTACTCTATACCAGACATCATGATAAAAGATATGAAGTTAAAATAAATTATTCCTGCTTTCAAAAAGATTATGTTTTATTGAGGGAGACAACATACGCATATATAAATAAATACAGAAAATACCAAATAAATTTAAGCTAGTTTAGGGAGGAAGGGAATAAACACTTGGGACAATTAGGAATAGCTTTGTAAAGAAAGTAACTGAGGTTATTGTAGGAAGGATTTTAAAAGGCAAACAGAGGAGTTTATCTTTTATATTAGAGACTCTAGGGAGACACTAGAGTTTATTTAGGAAGGGAGTGACACAGTGGTATCAGCACTTAAATCATTTAGGCAACTGTGGAAGATAGAAGTGGATGTGTGTGTGTGTGTGTGTGTGTGTGTGTGTGTGTGTGTGTGTGTGTGAAGAGAGGGATTTGAAGTAGGAAGATAAAGTAGGAGGCCACTGAAATAGTCTAGGTGATAGGTGATGAGGGCCTGAACCAGGATTGTGATTGTAAGAGTAATGAAAAGGGGATGAATAGGAGAAATGTGGAGATAGAAAAGGCAATATTTGACAATTGATTGGATTTATGAGGGGCAATAAATGAGCAAAAAGTCACAAAGAAATCAAGGTTGAGAAGTTGGATGAGAAGAATGTTGCTAATGCCCTTGAGAAAAGAAAGTTTGGAGGAAAAGAATGAATACTGATTTAGTAATGCTGGATTTGAGATATTTTTAAGAAATCCAGATTTGAAGTTCTACTAAGTACTGGTGATAAGCAACTCAGAGAGTTTGGGGCTATGCAAGGAATCTAGCCTTCAACTACACAGAAATGATAATTAAACTATGTGGTTGATAAGGTCTCCAAGTAAGAAAGTTTAGAGAGACAACAGAAGAAATTATAAGGAAGTGTCTCAGGGAAAAGCCTTGAAGAACAACCATGCTTCGTAGGTATGATATGGAAAAAGATTAAATGAAGTTAACTGTGAAGGATAGGTCAAGTATGTAAATGAAGAACCTCAAAAGAGTAGTCACAAAATTTCAGAGAATAGAGAACCTCTATGCTGTTGAATGTTGCAGGAAGGTCAAAGAATAAAAGCACTGTGAAAAGGCTGTCACATTTGGAAATTAGGTAATGAATTAAGTACATTTCGAACAGTGAGTCTTCTCAATTAGGAAGAATAATGTTGGTAGAAAATTGTTCAGCTGCACAATATTTTATATTACTGCTACTGGCATTTGGTTAGGTAACTACACATCTATATTATGATACTTTAAAATATGCTTTGGGCAAATCTAGAGAATTGGACTTTGAGGGCATATCTTTTTGGAGGGGGGAGAATTTCTTAAAATGCCTGTGAGTAAATCTAATTAAAATTAAAAGTGACCG
This sequence comes from Phalanger gymnotis, assembly GCA_028646595.1. Classification (NCBI taxonomy): domain Eukaryota; kingdom Metazoa; phylum Chordata; class Mammalia; order Diprotodontia; family Phalangeridae; genus Phalanger; species Phalanger gymnotis. The sequence continues at coordinate 254,548,850 of CM053622.1, read as the reverse complement.
TTTAGCCTTGAATTCCTAACAGAAAATGTGTTGGTAAACAATTAAAAAATGTGAAGGCTTTCATTTTCCTCCGAGGCCTTTCTTACTGCTTTTGGTTATACATCTCCTCCTACTGGTGCTCATATACCGTCAAGGTGCTACCATCTGTTCTATGTGTCACTATTTCTCCTACACACAAACCTCCTTGCTTGTAAGCATTTCTTCTGTACAAAACATTTCTCTTGTTGTTGCCTTTGCTAATTTATAGCCCATCCATTCTGTTTCTGAGACCCAGTTTCACATTCTGTGCAAACTTTGAGCACAACAAAGATAGCACCTTTAGGCAGGCTGAAAATACAGGAGCTGTTCCTCTTTCCCATCCATTCGAGTGATACATACTTTTATTTTTCTGAGGGAAAGGAGTGCCAATACAGGGATGAGATAGGGAGTGTTACCAGTCAAGGTTGTGGAAGTTTTTTTTTCTTTTCTCACTCTTCACAGCACCACTTTTCAATTATGAGTATCATGAGAAGAAATGGACAGTTGCATCTGGAAGCAGTGATTCTAGAAGGTACTTAATGATGGACTGGGGTTGGTGGGGCCAAGGCTTTTCTGAAGCATGTTAACTTGTCTGGGAGTTTATCACTGAGGAGGTATTGGGTTTTTCCTTCCTTGCAGTCATTTATTTCTTTGGCTTGGTAACTGATCTCATTTAGCCTAGACACATTTCTAATTTATCCAGGGCCAACATTCATAAGCTAATTTTTAGGCACATAGTCAAACCAAGAAATTTCACATCTGTATGTATTCCTGGACTAGACAGAACAGATCAACAACCTGTTGGCATGTGAATTGAAGAGGATAAAGAGAACTGACAGTTTTGCCTTTTGAAAAGTACAAAATCATTTTTAGTGGCCACAAACATCCTATGAAAGCAAACCAACGTTTGAATCATATTTGTAAATGTCACTTAGCAATGGAATACAAATCACCAAAGTGCTGAAGAATTAGTATCACCCAAGGGAAAACAACAAAGACCAGAATATGTCAAGGTACTGTACAATAAGAAGATAGCATGAGCTGGTCATGTGGCACCAGAGAAAGATAACAGGCTGAAATCCAGAGTGTTCCACTAGTATGTAACAATTTCAGGGAAAGGTGAGGAAGATGAATCCCATTTAGAGAACTCATAGTAGGTTTTAGACAAGAGTTTCACAGAAAGGGTAGAACTGGTTGGATCATGATCTGAATCAATAGAAGTTATTCTGAAGACAATGAGATCACAGATCCACTTGAGTATTTCAATATATTCAGTTCACTAAATGTAATACCAATAGGATAAAAATTAATTTGAATATTCCACTCAGATCTGAACAAGCAACTTTCAATGACCTATGGCTTAATTTACCTAAGCTTAGCAAGGAAGAAAGAAATTAAACTTAAATGTACCCAGTCTTTCTGTCTCTCTAACTACTCTCTCCTATGTGGAAGTATAGAATTCCATCAGTATCATTAGATATAAGTCATCTTGAGGGCGTGTCTTTTTGCCAACCATTTAACTATGATGGCACATGGTAGTAAATTTTGCTTACTGGATTTTCAGAGCCAGTCTGATTTATTATTTTCACAGAAAGTGATTTTCTGATAGTGCAGATCTAACCATGTCACACACATCCCCTACTCAATATATTCCAGTAGTTTTCAATCACCTTTCAGTATCAAATACAAAATTCTTTTCTTGACATTCAAAGCCCTTCACAACCTAACTCATCTTAACTTACCAGCCTTCTTACACCTCGCTCTCAGTCATATCATTGATTCAGTGACACTGGCCTCCTTGTTCCAAAAGCAGGATGCTACATTTATTTGTCCTGAGCATTTCTCTTGGATTTCTTCTTCTTTACCTCCTGGTTTTCTTTAGTTCCCCCCCCCAAAAAAAAAATTCATTTTCTGCAGAAGTGTCAAATAGCCAGCAAAACTTGCAAGGGTGAGCATCAATATTTAGCCCACAGGGATCCATTTCTTTATTGCATTTTGCTTCACTATTCTACAATACTTCTTAATTTTAGTGCCTTCCTGCTCTGTTATAATAATTTCCTTTTTCCCCTTTATTTAACTTATTTGTACATAATTGTTTGTTAGCAGTCTTCCCCATAAGATTGTGAATTCCTAGAGGTCAAGAATTGTCTTTTGTTTTTCTTTGTATCTCCAGTGCTGCCTGTGCTTAACAAATACTTATCTACTCACTGGCTGAGATATGGCCTTTGTTTCCATTATGACCATAGGTTAATAAGCTCTTTAGCTAAAGAAAAGCTATTTTATCTTCTTAAGGGCATAAAAGTGGGGAGGAGGAAGAAAATGAATAACAAATTATTTATTTCCTAGAATTGTTTAATTATGCTAATGCATGCACATTTAAAATGGCCTTTACTAGTATCCTGTGATTATAACCTTTCTTCATCTAATATATTCCCTTACAACAATAATTTCATTAAATTTCTTAATTTATTGAATACCAACCATGTGCCAGGCAGTCCTAGGGACACAAAGAAAGACAAAAGATAGTACAGTAAGGCAGGGAATTATATGAATTAAGTTTAGAAAGGTAACTGGAATCCAGATTGTCCAGAGCTTTAAATGCCAGACTGAGGATTTTCTATTTTATGTCAGATTTATTAAAAAAACAACAACATCATTAGGATAGATTAGTAATGTAGTCATATTTATGTTTTAAGAATATTAACTTGGCAGCTGTGTTGAGGATATATTGGAGAAGAGAAAGACAAGGCAGTGAGACCATTAGGCAAATGGTGATGAAGGCATGAACCAGAAAAGAGGCTTTGTGAGTAGAGAATAAGAATAATATACATGAAATACTGTAGTGGGAGAATTGACAAAGCTTGACAACTAATTAGATATGGGAGGTGAGGGAAAGGGGACAGACAAGTATGATTTTAAGGTGTTAAGCTTCTGTAAATGGAAGGATGGTGGTCCTATCAAAAGAAATGGAAAGGTTTGGAGGAGAGAGGTTGTAGAGAAAATAAGATGAGGCAAATGGGATTTTCTGCATAACAAATCATTGTGAGAACAAAGGAAATTGAAAATTAGCTTAAGAGAAATTAAATACTATTGGATTTTGAGAAGGGTGTAGGGTTCCAAATCCAAACATCAGAGTATATGTTAAAATTAACAAAGAAATACATGCAAATACATGTATTTACCTGAGCATTTGTGGTAGTTACTGTGTCATTGTTTCAACTCAAGTTCATTTCTTAGGCTCACTTGTATTCTTGGCATTGTCGATGTCCAGAGTTAATACTTTAATATCTAAAGGATATACATATGATCCATACCTAGAGGTCAGATAAATTAAAGAGATATAAAAGAAAACATTTTAGTAGAACAACAAAATTTAGAAACCCTCAACAGATGACAGATGTTATTAGGTGCCTACTGTGCAGTGGGCACTATGCTAGGGCACAGAGATAGAAAAATAAAAGTGACAGTCCATGCTTTTGAGGGAGTGAAAAAGGAAGTACAGAAATAAATCAGAGACCAGGTACAGCATAATAAGGGAAAAGGAATGCTTAAACAAAGAATCATTGACGTTTATCTAGCCCTTGAAAGTTTGCAAAGCAATCTACATCATTGCTTTTATCCAAGCCTAGTGAGGTATATACTATACATAATTTTATTCACATTTTAAATTTAATTTTATATTTTTATTTAAAATTTAATTTTAGATGTAAATTTAGATTAAGAAAACCCTGAGACTGAGAGAAATGAAATGACTACACCATAGTTACACAGAAGCAGGAGGATTCAAAGCCTAGATTTGAACTAAGGTCTTTCTGTTGTAGGGTCTATGACTCTGTTAACTTCATCTGACTGTATGTTTTGGTCTTCTTTGTCACCAAAGAAGGATTCCAGAGTCTGAGACTGAATCTGGGTGTGTTTTCGATGCCTGGCCATATTCCCCTCCAACTTAATTAACC
>CM053622.1:254517550-254544376 GCA_028646595.1 Phalanger gymnotis | reverse complement strand
ACTCCTCCTTCCCCAAGAACTCCCTACCCAGACTGGGCTTAAATCTTCAGCAGGCTCTTCACTCCTGCTCTGATCAGCCACTTAATTCCTCCCACCAGGTGGGCCTGGGGCCAGAAGCAACTGCAGCTATAGTTCTAAGGCTGCCCCACCTCTGCTGCCCCAGGGGTGGTAGCCAAACCGCCAACTCAGTCCCGCAGCTTTTCCCACTAACCTTCTCTGATGTCTTTGCTCTTTGTGGGTTGAGAGGTCTGGTGGATGCCACAGCTCAGTAATTCAGGATGCCAGGGCACTCTCCGCTCGTCTCCTGGTCTGGTAGGTCCACTTCTGGTCTGTTTCGCACCGTGGGCGCTGGGCTCAGCTCCACTTCCTTCAGTTGGGGGCTGGGAGCTCCATGTGGGACGGACCTTACCCAGAGACCATCCAGGCTGTCCTGGGCTGAAGCCCTGCTTCCCTCTGCCACTTTGTGGGTTCTGCAGCTCTAGAATTGGTTCAGAGCCATTGTTTTATAGGTTTTTGGAGGGACTTGTTGGGGAGCTCACACGAGTCACTGCTTCCCAGCCACCGTCTTGGCTCCACCCCCCAAACTAAGGTCTTTCTGACTAAATTTCCAGCATTATGTGGCATATACTATACTAAGGAGAGCTACGTGGAAGTATGTATAGATTTAGAATCAAGGAGAATTGACTACTCATGATGAAAGATGCCATCCACATCCAGAGAAAGAAATATGGAGTCTTAATCCAGACCAAAACAGATTATTTTCTTTTTGTTTTGTTTTATTTTTCTTTCTCATGGTCTCCCATTCATTAAAATTCTTTTATGCAACATGACTAATGTGAAACTATGTTTAATAGGAATGTATATGTAGAGTCTATATCAGATTTCAGTCCATCTGGGGAGGGTGGAGGGAGGGAGAAGGAGAAAATTTAAAACTTTTTTTTCTTTTTAAAATTTTTAAATTTATTTTTAGTTTTCAACATTAATTTCCACCAGATTTTGAGTTACAAATTTTCTCCCCATATCCCCTCCCACCACCCGAGATGGCATGTATTCTGATTGTCATTTCCCCAGTGTGCTCTCCCTTTGATCACCCCACTTCCCCCCCCATCCCCTTTCCCCTTACTTTCTTGTAGGGCGAGATAGATTCCTATACTGCATTGCCTGTATATCTTATTTCCCAGTTGTATGTAAAGACAATTTCTTAATATTTGCTTTTAGAACTTTGAGTTCCAAATTCTCTCCCTTCTTCCCTCTCAACCACTCTCCTTGAGAAGGCAAGCAACTCAACATAGGTTATACATGTATCATTATGCAAAACACTTCCATAATAGTCATGTTGTGAAAGACTAACTATATTTCTCTCCATCCTAACCTGTCCACCTTTATTCAATTTTCTACTTTGACTCTGTCCCTTTTCAAAAGTGTTTGCTTTTGGCTACCTCCACCCCCAATGTGCCCTCCCTTCCATCATTCCTCTCATCTTATCCCCTCTCCCCCTACTTTCCTGTAGGGTAAGATACCAAATTGAGTGTACATGTTATCCCCTCCTTAAGCCAAATCTGATGAGAGCAAGGTTCACTCATTCCCTTTAACCTACCCCTCCTCCTCCTTTCCATTATAACAGCTTTTTCTAGCCACTTTTAGGTGAGATAATTTACTCCATTCTATCTCTCCCTTTCTCCTCCCAATATATTCCTCTCTCACCCCTTAGTTTAATTGTTTTAGCTATCATCCCTTCATATTCAATTCACCTCATGACATCTCTCTCTCTCTCTCTCTCTCTCTCTCTCTCTCTCTCTCTCTGTCTTCTCTCTCTCTCTCTCCCTCTCTCTCTCTGTTTCCTTAAACTACCTTAATACTGAGAAAGGTGTCATGAATACACACACCATCTTTCCATGTAGGAATGTAAACAGTTCAACTTTAGTAAGTCCCTTATGATTTCTCTTTCCAGTTTACCTTTTCATGCTTCTCTTGATTCTTGTATTTGAAAGTCAAATTTTCTATTCAGCTCGGCTCTTTTTCATTGAGAATGTTTGAAAGGCCTCTATTTCATTGAAAATCCATATTTTACCCCAAAGTATTATACTCAGTTTTATTGGATAGGTGATTCTTGGTTTTAATCTTAGTTCCTATGACCTCTGCAATATCATATTCCAAAGCCTCTGATTACTTAACGTAGAAGCTGCTAGATTTTGTGTTATCATGATTGTGTTTCCACAATACTCTAATTGTTTCTTTCTGGCTGCTTGCAATATTTTCTCCTTGATCTGGGAACTCTGGAATTTGGCTACAATATTGCAAAAAATTTTCTTTTTGGGATCTTTTTCAAGAGGCCATCAGTGGATTCTTTCAATTTCTATTTACCCTCTGGTTTTAGAATATCAGGGTAGTTTTCCTTGACAATTTCTTGAAAGATGATATATAGGCTCTTTTTTTGATCATGGCTTTCAAGTAATCGAATAATTTTTAAGTTATCTCTCCTGGATATATTCTCTAGATCATTGTTTTTTCCAATGAGATATTTCATATCGTCTTCCATTTTTTCATTATTTTGGTTTTGTTTTATAATTCTTAATTTCTCATAAAGTCACTAGCTTCAACTTCCTCCATTCTAATTTTTAAGGCATTATTTTCTTCAGTGATCTTTTGAACCTCCTTTTCAATTTGGCTAATTCTGCCTTTTAAGGCATTCTTCTCTGCATTTGGGTTAGTCTATCTTTTAAGTTGTTATTTTCTTCAGTATTTTTTTGGGTCTCCTTTAGCAAGCTGTTGATTCATTTTTCATGATTTTCTTGCGTTCCTCTCATTTATCTTCCCAATTTTCCTCTACTTCTCTTGATTGCTTTTCCAAATCCTTTTTGAGCTCTTCTATGGCCTGAGACCAATTCATATTTTTCTTAGAGGCTTTTGATGTAGGCTCTTTGACTTTGTTGACTTCTTCTGGCTATATGTTTTGATCTTCTTTGTCATCAAAGTAAGATTGTGTAGTCTGAGTCCTTTTACATTGTCTGTTTGTTTCCCCAGCCAATTACCTGTCTTTTGAGCTCTTTGTCAGGGTGTGACTGCTTCCAGAGTGGAGAGTACTACTTCTTATACAATTGAGGCAAGAATTTGCTTATAGAAATTCTGCTCTCAGCTTATGTGGACAAGAGCACATGAAATTTCTTTCTCAAGGAAGCCAACATTGACTCGAAGAAAAAAATCTGCCTCTCTTCAGAATTCAAGCCCACTTTTATCTTTATAACTTTCCCTCCTATTCTCTAAAGGGGGGGAATGCTATCGAGGAGAAATGAAATATGGGAATAAAGACCTTTGTGGTTGAAGATTCTCTTTGCTAGACTATAACAAAATGGTGGGTCTTCCTACGAATGTCAGTCATCATAACCTAAGCCCTTAAATTCATTCTTAACTAATGGGACCAAATCTTAATGAGGCACCAAAGGTAATGTTGATATCCTCCAACTAGTGGTTAACAACTTTTTATTCAAAGAATCCTTTTCAATAACAGCTACGCACACACACATACATACGCATATATATACACACAATACACATAATATACCCATATGAATGTGTATATGTGTATATATATGTATATGTGTGTTTTAGTGTGTGTATGTATGTATGTATGTATGTCTGTATGTATGTATGTATAGTGACCCTCCAGGTCATTCAATACACTTCTCACAATATTCCACAATTATTATCTCTTAATGCTTCATATAAGAAATTTTAGCATGAACCATTCATACAATAATCCTGAACTCCCAAGGGGGTTGTAAACCCAAAAATAGGAAACATTGCTCCAAAGAAAGATATGAGCAAAGTCCCAACCAAAGGTTAGATAAAGATAATCAAATTTATCAGAGAGCTTCCTTGATCTGCTACCAACCCTTGTAGTCTTTAATTTATAGAATTGTGAGACAAAAATAAGAAAATGAATCAAATTCCTTTGTAAACTTTAAAAGTCTTATAAATTCTATAAGTCTGTCACTATAGAAATGTCAGTAGGTAGATATTCTTAAATTAAAAAAAAATTTTAACCATGTCTGGGCAATCTTCTCTAACATGTACTCCAGTCTCCATCTCAAAATTTCCAATACCCTGTCCTCCTCCCTCCAAAAAAATTAAAAATAAAGAAATGATTTCCTTTCCTCCCAAAGCTTTAAAAAAAAATCTCTGATAACAGCCAGGAATCCATGACATCCTGAGATAGCACATTCTACTTCTGAACAACTATAATTTTCAAAATTTTTTTCTTAAATTTATTTTTTAAAATCAATTGATCTGTATTATTGCAACTTCCCGCCATTACTTCTATTTGTATACTCTGAGACCAGGTATCATGCATCAAAACCCGCTTCAAGTACTGAAGCCAAATGTCATGCTCTCAAGTCTTTTCATCAAACTAAACGATCCTACTTCTTAAATAAGGACTCATATAGTATGGTCATCAGTTCAATCATGATTCTGGTTACCCTTTTCTCTCCTTGTTTCAGGTTGTCATTAATGGGTAGAGAACAGACAAATCTGGGTTTGGATGTTGCTTTTGATATTTACTAGTTGTGAGTTTTGATATTTACTAGTTGTGAGTCAAGAGGAGGGGAAGGGAAGGGAATAAGCATTTATAAGTAGTGCTTGTGTGCCAGGCACTGTGCTAAGTGCTTTATAATATCTTATTTGATATTCACAACAATCCTGTAAGATAGATGCTATTGTTATCCTCACATTACAGTTGAGGAAACTGAGGAAAGTAGAGGCTAAGTGATTTACTCAGGAACACACACCTAGTGTCTAAGATTGGATTTGAACTGAAATTAAACTGAAGTTGAGGAGGGAAATCACTTAACCTCTTAGTATTAGTTTCCTAATATGTAAATATAGGAATAATATTTCTTGGATGATCTACCTCCAAAAAGAGCTGAATTCATCAAATAAAATAACATGTGTAAAGAACACATCTAGTTTTAAGAGGTATATAAACATTGCCTATGGCTCTTATAAAATGTAGTACCCAAAGCTGAATGCAGTGCCACAGATTTGATCTGACCATTCTGTTTTTATTCCCCTTGTTAGAATGCCGTGTTTCTATTAATATAGCTCCAAATTACATTGGTTTTCTGGGTTGCAATGTCCTAATGTTGACCTCTGTTGAACTTGAATTGTAGTAAGTTCTCAGATTGTTTTCAGACCGATTATTGTCTACCCATACTTTCCCTATTCTGTATTTATGCACTATTTTGTGAACTCCAAAACAGAACTTTACTTTTGTCCCTATTAACTTTTTCTTAATTATATTTGATTTATTGCTTTTATCACATTGAGACCATTTTGAGTCCCAACTCTAGAGACTGTTAATTGTGTTAAATACACTTTATTTTTTTTCTCTGCCACCTACCATACTCTGCTGGTCTGCATCATTTTCTAATTGGTTAAGCATTTGCTTCTTCTCTTAGTCAGTAATAAAAGTATGAAGGACTAAGGGTCAAGAACAGATATATGGCTCAATCCATTAGTGGATAGGTCCTATAGCACTTTTATCATTCTCAAAGGCCTCTGACAGTGATGTAGCAAATGTGCATGTCAGTTCTTTTACTTATTCTGGGATGTATGTAGTATATCTCTGCCTGATCACCTGAACTCTTATCATCCCCTCTTTCAAAACCCTTCAAGGCTTTCATGCAGCATCCCAATTCAATGACAAACTCCTTGTGTGACATTTGAGGTTCTCCATAATCTCGTTCCAATCTTTACTTCTATATTTGTTCATCTTTATGATTTTATATGATATTAACTCTCATGTGCTATATGATTAGTGACTCTGGTTTCCTTTTTCTTCCTGGAACAAGACCGTCCATCTCCCTAGGCATTTTAACTGGCTGTCTTCCATGCTTGAAATTCTCTCCCTCCTCATCTCCATCTCCTAGCTTCTCTGGTTTCCTTCATATCCAAGCTAAAATCTCACTTTCTAGAAAAAATCCCACAACTTTTATGATTCTCCTTAATTATATTAACTTGACCCTGTTGATTATCTTAAAATTAACATCATGTAACTTGATTTTTATACCATTTTTGTGTTGTCACTTCCAGATTACTGTGAGCTCTTTGATGATAAGGGCTGTCTTTTATCTGTGCATTCCCAGTTTTTATTACAGCATCTGGCCCAGAGTCAGTACTTAAATAATGCGTACTTGGTACATAAATGGTGGTTAAATAATGACCGATTCCTGCCAGATTAGATTATTAGTTCTTCTCCAAACTTGGTATTCCTTTTCCCATCACTGTGTGTTTGTTCAAGTTGTTTCAAATGATTTGAATATGCCTCCTCTGTGAATCCATATCTTACCTCAAGTCTCACTTTAGGGGCCTTCCAGTCTGTAAGGCCTCTAACTTTCTTTTGTTTTCTTATCTCTATTCATACAGCGTTGCCACACAACAACGATAAAAATGACTAGAAAAAAAAAACATTGTTCATTGTACACAAAATAAACATCTATAAAATCATACTTAGGGACATTATTTGAAATGACCTGTTTTAGGCTGTGTGACTCTGAGCATGTCACTTAACCTCTCTAGGAGACACGCTAAGGTTCTAAGCTGCAGAGAAGTTGTAAACTTGAACTGAAAGAGAGAGTACCCTAATTTAATGTAATCATAGGTCTACTCTGAATTAATATGCCTACTTCTCTTGATTAATTTTGTTTGAATACAACAAAAACATTCCAGTTGGTTGGTTGTTGTCCTTTGTTCTTGAAAAGGACCAAAATGACATCACTATGCTAGAATCAATTTAAAGTGTGACCTACTGTGGCTGATCAGACTAATATGAGCTCAGAATGTCCTACCACAGTTTGAGCACAAATAATCGATGTGAACATTTGGGGTGAATTCTCTAAATTTGCACATCCTGCTTTTCTTTTGAGCTACTTCAATTTTGCTTTTCTCATAGAGTATAGCACCCCTTGGGCACACCATGCTGAGTGGTCCTGTGCCAGTATCTCCCATGCCACACAACTGCAAAGTTCTTAAGAGAGACCTTGAGAGTGTGCCTGTATCACTTGTATCTGTGTATTACTTGTATCCTTGTATCACTTCTTCTGATCACCATAAAAGCACTTGCCCTGTTTGAGTTTTCCACAAAAAAGGGGGAAAAAAGAAAAGGCATTCCAGTAAATAATTAAACAAACCCCTTTATAAAGTTTATTCACTGAAAACAAAATAAAACAAACCAATTAGGTTGTAGATTGTTAACAGAAAAAAAGGAATGTGTCCTTTAACTTTCACAGTTTAGACAATGGGAAGAGTTCCTGCTCTTGAGTGAAAGTGAGAGATTAGGTTTCCTCTAGTTTTCTAGATATTCCTAGGCTCTCACTTGGCTACATCACAATTCTGTTTTTGCTCATGTTCCAGGGTTTGGGAGTTAGGAAAGTGAACATTATTTCTTCTCTTGGTTTCTCTATTGTCCTGAGAGTACAACTCAGGGCCAAAGAGATAGGGGCTGAGAGAAACCACATCTTCAACCCTCACTGGGCCACAACATTAGCAAGCTTGTTCCAATTAAAACAAAACAAAACACCGCCTGTTAGGTGGATGAGGGTGGTGTTGACATGGACCTTGAACTTTCTAATTACCTGCCTGCATCAACCAACCTCATTATTATTTTGCTTAGACTCCTTCCTCAATGATTAGCATATTCCCCCACTACTCTTCTCAAACCTGTGGTGCTGATTTCTTAGTGACTGAGGAACAAATAATCCCCCTAACATCAGCTGGCAGCACTCTCATTTCTATCTGCCTCAGGACTACTACACTAATACCAACTTGAGATCTGCCCAGCTCTTCTACTGTGTCATCTGGAATGTCTGTTCCATTATTAATGAATTTGTTTTATCTTAAATGTCTTCCTTTCACTATCCTTCAACCTTATGGATTCAACCTGATAGAACTGCATTCCTGGCTTTCTAGTAACACTTGCATTACCTATCAACTCCTCAGAGCATTTCTTCTCTTTTTTTCAATGAGTATAACATTTGTCTTAGTCTTCCTCTCCATCCCAACTCCTGCTTTCATTCTAGGGGACTTCATGTAACCATGTTTAATATTCATAAGTGTGTCTCAAAGATGTATCTTTGACTCACTCCTTTTCTCCCTCTGTATTACATTTACTGGCAAGCTTTGTTTAGCTCCTGTGGGTTCAATCATCATTTCTGTACTGATGACTTCTAAATTTATATGTCTATCTCTCACCTCTTTGATGATGTTTAACTGACTTTGGACATCTTGAACTTGATGTCTCAAAACATCTCAACAGAGCTCATTAACGTTCTCTGACACATAGGAGGTACTTAAAGTCTTGTTGACCAATTGATTTCCATGTCCCTCTTGGTAAATGAGTTCAATTATATATTATTCTCTGTTCTTGCATCATTTGTTCCCTTTTGAAATCACCAATTATGCTTTTCCTTATCTCAATAAACACTGCTATATGTGTGTTCCTTAATGGTACTTTGGGACATCATAGAATGACTATTGATTCTTCAACTAGAAATTTACGCTAGCTAATCTAATCTGAGCCCTCACGAAAGCAAGGCAATCCTACCACTCTTCTCTAATTCGATTTCTCACTTACTGCATCGGTTGTCTAGAACTTTCCTTTTCCCCTCTGATTTTCCCTTATTTCAAATCTCTCTGATAATATCTAACACTCTCTTCTTTTATTCTAGTCTTTCATAATGAAATGTCTCTTGATCATGACAATGTCAATCCCTCTATATCCTTTCCCATCTTCTTCATGTTGTTCCCACCATCGTCCCCATTATCTCTTTAATCTTCAACGTCTGCTCATCTAGTGGCTCTTTCCTTGCTATTAAAAAGCTTGTGCAAGTTTGCTGATCCTTAAGAGCTATCATCCTATATCTATACTTGGTGCCACAATCCCTTCTCATTCTCTTTTAAATGCTTTTAAAACATCACAGTTTATTTCTACCCAAACCCTTCATCTTCTGAACTTCTTATTACTATATAAAGCAATATAATTCTCCCATTTACTGAAGTTTGTACCTTTATTGATAGCTAGGTGTCACAGTGGATAAAATGTTGGGTCTGATGTCAGGAAGATATGAGTTCAAATTCTAACTTACATTGTTACAAGCTATGTAACCCAGGTAAATCATTAAAGCTCTCTCTTCCTCAGTTTCCTAATTTTTAAAATGAGAGACTTGAACTCACTGGCTTCTAAGGTCACTTGTAGTCTATAGTTCATAATCCTATTATTGTCTTTCTCATCCAACATATCCAATAAGTTGGCAAATTGTGTAAGTTCTTTCTGTGTGACATCTCTCAAATACATCTCCTCTCCCTCTCATAGCCACTAATCTACTTCTCTCCCTTAGGATATCGAGATATTGCAATAACCATCTAACCATTCCTCTCTACTAACATCTGTAAAGGCAATCAGTAAATGGGAAGATCTTTCCCACCCATTTGAATAGGCTTCGGGTGGCTCTCAGAGTCCTAGGTAGAGTGGCTAAGACCAGAGCCAATGGTAGGCACCTGAGTTCTGGTCACTCGGATGATGTTCTACATGATGGGATGATGTCTGGAGACTATATAAAAGGAAAGAACACAGCTTGGAGATTTAGACGTAGTGGAGGAAGAAGAAGGAGAAGTGGTGGTGGTGGCAGCAGTGGAAGTGGTGGCGGCAGCAGCGGAAGCAGCAGAGGGGGCAGCAGCAGGCCCCACTGAAAGCAGGGCTGACCCTCATGCAGACCAGAGAGTGCTGAACAAGGGCTTGAGGCCAGTGGGTAATCTTCTTACTGGAGGGCCCTAGCATTGGGGGGAAGCACCAGTATGGCTTGACTTGCTGCCATAATATTTTTCTGTAACCTCCTGGTCACCATTGTGAAATGGGCATATTGGTTTTGGAAGGTTCTCGCCAGGATATCAAATTGGGGACACTGGTCCATGGCTCTGCTATTTTGGAGCTTGAATAAATGCTTTAACTCCTCTGCCTTCTACTTAGAGAATTCCTTATATCCTGTGATTCTGGACCATTCAGGCATATTCATGATTTTCTTTGGAATCATGAATTATGACTTAACGATATAACATCTCTCCTTATATCAATCTATCTTCCATATAGATGCTGAAGTGATTTGCCTAAAGTTTAGCTCTAACCATGAAATCCCTACTCAATAAACTCCAATAGCTCCCTATTACCTCCAAGAACAAAGACGAATTTCTTTGGCTGGATTAAATAAAATATTTGTAATTCTCTCTGTCTCACTGTGTCACTGTCTGTCTCACTCTGTCTCTGATTCACTGTCTCTCTGTCTCTGATTCTCTCTCTCTCTCTCTCTCTCTCTCTCTCTCTTGCTGTCTCTTTGTCTCTCTCTGTCTCTCTGTCTCTGTCTCTCTGTCGCTCTGTCTCTGTCTCTCTCTCTGTCTCTCTCTGTCTCTCTCTCGGCAGAGTGCCTGAAACATAGTATGCACTTAATGCATGTTTATTCTCTTTTCCCCTTGTGCTCCTCTCCCTTATTTAGTGCTTATCACCTCATCCCCCCAAATTTTCTAATATGCTATTCCCTTCCCCAAAATCGGTGATACTGACATAGCAGACTCTGTATCCCTTTGCCCTATCTTTGCACCAGCTCTTCTTTATGTCTGTAATGCTCTTGTCCTTCAAGACTTAACTTAGCTCAAGTACTACAGTACCTTTCCTAGTCTCCACGGTTGATAGTATCATGCCCTCTAAGGTTATGGTCCATGGAGATGTTCCGTCACCTCTGTATTTATTGTATTTGATCTAATTTACATATGTTGCCTTCCCTCATGAAAATGTAAGCATCATGGAGGCAAGGGCTGTTTTTCTTTTTTCTTTGTATCTCTAGGACTGACCACAGTGCCTGTTTCATAGTAAATACTTAATAAATTCTTTTTGATTTATTGAGAGATTGTTACTAATATTATATGTTCAATCATTTATTTGATAAGGGATTTTTTCCATTTTGTCTTGATTTACCTTGTTGTGTATGTATGTGTTTGTGTGTATGTGTGTGTCTATCTAGCTGCTTTTTTCACTCTGTGTCAGATTTAAATATGCTTTCCCCCCATTATTATGAATTCTTTATCTTCATTGTATGGTAATATTCCATTATATTCAAGTACCATAATTAGTCAAGATATTTACCAAGAGCTGGTCACAAATTTTATTTTGAGTTATTTGTTATGATGAACATCAAGGTGCCATGGCATTTTAACAAGAACCTACATTTTTATAGTACTTTAAGGTTTGTGTTTATAGCAATTTACAACTATTTCATTTAATCCTTGCAGTAATCCGGGAAGGTTGGTGGTGTTATTATGCCTATTTTATAGATGAGGAAATTGAAACAGATGAAGGCTAAGTGACTTGACCAGAGCCACACTGCTAGATAGTGTTTAAGGATTGATTTTAACACAGCTCTTTCTAACTCCAAGTTCAGTGCTACTACATTTGAGGAGTCTAATGTATGTCATCACTTATTTGCCCATGACTTCTGAGCATGACTTGGTTTGCCAATATGTGATGAGAGACATTGAGTGTCATGCCCATAGATTATCAGATATGCATGAAGATTTTGTCTTGCGCTTCAGCAATAAATATAGATTTGAGGAAAAGTACTTCGAAGTGCTACATGTAACATTGTAAGAACAGACTCCCCACTTTGGAAGGACAAATTAAAAAGAAGTTGAATAGTAGTTCGTAAAATTATGAAAGGTACAGTAATGTCAAATGGGAAGCCCCATAGACAAAAAATTTATTACCATTTCAAAGTTATATTTTGCCATTTGATAAAGAGAGCTCCCATTTGGTTAGAGAGAAAATTTCTGCAGAGCAAGTGGACTTTGAACCTATATATTTTTCTGCCACACACATATCCAAGAAAGATTGAGGACCAATTAGTCTGGATCACAGTATATCTAACTGCCTTTGAGGGTGGGCAGTTTGCTATCTTTGGAGAAAAAGAACAGAGATCCACTGACCTGCTAATCCCTTGACAATTTTTTTTTGGCTTGTAATAGAATATTTCTGTTTTCCTTTGTGTTGAGCCTTGCAAAAGAACTAGGGTCCAGGGAAAGCATCAACATAAAGAAGGGGACATGCCTGCTCATTCGACAATGAAATGAATGATAGTTTAAAAATGGAATTACTCATTACATTAAAGGAAAAATCCACAGATGCTTCTCTCTTTCTCATGAATGTGAAAATTCATGATAACATGGACTTCAGGTTTTAAAAATAAAAGGTAATTCTAATTTATATGGCTACCTTACTCATAGGAATGTTGAGAGATAACCTATTTGAATGTAGATGGACAGCTAGATGATGCAATGGAGAGAGTATTGGGCCTGAAGTTAGGAAAACTCATCTTCCTTAGTTCAAATCTGGCCTCAGATTCTTATTAGCTGTGTAACCCTAACCAAGTCACTTAACCCTGATTGCCTCAGTTTCCTCATCTGTAAAATGAGCTGGAGAAGGATGGCCAACCAATAACTTTGCCTAAGAATAAAACAAAAAAATGATTCATAAAAATTCAGACATGACTGAAAACTTAAAATGCATTGATGAGCTGTCATTTAAAACATCTTCATTCTCATTGATGACAATGGAAATTGGGTTTAGAGACAATAAAGTTATGGAACTCATCACACCTAAAAGGCAAATATGTGTGCTGAATTTTTAATGGTATAAAAATGATTCTAATTAAGAGGAGCTGAGATCAAGTCCTATCTCTTACAACATATATGACTTAGGCAAGTCATTTAAATTCTCTGGACCTCATTTCCTCATCTTTAAAATGAAAGGGTTGGACTAGATTTCCTCTAAGTCCCCTTCTTGAACAAAATTGTCTTGATAGATATGGAAATGTATAAAGAACAGATGTCTTTTTTAATGCTTATTTACTTTTTTCTTGATAAATGCTATTCAAGGGTCTGATATGACATTTTATTTTCTATTTTGTATATTTATTTTAGTATTTGCTTTTGTGGATAATTTAGATTATAATATTCTTAAAAGAAGGAGAGAGATAACACATGAAGAATATATCCATAATGGATTACGAAAGGAAGCTAGAGACATCTGGAAGACATTTGGAGAACTAAACTTTTGAGGTTAATATAATGGAGGGTAATAATGTATTCATATGAAATGTTCTTTAGGGCCACATCCATAGATTGAATTTGAGGCTGGAAGGAACAAGGATCTGGCTCACTGTAGCATTTTGGAAAATCTCATTTAATAACATTGAAAAAGAAAGAAGTGAAAGATGGAAAGGCTTGGACAGTATTATATATGTGAGCATGCATGTATATATGTACATTAGTATGCATGTATTTTTGAGACTAAAATCCTCTCTTTTGCCTGGTTCAAAAGTACTCTGCCTGATCTCACTGTTGATTGGCAGGGAAGGTTTTACCTACTCCATTACCAGCTTGAGCTTGTTATTTCTCTTTAAGCAGTCTGGTGATCTCCTGCTCTTGGAGGTTGACTATATAGGTGTCAGACTTGATGGAGCCCCCTCTTTGACTTTAGCACATTTGTAACTCAGAACTATTGAGTTCCAGTGATGCTCCAGCTCAGGTTCCTTAGCAACAGGGACTATAGGCATGCATCACTCTCCATTGTGAAGTGGTATTATTTTACATTCATAGATTATAGAGTACTAATAATACACTTTGCACCAAGTCAGATGTATAGAATATCATAATCCCAGTTGATTTGCAATCTAAAAAACAAAAGAAATATGATAAAAAATACAAACATTTTCTACTTTCAGACTTCCAAGGAAACCGAACAACTTTCCAATTGCTAAGTAATTGACGGGTCATATCATTTTGCTATTCTTTTTCCAACTTTGGTCATTTTACAGAGGAAATGAAATGTAAGTCTTGGTAAATTATGAATAAGCATTCGTTTTAGTTTGTAAGCAAATTAGACTGTTTCACATTTGTTTTGGCCTGTTATTAGTTGAAATAATTTTCTTACTCCAGAAACATCCACATTAACTTTTTTTTCTTACATCATTAGTATTCAGGTGGAAATGCTGCTAATTAGTAGAATAATGTTCAAAGGAACTAGCCCTTGGATAAAAGAAAATTATGCATTGCTCATGAATGCTGACTTTGATTGACTTTATAGGGTAAAGATATTGGTTAGATGGTACTGGAGAGAATGTAGTTTTTGGAAGGGATTTTGGTCACAGATGCTTATGCTGTTTTGAATTCTTAATATCCTGGGTAACCATTCTGTCAATTTATTTCATTTAAGTCTCACTTCTGAGGAACGTAACTGGGAGCTTATGATTGCCTCAAAGGAAGTAGGTTTCTAAGAACGAAGTGGCACCATTTTCTAACATAATCTCTAAATTTACAGCCAGAATTTTAGACTTATTTGGATAAAGTAGAAAGGCAGCTATAAATACCTAGGTGGTACAGTGAATAGCGTACTGAGCCTGGGGTCAGGAAGACCTGAGTCTAAATGTGACTCAGACACTTACTAGCTGTATGACCTCAGGCAAGTCATTTTAACTCTGCCTGCTTCAGTTTCCTAGATTGTAACACAGATTTTTGTGAACTTCAGCTTAGAATAGTGTCAGGCACATACTAAGTAGATGTTTGATATCTACTTCTTTCCCATTCTGTTCTCTACATTGAGGCTTAGCCATAAGGCAAACCTCTGTTCAAAAATAACTCCCTTTGGCCTGTTATTGAGACAGTTGTGATTCATTGCTTTGAGTGAAAAGCATTCTGTTAACATGTAAATACCTCCAGAGAAGGCGGTGGGGTAGTGAGTGGATAGAGAACTAGTCTCTAGGTTAAGAAGACATGGGACCAAGTTCTGTACCTGACATGTCTTGACTATGTGACCCTGTGCAAGTCATTGAATTCCAGATGCTATAAGTTATTGATCTGGCACTGATCTGTTTTAGAAGAGAGATTTTCCTCACCAGGATTTCAATATCCCACTAAAATCACAAATGTGATTAAGAGGAGAAGAACCTATTTCATTAACTTACATTTTGATGACAATGTATTAGCTGTCTTCCTATGATGGACTTTGACTTCTGAAAAGGGTGGGGTGGGAGCTTTTCTTTAGGGACCTGAAGACAAAGAAAAAAACCTTCATTTTTCCCTAAGACCCCCTTTTTAAATGTGGTACTTATATACAATACTAGTCAGATTTAGATAATAATAGCATCCAATTATCTTTTCTAGTTTGTAAAACATGTTAACAAAGTTAATCTATCTTTACTTTGCTGTTATTTATTAGGTAAATGTAGTAGTCCTGACCATATTTTTAAGATTAAAAACAACTCTATTCTTGCTTACTCTGAAGATAGAGAAACAGAGGCACAAAAAGGAAACATGTGTGTACTTTTCTTTAATACTTATTGAACATCCACAGTGTACTCAGGGCTGTCTGTCTCTCTCAGCCCCCCCCCCCCTTTCTCCCTCTCTCCTCAAGCAAAAAAGCATATGTATAACAAAAAAGTAAATATGTATTTGCTTATCATTTTCCAATTGAATTTTCACTGTGGTTTCCTTGTCTATTTTTTGTAGTGTTAAAGAAAAAAAAGTGATACATTAATTAATCTGTCATTTTATTGACAAAGTTAATCCCTACAGTCCATAAAACATACATCCCTACCCATTCCACATGATTCTTTTCAATATCCTTCTATACATCATTCTCTGAAAATCTACTCTACATGCTGGAGGTCTTGCCCTACTATACATCTATGTTTATGTCTATGTACATATATATATGTATATATTTATGTATAAGTATATATTTATGTATATGTATATAGTAGATACATCTATAAGTGTAGATATATATGGACATGAATGTTCACAGAAGATATATATGTAAATTGTACATTCATATGTATATGCAAATGTATACACATAAAATCACATGATAGGGTAGATTAAGATTTGTGTATATATATATATATTTATACATATACGTATACCTATACATATAGGTATACGTATACATGTATGGATATCTACATCTACATCTATCCATCTATGAATCTATGTATCTATCATCAGTCACTGATGTATTTTTATGGTCTATGTGTGCTCAGGGGCATTTTTACCCCTACTTCATCTCTAACAGACAAATCAGTTTCCCAGAGATACATCTCTCCCATGTCTGCTTTCTAGGTGATCCTTTTAGAGGTCAGGAGTTAATTCTCTAATGTCGTTGGTTTGGGCCTCCACTTGCATGTTTCTCCCTAACATGGCTATTTGAGAATTAGTTTAGTAAGCCAGCCTTAAGTAGCTTTTGAAGGGGTGTTTTTAGGTGGTAAATGAGAATAATTGTTACAAAATGACAGTTGATATAAAACCTCTCTCAAAGTTTGTGACACTTTACCACAAGTAAACACTGAATCTGTAGTAAAGGGGGCTTTTACAAAATTAGAGAGCACATCAGGTCAAGGTGTAACTAACATCTCTAGTCCTTTTCTCCTACCAATCAATAAACCCTTATGTAAGTATAAGGAGTTTGCTTTTCCAGGATCCATGGCCATACCAATCTCTTGTTCGCAGATGTTGGATATGAGTTCTGTGGTTCAAAACATGACCATGACCTGTATAGATTATAGGGGCCAGGTGTTACCTGTTTAGATTGTAAGGGTCAGGATTCTGGAGGGATAGAATATAAGTATAAAGCAGGTGCCCACTGCTCTGTAAGTGGGGAAACTTTAGGGTTGAAATGCACAAGTTAGGATGCTGTGCATGTCTTGATCAGACCCATCAAGGGTTGGGGGGAAATCTGTGTTTGCCTTAATTGGCCCCCATCGAGGCTTGAGGGGACTTAGGGGAATGCACAAGTTGAGCCTGTCTCAATTGTCACCATTGAGATGTTGGGGGAGTTGCCCCACCTCTGCTTCTTGCTGGCTCCTATGAGAATGGTGATGGGAGAATGCTGTAGAGTTAGTGTTCAGCAATCCTTGTGAGAGGGTTAGGTAGAATAAAGTCTACATGGATTAATTAAAGTCAGATTGCTAGCTCCTTTGAAGTTAGTTGCCTTTCCTTTATAAAAGCAGATCAAAGAACCTGTGCTAGCAGGGTGTTTGCTAATATACTTTATTAAGCATCTACTACATGCCAGGCATTGTTCTCAGCACTGAGAACACAAAAAAGTATAAAAGACAGTCCCTTCCTTCACATAGCTTACAATTGGATCCATTATTCTCAAGGTATTCAAGAAGTTTCCCTTAAGCATAATGTCATTTCTTTACTAGACTCCTTGTAGTTCCATGTTATCCAGTCCATCCTTGACATACAAAGTCATCAACTAAGGCTGACACCTTGTGGGTCATTGATGTGAAAATTGGAGTTGCTTCTTTTCCCATAGGTAAAATACTAGGATGCCAACATCTATAGATTTTAATGCTAGAAGGACCTTCTATAATTAAAGGGACAGAATGTGTGTTAACTTCGATTCTCTCCTCTCCTCTCCTATTCTCTCCTCATCTTATCTTTTCTTATCTTTTATTGTTTCATCTTTGCTCTTCTTTTTTAATAATTATACAAAATTCAATTTTATTTGTTTCATGATTGTCGTTCTTCAATTTGTAATATTGTAGTCATTTTATATATTGTTTTCCAGTTTTTAAATACTTCAGGTTTTGACAGTTCACATAAATTTTCCGTGCTTTTCTGTATTTACCATGCTCATCATTTCTTATAGTAGTGGAAGAAATTTATTGTTCAATTGTTTCAGTGAAATCTGATTCTGTGAGCCCATTTGGCATTTTCTTGGCAAACATGCTGGAATAGTTTGCTATTTCCTTTTCCAGCTCATTTTACAGATGAGAAACTGAGGCAAACAGGGTTAAATGACTTGTTCAGATTTACACATCAAGTGTCTAAGGACAGCCATAAAAATTATATTAAGGTGTAAAAATGTTTTAAGGGGCAGAGTCAAGATGTCAGATGCAAAGCAGGGATTTGTCTGAGCTCTCCCAAATCTCTCTGCAAACAACTTTAAATAACACCTCAAATAACACCTCAAGATCAATTCTGGAGCAGTAAAACACACAAAAGTTTGGTATAAAAAACTTATACAATCCAAAAATAACTTAAGTCAACAGGAAAGATCTGTTGAAAGATCTGGGTGAAAGCAGTTCAGCAAAGGTTGTGAGTTCCAGCAAATCAGCAGCAGGCCTTGAGGACAACTGAAGAAATAGAATTTGTGGCTTCCAGAGTTCTCAGCCCTTAGATGGTAAGGGGATCAGACAACTGATCAAAGGGAGATTATAGAAGTCACTTTGCTGTCACTGGGCACAAAACTCTGGTGGATTGCCCATATTCCAATCCAGGCCACCATTCTTGGTTGCAGTCTCAGGGTGAGGAGGTACAGTAGCTCATCAGAGATTGCTGCAGCAGGGGAGTGAGTACTTCACAATTCCAGAGTAGAAAATAGTGCTTGTGGTCACTCACAAACCAGAACACAGGCTAGGAGACTACTGTACATATTTGTCCTTAGATCATAACACCGTGGAAGATTTGAAAACTTATAGACCTCTGGAACTAGCTCTGATGACATCTGCACAAAAAATCCGAAGCTTTGGACAGTACCTCCTCCATCATGGGAGCAGAACCTAACTTAACATGGAGTAGAAAGTCAGGAGGTAAGCTGGAAAAGGGCTGAAAACAGCAAAAAAGAGAGAAGCTAACCATAGAACATTACTATGCTGACAGGGAAGATCAAGACGTAAACTCGGAAGAAGACAAAGAGGTCAAACATGCTACATTCCAAGCCACAAAGAAAATCTGAAATGATTTCAGGCCCCAAAATAATTTCTGGAAGAGGTCCAAAAGGATTTGACAACTCAAGTAAGAGAGGTAGAGGAAAAATTGGGGAAAGAAATGAAAATGATGCAAGAATATGATGGAAAAAAAGAATCAACAGCATGGCAAAGGAGACACACACATGCAGAAACACCCACTCACAAACTAAAGAAAATATCTTAAAGAATAGACCAAATGGTAAAAGAGGCACAAAAATCCACAGAAAAGAATTCCTCAAAAAGCAGAATTGGCTAAATGGAAATAGGGCATCTTTTTCATATGACTGTAGATATCTTTAATTTCTTCCTCTGAAAACTGCCTGTTCATATCCTTTGACCATTTTCAATTGGGAAACATGTCTTGCTTTCATAGATGACTTTCTTTCAAGGAACTTATTGTCATTTTTTTTCTTATCCAATCTAACACTTTTCTTTTTTACTGAATTGTTTAATATGTTTACATTTAAATTTCTGACAGGTGGGTTTATGCGATTGATATTTTTTTTGTTTCTAATTCCTCTTTTATATAAGTACTTTTCTGTACAATTAGATTCACTTCATCTACTTTGATGCAACCGTATTCCCATAGGCTCTCTTCTCTTCCTTCCTGCATTTATTTCTCAATACTTTTCCTTGCTATTTGTATTTTTCTTTATTTTTTAGTTATCTAATTTATCTCTCCTTTCCCTCTATATTTCCCACTCCCACTTAATTGTTTAGATTACCAGTCCTGTCCTATACTCCCTCCATTTCCCAACACCTTGTGTCAGCTTTTTTTCTTTTTCTGCAGTTCTTATAACTTATTATTACTCTCCTTTCTAGTAAGTCCCAGCTATTATTCTCTGATTCCTAATTTCCATTATTTCTCTTTATTTCATTTATTTACTTCCATCATTGATATAAAACTCCTGAAGTACCAAGTTTGAGTTCCATCACTTAAATGATTTCTAAGATATTTCCTTGGTAATTTTTTTCATTATGTCTTTTCTCACATTCTTCTACCTCACTCTTAAAAGTATAAAGTCATATGGGAAATTATTGAAAGGAGTTAAAGTGATACGTTCAGAAGTGGGTTTTAGGAAGATCAGTTTAATAGTTGAGTAGACGATCAATTGGAATAGAGAGAGATTTGGTGCAGGAAGCCCAACCAGCGTACTCTTGTTGTATTCCAGGCACAAGGTGATGATGGCTTACACTAAATTGGTAGCAGTTTCAGAGGAAAAAAAGGGACATAAGTGACAGATGTTATGGACATATACGTGAATAGGACTTGACAACTTATTGACTATGGGGATGAAGTGAAAGAAGTTGAGGAGTTCAGACTGGCACCCATATTGTGAATCACGGTACCTGGAAAGAGGGTAGTACCCTTGACAGTATTAAGGAAGTTAAGAACAGGAAGGTATTTTGAGGGAAAGATCATGAGTTCAATTTTGCACATGTTTAGTTTAAGATGTCTGCGGGATATCCAGTTGGAGATATTTAAGAGGAAACTAGGGATGCAAGACTAGCTTTTGGGAGAGAGGTTAGCACTAGACAAGTAGACCTGATAGACCTCTGCATAGACATCATAATTAAATCCATGAGAGCTGATGAGATGACCAAATGAAATAGTATAGAGATAGAAGATAAGGCAGATCAAGTTAGAGCTTTGCTGGTTAATACATATTATTGGATATGTTGAGAGTGAAGGTGACAGAGGAATGGTTAGACAGGGTGGAGGAAAACCAGGAGAGATCACCATCACAAAAACCTAAAATGAAGAGAACTTCAATGAAAAGAGGGTCAAAAAGAGAGTAAAAAACTGCAGACAGGTCAAGAAGAATAAAGACTGAGAAAAGTCTATTAGATTGAGCAACTGAGGGATTGTTAGTAACTCTGGAGAGTTAAGTTGAATGGTGAAGTGGGGAACCAGGCATTAAAGAGTTAAGAGATTAATAGTAAAGCAAGTGGAGGAACCTATTGTAGATGGCCTTCCCAAAGAATTTAGCTGTAAAAGGGAACTGTGATTTAGAAGGATAATTAGTGGGGTAACTTTCCTGAAGGTTGGAAGGATTAGAGATTGTATTGAGGAAGAAGTACAGGATTTAGAATTGTAAAGTAGAAGGAGAGGTAAAAAGACAACAAATTATGATAAGTTAAAAGAATTTCAAAGTTCATGAACATGGATGTGGAATACTTATGGGTGATGGCAACATCAAGTGTATGACCATCTCTCTGTGTAGATGAAGTAGAGTGGAGGAGTAGCTCATAGGAAACATTGATGAATTGGGAGGTTAGATTATTTGAAGAAATTAAAAAAGACTGATCCAGGCACTGAACTCACTGAAGAAGGAGGAACAGTGTTCTGAAGGTATATAGACAACAGCTATTAGAATCTGACTTATATGATAAATCTGAATTGATTGTACCTCACAGAAGAGGTTCCTGAGTGATGGTGATGAATGAAAATGGTAATGAGGAACAAGAATTCCACCTTTCCTATAACAAACAGTGAGTTGTGTGGTGTGAATGAAAGGGTACCCAGTTCTGGAAAGTATAGGCAGCGAAGCTATTTTATCAGGAAGGAGCCAGATTCAAGTGAATGCAAGAAGGCTGAGGTAGTGAGAATTAAAAGCCAAAGATTTAGGATTAAATACAGTTGTATTTTGTCAAATACCTTTTCTGAATCTTTTGATATAATTGTGATTTGTATTGTTTTTGTAGTTGTTTTAATACAGCCTGACACATGGCAAATGATTAATAAATATTTTTATTAGGCTGCTACTCTAAGCAAACTGGGAGAGCAAGGAATAGTTTACCTGTCAGATTTTTGGAGAATGAAATAATTTATGACCAAACAAGTGATAGAGAACATTATGAAATGCAAAATAGATAATTTTGATTTCATTAAATTGAAAGGTTTTTCACAAACCAAGCCAATGCAATCAAGATTAGAAGGGAAGCAGAAAACTGGGAAAGAATTTTCACAACCAGTGTCTCTGATGAAGGCCTTATTTCTAAAATATATAGAGAAGTGACTCAAATTTATAAGAATACAAGTCATTCCCCAACTGACAAATGGTCAAAGTATATGAACAGGCAGTTTTCATGGAAAGAAATTCAAGCTATCTAAAGTCCTATGAAAAATGCTCTAAATCACTCTTGAATAGAGAAATGCAAATCAAAATGTCTCTGAGGTACCACATCTCTCCTGTCAGATTGGCTAACATGACAAAAGGAAAATGATAAATGCTGGTAAAGACGTGGGGATATTGGAACACTAATGCATTGCTGGTGGAGTTGTGAACTGATTCAACCGTTCTGGAGAGGAATTTGGAACTATGCCCAAGAGCTATAAAATGTACATACCTTTGACCTAGCAATACTACTTTGAGGGTTGTCTCTCCAAGAGATCATAAGAATGAGAAAAGGACCCACATGTACAAAAAATATTTATAGCCGCTTTTTTGTGGTGACGAAGAATTGGAAATTGAGGAGATGCCCATTAATTGGGGAATAAACTGTATATGAATGTAATGCAATGCTATTGTGTTATAAGAAATGAGCAGATAGACTTCAGGAAAACCTGGAAAGGCATATATGAACTGATGCTGAGTGAAATGAGCAGAACCAAGAGAACTTTGATCATTGCTTTCATCATTGATTTCATCATTCATAATTGATTTCATCATCTTCCATTCTTACAAATGCCTTTCCCTCTTGGTAGAATCTGCTCAATTTTGTGTCCTGCTGGCCTTGCCTTTATGAATCAACAGTTAACTTCACATTACAGTAAGGTATCTGAGGATATTTTAAAATGGATAAAGCCCATTCTTGTTAAGAGAGGAGATCAATAGGGGTAGAGAATTCTCAAATATACCGTGTAGTAAAAATGAATGAATTTCAGATTCAGTAATCACTATATTTATGATATACTGTAGCAGCCTTCTCCTTCATTAGATCAGGTAGGTGGGTTGATTATATACATAGATTAAGTGTGTTTTGATATTTAGGATTGTGATTTTAAACATTCATTTATTATCTGTCAGATTTACTAATAGGATTTCCCTAGAATGTGGTTCTGTAGCATATTTGCCTACATTTATACCACAAAACCACAGTTCCCACTACATTTGAAAGCTATTTGTTTTGACACTGTTAATTGCAAATGCAGTCCTAATTTATGGTCCTAAATACATGAGAATTCTGGATTTACTGTTATTACTAGTATACTATTAAGACTTTGATGAGAAGCTGCATCTTGCCATCAGTATTCAGTATGAAAATACTAACATATTTTAGAAGCAAAGATTTAAAAGTTGTATATAGATCCCCATTTTGAGCAAGAAGGAAACTGTCTAAAGAAAAGTAATTCTACCCCTTCAACTGAATGGCCTGTCTACACTACAGCAGCTGTATGGCAAGAATTAAATTTATATCCTCAATTGAGCAGGCTAGAGTTTAGAGCCTATCAATATACTGGTTAGGAAAATAATAAGACTCCTACACATTGATTTTCTATGATGTTTGTAGGGAAGGGGGAAAAGTCTTTCACTTTCAAGTAGTTAGATACATGGAAAATGGAAATTTTTTTTGTCAACTCTCTTTGAAATTAAAACAGATAGAGCCCTTTTGTGTAGCAGAAAGGGTAGCTATCTCTGCCTGCTGGCATTTTGCTACAGCCTTCTGGAAGCAGGGGAATACATTTCTGAGGTACTTTCCATCAATATCATGCTATGATTTATTTTCCTAGAAGTACTGATAAGTCATTTTGTTTTGGCCCAAGCAATAATGGAACTCATAACCTCATATATATTGGTCTATTGAGGCAATTGAGTGCCCATCTCTCATTCAGTCATTAATTTTAACACAGCCTAGTTCTTCCCAAACAAAAGAATATCTTATCACACCCCAGATTTTCCAAGGCAAAATAATGTTCTTTGGAATAGGGATAATTATTTAAATTTTTTTTATTTTCTCAAAATGTTTTATCTTTTATGATGTCAGTGCTATTTTTTTGGTAGACCTACCAGCATTTTGAACTTGTGAAGTTGACTTCCACTGAAAACTTTCCACCCCCTTCTCCATTATTTTTATTTAATCAGAGAAGAGATATGCTTTATTAAATCTTTTTTCTGATGATAGAAATATCTTCCTTTTCTTTTAGGGAAAAATGGCAAGAATCTACACATTCAACTATTGTCAATACAACAAATATTTGGGCAACAATGCTACTCTATTAGGTATTTCATAATTCTTTAGTTGCTCTGTACTGGGATTAAAGAGAAAGAGGCATATGTAGATCAAATGTTATAGCAAATAGTCATAATATAATTTCTCTCTTGAAAGGATAAGAATGTTGAAATCCAGAAAGTAAATTAATAAAACCACGTATTTGGATATTAAATGAAAATAAAGTACAAAATGAGGAACAGGGTACCCAAAGTGTCTGCTCTCTAGTAATAAAATAAAACTAGTAAGAAATGGAAGACTAGAGAATTATGGAGAAGGCTTTCATTAGAAAGGCACTGATGCCACTTTTTCATTTAATGAGTTTGTAAAAGACAACAGGTAAAAAATCATTATAGTTTATGTTCCTATGTAAATTTAAATGCATAAAGGAGATGAGTCTTTCATAAAGAGTTATGTTGTTTTCAAATTAGGAAATCTGACTTTTTCCCATATAGCTTGAGTAACAAGGAACTTTTTGTCCTTGACTATGTAACTATTGAAAAATCTGTTCCTTCTCAAATGAAAGAAAGCGAGCATCACAGTCACTGCAGACATTGCTCATGTGAAATAAGTATTCATTTCTCTCAATCATAAAATACAGGTCATAAGAATTTTCCAGTCCAAAGTAAAATACCCCCTTCTTGTGTTTCTATTACTGGTCACAAATAACAGCCTGCACACACTTGGCTAGATAGCCTCCTTTTAAATCAAGATGCAAACATGTTCAATTATCCTGTCATCTTTGATGCCCCAGGATTTAAACAGGCTGCACAATATTTCATAGCAATATTATTTGAACTGAGCATATCTGCAACTATCTTATCACATTTGTCCTAGGACAGTACTTGATTTTAGCCTTACCAAATATACTTTGATGAATCTTGATATTAGAAAACATTCATCTTGTATTGTCTTGATCTCTAATGGCATCAGTCAGAATTTTTAAAAAAATGCTTCAGAATTTATAACATAAAAGTTCAAGGAATTCTTAATTATGCAGTCAATAAGGGCATCAATACATTGAGATGCTGAGGTGAAGCCAAAATGGCAGAGAAAAAGCAGGAACTTGCTTGAACTCTCCCAAATTCCCCTTTGAACACCTTAAAACATTGCCTCAAAATAAATTCTGGAGCATCACAACCACAAAGGGATGGGGTTAAACATTTTTCCAGCCCAAGATAACTTAGAAGTATTACAGGAAAGTTATGTCTCACTTGGGTAAAAGGGTAGCACAGCCCAGTACAGGTTGTATCCAGGTAAGCCAGTGGGAGGCCCCTAATCTGAGCACAAATCAACGACTGGGGCCCTGTGGCACTGGTGAAAAAAGTCAATAGTGCATTGTTCCAGCCGTGAGGCCTGCAGGAAGCAGTTGAGTGTACAGGTCCAGTGACCCCAGTGCAGCATTTGAGCAGCCAGGCCCACAGACCCTGGCAAAGTAGGCCAGTGGCTAGGCCCCTAGCACATGGAATAGTAAGCTTTCCCAAAAACCCACAAGAGGAGAGCTCAACTTTAAGAGTCACAAAATGGAATGGAAAATAAGGAAAAACAAAACCCAACTATGACCATGGAAAGCTAATATGGCAACAGGGAAGATCAAAACACAAACACAAAAGAAGACAACAATGTCAAAATGCAAAGCTTCAAAGTGAAATATGAATTCGTCTCTGGCACAAAAAGAATTCCTGGAAGAGTTCAAAAAGTATTCTAAAAATCAAATAAGTAGAAGAAAATATTCAAATGGAAATAAGAGTTATGCAAGAGAATCATGAAAAAAGAGTCAGCTTGGGAAAGAAGGAACAAAAATTATGGGAAAAAAGATGTAAAAAAACTCACTGAAGAAAATAACTCCTTAAAAATAGAATTGACCAAAAAGCTCACTGAAGAAAATAATTCCTAAAAAATTAGAATTGAGCAAGTAGAAACTAATGATTCCATGAGATGTCAAGAATCAATCAAACAAAATAAAAAGAATGAAAAATATAGCATAAAATGTGAAATATCTCATTGGGAAAACAAATGACTTTGAAAATAGATTGATAAAGGATGACTGAAGAAATATTGGACTACCTGAAAGCCATGATCAAAGAAAGAATCTGGATAACACCTTATAAGAAATTATCAAGGAAAACTTCACTGAGTTCCTAAACCAGAGGGTAAAATAGTCATTGAAAGACTCCACTAATTACTTCCTGAAAGAGATACAAACTAAAAATTTCCAAGAATATTATAGGCAAATTCCAAAACTCTCAGGTCAAAGAGAAAATATCTCAATCAGCCATGAAGAGACAATTCAAATATTGTGGAGTCATAGTCAGGATTGCACAGAAATTTGCAGCTTCTACATAAAAAGATCATGGAGCTTAGAATGTGGTATTCTGGAAGGCAAAAAAGCTTGGACTGCAACCATAAAATTCACATAGCCACCAAAACAGTATAATCTGTCAAAGGAAAAAATAGACATTCAATGAAATAGGGAATTTCAAACATCTCTGCTGCACCAACCAGAGCTGAACAGAAAATTTGATTTTCAAATACAAGACTCAAAAGAAGCAGTAAAAGGTAACCAAATTCCTTTTATGAACAAATATGAAACTAGTACCTAAACCAGGAAGAATAAAAACTGAATAAGAAAATCATAAATCAATTTTTTTTTCTTTTAGCTTCTACATTTTTTTAAATTTATTTTTGACATGTTTGGTTTTCAGCATTGATTTTCACAGGCGTTTGAATTACCAATTTTCTCCCCATTTCCTCCCCCCCC
>CM053622.1:254495177-254517050 GCA_028646595.1 Phalanger gymnotis | reverse complement strand
CTCCGCTCCCCTCGGCTGGGGGCTGGGAGGTCCGTGTGGGACAGACCTTACCCAGAGACCATCCAGGGTGTCCTGGGCTGGGGCCCTGCTTCCCTCTGCCACTTTGTGGGTCCTGCAGCTCTAGAATTGGTTCAGAGCCATTGTTTTATAGGTTTTTGGAGGGATTTGGTGGGGAGCTCACGCCAGTCACTGCTTCCCAGCTGCCATCTTGGCTCCGCCCATAAATCAATTTCATTAATGAATATGGATACAAAATCCTAAGTAAAATGCTAGCTAAAAGATTACATTAATATGTTACAAAGATTGTATGTTATGATCAAGTGAGGTTTATACCAGGAATACAGGGATGATTTAACATAAAGAAAATGGTATAAATGGGTTTTCACTTAAATTTGTAACAACAATTTATCTAAAATGATTAGCAAGTATTATTTGTAATGGTGATAAACTAGGAGCATACCCAGTAAGGTCAATTGTGAAACAATCATATCTTTTGAAGCAATGCCCATCAATTAGGGAATGACTGAAAAATTGTGCTGTATGATTGTGATAGGATATTACTGTGCTATAAGAAATGATGAACTCAATGATTTTAGAAAAAGACATAAAGAGACTTGCATGAAAGAGAATGTTGTATACAGTAACAGCAATGTTGTTTTAAGAACGACTTTGAAAAGATACATTATTTTGCCTATATTAACTATCCAAATTAATTATAAGGCAAATGTGAAGAAAGATTCTATCTGCATCCCAAGGGAAAAAAATTATAAAATGCAGTGTGTATCGAATAAATTTACACCCCCCCGTACACCTATTTGTGTGGATCTTGTTGTAATGCAGCAATCATCAAAACTACTTGGTACAGGCTCAGAAATAGAGTGATGGATCAGTGGAATAAATTAGGTACACAAGACATAGTAGTCCATAGCTATAGTAATCTACTGTTTGATAAATGCAAAGACTCCAGATTCTGGGATAAGAACTCACTATTTGACAAAAAATTCTGGGAAAACTGGAACATAGTATGGTAGAAACTGGGCATAGACCAACATCTCACAACATATACCAAGATAAGGTGAAAATGGGTACATGATTTTACCATGAAAGGTGACACCATAAGAAAATTAAAAGAGCAAAATATAGTCTACCTGTCAGATCTATGGGGAACAGGATAAATTCATGACCAAACAAGAAATAGAGAGCATTAGTAGATATAAAATTTATAATTTTGATTACATTAAATTAAAAAGTTTTTGTATAAGAAAAGCCAATGCAACCAAGATTAGAAAGGAAACAGAAATCTGGGAAAATTTTTACAGCAAGTGAGTCTGATAAAGGATTTTTTTCTCAAATATATAGAGAACTAATTCAAATTTGTAAGGATACAAGTCATTCCCCAGTTGATCAATGGTGAAAGGGTACACACAGACAGTTTTCAGATGAAGAAATCAAAGTTATCTATATGCATATAAAAATGCTCTAAATCACTATTTATTAGAGAAATGAAAATCAAAACAACTCTGAAGTGCCACTTCACACCTATCAGATTGGCTAATATGATGTAAAAAGAAAATGACAAATGTTGGCAGAGATGTGGAAAAATTGGGACACTAATGTGCTGTTGGTGGAGTTGTGAAGTAATCCAACCATTCTGGAGAATAATTTGAAACCATAACCCCAGGACAATAACATTGCCTACTCTTTGATTCGACACCACCACTATGTCTCTTTCACAAAGAGATTTAATAAAAAAAAGATGGAGGCAGGGAAGCAATGGGCCTCCTTGTACAAAAATATTTATAGTATTTCATTTTGTGGTGGCAAAGAATTTTAAATTGAAGGCTTACCCTTCAGTTGGGAAATGGCTATGCAACTTGTGGCATATAATTTTAATGGAGTATTACTGTGCTATAAGAAATGATGAGCAGGACTATTCAGAAAAACCTGGAAAGACTTGTATGAACTGATACAAAGTGAAGTGAAAAGAACCAGCAGAATGTTGTTCACAACAGCAATACTGTATGATGAATGGTGAATAACTTTGTATTCTAAGTAACACAACCAAGACAATTCCAAAGAACTTGTGATGAAAAATGTTAGAGGAATAACTGATGGCATCTAAGTAAATTGAAGAATACTATTTTCACCCTCTGTATTTTTTTCCTTTTGGGCTTTGTCTTCTTTCACAACATGCTTAATATGGCAATATGTTTTGCATGATTGAAGACAAATAACCTATATCCATTTGCTTACCATCTTTGGGAAAAGGGAGTTGAGGGAGGGAAAAAGAAATCTTGGAATTCAAGTATTTTTTTAAATGAATGTCAAGAACTATCTTTATATGTAATTGGAGAAAAAAATTTTATTTAAAAATACGTTGAGATACTCTGTCATTTTTTGGAAGTCCCAATGATAAACTGAAACTTGACTATAACCACCATTGCTTGGAATTTGGTTTAAAAAGTTCCACCTTTGGCACAATTGAAAGCTATTTACTCTAGGTTGTATAAGCATGAAGGCTAACAGCATAAAATAATATTTTACAACATGGATTTTTCAGGACAAAGCTTTAGTAAGACACCAGCACTAAAGGCTAGACATCTTGGTTTTGACATACACTAACTGCTTGCCTTGGACAATTCATTTAATTTATCTCTGCTTGACTTTTCTCATATATAAAATATAGATGGCAATGCTGACACTATCTACATATTAGATTTGTTTTAGTATAATTGAGATAGGGTATTTAACGCTTTAAAAACCTTAAAGCTCTAAAAAACCAAATCCATCTCTTACTCCTAGTTTCATTCATTCCACAAACATTTATTGAATGACAGCTCTGTATATGACAGTATGCTGAACTACATAGGAAATACAAATAATTAGACATAGTTAATGTCTTTAAGATTATCAAGGTATAGTAAAGGAGATTAGAAATGTACAGATTATTAGAGGCCAAGGTAGAATGTGAAAGAAGAATAAGAAAGGTACATGCAAAGGCTACGAAGGGATTATCATTTATTGATCATGGATGATTTTTATGGAAGAGATGAGCCATTGAAGGATGGTTAGGGAAGGAAGGTAAAGATGTTAGAAAGGATCAATAATCAAGATAGGGAAAGGAAAATGCAATGAACAAAAAGTGATAAGAAAGCATATGAAGCATGCTTAGTGAATGGTGAGTAGTTCAGTTCTGAGGGAGCTCACTCTGCATAAAAAAGAAGTAGAGAGAGATAATGGCAAATAGGTTGAGGCCAAATATAAAAGGCCTCCAAACCAAGGCTGTGGAATTTGGACTTCACACAGTATGTAGCCAATTGGGAGCATGAAGGTTTTGAAGAAGAGGAAAATCTTTGTGTTAAAATCATATTTGTGCTTTAGGAATGTTAATCTGAAGCAGAACAAAGAATTAATTTGAGAAAAAAAGGAGACAAAAGGCAAGAAAACCTATTAGAAAGCTATTGTTTGGGTAATGAGTCATTGAAATAAGGAAGAGACATCAGAAATAGATAGTAGGCAGTTCTAAGCTATGTTATTAACACAAAATGGACAAAATTATTAATTTTGGTAATAATGCTCCTCCCTGTTCCTAACACCTTACAGGGAAGAAGGAAAGGAGAAAGCCAAAGATGAAAAGACAGTTTCCTCTTCTCTCCTTTTCCTCTTCTCCTGTCACTCAGATGCCTTCTGCTGTTATTGAAGTGGCCCTACTAATTACCCTGTCTGGAATCTCTATTTGTTCAAATTATCGTTCCATCCTTTCTCCTCCAAAAGATTATCCCTCGTGCCATCCCCACTCTTTCAATAATTTTCAATCTCTCCCTCTTTGCTGGATTATTCTTTTCTGCCTACAAACAAGACCCCAACGACGTCTCCCTCATTCTGAAAGAAAAAAAAATTCCCTCACTTGAGCCTTTTATCCCCACTAAGGATCTTCTTATTTCTCTATTGACATTTATAGCTAAACTCCTCAAAAAAGCCACGTACAATAGGTGATTCCACTTTGCTCCTCACACTTTCTTATTAACCTTTTACAACCCAGCTTCCAAATATCATTCCAGCAAAACTTCTCTCCAAAGTTACTAATGACATCTTAGTTGCTAAATATTATAGTCTTTTCTCTATCCTTATTCTCTGTGACCTCTGAAACTTCTTTCTTTCTACGTTTTGGGGCACCATTCTCTCTTGATTCTCTTCTTACTATAGTATCACTCCTTTTCTGTCTTCTTTTGCTTAATTCTTTATTTGATCATGTAGCTAGACATCCCCCAAAGTTCTGTCCTTGACTGTCTTCTCTTATCCATCTATAGTACTTCGCTTAGTAATCTCATCATTTCCCCTGGATTTAATTGCCATTTCTATACTGGTAATTCTCAGATCTAACTTTCCTGTCCCAGTCTCCCTGCTCATCTCCAATCTTGCATCTCCAGTTACTTTTTAGACATCTTGAATGGGAAATGGGACATCTAGTAGATATATTAAACTCAATACATCCAAACTACAACTCATTAACTATCTCTCTAAACAACTTCTCTCCACCACACACACACACACACACACACACACATTTTCCCTTTTACTGTAGAGTATCCTCCTAGTGCCTCAGGGTTACAATTTAGGAGACATCTTGGATTCCTCATTGTCTCTCATGAACCCCTTCTGAACTGCTGCCAAAGCCTGACAAGTTTACCTTTGTTATGCTAGCAACCATTTTTAGGGAGTTTGGTGGTGTTCTTCAGAGAAGGAGAGGAATCAGGAAAATTTTATTAGGGAAATTGGACAAATACAGCTACTCAGTGAAATACTTAGTGAACAATTCAAAAATTGAAGTGTTTAAGTACCTATTAAGTGGAAAATATCGAATTTTAATTTTACAAAATATTCCATCACAAGGGGTAGGGGGAGGCATGGTATCGTGAAATTGATGCTGAATTTAGAATCAGAGAATCTGAATTTGAATCCTAACTCTACTTTGAAGCCATCTTGCTACCCATTTAACTTTGGAAATATTAGTTATGGGCAGCTAGGTGGCACAGTGGATAGAGTGCAGGCCTGGAGTCAGGAAGACTTATTTTCCTAAATTCAAATCAGGTCTCAGACTCTTACTGGCTGTGTGACCCTAGACAAGTTTAGATGAAGGAACTAGAAATATTTTGCTCCCCAAAGAGAAGATGCAAGGAATGGTATGGTAGTTGCCTTAAATATTCTAAAAGATTGAAAAGGCCAAAAAAGTATTGAAATGTTTCATAAAGCCTTTCGTTCCCTTCATGTCAGAGGGGAGAATGAGGAGTAATGTATGAAAGTTATCAAGAACTAGATTTAGAATTGTAAAGAAAAATAACAAGAAAACTTTCCAACAATTAGCACTATCCCAAAATAGAATTGTGTGCTTTGAGAATATACAGCCTTTTACTTAATTAAAGAGTCGATAACAACATAGGTGCATTGTGAAAGAGTTTCTTGATCAAATATAATGTGCTTACACCCACCATCAACTAATCAATTAACAAGCATTTATTAAGTACTTGTCATGTACCTATGAGTTTATAGGGCTCTGGGGATGTAAAGACAAAAGATTTTGTCTTTGAGAAACAAATCAACTAAGGGGATTGAGTGTGTGCATATGTGTGTGTGTATGCATTTTCACATATACATATATGTGTGTATACACACACGCACACACATGTTTGTGTGTGTTATTTATACCAAATAGAAACCAAATGATTTTGAAGGGAAGGAATTAACTTGATGGAATCAACAAAGGCTTCTTATAGTGCATAGCATGAGCTGAATTTTGAAGGAAGCTAAGGATTTTAAGAGCAGGAGGTAAAGATGGAAGATATTTCAGATGAAGGGGACAGTCCAAACTAAAGGAAATAGGAAGGAAGATGGGATTTCCTATGAGAACAGGAGTAAGCAGGTCAGTTTTACTGGACCATAGCAGTGTAAAGGTAAGTAAAGAAGGCTTGTGCAAAGGTGTGAAGAGCTTTAAATGGCAAACAGAGGAGTTTCAGTTCAGTGACTAGGAAGTCACTGAAGTTTATTGATCAAGGCAAAGACATGGCCAGTCCTGATGTTTTGGAAAATCTCTTTGGTGACTTGCAAAAGGAAGAGAATTGAGATAGGAAAAACAATTTCAAAATTTTTGAAATAGTCCAAGAGATAGATTACATGAGTAGAAAGAAGGGGATGGATGGGAGAGATGCTGAAGAAATAGAAATGGCACGATCTGGCAACTGGTTAGATGTGGGGTGAATAATGTGGGGTAAAGAGTAAAAGAGAATGCAGATTGTGAACTTGGTGTTTTGACTGGAAAAATAGTAGTGTTCTAATCAGAAATAGAGAAGTTTGGATGAGTGGTCATTGTTTTGGTGGTGGGGAGGAAGATAATCAGTTCTATTTTGGATGTGTTATGTTTAAAACGTCTATAGGATTTCCTATAGAATACCACATGATGCATGTTTGAAAATCAAGACGATTCTTAGATCTAAAGAACTGACAGTTATCAGGATATGGATGATAATTAAATCTATGGGAGCTATTGAGCTAATTAAGAAAAATAAATGATTGTAAATAGAGAAGAAAGAAGGCCCCAGGACAGTATGTCTTTCTATTATATTATATTGATTGGCATAGTGGATAAAGGCCTAAAACAAGAGTCAGGAAGATTTGAGTTTAATTCAAGCCTCAGTCACTTACTAGCTGTGTATACATTAACTAAACTAAACTTACTAGCTGTGTGACCCTAAGCTAGTTACTAACCCTCCATCTGCCTCAATTCCCTTATTTATATAATGGAGATAATAATAAAACCTGGCTTCCCCAGTTGTTATAGGATCAAACGAAATATTTCTAAAGTACAAACCTTAAAGCACTATATGAATGCTAGTTATTAATATTGTCGCTATGTACATAGCTAGCATTTTTATAGCAATATTGATAGCAAGCTTTTATATAGTGCTTTGAGGTTTGCAAAGAGCTTTATACAAAGCTCTTTCATTTGTTCCTATATATTTCATTTGTTCCTATATATTTCATTTGTTCCTCACAACAACTTTGGTTTAAAATTGTGACCTTGTATTAGAAAGATGGACCACTGTGTTTTAAGTTTTCTTAGTTTTTTTGATTGCTAGTTCATTTGTTTGAGTTGTTTGTTCCCAAAGTTTTCTGGGAGCTAGGATTCACAACCCTCATGACCTAATTAGCAAAAGGGTGTGGGCCTTCCAATAGACAAACCTCTCCTAATCAAGCTTCCCTTAACTAGTTCCACCTGAGACACGTTAATGGGATTAATGGTGTGGGGGGAGATCTTTAATCACATTAACAGCACTTTTGGCCCCAAGATATTTCATGTCTGTTACATAGGCCACTTGTTTCTGAATAGATGTTAACATTTCCTAAGTATAACAAAATACCCGCGAAATAAACACATCATGAGTTTCACATTTACAAATTACATAACATAACAGCTCATTACCAGAGTGGCCACATGGCTCACTCTTCAGCCCCTAGATCTTTCGTACTCTTTACATAGGTCAATGGGACTTTTGGAATAACTCATTTAATAACACCATAACAGTATATAGCATAACAGGGATAACACAAAATAGGTATATAGAACAATGTTATCATTCTCCCCTCGAATGAATGGGTATTGAAATCTTGGGGTAAGGGGTGAAGGTCACATCTTCCTTTTCTTCTTCCTGCTGAAATTGGACATAGAGCTGTCCCTGACCCAAGAGGTAAAGCGTCCTATTTAGGAGGTCAGTTCTTTAGCAAGCTGGCATCTGGAACTTGGTTGACAACGGGTCTAGGGATGACACATCACAGCTGTGGACGGGTCTAGAGATAACATCCTGACACATCAGAGGGTGACATCTGGGTTAAGTGATCAGATGTCTGCTGCTGTATGGTACTAAGCCTGCAGAAAACAAATCTCACAAATTTGACAGGCAAAAGCCACAAAGAAACAAGGAAACAATTGTATCCTCATTCAGAATAGAATACATGAGTCAAGGATACAATTTGATAATCATTTTCTCCTGGATAAACAACAGTTACAATATTATCCTTCCATGTGCTATAATTTCTACAGCCTTTGGGACATAGGCTTTCATTTTAGTGATATTTTAGCTCCAAATTTTATTCTGTCAATAGAACCAAACCCTTCCTTTCCTCTACTAGTTATTTGGGAAGGAGAGTCAGTTTTCACAAGGAGTATTTTTTTTCACAAGGAGTAATGATCATTTGAATTATTCTATCATTTTTACAAAATTGTACAGGTTCTTCACCCAAATTTCTCCTTGATAATTAGAATCTATCACTTCAGCCAATACATGTATTCCTTGAGCTACTAATCTTGGCTTTGGCAATATCTGTCCAAAATGATTCTTAGGTATCTTGATACATATCCCAGTAGATATATGTCTTATCTCATTTCTATTCAAACTAAAGTTCTCTATACAATGTAAATCACATCGTGCCAAACCAGGTATTTCTGGATAGGGAGGTGGGACATCTTCCCTCACAGTCCAGTACTCAATATTTCATATCTTCTGTGTTTGCTTTTTCTCATCTGCAGATTTGGGGTCATGATTCTGGCTAGAGGTGTACTTCCTCCTAATGGTCTATTATTCAAATTATGTAAAGCAGTGAACAAATTATCCTTTCAATGTTGGTATGAATTATTAGAACTTAACTTTCTCAACTGTTCCTTCAACAATCCATTCATTCTTTCAATTAACCCAGATTCTTAGGGATGATATAGAATATGATATATCTACTTGATATTTTTCAATATACAATATCTCTAAATTTCATTACCCTTGAAATGTGACCCATTGTCACTTTGAATCTGCATCGGGGTTCCATAATGTAGATTTACAATATCTAGAATTTTACAGTTGTTTTTCTGAGTTGCATTCTTATAAGGACAAGCCACTAGTACACCTGAATAGGTGTCAAAACAAGTACATATACATTTGCATCCTTTATCTTGGGGTAGTGATCCAATATAATTTATCTGCCAAATTTGGACTCAAAATTTTCCCATTCTTATTTCTCCAGTTACTACCCTAGGAACAGTTCATTCCTTTTCCAATTGACATACAGAACACTCCTCTGTTATTTGCTTTAACAATGCATGAGAAATACTAATACCTCAACCTTGTTCCCACCAGTGTGTGGTCTGCACCTCTAAATGGCCGCTCATCTAGAGGACCCATTTTGCTAATACTGGGTCATCACTTGGTGTCAGAGTAGGGACAATATGTTCAGTAGCAATCTTTGCTAGTCCATTAGCATGTGCGTTGTACTTACATTCTGGTTTGGTGAAGATCATGTGAGCATCTACATAAAAAACTGACAAATTAGTAACCAAAAACATGTCCCATAAATCTTCCCATAATTCTTTACCCAAAATTTATTTACCATGAATCTCCCAATTCTGATTTTTCCACGTAGGTATCCACCTAGTTAACCCATTAGCTACTGCCCACAAATCACTAACTGTATGATGCTATCCTCCTTTCTCTGTTTTGATAGTTTGATGTACTGTCATCAGTTCAGCATATTGACTATTTCCAACTCTCCCAGTACTTTCCAAAATTCACCTAGTACATGTGTTATAGGCTACTGCTTTCCAGTGTGTTTTGTGTCCCAAATATTTTGCTGTCCCATCAGTAAACCAAATATGTTTCTTCTGTTCTTCAGTTAGTCTATCATATCTGCCATTCCATTTCACCAAGGATTGTGCCAATGGTTGCTTTGGTTCAGGGGGTTTATCATTTCCCTCAGTGTCAATGTTTGCTATAGATTCATGTAGAGCAGAAACTCCACTTTGGCTGCTCTTGATCCATTCTGAATATACCATTTCCATTTGTTTATGCTTATCTCTTGTCCAATTCTGTGGGAAGCTGGGATACATTGCCTTATCCTACTCACACACCTTGGCTGATCAACAAGTAACTGTCTGATGGCCAGTCATTTAATTTGCCTAGGATCATACAGTAGTTTTGGTCATAAATGGGATGTTGGATTCTCATCTTCCTGGGTTTGAGGTCAGTTCCAACTCCATCACACTTTTGATTTTATAGCACTGTTTCTTTCTGCCAAGAACGGTAGTTAAAATAATGCTTTTTTCCACATATCTGAAAAACATGATTTCAAAGAAAGCTATGAAGTGATTTTATTAGATGTTATTTTGCATAGTGACATTCATGATGCTATTGTTAATTTATAATCTATTTAATCACTTGTATATTGGTGGGCTGTGGAATATTTCCTGTTTTCCATTATTATCTTCCTCATTTCCATGACTAATGACATTTCATTTATTTTTTTTGTCACCCTTTTCAAAAAAATTAATAAATCTTATCATTTTTTACCTTCTCCCCTGACCAATAAGTAGAATTTAACTTACTTAAGTGAAATTTTATTGTTATTGGTTAAGCATACTGCAATTTAAAGTGTCTAGAATAATCAACATTTGATAAAAAATGACGACATCTATGTATGTCTTGTCAATGACGTGGCAAATGGAGCTCTGTGCTTCCTATCTGGTTTTTACTTCTTTCAGCCTAGGGCTAGATACAGTCTATATATGTAGTCTTTACAAGTCTGATATTTCTACAACACACCATAGAATTGTGAGCATTCCTCACCTTTCTGCAGTATTACTGCTGCATTTCAACAGCTTTCCATTCTTAAAACATAAATCATAATAGCATTCAATCTTGGAGAGCCTCGTTTCAAATCTTTAAACTGTGCTCCATGCACAAAGCATGCTGTTATCCTGATTCTTCCTCTGAGCTCTCCAACAGAGGCCAGCTCTCAGTATATCAAGCAATTTCTGGTCCACGTCTCATGCTGACATATGTACCTTGCCCTGGAACCACCTTCCATCTATTTTATTTACTAAGACATGCATTTTGTGAATACAATCTAATCTTCCTTTCTAGTAGAGAGAAGACATTAGAACCTGGTTATATTTCAGGGCATCTTTTACTGAAAATAAGTTTTGAAGATATTCTTTATCTTCTTTTCCCTCCCTCTCCCCCTTTTTAATCTCTCTCTCTCTCTCCTACCCTCTTTTTCCCTCTGCGTCACTCTCCCTCCCTCTTCTCTGTCCTTCTTTCTCTCTGATTCTCTTCTCTTTCTCCCTCTCTCCTTTTTCTCACTGCCCTATATAGAACTCAACTCTACTACCTGTGCTAAGGGGGTGGGGGGGCAGGGCTAGTGTTTAGCTCTGGATAGGAAAAGAATAATTCCTCCACTACAAATTTACACTGTGGTGCCACAAAATTTGCATATTTGATACCTGTGGGAAAATTAGGCCTATAGTTCTTATAGTAGATATGATGCAGATCATTTAAATAAAGCAATTTGAACTTCCAATGAATTTTTGATATATTTTCATATTTCTTCTAAGTACTCAATTCTGGATTTTCTTAAGGAAATGTACCAAAGTCCTCCGTTTAAGGCCCTGAAAGTGTGGAACAATGGAAAATTTGGAGTCACAAGACTGACTCTAAGGAAGAACTTGCCTGCCACTTACAATCTCTATGACTTTGGTCATTTGATTTCTCTTAAACAGCATTTCTTTAGCTGTAAAATGAAAGATTTCAATTTCTGGAGCTGTTCCACCTCCAGAGCTGAAATTTTCCACTTAACACACATAAACTGTAAGTGACTATTTTGTGAAAGATGTTGTGGTAGGCATTTGGTATGCAAAGAAAGATGACACTGACATGTATTATTCTTAAAGAACATTGTAATTGATCAGAATTTGTGTAGGAACTCTGATTTCCTTACTGTAGGGAACTATCAGTATAGACACTTCATCACCAATACAAATGACAACCAGTCTGTTACTTTGCAGATAAATAGTAGGGAGCCCAAGGCAAGGAGAAATCAAGTGAACTGCAGAGTCACAGTTAGCAAATGATTGAGGTAGAAATAGAACCCAGGTTTCCTGACCCCAAACTCAACACTGTATACATTATGTAATATTGCCTTCTTATTATCTAATAGTGAAGAAATGTATACACATAATTATGATATGTGGCCTGTTAATGTGTGGCAAGTTCAGAGTTCAAGCTGGCCACAATTGTATGTGAACTTAAGGAGGAAGAGATCACTGTTGGCTGAATGATTTGAGGAAGGCTTTGTGGAGGAAATGGTAACTGAGTTGGTCAGTGGTGCAACAGATGAAGAAGGAATTTTGGGAATTATTCCGGCATGGCAGAGATGCAAGAGAAGGAAGTATGAGAGAGAATATAGTCCAATATTTTCTTTTCTTAGATGATTGACGTGAGCCTCAGAGATGTCCATGTTCACATAGGCTGTAACTGGCATTTGGAATTTGAAGTCTCTGACTTTAAGCAGAGTCAATCAGTTAGTCGATATTCATATATTAAGTGATTACTCTGTTCCAAACACTGTGCTAAGCACTAGGCCACTAAAGGAAGGGGAAAAAAATCCCTGTTCTCAAGGAGCTTATAATTCTAATGGGAGATACAGCGTGTAAAAAATTGTACCAACACCAACATCATTTTCAATCAAAGCATTGGCATATAGCGCCCTTGGCAGAGAAGTTTTGCTACCTCCTTGATTGAATCCACTGGAGAATTGTTTAGATTGTCTGGAACAGAGACCATCTGAAGGGATTTATTATTTGCTTTGGTCATGGAAGGGTGGTTTGTAGCTAACTTTTAGAGGTCCCTCAATAGAAAATTCATAAATATATACCATACATGACTCATGGGCCAATGGTGCCTTTTTCAGCAGAGCAGCTATTTCCAGTTCCTGTGTGTGTGTGGTGGGGGGTGGGGAGGTGGGGGGCGGAGAGTGAAGTACCTTGAAAGAAAGGTTATAGGGGAAATTTAAAGGAGTCCAAAAAATAGAGCCTGAGCTCATCATATAGCTTGATTTTATAGATCTACTGACAAGAGTCCACCATCCTTAGTCCCAGTCAGCCAATTATCAGGAATTCCCTATGTGTTCTTAGTGAACCAACA
Source organism: Phalanger gymnotis (assembly GCA_028646595.1). Lineage (NCBI taxonomy): Eukaryota > Metazoa > Chordata > Mammalia > Diprotodontia > Phalangeridae > Phalanger > Phalanger gymnotis. Next base: position 254,504,034 of record CM053622.1, on the reverse strand, counting down.
CTGGATTAACACATAGTATTTGGAGACACCCTTGTCAAATACTTTCAAACAAATACCTGTGCCCTCTAATCACATCAATTCAATTAATACAGCTTAACAAACTGAGAAGGTATTCCCCTGGTCACTGCTCCAAATATACATTAAGAAATAATATTGATGCTACTGAGAATTATTTTATTAATAGGAGAGTGACGTGATCAGGAGAGTGAATTAGAAAGATTATTCTTGATGACCTGTGAAAGATGAAGTGGAGAGGAGAGGAGATAAACAATTAACAAAAAGACTATTAGCAAAAATACAATTAGTAAAAAGACCAGTTAGGAAATATTAGATAGTCAAGAAGAACAATTGGGAAACTATTGTCAATACAAATGTCGGGTCAAAACTCACTACCCTCATATTTTGGTTTGATGCTTTGAATCAATTGATCATAGATCTCAGCCTGACTATGATAAATCATTGAAGTAATTTGACAAAGTAAAAATATTCAATATATAAAGTATCTTCTGATTGGTTGAGAGATTTTGTTATTCCCTATAGGCCATGAATAAAAGCATTGTGTTAACTATAATCAGTGAGTGGAGAGGTTGTAGCAAGTTTTCCAGTAACTACTAGGGAGTGGGATGAGATATTGAGAGGCCTAGGCTTTGACATTGGCCAGATTTCACTTTATCCCAGGCTCGTTCACTAGCAATACATAGAGGACACATTCTCTTCAATACCATCTAGGTCTCTGGGGGAAAGTATGCTTAATTTAGCCCACTAAGTTTCCTCCCAAATGTGACATGACTATTGGTCGGATGACTTTGAATTTCTGCTACTGTTAGATTGAGCCAGGCAGGTCACTTAGTACTTTGCTTCTCATTGTCTGGCTTCTGGCAAATCCCAAGATAGAATGCAGTTCCTTGACTTCTGGTAGTATTCTTTACTGATTTTTCAAAGCTTACAAGATTTTAGCATCTCTAATTTATTTTTACCAAAAAGCCAGAAGTAATGTACAAAACAGAGGCAAAGACATTCTAGCTCTGGCTAAGAGGAGGCATGAGGCTCCTCCCATACCCAAAGACCCACAGTAACTCATTTTCTTTCTTCAAAGCCAGCCAGTCCAGAATGAACCAGAACCAAAAGACTTGTCCTCTCTGACAAGTGTCTTTTGAATGTACCACAGTCATTGTTCCACAATCAATCAAAAAATATCTTCTTCATCAAGTAGCCAGCAGACTAAACCAGTGACCAAAAGTGCATGATTGCTCCAAATTGGAGATAAGGCTCTTGCATTACGTATCATCATATCTTTCCAGAAGCAGGATCCCTAGTGTCTTCAATGTGAGTATTGCATAAACTAAACAAGCAATGGATGCTTAGGAGAACAGAGAGTTTTATTAAGTAGGTGTTTAAACACATATCTACTGAATAGAATGGAATTGAAAATATTTGGTAATAAAATAGCATACTAAATGATTTCTTTTCTGATTTTTTAATGCCTTTCAAGTGTTATGTTTCATTATTTCGTCTCATGTTCTCTTTCTTTGTCATTATATATATCCTGTATCCTCTATTTTTGGAGGCTGCTTATCTGCTTGGTGGATCATCTAGGTCCTTTGCTTTCCTTCCTTTATCTTCTAACATTTTCATTAGAGATTTTCACTGCTCATTAACACCTTCACCTTGGAGGTAAGCAAGGTAGCAAAAAGAGGTCACACAAATCAAGAAGGCATATGCAGGATATCTGAACCCTTCACGGCCTCTTTCTACAAGCATGGAATTTAGCAGCACATGCTGTGAAAACAGATTTTGGCAATTGTCTTAAGTTTAGAGATTTTCTAGAAGCAACTGGTGATAGAATTTTGTGGATTTGTTCTGTTTAGGCTGTGTTCACCTCCAGCAACCAAAATATATCTTTAAAAAATGCTCTCCAATATATGCTCAGCCTTGAGTATGCTACTGCATATGAAAGTATATTTTTTTAAACAGCCAAATATTTGGGGTATGCATTTCAAATTCTTTTTTGGATATAACTAATGGATATCCCAAGGCATATTGGTTGGAAGAGTTGTTTTGTAGTTTTTCAGTTGTGTCCAATTCTTAGTGACCCCATTTGGGATTTTCTTGGCAAAGATTCTGGAGTTGTTTGACATTTCTTTCTCCACCTTATTTTATACATGAGGAAACTGAGTTAAATAGGGTTAAGTAACTTGATTACAGTTACACAGATGGTAAGTGTCTTAGGCCAGATTTGAACTCAGGAAGACGAGTCTTCCTGATTCTAGGCCCAGCACTCTATCCACTGTGCCACCCAGCCACCCCCATATGAACACATGTAATTCACTTCAGATCTCTGATTTTACAGAAGATGACACCAATGCCCAGAGAGGTAGAGAGGCTTTGAACATACTGGTATAGTCAGATTATAGCTATAAATTTTCACAGTTTCTTCCAGTTTCATGTGTATGTGTAAGTGTGTGCATTTGTATGTGTTTAACTTGAAAATCAGACTAAATATAACAGATTATGTTGAAATATTAAATTCCTCCTGTACAATGAAATATGAATTGGGCCAAAGGTCACTTAAGCTAGCATAATGAGCCATATCATTATAGAGTAATTTTATATTGTTAAAATAATGTGATTCCACTCATACGCACGTATGTATAAACAATATAAAAAATACCCCTGACAAGAAATAGCGGGCCACATGTTTTATGTTTAACTTCCTACAGGGCCTGACCACTTTACTCCATGGTGTGGTATTTAATTTGAGAGCTTAATTCACAGGTATTATATGATTTGGCTTCTTTTAGTTTGAATTGTTAATGGGATTTAAACATGGCATAAGTATTTCCACTTAATTTTGTTCTTGCCTGAAAAGTATTAGTGTGCAACCCTTCCCATGCATTTAGGATGTTTAATTGTGTTTTTCTTTTTCATTTTCACCCAATTGTCAGTTAAGCAGCAGGCAAACATTTTCTCTTTAAAGCTTTGTGGCAAACAGTTCAAATTGAAATCTACAGTACCATAGAACTCCTGATACTTCACAAGCTTAAAATAGCTTAAGAAGTGTTATCCTTGGGCTATTTATGTCTGTTGGCAAAGACGATTCATAGAATATAATTACTCATCCTTCACGTTGATATACTGAATAGGAGATGTCAGTCTCCAAATTATTTTCTTCAGAAAGGTGAATTCCAAATTGCATGAAGGAAGAATCTTTTGGAAACTCTGCCTACCAAGAATATCTTTGTGATTAGCCACAGGCTACAGGCTGCCAAGCCCTTTTAATGTAGCAGATGTTAGCTTCATTGATACAAAAGTATAAGACCTCAGTAAATGTCATTATTTGGTGGTTAAAATATTAAAAATATTTTAGCCCTGTGGAGTAGTTTTGAAAAAATTTCCAATATTGTGCATTAATTTGTAATGCCCTTGTACCAAATATATAATAATCTGTCTACAAGTGAGTTTGAATGATCTATTATAATCATACTGTGATCTTTTTTTTTCTAGAAAATTACTAGAATTAAGTTCATAGAGATACAACCATTGGTGAAATAGAATGCCAGACTTTGATTTAGGAAGACTTTAGTGTAAATCTTGACCTACAGACTTACCAGCTGTGGGATCCTGCAAGTCACTTAACATTTCAGCCTCAGTTTCCTATTCCATAAAATGGGCAATTAGTTCATAGAGTTATATTAAAGATTCAGCAAAGACATTTTTTCAAATTAAAAAAAAAGCTATGCAAATTTTATCATAGATTTAAAGATAAAAGAAACCTTTGGAGCAACCTAGCTCATTTTCCTCTGTTAATAAAGTTTTAGGAGAGGATCCACAAGTAAATTCATTGTTTTGATGACAAAGACATTAACTGCCCATTTTAAATATTTGCTTGATTTGATCGATTGAGTAAAGTGTTTCTGTTCTTTGTGTACATCAACAAAGTATCAGGTAAAAAGACTACCTTTGATAATGCTAATTTTAATAGTCATTTCATCTTGAAGAGCTCATGATAAATATAAGCTAATAGTTACAACACGATGTTTGCAGCTTGAGTGCTATCATCTCTTTTAGAGTATTATGAAGTAGAGAATTTCAATGATGAACCTGAAAAGATCATTGAAATGAAGTTAACATATAGCTCGGTATCAGGTGGCTTGAATGCAAATGCTGAGAAGACAGGAGAAAATTTTATAATATGTATTTAAAATGTGGATCAAGGTAAAAAAATCAAACAGACTAAAGGGTTGTAGATTATTCAGAGCCTCCTATCTGGCTATCAAGAATGTTTTTATCCTTTTTTTATTTCATTCATATCTTCTATTTTATGTCAGCTTCAGGTCTAAATATACATTTCCTCCTCCCTTCCTTGAGGAAGCATTCCCTGTAGCAAAGAATAGTACAGTAGGGGAAAAAGCAGGTCAAGACTAACCAAAATCAACAGAATTGAATAGTATTAGTGTTGTCCTATACCTATAGCACTCCTTCTCTGAAAAAACCTAAGAACTTTCTAATTAAGTTTGGGATATGAAAGGTTCTAGCCAAACCCAGATCTTCTAAAGAAAACCTTTTAAAGATGAAGAACATCATAAGAAACAAAAGAACTCAAGTAAAACACCATAGAACACTTCTATTTATAAAATATTATGCAAGAAAATGGGAACTTAAACAAGAACCACTATCAGGGTAGATATCTGAAGATGAAGACTTCCTGATAAGTAACTTCAGGAAAAAAAAAGCAATTGAGGAGCTACTGAGCCAAGATGGCAGAGTAGAGGCATCAGCCCAACTGAACTCTCCCAACATTCTCCTCCAAACGTCTTTAAAATAACACATCGCATCAATTTCTAGAGCAGCACAGCCAACGAAAGGTCAGAGTGAAACATTTTTTTTCCAGCCTAAGAGAACTTAGGAGGTGGGAAAAAGAGGTATGTGGCAGCAGAGTGGGGCCTGCCCCAGGGTTTACACAGCAGCAACATAATCCCGAGTTTTGGAGGCAGCTGCAGCAGCACTGGAAACCATAGCTTTGGGAAGTGGCAAGGGAATAGGAAAACTGTTGAAAAAGAGTTTACCAAGGAACCTGAGCTAGTACTGGGCAAAGAATCTGGTTCTGTTTGTCAGCTCAATTTCTCATTCAAAATTATGAATTTCAAACCCAATGAAGAGTTGAAAGTAGTGCCACTGCAGGGAAAGAGGTGCCTTAGGTGAAGTTCCATGGCAGAGGAATGCTAGCACTTGTGCTTGTAGGTCAGTAAGAAGGAGAGGGGACCTAAGTGGTGCAGTGGACAGAATACTGGACTTGGAATGAGGAAAACTAATCATCATGGGTTCAGATCTGGCCTTAAATGCTTACTAACTAACTGTGTGAACCTGGGCAAGTCACTTAAACCTGTTTGCCTTAGTTCCTCATCAGTAAAATGGACTGGAGAAGGAAATGGAAAAGTACTCCAGTATCTTTGTCAAGAAAACCCCAAATGGGGTCATTAAGAGTCAGATGTGACTGAAAAATGAATCAACAACAACAAAGAAAGGAGTTTCAATAGAACAATGGTATGGGTATAAATCAACTATACTGGAGAAAGAAATGGCAAACCATTTGAGTACCTTTACAAAAAAATCACAAGCAAAAACCCATGAACAATATTTGCACAATATGGTCCACAAGGTCATGAAGAATTGGACCTGACTATACAACTGAATAACAACAAAAATCAATCATATTGGAATGCTCTGGGGAAAAAAGTGAAGTGGTGAGAAAGAGTGATGCCCTGGGAAAAGGAGGAAAGGAAAGTAAGAATGGGGAAAATTATCTCACATGCACAATAAATTCAAGGAAGGGCTTTTATAATGGTAGGGAAAATATGGAGGAATGGGCAGTGTTTGAATTTCACTCTCATTAGGGATTGGTTCAAAGGGAGGAATATATACACATACATATATATGTCACCTAATGTGACAAAACAGAATTTTGTGTTAAATCAGTTTACATTTAAACTAACATATTGCAAATCCATGGGTGGGGGATAACTTCCTCCATGATCATTTCATTTGTAATCTATAATCCATAAGAGAGAACAAATTATGTGAAATCTATCACCTTTTAATTGTATTGTGAATTTGAACTCAGAAATAATTACATTTTAATTCATGTAGAGCTATCTAAATTTATAGTTTCCATTATGTGACACAAAAATCAGTATTTTAAAATGATTAGTAAAAAAACAATTGATGGTGTTAAATATTAAAAGATAAATTTAGCATCGTGCATATTTTTTGCACTTATGTAAGTAATTGTGAGATTAACAGTCTTGTCTACCTGGAACTATTTAAAAACACATTTTAAAGATTCCTTTTTGTTTATATCTGACATTTCTGAAAAAAAAAAGATTACGTCTTCCCTTCAGCAAAGAAAAATAACTTAGGAAACTCATGCAATACATGGAAACCCACCCAATACACTGGTGGTAGCATATACAACATAATGCCTTAGGAATTAGTCTTTTGCCTCTCTGCCATTAGACTGGAGGCATATTTCATTATCTATTATTTAGGTCAATCACTATTATTTAATGTTATTTAATGACTCAGATTTCCATTTCCTTATAGTACTTTTTCATTTACATTATTGGCTTAACTAAATTAAATACATAGATTGTTATTTTCATTCCACTGATTTCCTTTTCATCAGGTCTTATACATCTTCCATTTTTCTCTGAATTCTTCATCTAAGTTTTTTATAGTAAAATATTATCCGATTATACTCCTATAAATTTACTATTGTTTCTTCAGTGTTCCCCAATCATGTGATACAATTCATTACTAATTTGCTGATTGTAAAGAATGCTATTATAGTTATTGCAGTAAAATCAGTGTACTATATACTACCAGATCTCTGATTTTGTCCATGTAGGGAATTTCTCTTGAATAAATTCACTTCTCTCTTGCAGATTGTCACTTGTTCTATAACTTATATAGTTTTACTTACCTAATAATGGAGAGGTTTAGTAACATATCCAAGGTAATGTAGTAGTCAAATGTGTAAGAGTTGGAACTTGAATCTAAGTCTTTTTGACTCTAAGACCACTTCCCTCTCCACTGTGTCATGCATACAAATACACATACCCACATGTGTACATATTCATACATACATGCATATACACAGAGATTGACAAATTCACACCTATTTGCTATATCTATATTTATCTAGATATCTATCCTTGTCACATTTTGTTAAGTGTTGTCTGTGGTTCATTTTTAATGAAGTGATTTAATTTGTTCCAATCCTCCAATTCCTCTGATTACCTTGCTCAATCTTTAGTTCCTTGTCCTTATTTTTATTGGCATTTCATTTTGTTTTGTTTTATTCTTCACTTTCCTACTTTAAACAAGAGAATAATAAGGATAAAGAAGAATCTTTCTCCTTGGAATTTTTGACTCAATTTTCCTTGTTTCCAAGTATTTGTTCACTGTGATGAATCATTCCTTCAGATGTTTGTTCATTTCTGCTCATTCAGGTTTCACTTTTTTGTCAGTTATTTTAGTTATTTTCCTTAGATAGGCTAGCTATAAATATGTTTCATCGATTATTTCTCTTGTATATTGAAAGAACCATCATTCTTAGACGCCAGAACTACAGTAAGGATGTATTGGGAAGATAGACTTCTCTTCTTTTCTCCCTAAAAATTACTCTGGGTTGGAACCCAACAATTTTGGTCTTTTTTCATTATTACAACCATTTTGGGCAAATTTTTGTAATTTGTGGGTGTTTTTTTTAATTAATGCATCCATTCATCCAATCAACTTTGTTTTAAGTACATGTTACATGCTAGGCATTTTGCTGGAAAGGGGGGATACTAATACAAAAGATGAAACAGGTTTTTGTCTTTGTATACCAAAATTAATTTTGGATGGTGCAGGAAGATTAGGACTTAGGATTTCACTCACATTACCATCTTCCCAACATTCTCCTTTGCTTAGAACTATTAATATGTGGAGAGTTTATCTGAAATACTGTAGTAAATTATTACTTTGTAGTTTTAAGTCCCCTAATTTTGATTTTAAAAGAATACCTTTTAAATATTGATACCTTCATTAAGTTATGTTTTCACAGTGTCTTCTACCTAACCTCTCTTGAAGACAGAACAAAATAATATAAAAAATTGACCCATAAAGCAGGAAGAAGTGGCTACAAAATCTCTTTGTAGCTATAAGGTTAATTAGGTTCTGCCACTTATCCTGGGCTAAAAAAATGTCAGAATGAGTACAATGCAAAACAAATTTAAAAAATAATTTTAAATTTTCCCCTCAATTACAAATAAAAACTATTTTAACACTCATTATTTTAAAATTTTGAGTTACTGCAGTACTGCAGTAGGAAGGCTGAATTTATGATCTCAAAGAGAATCAGATATATATATATATATATCTGAATGGTTTGAAACTGCAAGATATAAGGAATTCTCTAAGTAGAAGGCATCAAAACATTTAGGCCCCACAGTAGCAGACCTATGAACCAGTCTCCCCATTCTGATGTTTCAATCAAAAGCTTCCAGGCCCAATAAGCCTGCCTCACAAGAGTAACCAGGAGGCCACAGAAAAACATGATGATATTAAACCAAATCATATTCACTGGCCTCAAGTCCTTGCTTGCCCTCCTGGGTCCACACATGGGTCGGCTCTGCTTCCGTAGCTTCTGCTTTGGCTTTGGCTTTTTTTTACAGCTTCAGCTGTAGCTGTCTCTTGGCTCGCCTTTCTGCAGCTGAGCCTCTGGCATCCTCAAGCCCCGCCTAAATGACCAGAGGCCTTTGGTTCCTAAGTTGGCCCCTCTTAAGTCATCAATCTACACCCACACAGGTTTCACACC
>CM053622.1:254474107-254494677 GCA_028646595.1 Phalanger gymnotis | reverse complement strand
GGGGGGGGGAGGAAATGGGGAGAAAATTTGTAATTCAAACGCCTGTGAAAATCAATGCTGAAAACCAAACATGTCAAAAATAAATTAAAAAAAAAGAACCATAATACTATAATATGTTGTTTACAAGAAACACATTTGAAGCAGAGGGATACACACAGAGTAAAGGTAAAAGGTTGGAGTAGACTCTATTATGCTTCAGTTGAAGTAAAAAAAAAAAATCAGGGGTAGCAATCCTGATCTCGGACAAAGCAAAAGCAAAAATAGATACAATTAAAAGAGATAAGGAAGGAAATTACATAGTGCTAAAAGGTTCTATAGACAATGAGGTAATATCATTACTAAACATATATGCAACAAAAGATATAGCATCCAAATTCTTAGCAGAGAAATTAAGGGAGTTGCAGGAAGAAATAGACAATGAAACCGTAACAGCAGGGAACATTATAATTAGATAAATTTAACCACAGAATAAACAAGAAATAAATTTGATAGATGAATAGAATTTTAGAAAAGTTAGATATGGTAGACCTCTGAAGAAAGTAGAATGGGGATAGAAAGGAATATACCTTTCTCTCAGTGGTACATGGCACCTGCACAAAAATTGAACATATACTAGGGTATAAATGCCCATAATACAATGCAGAAAGGCATAAATATTAAACGTATTCTTTTCAGATCATGATGCAATTAAATTTATATGTAATAAAGGGCCATGCAAAGCTAGACTAAAAATCAATTGGAAACTAAATAATCTAATCCTAAAGAATGAGTGGGACAAATAACAAATCATAAAATCTAACCATAACTTCATTCAAGAGAATGACAATAAGTGGACAATATACCAAAACTTATGGGATGCAGTGAAAGCTGTTCTTAGGGGAATTTTTTTTTATCTCTAAATGCTTTCATGAATAAAATAAAGAAAGCAGAGATAGATGAATTTATGCCTGGACATGCAACTAAAAAGCTGGAAAAAGAAAAAAAATCCCCAATTAAAGAGTGAATTAGAAATTCTGAAAACCAAAGGAGAGATGAATAAAATTGAAATCAAAAAAGCTATTGAGCTAATAAATAAAGGTAAGAGATGGGTTCATTAAAAAAACAACAACAACAACAAAAAAACCAAAATAAACAAATCTTTGGTTAATTCTATTTAAAAAAAACAAAGAAGAAAACCAAATTACTAGCATCAAAAATGAAAAAGGTGAATTTATCAGCAATGAAGAGGAAACAACAATAGGAGCAATTTTTCCCAACTGTATGCCAAAAAATTTGACAATCTTAGTGAAATGGATGAATACTTACAAAAATATAAATTGCCCAGATTAACAGAAGGGGAAATAAAATACTTAAATAACCCCATTTCAGAGAAAGAAATTGAACCAGCCATCAATCAACTCCTTAAGAAAAAATCTCCAACACCAGATGGAGTTACAAGTGAATTCTATTAAACATTTAAAGAACAATTCATTCCAATAGTATTGTATTAGTAAGGCAAGATTCATGACCCCAAAGACCACCATGAAAATGACTGTATACTTTGGAATAACTAAGTATAAGAAATTCCCTAGGTGGAAGGCATGGTAAATATAGCATTTATTTTTTTTTGAAGGGGGAAGCAGGGCAATTGGGATTAAGTGACTTGCCCAAGGTCACACAGCTAGTAAGTGTGTCAAGTATCTGAGGCTGGACTTAAATTCAGGTCCTTCTGACTCCAGGGCTGAAATAACATTTATTTAGACACCAGAGGATCAAACCTCAAAACCAATAACCCCAATTCAATATAGCAGTCATTGTATTCCAAAACCAGTAAATCCACCTCAATGTAACAACAAGGAGATTATAACACAGTATTACAGCAAGGAACCCAAGTCATCCTGGAACCTACCCCCCTGCTGGGACTTCCCCTTAAACACTCAGAATCCCAACTGTCTGCTTGTCTGCATTCTCTTGTCCCTCAGTTCACTGGTCTCCACAGCAACCTGGTTTCCACTTTCTGCTCCAAATGTTCTCTGCAGCTCTATAGTCTTAGAGTTCTTCCTTCTCCTTCTTGGGCTGAATTCTGATCTTACAGTGCCTACCTTCCAGGTATATATCATCTTTTTTTAAGGCCCGAGGGCCCTATCAGCAAACAGGTGTAGGCCTGGGGCTTAATACTTAGTAAGTAAAGAGTGTAGGCCTGGGGCTTAGTGCTTAGTAAGTAAAGGGTGTAGGCCTGCCTACAAACAAACCTCTTACCAAGCTTCCCTTACTGGCCCCACCTGAGTCCTATTGAATAGTTGGGGAAGGTCTTTAATCACTGATTTTCATCACAAGTATATAAACTATTTGGGAAAATAGGCAAAGAAGAAGTGCTACTAAATCCTTTACATGATAAAATATACGGTTCTGATACCTAAACTGGAAGGAACCAAAAAAGAGAAATAAATTTATAGATCAATTTCTCTAATGAATATAGATGAAAATATTAGCATAAATTTACAGCAACTTATCATGAGGATAATACAGTATGACCAGGTAGGATTTATTCCAAGAATGCAGGACTAGTTCAATGTTAGGAAAACTATTAGCATAATTGATCATATCAACAAGAAAAGTAACAGAAACTGTATGCTTATCTCTATAGAAGCAGAAAAAGGTTTTGACAAAATACAACACCCATTCCTATTAAAAACACTAGAGATTGTAGGAATAAATGGAGTCTTCATTAGAATGATAGGTAGCAATTATCTAAAACCATCAGCAAGCATTATATGCAATGCAGACAAGTTAGAAGCATTTCCAATAAGACTGGGCATGAAATAAGGCTTTCCATTATCACCACTGTTTTTCAATATTGTACTATAAACATAGCTTTAGCAATAAGAGAAGAAAAAGAAATTGAATGAATTAGAATAGGCAAAGAAGAAACAAGCTAAAGTTCTTTGCAGAAGATCTGATAGTATACTAAAAGAATGCTAGAAAATCAAGTAAAAAATTACTTGCAATAACAAACAACTTTAGCAAAATTGCAGGACACAAAACAGACCCATGTAAATGATCAGCATTTCTATATATTACTAATAAAACCTAACATGATGATATCAAAAGAGAAATTCCATTTAAGGTCAGGTAGACATTATCAAATAAATATTTGGGAGTTTACCTGTCTGTTTTGACAGGTAAACTCCAAAACTGTATAAACACAATTACAAAACACTTTTCACAGAAATAAATTCAGGTCTAAATAAATGGGAAAAGTATCAGTTGCTCATCTGTATGCCAAGCTAATATAATTAAAATGACAATTCTGCCTAAATTGATTTACTTATTTAGTCCCATACCAATCAATGTACCAAAAACTATTTTATAGAGCTAGAAAAAATAATAAAAAATTCATTTGGGAGAATAGAAGGTCCAGAATATCAAGTGAATTAATGAAAAATAAAGCAAGGGAAGGTGGCTTAGCTGTATCAGATCTTAATTTGTATTTAAAGCAGCAATCATCAAAACTACTTGGTAATGGCTAAGAAACAGAGTGGTGCATCAGTGAAATAGTTTAGGTACACAAGACACAGTAGTCAATGACTATAGTAATCAACTGTTTGAAAGACTCCAGCTTCTGGGATAAGAACTTAGTATTTAACAAAAACTCCTAGGAAGACTAGAAAGTACTATTGCAGAAACTAGGTATAGACCAACATCTTACACCCTATACCAAGGTAAAGTCAAAATGGGTACATGATTTAGATATAAAGGCTGATATTATAAGCAAACTAGGAGAGTAAAGAATACTTTACCTGTCAGATCTATGGAGAAGGGAAGAATTAATGACCAAACAAGAGATAGAGGACATTATGAAATACAAAATGGGTGATTCTGATTACATTAAATTGAAAAGTTTTTGTACAAAGCCAATGCAACCAAGATTGGGGGAAAACAAGAAACTGGGAAAGAATTTTCACAACCAGTGCCTCTGGTAAAGGCCTCATTTCTAAAATATATAGAGAACTGAGTCAAATTTATAAGAACACCAATTGTTCCCCAATGCTAAATGGTCAAAGGATATGAACAGGCAGTTTTCAGAGGAAGAAATCAAAGCTATCTATAGTCCTATGAAAAATGCTCTAAATCACTACTGAGTAGAGAAATGCAAATCAAAATGACTCTAGGATATCACATCACACCCATCAGATTGGCTAACATGACACAACAGGAAAATAATAGATGTTGGAGATGTGGGAAAATTGGAACAGTAATGCATTGTTGGTGGAGCTGTGGACTGATCCAACCATTCTGGAGAGCAGTTTGGAGCTATGCTCAAAGGGCTATGAAAATGTGCATACCCTTTGACCCAGTAATACCACTTCTGGGTTGATATTCCAAAGAGGTTATACAAATGGGGAAAGGACCCACATGTACAAAAATATTTATAGCAGCTCTTTTTGTGGTGACAAAGAATTAGAAATTGAGGGAATGCCCATCAGTTGGGGAATGGCTGAACAAGTTGTGGTATATGAATATAATGGAATACTATTGTGCTGTAAGAAATGATGAGCAGGCAGATATCAGAAAAATTCAGAAATACTCATATGAACTGATGCTGAGTGAAATGAGCAGAACTAGGAGATCATTGTACACAGTAACAGCCACATTGTACAATGATTGACTTTGATACACTTAGCTCTTCTTAGCAATGCAAGGATCTAAGAACACTCCAGACAAATTTTGTTATTTTGTTTTGGGTCTTCATTCTAGTGCTTCCTCCCATTGGTTCTAATTCTTCTTTACATCATAACTAATGCAAAAATAGGTTTAATATGAATGTATAAGTAAAGCCTATATTCAGATTGCACACTGTCTTGGGAAGAGGGAAAAGACAGAGGCAGGGGGCAGCATTTAAAACTCAAAACCTTATGAAAGTGAATGTTGAAAACTAAAAGCAAATAAATCATATGAAAATCATATCTTGCCCAAGATCACACAATTAGTATCAGAGGAGGGATTTGAACCCCAATTTTTTATGACTCCAGATACAATATTCCTTCCTTATATCCATGGGGATACACTAATTTTTAATGCCATTGACCTTGAGGAACGGAAATAGTCTCTTTCTGAATGATTTTAGACATTCCAATAACCAATTTCACCTAAATTTCTATTGATATATGATGAATATTTCCAAATTGATAGGTCTAGCATTTAAGTTTTCAGGTATGTTGTTTGGTGTCCTGCCTATGGGCTTTGGAAAGGTCACAGTGACCTAGTCTTTCCTACATTTATGATTTAAAATCTGATGCAAATGTGCAATTATGTTGCTTGATAGTTTTGCTTCCTTAAAATTAGTAATTCAAAGGATCATGGATTTAGATTAGATTTAGGAAGAGACCTTAGAGTTAATATAATCTGACATGCTCATTTTACAGTTAGAGGAGCTTATGTGACTAGTCCAAGTTAATCAAATAGTAATGGGAAGGTAAGAGATTTGAATTCAGGTCAAAGAATCACAGAGTATAAGTTCACAGACTCGAATAGGCCATTAATCCTATGTCTTCACTTTACATATGAGGAAACTGAGGAGAGGAAAATTAAATAACTTTCCTAAAGTCACTAATCATTGTAAGTAGTATTTTAACCTATTTCTTTTGATTCCACATCTAGTGTCCACTGGACACTGTATTAATAAAAATATTTGGGAAGTTAGAACAAAAGATAAGGTGAAACACATTTTGTAGACAGTCTTAGACCTTCCCCTCCATTTACATCACAGCCCAATATTTCATCTTATTGTGTTGCTGATCCTAGGATCACAAAGACAAAAGCTATCTTGTGATCTCCCAACGGATCACAAGTTCTGGAAGCTTCTCTCAATCCAACCATCTCTGGTTCTCATTTTTAGCTATTGTTTGAAAGCCAGTTCAGCTAAATTCAGAGATCATTGCCAGAAATTTGCTTAGGTGGCAATTAAGGATTTAGTCATAGCATTTCATGAAACTGCTTACTATATATTCAATTTCCCTTAGCGTATTATTACCCACCCTGGTGTGAGCCCCAATATATTAAAAGTTTTACTTTTTCTTTTTAAGAAAAGGCTTTTGTGGTCAGTTTTACAGTTAAAATTTATTTTTCCCCAAAGTATCACCATTTATCTTATGTCAATTCATATGTGCTCTGTCCTGTAAGATGACTAAAGAGAAACAACCTCAGTGGACTTCTGAAAAGAGGAAGATATAATCAACAATTAAACCTATTTTAGCAGCAATTACTAATTCAGCTCTGGACCTTTTCTCATTTGAGTTCAGTGACTCAACTTAATTTAATGAAATAAAACCTAGAGTCTTTATCAGTCATTGGGGCTTTTCAGTTATACTCCATAAATGAAATTCTAACATACTATCTTAGTGTAATGGACTTTTCAACTCTTGCTTTTTCAAGCTATATTCTCTTATAACATACTATCATATCATGTCAGTAAAGCTAATTATGGAAGTTTAAGTTGCAGCAAAAAAGGACCCCTGAAAAGTATATGCCTAGGGACAT
This sequence comes from Phalanger gymnotis, assembly GCA_028646595.1. Lineage (NCBI taxonomy): Eukaryota > Metazoa > Chordata > Mammalia > Diprotodontia > Phalangeridae > Phalanger > Phalanger gymnotis. Next base: position 254,488,158 of record CM053622.1, on the reverse strand, counting down.
ATAGTCATTATTTGTAAAGTATTTAAATATCCAAGTCCACTCTAGTTTTACTAGTTAAAATATGTCTCCTGTCTTAATCCTTCTTCAAATCATTAAGTGCTTTCATTTACCCTCTTGATTGAGGATAAGCTAGGTTGCTTTTTAAAAGAAGCCTTCTGATGAGGCATTAAAAGCTATTTGATTTTATCATCCTGCTGGTTTTCTGAATATAATTATAATTTTACTTTTTATATCTTTATACAATAATGCAGGGACAGCAGGCTTCTGCTGAGATATTCCAATTAGAATAATGCAATAAATACATTGTGATTAAAGGTCATAATTTTTCCTTTCAAAATAAATGACAGTTGTATTGTTTGAAAGACCACTTCCATTCTCATATAATGGATAATACCATTGTTCTTAAAAGTGTAACTCTTAGATTATACAAATAGGTAATTATAGCAAAGTATAACATAAGAAAGTATATCTGAATGACAGTACCTGGACATTTCCCAGAGCAGGAATTCCAAATAAGACACTCAGAAAATCATGCTTTGGTGAATAGCATTGTGTAATCCTGTGGTGAGGAGGGATTCATGGGCTTGTGCCCAATGGTTCTAAGTCTTTTTTGCTTAATTTCTCCCCCCGCCCCACTTCTTTCACAAAATCTTAAATCCAGTTCACTCTAAAGCTCATAGAGTGGACCATAAAGATCTCTGCCTAAGCTCCACTTAATGCCTGTATTTTCAGACCTCCTGGCTTACAGTGAATGTCAATGGTAACACATTCTCTTTGGAAGAGCAACCCCGAGGGTCTTCTCCTCCCAGGTTGATTTTTTTCCCTTTTTTTTTCTAATTAAAGGAGCCATCCCTTGACTCACTTCTTAAAGAGGCCTATGCACTGAATTGGCATTACCTCATTCTAAGTAAGAGAAAAGGCCTTAGCCTCAAAGGGCTGGGGTCTCCCATTATATCCTGGGTCATCTCCAGTCATCCTGATGAATATGTGGTCACTGGATCCAGGTGGCTCTCGAGGAGAAAGTGAGGCTGGTGACCTTGCATAGTCCTCCCTCACTCAAATCAAAGTCAACTGAAAGTCATATCATTTCCCTGATGCCGTGGTTCTCTTCTAAAACAAAGGATATACACAATTTTAATGGGTATATAGAACGGTTCCCCTATACTTTTAACTCACTTGAAACTATTTTGTTAACAGGGTGCTATGAGAAATTGCATGCTTTTCATGGAGAATACAAATATGATCAAAGGATATACATATAGATTGATTACTTAATGAGAGTGTCACTAGCATAACATCTATATGATTGTGACACCTACCATTGCATGACTAGCACATCTCATACTGTAACTGGAAAAATCATCCTTTAGTTTCTTTCTAAAATAGATTAGAGTTTACAGCTCTGTATCTTTTCCTTAATTACATTGAGTCTTAAAAATATCACTGAATGCCCAAGGTATCATGAATGTATTTCAGTCTGTCTCACTTGTAGCCACTGTATAGGAAGTAGCTGTTCAGATCTGGAGTCCTCCATCTGTTACACTGGTTTATCCAGGTGGAGTTTGTTGGAGGAAGTATAATTTCTTTTCAAAGTTGGAAGACAAGCTATATTGGGGGGATCTGGTAGATACAATAATTTCCCCCTTGTCAAATTAAGTGTACTTCATAAGACCTGAAGGCCTGTTAGAAGTTAGAAGACTGGTTAAAGTCCTTGCCCTATCACTTAGTAGCTATGTAATCTTGGATCAGCAACTTAATCTTTTAAGGCTAGTTTTCCTTATCTAAAAAGTGGGCATTAACAACTGCTCTGTTTCTTTCTTACAGGGTAATTGTAAAGAAAAATAAAGACAGAGATAATAGGTACGAAAGTTGTGGAGGCTTTTGGAAATCCTTTTTCCTCCCATAAGCTACGTTACACAATAGTATTAGTACAGTATTTTAGTCTGAAGTCCTTAGTCTTCAAGTACAATTATAATAATGCTTGCACCATATCTCATAGCATGATTATTCAATTCAATAACAATTTATTAGAACTTATTAAGAACTTATTATATTCCAGGTACTATTCTAGGTGCTGGGGATAAAAGATAAAACAAAAAGAGTAGTGTATACACACAGAAAAAACACATACACATGTGGGCATGTATTTGTGTGTATGTGTGTGTGTGTGTGTGTGTGTGTATATACATAGAAATACACACACATTTATATGTGTGTGTAGATATACAAATAAACATATAAAACACAACACAAACATATATACACATATGCATGAGTATATGTGTTTACATATGTATATATTATGTAGACACATAAATGTACATATACTTGTGTACTTATATGTATATGTGTGTGTGTATGAAAATGCACGATGTGTATATAAGGTAAGTTTTAGGAAAAGGATTTAAGATAAAGGACAGTTTGTTAAACATAGCACATGTGCTGCAAAGGACAAAATGGAAGCATAGAGGAAAGATGTTATAAGGATATTGAAAGAACATATTGATCAAGATCGGAATGTAGAAGCAAGAAGTGATGGTTAAGAAGCTTTGACCTTTGACCTAGCTACAACTCAGAATCACCTGGGTGATCATTGTAGCCGTAGATTAGCAAAGCATCTTAAATAGTGTATATTTTTACTACTGCTATCAGTTTCACTGTTATGGGTTCTTTCCCCACCCCAGATTATTTACCCCTTTATATCTTAATGTCACCATGTCTTCATGAACAGTCTTTGAGAGCTGTGGTGGCCCCCCAAACCAACTATGGCCAACTTTCTACTCATGAGCTTCCCCATACTTAGCTATAATGGTCTCCACTTAAAAAAATCACCATTCTGTCAACTGAACTCACTCAAAGCCTTTTATGCTTGGTGAAATTAGTCGATCTTATGCTCAGCTTTTATAGCCTTTGAGGACCCAGATTCACCTCCTTGTTAATAAGGCATCAAAGTAGTATGGTAGAGAAAGATTCCCATTATTAGAGCTAATTGAACTGTCCAAGTTATCTGATGGTATGCATATAGCAGATCCATACGGAATATGGTAATAAATTAAGCATCTGTGATGTGAACATTGCCCCAGGAAAAATCCCAGAATAGTGGAGCCAATAGAAAGATGGGGCATAGCAGTTTTTTAGGTCAGGCAGCTGGGGGGGTGTGGTTAACAAAAAGGTCCCTCTTGCTGTGGCTGAAGGGGACCAGTACAGGATGGGAGGCATCTTAGCAAGCCAGGAGCAAGCCCCACCTCAACAGACCAGCAGGAGATCCTGAGCCTCAGGGTGGAGAGGCAGGTAAGTACAAACACCAGGTACATGCTACTTCCGGATCAACACCAGGTAAACTACCAGACCACCATAACACCCTACTGCCAGTACCTTAGGCCCCAGAACAGAAAACCAGCAACCAGGTTCCTAGCACCTAGTACAAGAAGTTTGGGACAGTGCCCCTTGGGCCCCAGAAGCAGAGATCAAATTTAAAAGACAGGAAAAAAGCAAACAGCATGACCGAGAAGGATAAAAAATATCAATGACCATAGAGAAATATCTTGGTGACAGGGAACATCAAAACACAAACTCAGGAGAGGACAACATGGTCAATATACCTAAATCTGAAACCTCAAAGGGGAATATGAAGTGGTCTGAAGGTGAAAAAGCCTTCTTGGAAGAGCTGAAGAAGGGTTTTAGAAGTCACATAAGAGAGGTAGAAAAAGTTTTTAAAATACAATTGACAAAATGGAAAAAGTACACTGAAGAAACAACTCCTTAAAAAGTGGAATTGGCCAAAAGGAAAAGGAGATACAAAAGCTAATGGAAGAAAACAATTCATTAAAAATTAGAATTGGGCAAGTGGAAGCTAATGACACTATGAGACATCAAGAATCAGTCAAACAAAATCAAAAGAATGAAAAAATGGAATAATACATAAAATACCTGACCTGGAAAATGGATTCGAGAATGATAATTTAGCAATTATTGGTACACCTGAGAACCATGATGAGCAAAAGAGCCTGGTCATGGTCATTCAAGAAATCATCAAGGAAAATTGCCTTGAGGTCCTAGAACTAGAGGGTAAAATAGTCATTGAAAGAATCCACTCAGGGCAGCTAGGTGGCGCAGTGAATAGAGCACCGGCCCTGGAGTCAGGAGGACCTGAGTTCAAATTTGGCCTCAGACACTTGACACATGTACTAGCTGTGTGACCTTGGGCAAGTCACTTAACCCCAATTGCCCTGCCAAAAAAAAAGCAAAATAAAAAAAAAAGAATCCACTCATTACCACCTGAAAGAGATACCAAGTTGAAAACTCCAAGGAATATGCTATCCAATTTCCAGTTATCAGATCAAGGAGAAAATACTACAAGGAGCCAGAAAAAACAATGCAAATATCATGGAACCACGGTCAGTATTATGTAGGACCTCGCAGCTTCTACGTTACAAGATCAGAGGGCTTGGAAGATGATATTCCATAAGGCAAAGGAGCTTGGAATACAACCAAGGATCAATTACCCAGCAGAACTGAGCATAATCTTTCAGTCGATGAATTGGACATTCAATGAAATAGGAGGCTTCCAGACTTTCCTGATGAAAAGACCAGAGCTCAATGGCAAATTTGATCTTCAAGTAGAAGACTCAAGAGAGTCATAAAATATTAACTAGGAAAGGGGAAAAAAGTGTTATTCAATAAAGACAAAATATTTATATCCCTGCATGGGAAGATCATACTTAAAACCCTTATATCATAAAGAAGAGAAATACATAGAGGGGCTGGGTTTAAGTTGATTTTGATATGATGATAAGAACCTAAATAAGTGCTAAAAAGATTGTAATGGGAGAAGAGAAAAGGAGGAGGCAGAAAAGGATATGTTACATCACATGAAAAAGCAGAGAAACATATTACAGTAAAGGGAAAGAAGGGAGGGTGATGAGCATTGTTTGAAGTTTACTCTCATCAGATTTGGCCTCAAAGAGAGGAATAGCAAAATATATTGAAGAAATTACACTAGGCAAAGAAGAAAGCAAGCTGTCATTCTTTGCAGATGATATGATGATATACTCAGAGAATCCTAGAGAATCACATAAAAAAGTACTTGAAATAATAGATAACTTTAGCAAAGTTGCAGGATATAAAGTAAACCCACATAAATACTTGGCATTCCTATATATTACTAACAAGTTACTATAGACACTATAAAATATTTGGGAGTCTACCTGCCAAAACAAACCCAAGAACTATATAAACAAAATTACAAAATACTTTGCACACAAATAAAGTCAAATATGTTTAGGCATGGAAATCTACCTTGCCCTATAGACAATTGGACAGGAAAGGGGAAAGAAAAAAGAAGGAAGGACAGAAGGGAGGGAAGAAGTAGTAAGGGAAAAGAGAAAGAAAAGGGAGAAGGGTGATAGAAGGGAGGGCAGATTGAGGGAGACAGTGATCAAAAGTAAAACACTTGTGAGGAGGGAAAGAAAGAAAGGAGAAATAAAAGCGTAAAGGATGAGGAGAAAGAAACAAATAGCAATCATAACTGTGAATGGGAATGGGATGAACTCTCCCATAAAATGGAAGTGGATAGTAGAATGCATTAAAGATCACAATCCTACAAGATGGTGTTTACAAGAAACACATTTGAAACAGAGGGCTACGTACACTGTAAAAGTAAAAGGTTAGAGTAGAATATATTGTGCTTCAATTGAACTAAAAAAAAAAGCGGGGGTGGCAATCCTGATCTCAGAAAAGCAAAAGCAAAAAAATAGATCTAATTAAAAGAGATAAGGAAAGAAACTATATCCTCTTAAAAAGCACCATAGACAATGAAGCAATATTATTACTTAACATATATGTACCAAGTGGTATATCATCCAAATTCTTAGAGAAATTAAAGCAGTTACACGAAGAAATTGACAACAAAGCTATATTAGTGGAGCATCTCAGCATCCCCCTCTCTGAACTAGATAAATTAAATCACAAAGTAAACAAGAAAGAAGTTAAAGAGGTGAACAGAATTTTAGAAAAGTTAGATATGGTAGACCTCTGGAGAAAATTGAATGTGGATAGAAAGGAATATACTTTTTTCTTAGTGGTATGTGGCACCTACACAAAAATTAACCTGGTACTAGGGCATATAAAACTCACAATCCAGTGCAGAAAGGTAGAAATAGTGAATGCATCCTTTTCATATCGTAATGAAATAAAAATTATAGGTAATAAAGGGCCATGGAAAGATAGACTAAAATCAATAGGAAACTAAATAATCTAATCCTAAAGAATGAGTGAGCTGAACAACAAATCATGGAAACAATTACTAACTTCATCCAAGAGATTGACAATAAATAGACAACATACCAAAAACTTATGGGAAACAGCAAAAAGCAGTTCTTATATGAAGTTTTTATATCTCTAAATGCTTATATGAATAAAACAGAGAAAGAGAAGACCAATGAATTGGGCATGCAAAAAAAAAAAAGATAGAAAAAGAACTGAAAACCAAAAGAGAGATTAACAAAATTGAAATGAAGAAAACTATTGACCTAATAAATAAAACTAAGAGCTGGTTTTATGAAAAAAAACAATAAAATAGATAAACCTTTGGTTAATTTGATTAACAAAAAAGAAAGAAGAAAACCAAATAACCCATATCAAAAATTAAAAGGGTGAATTCACCACCAATGAAGAAGAAATTAAAACAGCAATTAGAAACTATTTTATTGAACTATATACCCTTAAATTTGACAATCTTATGAAACAGATGAGTATTTATAAAAATATAAATTGCCCAGACTAACAGAAGAGGAAGTAAAATACTTAAATAAACCCATCTCTGAAAAAGAAACTGAACAAAAAAGCAATGAACTCCCTAGGAAAAAAATCCCCAGGGCCAGATGGATTTGCAATTCTATCAAACATTTAAATAACAATTCCAATTCTATATAGTCTATTTAAGAATATAGGTGAAGGAGTCCTACCAAATTCTTTCTAGGATACAAATATTGTATTTATACCTAAACCAGGAAAAGTGAAAAGAGGGAAAGAAAATTATAGACCAATTTCCCTAATGAAAATAAATGCAAAATTTTTAAATAAAATATTAGCAAAAAGATTACAAAAAAAATTATCATGAGAATAATATGTTATGACCAGATAGGATTTATTCCAGGAATGGCTGGTTCAATATTATGAAAACTATCAGAATAACTGATCATATCAACAAAGAAAGTAGCAGAAACCGTATGATTATCTCAATAGATGCAGAAAAATTTTTCGAGAAAATACAACACCCATTCCTTTTAAAAACACTAGAGAACACAGGAATAAATGGAGTCTTCCTTAAATTGATAAGGAGCAACTACCTAAAACCATCAGCATGTATTATCTGTAATGAAGATAAGTTAGAAACATTTCCAATAAGATCTCAGGTGAAACAAAAATGGGCATTATCACCACCGTTATTCAATTTGGTACTAGAAATGTTAGCTGCAGCAATAAGAGAAGAAAAATAAATTGAAATTACACTAGGCAAAGAAGAAAGAAAGCTGTCATTCTTTGCAGATGATATGATGATATACTCAGAGAATCCTAGAAAATCACATAAAAAAGTATTTGAAATAATAAATAACTTTAGCAAAGTTGCAGGATATAAAGTAAACCCACATAAATACTTAGCATTCCTATACGTTACTAACAAGTTACTATAGACACTATAAAATATTTGGGAGTTTACCTGCCAAAGCAAACCCAGGAACTATATAAACAAAATTACAAAATACTTTTTACACAAATAAAGTCAGATCTAAATATTTGGAAAAACATCAGTTGCTCATGGGTAGACCGAGCTAACATAATAAAAATGACATTTCTACCTAAAGTAATTTATTTATTCAGTGCCATACCAATCAAACTACCCAAAAATTGTTTCACATTCCTATAAAAAATAAGAAAATTCATCTGGAAGAACAAAAGGTCCAGAATATCAAGTGGATTAATGAAAAGAAAAGCTAGGCAAGGTGGCCTAGCTTTAAAAGATCTTAAATTGCATAGCAAAGCAGCAATCATCAAAATTACTGCCTAAGAAATAAGAGTGGTGCATCAGTGGAATATGTTCATGAGACACAGTAGTCAATGAGTATAGCAATCTACTGTTTGGTAAACACAAGTACTCCAGCTTCTGGGATAAGAACTCAGTATTTGACAAAAACTGCTGGGAAAACTGGAAAACAGTGTTGCAGAAACCGAGCATGGACCAATATCTTACCCTACATACCAAAATAAAGTCCGAATAGCTACATGATTTAGATAAAAAGGCTGATACTATAAGCAAACTGGGAGAGCAAACAATAGTTTACCTGTCAGATTTATGGAGAACAGAAGAATTTATGCCCAAACAAGAGATAGAGAACATTATGAAATACAAATTGGATAATTTTGATTACATTACATTGAATAATTTTTGCACAAATGGAGCCAACACAATCAAGATTAGGAGAGAAGCAGTAAATTGGAAAAGAATTTTTACAACCAGTGTCTCTGATAAAGGCCTCATTTCTAAAATATACACAGAACTGAATCAAATTTATGATAATACAAGTCATTCCTCAATTTATAAATGGTCAAAGGATGTGAACAGGCAATTTTCAGAGGAAGAAATTAAAGCTATCTATATTCATATGAAAAATGCTGTAAGTCAATATTGATTAGAGAAATGCAAATCAAAACAACTCTGAGGTACCACATCACACCTGTCAGTTTGGCTAACATGACAAAACAGGAAAATTATAAATGCTGGAGATTAGGAAAGTGTGAGAAAATTGGAAAATTAATGCATTTTTGATGGAGTTGTGAATTGTTGTGAACAGTTGTGAACTGATCCAACCATTTTTAAAAGCAATTTGGAACTATGGCCAAAGGGCTATAAAAATGTGCATACCCTTTGACCCTGCAATACCACTTCTAGGATGTATCCCAAACCAATCATACAAAGTGGAAAAGAACCCACATGTACAAACATGTTTATAGCAGCTCTTTTTGTGGTGGCCAAGAACTGGAAATCAAAGAGATGCCCATCAATTGGGGAATGGCTGAACAAGTTGTGGTATATGAATGTAATGGAATACTATTGTGTTATAAGAAATGATTAGCAGGCAGACTTCAGAAAACCCTGGAAAGAGTTACACGAATTGATGCTGATTGAGTGGAGCAAAACCAGGAGAACATTGTACATAGTTACGGCCTCATTGTGCAGTGACTAACTTTGATAGATTTGGCTCTTCTCAGCAATGCAAGATTCTAAGACAACTCCAAAAGGCTCATGATGGAAAATGCTATCCATATCGAGTGAAAGAACTATGGAGCCTGAATGAAGATAGAAGCATGCTATTGGTTCTCCTTTTTTGCTTTTTTTCTTCTTTCTTGTGGTTCATTCTATTGGTTATAATTCTTTTGCAGCAAGACCAATGTGGAAATATGTTTAATGTGAATGTATATGTAGAGTGAATATCAGATTGCATGCCTTCTTGGGGAGTGGGGAATTTAGGGAAGGGGAGAAAATTTGAAACCCAAAGGCTCACGGATCTTAATATTTTAAATTAAAAATAAAAAATGCATTTGATTTAAAAAAAAAAGAATGATGGGATTGAGCTACATTAACATGTATGAAAATAACAAATAAAAATTAAAAGGTGCCCATTATAAATAGCTTTTAAAAGACCATAGTCTTTGTTTTTTGGTAATTATAACAGAGGTGAAGTAGAGTCTAGATTCTAGAAGGTCAGGCTTGGGTTCCAGTTTTGCTTCTGATACATGCTAGTTCTGTGAACATGGGCAAGTCATTTAACATCTTAGTGGCCACTCTTTAATAGGAAAAGATTAAAAAAAAAAAACAAATTTCAGATCTGCACCTTGGCAGAGGGACTTTCCACACTGAGGGATCTTTATATCAGTGCAATCCTACATCTAGATTAAAAAGTGAAAATGAAATTAACTATCAACAATTCTTACATGAATACATTAGTTTCTTTTTTAAAAAGTTAATAAATACTACAATCTATTCATTTGTTCACAAGTACCTTTATTTCATTGTTTTGCTTGCAAAACCCAATTGTCTGTATGTCAGACAATTTAACAGCACAAAGATGGATTGCACTAAATAGACATTCATGATAATTAAAACATGGTGTCATTTGCAGCATGTACAAATACTTGCAAAAGTCTGAGCTCTGGGTGCACAACCTACCATTCACCTTTTGTAGAAAAATTACCAGACTCCCTAGAAAATATCGTGTTGTCTATATACTATCTTGTGATTTCCATTCTACATGAAAGAATGATGAATGAATTATATATAAATTCACAGTCCTTCTAGTAAATACATAGCATGATCATTAATTAAAGTGTGACCATTTCAGCTTATAATGTATAGCCTCCACCAAATTGGCATCTGTTTTATAAAGCTGGAAATTACAGTTCTGTGATTACTCATCATTCCATTAGGTAGTAACCAAAAATAATTAACACTCTCCTCACCAAGTTCAGACAATATTTTAATCACAAAATGAATAACTGATTGACAATACAAGTATCTAATGTTGAGCAAATCGTTTTTCTTATTACATTAGACTCTCCAAACAGTTTATATTTTAATGCTTTCTAAATGTAGTGATAATATATCTATATGTATTTAGAAAGAGTATATGTATTCAGAAAGAGTCCCATAGGATATTATAACTGGAAGGAGTATTGAATTAATAGATTATACACATACATGTATACATATAGGAAATTGTATGTGCATATGCCATTACATACTCTATATTATTTATAAAATCAGTTGTGTCATGCAATACAATTGACTATAAAAAGTAATTGCATTATAAAATCAATGTATTTTGGTATTCAAATTGGACTGAGTTGTGAAACCAAGGCCTCTCTAGAAACTGATCATTCTTTTCTATAATTTTCTTAGTATCCAAATTAATATATAGCACAAACAAGAAAGTATCTCATTATCAGGGTCAAGGCAGATGGCATCAATGACTTTAACTCCTTTGGTTAGAGATCATCATCTACTTATGGTAAATAAATCCTACTGGGGAAAACTTTCTTTTTATATTATTATTATTATTATTATCATTGTAATATTTTATTTTTACAATTATGTGTAAAGATAATTTTTAGCATTCATTTTACAAGATATTGAATTTCAAATTTTTCTTTCCCCCTTCCCTAAAATGGTAACCAATTTGATATAGGTTATGTATATGCAATCACATAAAACATATTTCCATATTAGTTATAATTGTGAAAGAAGAAATAGAACACAAAGAAAACAGAAGATGAAAAAAGTTAAGTAAGTAAAAATAATGTACTTCATTCTGTATTTTAGAGTCCATCAGTTCTTTATCTGGATGTGGATACCATTTTTTATCATGAGTCTTTTAATTGTTTTGGATTGTTGTATTGTTGAGAAGAGTTATGTCATTCATAGCTGATCATCACTCAATGTTGCTATTACTGTGTACAATATTTTCCTGGTTCTGCTTATTTCACTTTGCATCATTTCATAGAAGTCTTTCTAGGTTTTTCTGTAATCTCCTTGTTCATCATTCTATCTATAAATTCTTAATGGAAGGTTATTGTTATTATTAAAAAGATGGACTTTACTTTCTGGGAGAAGCTTGGTGTCATTTAAAGCACTGAATTTTCTAAATGCACTCCAGCCCTGTTTCTTCTTTTTATTCAATTCAGGGCTTAGTTTATTGTCTAGCTGTAGTCTATCAAAATTATCTCTGCTCAGACAACCCACAGCTTTGGGATATCTAGATAAAAGGATCTGTTTCCCAGAAAACTAGAGTATAACAAAATATGCCTCCCCAACCTAGATTAAGTTCCTTGAAAGTTTGTGTGATGTCTGACCAAGATTGAGGAGAGTCAATGCAATCTCATTATCAGTAATGTCCTCCAAGAAAACTGAACTTTTAAAAATGAGTTTAGAAAAAAGGGAGACCTTTGAATCCCTTCAAGATATGAGTTATTAATAATCATTTCTCTCATTCCCCCATTTGATTCTATTAAGAGGCAAGGCCTCCACAATGAATCACCCATTGATATACCAAACACTTCACAAAAGGTTTCTAATTATGAGACTTATGGGGGGGGCATTGTCAGGGTTAAAAAAGAAAAGAAGGATAACACTTTGACAAATCAAAGGAGGAAATCCCCTTTGATAGTAGAGTTTACAGAGAAATGCTTTCTTCATCTGTAAGAGGATAAATTGTCTTAGGAAGATTCTGAAGATCACTTGGCAAGATAAGGTATCAGACACTGAGGTCCTTACTCACTAAACTTCAAACATTTAAACTCTGCTTCAGAGAGTGTAACTCTTATGGCTTGGCCAAGTTGTTTGAATACAAAATGTACACTTACTAAAAAGACATTTTTTTTGAGAACTCACACGTGACAAATGCTTACACAGTTCATACAGACTATTTGTATCCAACCTGTGGTAGAGCATTCTGAGCTCATATTGGTCTAATCAGCCAAAGTCAGACACATTGAAACTTGACTCTAGCACAGTGACGGCATTTTGTTCCTCTTTGAGAATGAAGGACAACCACCAACCAACCAACCAACCAACCAACCAACCAACCAACCAACCAACATTGTAGTTCTTACCTTAGTAGTGTATTTTCTGGGGATGTACTCACTGATAATGAAATTGACACACATGTAGCTAGAGCTGGCTCAGCGTTTGGGAGACTTCAAAGGAAAGTGTGGGAGAGAAGAGGTATTAGACTGAGTACCAAACTGAAGGTGTACAGAGTTGTGCTGATGTACACATTGTTGTATGTCTGTGAAACCTGGACAGTATACCAGCACCATGCTAGGAAACTGAATCATTTCCATGTAAATTGTTTTAAGAAGATTCTGATAATGATCTGGCAGGATAAGATACCAAATACTGAGTTCTTTTGTTGAACTAAACTGCCAAGCATTCAAACTCTACCTCAGAGAGTTTGATGGGCTGGCCACATTGTTTGAATGCAAAATGTAAGCTTGCCAAAAAGATTGTTTTGTGGAGAACTCACACAGGGCAAGCATTCACATGGTGGTGAGAAGAAACAACACAAGGACACTCTCAAGGCCTCTCTTAAGAACTTTGGAATTGATTGTGTGAGAGGGGAAACACTGACACAGGACCACTCAGCTTGGTGTGCCCACGTCAGAGAAGGTGCTGTGCTATATGAGCAAAGAAGAATTGAAACTGTTCAGAGGAAATGCAGGATGCATAGATTTAGAGAATGCATCCCAAATGTTCATATGGAGTATTTGTGTCCAACCTGTGGTGGAGCATTATGAACTCATATTGGTTTGATCAGCTATAGTTGGACACACTGAAACTTGACTCTAGCATAGTGATGTCATTTTGGTCCTCTTCATGAACAAAGGCCAACAACCAACCAACATTTGTAGTTCAAAATATACAAAAACCTGCTATGGTACAGTCAAAGATTAAGAGACTATGAGAAAAAAGAATAGCATAGGTATCAGGAACTCTAGAAATCTTGATATAAAACAGGTTAGTACCTTTCTCTATGCCTCACTTTCCTCTTCTATTAAATGAGAGAATTGAGTTAGATGTTTGTTAACTATATCTATATATATGTAAATATATGTCTAAATATACTATATATGTTAATATATGTATACACATTTGTACGTATGCCCATTGTTGTTCAGTCATTTAGTCATTTCCAACTTTTCATGACCCCATGGACCATAGCACACCAATACTGTGCAGGAGATTTTCTTGACAAAGATACAGGAGTGGTTTGGCATTTATTTCTCCTGTGGATTAAGACAAACATATGTTAAGTGATTTGCCCAGGATCACATAGCTATTAAGTGCTCTGAGGCCATATTAGAACTCCGGTCTTCCTGATTTCAGGCCCAGCACTGAGTCACTGAGGTGCCTCCATATATGACCATATATACACACATATGTAAGTATCAAATAAGTGTTTCAGAGATGATCTGAGTATACAAACATATATATATAT
>CM053622.1:254438188-254473607 GCA_028646595.1 Phalanger gymnotis | reverse complement strand
GTTTCTCATAGCACAATAGTATTCCCTCCTAATCACATGCTACAACTTGTTCAGGCATTCCCCAATTGATGGAGATCCCTTCAAATTGTAATTCTTTGGCCCCAGAAATGAGTTTCTATAAATATTTGTGTACATATTGGTGTGATGTTGATGTGATTAAAGGTCTTCTCCTCTTGCTAATCCCCTTAATAGGTCTCAGGTAGAGCTAGTTAAGGGAAGCATGATTAGGGGATGTTTGTTTGTAGGAAGGCCCACACCCTTTTAATAACTAGGTCAGAAGAGCCCTTGGGCCCTAAAAAGGGGTATATATACTCTGAGCGTAGTTGTTAAGTGCTCAGAACTGCAAGGGCACTCAGAACTGCAAGCTCTCAGGACTGTGGGAAGAGAGGATGCAGGCAAGCAGACCAACAAAGATTTACGAGTGAGTGTTTATGAGAAGGCACCAGCACAGGGGAAGGTTACTGGATGGCTTGGCTCCCTGCTGCAATATTGTGTTTTAATTTCCTTGCTGTTATAATGAAGTGGACTTAGTGGTTTTAGGATACAATTGCTGCTATGTTGAATTAGAGTTTTTGGTTTGGGGATTTGATCCTCTGGTGTCTGAATAAATGTTTTACTTATTCTGCCTTCTATATGGAAAGTCTCATATTCTTCAATACAGAACTATACAGGCACATTCATGGTAACTATCAATATTGTGACACTTGTCATACTTTTTGTTTGTTGTTGTTGTTTTTTATCGCTTTAGGGATAAAGACCTAATAATGGTATTGCTAAGTCAAAGGGTATGCATGGTTTTATAGCCCTTTGAGCATATTTCCAAATTGATCTACAGAATGTTGAATCAGTTCACAACTCCATCAATAATGCATTACTGTCTCATTTTTCCCACATCTCCTCCAACCTTTGTCATTTACCTTTTCTGTTTCTGCCAATATAATGAGTATGAGGTAATATATCAGAATTGTTTTAATTTGTATTTCTCCAATCGATAGTGAAGTAGAGCATTTTTCACATGGCTGTAAGTACATCATATGAAAACTAATTGTATCCTTTTATCATTTATAAGTTGTGGAATGACTCTTAAAATTTTAAATATGATTCCATTCTCTATATGTTTGAGAAATGAGGCCTTTATCAGAGAAACTTCCTTCAAAATTTTTTACAATTACTATAGCTAGCTATTTTTCTCTCCATCTTATCCCCTTCTCCTCGATTTATTCTATTCTCTCTTTTCTTTCACCCTGTCCATCCTCAAAAGTGTTTTCCTCTGACTACTCCCTCCCCTAATCTATGTTCTAGTCTGTGAGCGATCACAAGCACTCTTTTCTGTCCTGGTACTGTGCCAAGGGTCGCCCCTCCACTATGGCCACAAGCTCTGCTACACTAGTGCTCCTCCTCACCCTGGGACTGCCACCCAGTTCTTCAACCTAGATCTGAGTATGGGCAAAGCAACAGAATCCCACTTCAGTACTTAAAAAAAGACCCCTGTAATCTCCTTCTGACCAGTTGTTTGACCCCCTTACCATCTGCGGGCAGAGAACTCCAGAAGCAGCTGTTACCACTGCTGATCCAGTCAGTGCCAAGCCCTACTCCTGGTTTCTGTGGCTAGTGCTTTGTTGGCAAACCTACACTGGATTGCACTCTTCTCTTACCCAGGTCTGGCAGACCTTTCCTGCCAAGCTTCCAAGTTGCTTTTGGTGTTTGTGGGCTGAGGTGTCTGGAAACCACTACTGCTGCCACTGACTCATTCACTGCAAGGCCTACTATGGGTTTGCTGGGGTCCTGGTCTGCATTGCCATGGTGTGCACTGTACTATGTTGCTCTCTCAGTCTGGTGCAACAGACCTGTCCTGCTGACCTTTCAAGTTGTCTTGGGCTCAAAATATATTTCGCTCTGTCATTTTGGGGGTTCTGCTGCTCTAGAATTTGTTTCGAATCATTTTAAAAGGTATTTAGAGGGGCTTGGGTGAGAGATTAAACAAGTCTCTGCCTTTACTCTCCCATCTTGACTCTACCTCCATACTCCCATTTCTAAGATACTGAACACTTCTAGAGGAAGTTGTGAACTCATGCTGTATCTACAGCAAACACATGCTATAGAACCTCAACTAGCAACTTCCTACTACACAGTGAGATTCCTTATTACAAAGCATAACAACCAATTCTTCCTATTTACTGAAAATACCAGTCTTTCATCCTTCATGTGAAACTTTTCTCACAGTGCTCCTTATGTCAAAAATTTTTATTTCATTTTTACAGTAGTTTCCTTTGTTCTAGTCTCACAAGGTTAGATGGACCTCCTCCTTACCAAGATTGCCCATTGTATTTGTGTTATAGTCCTTTTTGCTTTGGTCTATTAATCATTTCTTTTCTCTACCCCCCTTTCTTTCTTATCATTTATTGTCCTCTCTACTGGCTTCTTCCCTGACAGTAGAAACATTTTCATATCTCCCTAATACCCACCCAAAAATCCAAGAACATTTCCTTAACCTTACAAACCTGTTAAGAAACAAGACTATCTATTCACTAATAAAATTTTAGTAAAAAAAGTATTCTACACATGCCATCTCCAAAATGAATCTTAAGCAACCTGCTTCTAAATTCAGTTGTAATACCTGATAAAGCTTTTGGATGAAAGAAAATATTCAAATACCTTCATTTACTGAATTTGTAATAGGGAGAAAGATTTGGTGTTTTTGTGTTTATCACATTTGTATTAGTTTAATTTTTTTTTGAAATGCTATCATTATTCTAAACATACCAATGCCCTTGATTTTTGAAAGATGGGCTTTTATGCCATCCAGATTACCAGATAGCTTATGATTTTAGATCAAAAGTTAAAATACACATTCAAATCCACTCATACTGTGAGTTGGCTGGCATTATGAATTCTACAGAATGTTATAAACTTCTTGCAATTAAAAAACACTGCAATGAACAAGTCCTTTGTTATAACTAGCTTCCATTTTGCAATTCCATTTTGCAAATCTTTACAGAACTGAAATTTGGCTTCAGGTTTTGTTGTCACATACAACACTTGTGCTTAAGAGATATACCTTCCCCTCCCTTTCTTTCTCCCCTACACACCAGCTAGCTACAGTTTAAAATGTCCAATTACAGCAATTATAATCAATTTGGGATTGGCAGACTTCCAGGTATTTGGTTACCATCATATTACACATATGAAAACTTTACAATTAAAAAAAAACACAATAGGACTACTAAAAAATTCACAAAGATTCTGACAAACATTCTGGGACAAATGACTCCCATTCTTTAGTCTGTCTCTCAAAGTCTCACCAGCAGAAAGAGTAAGGGAAGGATTGTTTGATGTAATTTTATATACTTTCACCTTGATCTTGTAGCACATAAACATATAGAAGTGGTTTATGCAGAATTATGTAAGCACCAAATAAGTACCAAACCCACAATATTCCATTAAAACAAATAATCTTTTATTTCATACTTACTAATTTCGATCCTATTGAGCAACTTTTGCTCATTACTTAATTTGTTCCTGGATCTAATAATTCATTTATTGGATGTACAGTTTCTCTAATTGAAAAGGGACATTCAAATGCATTTATATCAGATGAAAATTTGTATTTTTTTAAAATCTGATTGATTTGCTTTTTAACATACAAGGACAATATAATAGTGTTGCTAAAATTGCCATCTTAGAACTCAGTATATAAGGGTATTAATGATAATTTTGATGATTTTAAGGTGATTTGCCTTCCTTAGATAATATCTCATTGTGTAAGGAATTAATTCTCATACAAATGAAATAGGCCAGAATAAGAATGATGGTTATTCAAGTTCAATTTTAAACACTTTTGTGAGATAATAATACTTTACCTATTTCTTGTCCTATACCTTTGATTGTGTGCTTTCTAGTAATATCTACTCTGGACTAGTCAGTTGGGGTGGTGTTAGCTTTTGTATTTTGGTTTTTCAATATTCAGTTGTGCCCTACTATATTAAGAAAGCAGAATTTATGATTTCAAAGAGAATCACATATATGTCTGAACGGTTCAGAACCACAGGATATAAGGAATTCTCTAAGCAGAAGGCAGAAGGATTAAAGCATTTATTCAGGCTCCAGAGTAACAGACCCACGAACCAGCCTCCTCATTTTGATATTTTGATCAAAAGCTTCCAGGCCCAATAAGTCTGCCTCACAAGAGTAACCAGGATGCCACAGAAAAACATGATGGTATTAAACCAAATCATATTCATGCTTCCCCTCTCCGGTAAGATGATTACCCACTGGCTCAAGTCCTTCCTCGGCACTCCTCAGTCCACACACGGGTCAGCTCTGCTTCCACAGCTCCTGTTTTGGCTTTGGCTTTATCTTCAGCTTCGGCTGTAGCTGTCTCTTGGCTCACCTCTCCTCACAGCCTCCAACCCCCGACCCAGCGATCGAGTGCCGGGAGCTCACCTTTGGGGCACCTCCTCGCTTCTTCCTTCGTTCCCAGGTCTAAAAAAGGCTGCTAGAAGCCGAGGCACCAGTGGGGGAAGTTTGCACCCTCACTTTGTTCCAAGACCGCGCTCGCTTCATGGCTGTCATAGTGGCGAAGGTGCTGAGACACCTAGCCCCTGGTGTCATCAAGCTGCCTGAATGACCAGAGCCCTTTGGTTCCCAAGTTGGCCCCTCCCCCTAGGATCCTGGGAGGCTCACATCCACATACACTAGGTCAACACCCAACAGGGCATGGCTCTGGAGTTAACACTTCCCCTTAGCCAGCCCCACCTTGGGCCCCACCTCAGTCATCAATCCACACCCACATAGGTTTTACACCTAATAGGGCTTTGGGCCTGGGGCTTAGCACCTAGCAAGATTCAATGAAATAGCTGAATCACTCAAAGCAAACAAAAGCCAAACTCCTCAAGGGCACCTGTTGAACTAAGTGACAAGGAGCCCATTTTGCTTACCAACACTCCTACTAAAGGAAAGAAAGGGGAGAAAGTGAGGAGGGAAAGAATGGAGAGAGGGAGGGAGGAAAGGAAGAAGTGGGAGGCATTTGTCTACCAGGTGACAACACTACTGATAGATGACAGAGAACTGGACCTGGAGTCAAGAAGATGAAGATAAAGCATTTCTTAAACACAATATATGATATGGATCATGGAAATGAGTTATCTTTTTGTGTTGCTTTTCTTTTAAGATAATTCTTTTCTCAGATCAATTAATAGAGAAATAAGAATAATGAAAGTGGATGTTAAAAGAAAACACATTGATGAATTTATGGCCTGCCCAACAGAAATAATAATTGGGCAGCTAGTTGCTACTGGGGATAGGGTGCTGGTCTTAGAGTCAGGAATACTCATTTTCCTGAGTTCAAATCAAGTCTCAGATACTTACAAGCTATATTACCCTGGGCAAATCACTTAACCCTTTTTGCCTCTGTTCTTCATCTGTAAAATGAACTGGAGAAAAAAATGGCAAACCTCTCCGGTATCTTTGCTGAGAAAACTCCAAATGAGGTGAAATGAAGAGTCAGACACCACTGAAAAATTACAACAGCATCAACAGCAGAAATAATTAGCAAAATAGACAAAAATGGAATCCAGAATAGCAAGGCTTTTCACAAAAGAGGAAGAGAGCATGAATTATTGGGACTATAAATGTACTAAAGTGAAGCATAGTTTGGAACGAGGGAAGCGAATTGCAATAACATCAAAAGAATACATGATCGCTGCTCAATCAAATAATATTGATCTCAGAGACAGAATGGATAAAGACAATTTGAAGACCACAAGTCTCCCAAAAAAACACAAGTTGAAAACTCTGAATGCCATGCTTCAAGAAATAATTCTGGAAAGCAGTGCAGGACATCTGAATATATGAAATTAAGTGTTAATTCTATTCACAGATCATCTACTGGGAAAACTAAAGAAAATAAAACAAAAAAACAAAACGTCAAAATATCAAAAAGCACTCTACTAGAAACTGAAATAAACAGCATGAATAAAGTCAACAATTCTTATGCCAAATAGTAATGCTACTAGGGCCTAGAAGAAAGACTTGTAGCATAATGGAAATGAAACTGGAATTACATGAGACTACCTTGCCCTTAGAAGAAATTGCAGAATGGTATTCAGTCATATTCTGAAAAATAGCAGAGTTTAAGATCAACCTGCAAATCATTGAACAACTATGCATGTTCAAGAAATGAACATTCCAAGCATTCCTACCTACATTAAAAAAATCTAAACATACAAGAGCAGACTATTTGCTATCAAATACCCTAAATCACAGAAATAAAAGACAAATACATACAGCCAATAAGAAAAGCATAATTAAGCAAATAAATTTCCTCATCACTAGACTATTAAAATAAAAATAAATAATGTAGAAAGAGAAAGACTCCAATGAATTAATCAATAACGAAATGACAATAAAGGAATGATTAAAAATTTTTTTCCTTAAAATATGTAAAGTGATAAACATGAAAGTGGAATTAAATAAGAAAAGTGATAATGAAGGAATAGGTTTAAAACACCATACATTAAAGCTAACAACATATTCCCCCACAGGAGATTCAATGTTTTTTATATGATGAAACTTCCTAAAGGGAGGGTGAATAAAAGCAATGAAGAAAGGAAGATGATAGAGAGAAATATATGATGTACTCTACTCATATCACTGGAGAACAGTAAAGAGAAAATAACTCTTTTAGCCTTTCAGGTAGGGAGGGTATAGAGAATGAGTGTCATGGCAAAGAAAGGGTCTGAAATGAGAAATGGAAGGAAAAAAAATCTTGATTCAGTTCTTGGAGAAGGGTCTCATTGAAGTATGCACACAAAAGAGGGTAGATATATTCTACAATGATATATAGAGACATTACCATAGGTATAATATCCAAGACCTTGGTGCTTATAGAGAAATATGAGAATATATTGTGGTTGTTTAGGCAGCTTCCTTAGCAGAATCAAAGATCTTTGGTCCCAGAATTGAAGAGGGAAATGGGATATGCATGAAGTGAGGATATTTAATGACAAACATGAAAAAAGAAAGATTATACAGAGTCCAGTGAGTAGAAATGGCATGTATGACTAGGAACAAATTGAAATTTTAAAAATTCTGGCAATTCTTATATCCTCTATATCTTTTATAATAATTAATGCTTCTGGGGGGCAGAGCCAAGATGGCAGCTGGAAAGCAGGGACTTGCATGAGCTCCCCACTAGGTCCTTCTAAAAACCTATAAAAATGTCTCTGAACAAATTCTAGAACTGCATAACCCACAAAATAGCAGAGGGAGGCAGGGATCCAGCCCAGGACAGCCTGGATGGTCACTGGATGAGGTCTATTGCAAATGGAATGGAGGGGAGCAGAGCTCAGCCTGGGAGGTGGCAGGACCAACCAGACAGGGAGCTGGGCAGAACAGACCCTAGGGACCTGAATCAGTGAGCTGCGGCAGTTACTAGACTTCGAAATCCACAGACACCAAAGACAACTGGGAAAATGGGGAAGGGAGAGGTAGAATGAGGAATGTTATCTCACATAAAAGAGGTATTCTAGGAAGAGCTTTCACAGGGAATGGGAAATGGGTGGATGGCAGGCAATGCTTGAACCTCAGTCTCACTGAAATTTTTTCAAATACACATGTATATGTTCTTTTCTCTCTTGAATAGTTTTATTGATTTTCTATTATTCTATAAAATATACTTTTATATAAGTTGACTTCAATGGAGGGAGGAGAGAGCTATAGAAAGAACTTTTTGCAATAGCAAAAGTAAACATAATTAAACATTTATTTTAAAATACTAATAAAAAACTTCATCCTGATGTTCATGGTCACTTTTTAACATTTTGATAGATCTATGATTATCTTCATATGGATACACATTCTGCCAGAAGTTTTACTGGACTTGGAAGTTTTATGAAGTTCCTTAGTAAGTGTAGCTATATCCCCCGTATTAAATGGCTATTGCTGACTATGCTGTGAATCTTCTTCAATTTAGCCAGGTTAGTCCCCACAAAACACATGGATAGTTTTCTGTCAGGCTCATGATCAAAAGTGTTTTAGTTTGTTATTCCTTGTGATAAGCCGTGTATATTTGGCCTAGCCTTCAAAAAATCAAGTTCATCATTTGTCCCAGAGAGAAATCATATAAGCATATGAAAAGGTAATTTTCTTTTCTTTCTATTTTTTAGTATTCGGGACATAATTAAGCTTTTATTTAGGTCCCTATTTCTTGCTAGTTTTTTTAAAATAAGATTTTTTTATTTTTAGTTTACAACACTCAGTTCTGCATGTCTTTGAGTTCTAGATTTTCTTACCCTCCCTACCCTATCCCCTCCCCCCAAGAGGATATGGAATCTGATATAACTTGTACATATACATTCATATTATACTTATTTACACAATAGTCAAGTTGTAAAGAAGAATTATGACTGATGGAATGAATCATGAGAAAGAAGAAACAAAATAAAAAAAAGAGAAAATAAAGAAAGAAAAGGGAGCAAATAGTTTGGCTCAATATGCATTCAGACTCCACAGTTCTTTCTCTGGATATAGATAGCTCTTTCCATGAGTCCTATGAAGTTATCTTTGAACCTTTTATTGCTGAGAAGAGCCAAGTCCATCAAAGTTATTCCTCACAGAATCAATATATCTGTGGATGTGTACAATGTTCTCGTGGTTCTGCTCCGCTCACTCAGCATCATAGCATTCAGGTCTTTTGAAGTCTATATCTTCCCCATTTCTTATAGCACAATAGTATTCCACAACATTCATATACTACAACTTGTTTAGCCATTTGACAATTGGTGGGCATCCCCTTGATGTCCAATTCTTTGCTACCACAAAAAGAGCTGCTATAAATATTTCTGTACATACGGGTCCATTTCCAACTTGTGTGATCTCTTTGGGGTAAAGCCCTAGAAGTGGTATTGCTGGGATGAAGGGTATGCATATTTTTATAGCCTTTGGGCATAGTTCCAAATTGCACTCCAGAATGACTGGATCTGTTCACAACTCCACCAACAATGTAGCAGTGTTCCAATTTTCCCACATCCTCTTCAGCATTTATCATTTTCCTGTTTTGTCATGTTAGCCAATATGACAGGAGAGATGTGATATCTAAGAGTTGTTTTGATTTACATCTCTCTAATCAATAGTAATTTAGAACATTTTTTTTCATATGCCTATAGATGTCTTTAATTTCTTCCTCTGAAAACTTCCTGTTCATGTCCTTTGAACATTGCTCAATTGGGAAATGACTTGTATTCCTATAAATTTGGCTCAGTTCCCTGTATATTTTAGAGATGATGCCTTTATCAAAGACACTGGTTGTAAAGATTTTCTCCTAATTTTCTGCTTCTCCTAATCTTTGCTGCATTGGTGTTTTTATACTAAACCTTTTTAATTTAACATAATCAAATTATCCATTTTGTAATGCTCTCTATCTCTTATTGTGTCATGAATTCTTTCTTTCCCATACATCTGATAGGTAAACTATTCCTTGCTCTCCCAAATTGCTTATAGTATCAGCCTTTATTCCTAAATCATGAACCCATTTTGACTTTATCTTGGTATATGGTGTAAGATAGTGGTCTGTGCCCAGTTTCTGCTCTACCATTTTCCAATTTTCCCAATGGTTTTTGTGAAATAGTATATTCTTAGCCCAGAGGCTGGATTCTTTGGGTTTATCAAAGAGTAGACCGCTATAGTTGTTGACTACTGCGTCTTGTGTACGTAACCTATTCCATTGATCCGCCACTCTGTTTCTTAGCCAGTACCAAGTAGTTTTGATGACTGCTGCTTTATAGTACAGTTTAATATCTGTTATGGGTAGGCCACCTTCCCTACTAATTCTTTTCATTAATTCCTTAGATATTCTGTACCTCTTATTCTTCCAGATGTATTTTGTTGTTATTTTATCCAGCTCTGTAAAATAATTTTTGGTAGTTCAACTGGCATGGCAGTGAATAAGTGAATTAATTGAGGTAAAATTGTCATTTTTATTGTATTAGCTCTGCCTAACCATGAGGAACTGATGTTTTTCCATTTGTTTATGTCTGACTTGATTTCTTTGAAAGTGTTTCATAATTATGTTCATCTAGGATCTGGGACTGTCTTGGCAGGTAGAGTCCCAAATGTTTTATTGTGTCTATGGTAACTTTAAATGCAATTTCTCTTTCTATCTCTTGCTGTTGGGCTTTGTAAGTAATGTATAGGAATACCAACAATTTATGTGGGTTTATTTTATATGCTACCACTTTGCTAAAGTTGTTTATTATTTCAAGTAGCTTTTTTACTTTATTCTCTAGGATTATCTAAGTAAATCTGAGGATCATCCGCAAAAAATGATAATTTAGTTTCTTTTTTGCCTAATCTAATTCCTTCCATTTCTTTTTCTTCTCTTGTTGCTACAGCTAACATTTCTAGTACCTAATTGAATAACAGGGGTGATAATGGACATCCTTGTTTCACCCCTGATCTTATTGGGAATGCATCTAGCTTATCCCCATTACACAGAATGCTTGCTGATTGTTTTAGGTAGATGCTGTTTATAATTTTAAGGAAAGCTCCATTTATTCCTATTCTTTCTAGTGTTTTTAATAGGAATGGGCATTGTATTTTGTCAAAGGCTTTTTTCTGCATCTATTGAGATGATCATATGGTTTCTGCTAGTTTTGTTATTGATATAATCAATTATACTGATAGTTTTCCTGATTTTGAACTAACCTTGCATTCCTGGAATAAATCCTACTCCATCACAGTGTATTATTTGTGTGATAAGTTGCTGCAATCTTTTTGCTAATATTTTATTCAAAATTTTTGCATCAATATTCATTAGGGAAATTGATCTATAATTTTCTTTCTCTGTTTTGACTCTTTCTGGTTTGGGTATTAGTACCATATTTGTGTCATACAAAGAATTTGGTAGGACTCCTTCTTCACCTATTTTCCCAGAGAGTCTATAAAGCATAGGAATTAATTTTTCTTTAAATGTTTGATAGAATTCACACATAAAACCATCTGGCCCTGAAGAATTTTTCCTAGGAAGTTCATTGATGGCTTGCTCAATTTCTTTTGCTGAGGGGGGTTATGTATGAATTTTACTTCCTCTTCTATTAACCTGGGAAATTTATATTTTTGTAAGTATTCATCCATTTAACTAAAGTCGTCAAATTTATGGGCATACAATTAAGCAAAATAATTCCTAATTATTGTTTTAACTTCCTCTTCATTGGAGTGAATTCACCTTTTCAGTTTGATATTGGTAATTTGGTTTTCTTCTTTCTTTTTTTTTTAAATCAATTTGAACAAAGTTTTATCAATTTTATTGTTTTTTTATAAAGCCAGCTCTTAGTTTTATTTATAAATTTAGTAGTTTTCTTGATTTAATTTTATTAATTTTTCCTTTGATTTTCAGTAATTTGGTATTTAATTAGGGATTTTCAATTTCTTCTTTTTCTAGCTTTTTCAGTTGCATGCCCAATTAATTGATCTCCTTTCCACCTATTTTGTTCATGTAAGAATTTAGAGATATAAAACTTCCCCAAACAGCTCCTTTTGCTGTGTCCCATAAGTTTGGATTGTTGTGTCATTATTTTCATTCTCTTGAATCAAGTTATTAATTGTTTCTGTGATTTGTTCTTTGGACCACTCAGTCATTAGGATTACATTATTTAGTTTCCAATTAATTTTTAGTTTATTTTTCCATGGTCCTTTATTACAAATAATTTTTATTGCATCATGATATGAAAAGGATGCTTTGACTACTTCTGCCTTTCTGCAGTGGATTGTGAGGTTTTTATGCCCTAGTACATGGTCAATTTTTGAGCATGTGCTATGTTCCACTGAGAAAAAGTATATTCCTTTTTATCCCCATTCAATTTTCTCTAGAGGTCTGTCATATCTGCCTTTTCTAAAATTCTATTCACCTCTTTAACTTCTTTCTTGTTTATTTTGAGGTCAGATTTATCAAGTTCAGAGAGGGGGAGGTTGAGGTCCCCCATTATTATAGTTTTGCTGTCTATTTCTTTCTGTAACTCTCTTAACTTCTCCTCTAATAATTTGCATGCTGTGCAACTTGGTGCATATATGTTAAATAATGACATTGCTTCTGTCTATGGTGCTTTTTAGCAGGATATAGTGTCCTTCCTTATCTCTTTTCATTAGATCTGTCTTTGCTTTTGTTTTTTTTCTGGGATTAGGATTGCTACCCCTGCTTTTTTACTTTAGCTGAACCACAATATATTCTATTCCAGCTTTTCACCTTTACCCTGTGTGTATTCCCCTGTGTCAAATATGTTTCTTACAAACAACATATTGTAGGATGGTGGTTTTTAATACCTTCTGCTATCTGCTTCTTTTTTATGGGAAAGTTCATCCCATTCAAATTTACAGTTATGATTACTATCTGTGTCTTTTTCTCCATCCTATTTTCCCCCTGTTTATGCTTTTATTACTCCCTTCTCCCTTCCACTCCTCAAAAGGGTTTTGATTTTGACCACCACCTTCCTCAGTTTACCCTCCCTCTTGATTCCTCTCTCTTCTTACCTTTTCCCCCTTGCTACCTCTTCCCTCCCTTTCTATCCCTTCCTTTTTCTTTCCTTTTTCTCCTCCTACTGTCTGTGGGACAAGTTTGATTTCTATACTTATCAGAGTATGTTATTCCCTTCTAGAATCAAATCTGATGAGAGTAAAGCTCAAATACCACTCTTTTCCCTTCATTCTTTCCCTCAACTACAATGTTTTTGTATATCTTCATGTGATGTAATTTACCCTATTGTACTACCTTCTTACCTCTTCTCCCAGAACCATCTCTTTATATATCTTAATTATGTTTTTTGTCATTATATCAGTTGTTTTATACTGACACTCACAATTTATGTATATCCCTTTCAATTGTCATAATAACTGTATTATCCTCAAGATTGACACATATATAAAACATGTATAAAATATTATAATCCTATATAAAGATGGAAATAATTTGCCTTATTGATTAACAAGAGTTTTTTCCTCCTGTTTGCATTTTATGTCCCTCTTGAGTTTTGTATTTGAAGATCAAATTTTCCATTGAGCTCTGGCCTTTAAATCAGGAATGTCTTGCATTCTCATATTTCATTGAAAGTCCATCTCCTTGCCTGAAAAATTAAGCTCATTCTTGCTGGGTAGTAGATCTTTGGTTGTAGTCCAAGCTCCTTTGCCTTTCAGAATATCATATTCCAATTTCTCCTGTGTTTTAATGTAGAAGCTGAAAGATCCACATGATCTTGACTGTAGTTCCATGATATTTGAATTGTTTCTTTTTGTCTGCCTGCAATATTTTCTCCTTGACCTGATAATTCTGGAATTTGGCTACAATATTTCTTGGAGTTTTCAATTTGGGATCTATTTCAGGGAGTGATTGGTGGATTCTTTCAATGACTATTTTACGCTCTGCTTCTAGGACCTCTGGGCAATTATCCTTGAAAATTTCTTGGAAGATACTGTCCAGTCTCTTTTTCTCATCATGCCTTCCTGATAGACCAATAATTCTTAGACTATCTCTCCTGGATCTATTTTCCAGATCAGTTCTTTATTTTAATCAGATATTTCAGGTTTTCTTCTATTTTTTCATTCTTTAGATTTTATTTGACTGATTCTTGATGTCTCATAGTGTCATTAGCTTCTACTCTCCCAATTCTAATTTTTAATATATTCTTTTCTTCCTTTAGCTTCTCTATCTCCTTTCCCATTTGCTTGATTTTACTTTTCAATGACATATTTTCTCCATTTATATTCTGAATCTCCTTAACCAGTTCACTGATTTTACTTTTTAAAGATTTGTTTTCATCAGTGAATTTTTTCCATTGTTTCTTTTATCTCTCTAATTTGGTTTATAATGTCCTCCTTTACTTCTTCCAGGAATGCTTTTTAGGATGAAGACCAGTTCACCTTCCCTTTTGTGGTTTCAGATGGGGGTATAGTGTCCATGCTGTCCTGTTCTGAATTGGTAATTTGATCTTCCCTGTCTCCATAATAGGAATCAATGGTCCTTTACTTTTTAGTGTGTTTTTCATGGTGTTTTTTTTTTTCCTCCTGGCTTCTAAAGTGGATCTCTGCTTCTGGGGCTTAAGGGCCTCTGTCCAAGCTTCTTGTGCTGCAATCTGTGGGTTTGCTAACTGACTTTGTGTGCTATGGCCTCAGGTTCATGAGCTGCTGGAAGTCTCCTCTTCCCCTGTGGCTGGTCTACAGCACAGGGGTCTCAGCTGTTGTCTGTGCTGGTGTCTGCCACTTCCCCTGGCTGTGCAAAGGCATGTCTGGGGTCCTGGTGTTGACATTTGCTAGCTCCAACCTCCTGGGGCTCAGTAACTTTCATTGTTCTACTGAGGTGCAACCTGCTGGGACACCTCTCTTCCTGCACTAGTTTCCTTCCATCACCACAAGAAGGGCCCTCTACCCAACTTCTCAAGCTAAAAGGCTACTGAAGCTGCAATTCTGGCTTTTCCTTTTCTCCCAAGGGAGTACTCTCTGCGTAAGGGTTGGAGGGAGAGCGATTTACCTGGACATCATGGCTCCCAGACATTCAAGAAGGCAAGTTTCAAACCTTTAGGCTGTGGACTGGAGGTATCTGGGGTAGCTGCTCTTGTGGCTGCAGGCTCTGTGGTGGTGGCTCCTGTAGCTCTGACAGACTCTAGTCCTAGGCTGAGATGCCTGAGGCACAATTGCTGCTGTAGGCTGTAGGTGGCACTTCTGTCCTAGACCTGCTCCTACTCCAGCATTATAGTAGTCCAGTGCTCTCCCATACCTGCATGCTGGGTGGGTTCCTCTGCTGTTCCCAGGTGTAGTGGTCTGGTGTTCTTCTATGTGCCAGGCACTCCTGTCCCTCTCAATATACTAGTGGCTTCTAACTCTCTCAAATCTGCTCAGATTCACTTTTTTAAACGTTATCTTATAGAATTTGTAAGGGAGCCCCAGTAGTTCCCTCCTTTCACAGTACTATCTTGGCTCCACCCCCCAAAAAGACAATTTTCAATAGAAGAAATGCAAATTATCAACAACTAGAGGAAAAATTTTCTGAAATCACTTATAATTGGAAAAATGAATGTTCTTACAACTGTTTCCTTTTCACATCTATGAGATTGTTAAAAATGCCAAAAACAACTGAAAATTGTACTAAGGAATTGGAAAGAAAAATGCAAAAATTTGTTTTTGATGGACCTGTAAACTGTTGAAAACATTCTGGAAACAATTGCTTTTATTTATTTAATTTTCTTAATGTTTTAATAGTATTTTACTTTTCTTCCCCAGTTACATGCCAAGAAAATTTTTAGTATTTATTTTTATAAGATTTTGAGTTGCAAATTTTCCCCTCCCTCCAATCTTCTCTTCTGAAAGGTAGGCAGTTTATACATGTGCTATCATGTAAGAAAACTTTCTACATATCACAGTTGTGAAAGAAGAAACAAATAAAAAAACAGAATGAGAAAGAACAAAATAAATGAAAAAAATGCTTCTACCTGTATTCAGAGTCCATCAGTTCTTCATCTGGATATGGATAGCATTTTCCTTCATGAGTCCTTTGTACTTTTCTTGGATCATTGCATTGCTGAGAAGAGCTGAGTCATTCATAGTCGATCATCACACAATGTTTCTGATGCTGTGTACAGTGTTGTGCTGTTTCTTCTCACTTTACTTTGCAACAGCTCATACAAGTCTTCTGGAAACAATTTTAAACTACAAATCAAAAGTAACAAAACTATACAACCTTAATCTAGATACAGTGCTATCAGGGATATAGCCCATAGAAATCAAAGGCAAGGGGAATGAATCTATATGTATATAAGTTTTTACAATAATTTTTTTTCTTTTTTATTGCAAGAGGGAAGGCAGGGAAATTGGGGTTAAGTGACTTGCTCAAGGTCACTCGAGGTCAATTGTCTGAGGCTGGATTTGAACTCAGGTACTCCTGACTCCAGGGCCAGTGCTCTACTCAGTGCACTGCTGCTTAATTTTTTATTTTCAATAAATAGTCTAAGAGCACCAATCTCTTTGTTGTTTTAATCCTCAGAAGGTCTCACTTGATCCACATGCTAGCTATCTTTCAATATCTCTTCTCATTTTTTCATTTCCAAACTCAAGAAATTTATCTACAGGTGGTTTCTCCAGTTCCTTTCCTCTTACTCTTCTTATCTTTCTATAGCCTTACTTCTTACCTCATCATTCAACTATAATTATCTTATACAAAATTACTAATAATGTCTTGTTTGGGAAATCTCATTATCTTTTATCAATCTCCATTCTTCTTAACTTCCTTGTAGCCTTTGATACTGTTGATTATATTCTTCTCCTTGATACTTTATTTTCTCTAGGTTTTCAAGACACTGGTCTCTCATGGTTCTCTTCCTACCTTTCTGACAATTTCTTCTTTGTCTCTTTTCCTCTATCTTCATATAGATTATTACCATTAACACTGGGTATCCTACATCACTTTGACCTAGACCTTATTCTCTTCCTCCTTTCTGCTATTTTCGTTGGTAATCTCATTAACTCCCATTGATTCATCTAACTATGCACGATTTTCACAAATTTATTTTTCTAGCCTTATCCTTTCTCTGGACTTTCAGTCTGTTTTCTCTACCTGCTGTATGGACATGTTAAAGTGGATGCCTTTTAAGATGTAGTTTAAGATGTACAACTCTTAAACTCAATATGTCAAAAACTGAATTTATTATATTTTCCTCTCCCCACCCTCTTCTCTTTTCTAAGCATGATAATGATGATGACGATGGTAATGATTGTCAATATAATCCTCCTAATAATGAAGATTCACAACATAGGTGTAATTTTTGGTTCCTCCATCTTTCTCATTTCCCATATCTAAGCAGTATCAATACATTCAATTTTCCTTTTTTTAATATCTCTCATATATACAGCCCTCTCTCCTCTCAAAGCGACATCACTCTAGTACAGGCCTTCCTCACCTCATGCTTAGAATTTGCAATAGCCTATTGATTGGTTTCTCTGTCACACTGTCCACACTCCAATCTGTTCTTCACTCAGCTTTAAAATTGGACTTTCTAAATTGCAGACGCAATGGTTTCAATACCCTATTTGTTGTTCCCTATTGCCTCCAGAATCAACTTTAAAATCCATAGCATATAAAGTCCTTTTTAATCTGACTCTTTGATGGTTTTGCTGTCATCTCACAACCCATTCTCCCCTGCTTTGCTATCCCTACATGAACACTGCAATCCAGTGACAATAGCCTCTTTTTATTTACTCAAATACCTTTCATCTCCTAATTCCAACCACTTTCGATGGCTGTTCAATATGCCTAGAATTCTCTTCCTCCTAATCTCAGTCTCTTGGCTTCTCTGGCTTTATTTAAGTCCCAGTTAAAAACTTTCTCACTACAAGAAAACTTTCTTGATACCTCTTTCATACCACTGCTTTCTCTCAATTTATTATTATCACCAAGGTATGTATATGCACATATTGAGATACAGACAAATCTAGATTGACATGTATGTATCTCTGCCTCTATCTATATACATATGTAGATAAAATTCACATACAAATTTCTCTATTTCATCCTATATCTTTATGTTCATTTATGCATATTTGCATATTTATATTTACATAGGTATAATTATAGATATATCTCTATCTGTAATGCACTAGTTAGAGATAATTAATAGAGGGAAGGTACATTGAAGGAGAATAGGAAAAGGCTTCTTGTCAATTTGTGAGATTTTATCTAGAATTTAAATAAGCCAGAGAAGCCAGTACACAAATAAGGAAGGATAGAATTTCATAACTATCTAATTTCTACATAGATAGAGAAATTGATACATATGTGTATTTATAGATGCACATGTATCAACATCTATTGGTATCTATATATATCTATCCATGAATAGTTTTTTTGTCTCTTATCTCTCTTATTATATTATGAGTTGCTTGAAAACAGGCATCATTTCTTTTACCCTTTCCTTTTTCTCCCCTACACTTAGCAGAGTGTCTGTCACAAAGTAAGAACTTAATGCCTGCTTATTAACTTCAATTTCAGAGAAATTTGGGAAAATATGTAGGAGCTGATGCATAGTGAAATTGAACAGGAACTATTAACAATTTATATGATAATTTAAAAGAAAACAACTTTGAAAAAACTTAAGGTCTAAGAAAAATAAAGTGTATAATCTAATCATGACTCAACAAGATGCATGATGAAGCATGCTTATTACTTCTTGGCATATACATAGTTGACTAGAGGAAACCATTGAGATGTATATTTTCAGACAAGGAAAAAAACAACTGTTGTCTCTCTTCCACATTATCATGAAATTTTAAAATACAACTTTCATATAAGCTAATGTTACATAGGCAGAATACATTAATATTAGTGCTTATAAACAGAAAACTTACAACATTCTCTGTTTACTTGAGTTTATAGGCCCTAAATAGTCTGTTACATATTCAAACTAGCTCTCACCATAATGTTAAGAAAGAGGAATCACTGTAGTTCATGTACATAGAGATAGAATTGGTAGCAGCTCTTGTGAACTAGCTGTTCCCTTATCAAAGAAGAAAATGGGATGATTCGCATGTTCATAGATTTTTACCTGGAAGTGAACTTAGAGAAAATGTAAATAATCTACTCTATTCCTACTTCCTTTTTACATATATTGAGACTCAGGATGAGATAAAGTGATGTGGACGAGATCACACAGACATGTCCAGAGATTTTTGTACAACACTTCACTTGACTGACTGAAAATCATTTTTGGAGTGCTACTTTGAATCATTCCACCATCATGAAGACATAGATTTATTTTAATCCAGTTTTTGTTAAACTTTCTGTGGCAAATTAGTTGGACTTTTGCCATTACTTAATTCTGCAACAGCTCCATTCTGCTTGCCAATTCTTTTTTTAAAATATTTTTTCTACTATCCTGTATTCAGAATAGATAATTATCTTACACAAAATACAATTTGTATTGTTGCTTAAGGAATAAAGCACCTAAATGATTAAGTAATTAATGTTCATTAAAATATAAAAAAAAACCTTTGATATAGGAAAATAAGTCTTAAATCACCAGGGTTTATTTGGTTCTACACTTCCCAAATCTTAATTTTATTAAACAGGTGATTCTCATAAATATTGTCCATGTATATAATGTTGACAAATTCAATAGAGTATAGAATTACCTTAAGTGTCAGAATTTCTACATGATTTCAAAACGGAATATGTGACGTTACTTAATTTAGCTGTTAACTATTTCAAGTATAATTATCATACTAGGAACATTTTTGCAAAATATGATGTAATTCAATTGCTTTCCCCAACATTTGGAAAAATAAAATATACTGAATTACTTTGAATAATTTTACACTAATTTCTCTTACATCAGTGGAGTTGGTAAGATTACTGTCATCCCTGGATGTTAATGAAAGTTGAATTTTGAAAAAAAAATATGGCTTTAAAAAAATCTTAGTGGGTAGAAGAAAAGAAATATGTAGAAAAATTTTAATTAATATTTTAAATTAAATTAGAAATTTTGACGAGTAAGATAAAAAATTGTTTATTAAGCTTCACCTAGGGGAAAAAGTGTACCAGGATTTGATAAAGTTGAAAAAAAAAGAAAATTAGAGACCAATATCATTGATGACAGATAAATATTAATAAATATTGTCAAAAAGTCTAGAGCAGTGTATTATAGGCTATTTGTTCTGATCATGCTGGGTTCATCCCAAAAATATCATCATCATTCAGCATTAGGAAAACAATAAATGGAAAATTGGCAATGAAAAAACTATTCACAGAAAGCCTTTCAACAGAAAACACTTATTTGCCATTTAGTCACTAAAAATGAATGAGAACAAACTAATCTTTCTTTAATATGGTGATTTGTATATGTTACAAATCTAGAGCTAGACTGTTTGTAGGACAGAAACTCTAGACATCTTTCTGTAAAGGTTGAGTAAAATAAAACCACTTTCACTGGCTGTGAACTAGTGGCTATGACCACTATTTTTTCAATTGATCTCTTGAATTTATTGCTTATCAATGAAGAAGAAAATGTATTGAGATACCTAACATAGACAAAAAGGAAGCAAAGTTTCTTCTATTTTCAAATGACCTGTACTTAACTTAGAGAACTGCAATTATTTAAGGAAAATATTAATTGGGTGAAATTGTCTGGAGAGGTAAGCTAGGGGTGAATCCCACTGCACCATGTCAAACCCATCTCACACACTCCATGCCAGTTAATTGTGTTTTTCTTGAAACACTTGGCTGATGGAATAACGCTTAAGTCAGCTTCTTTATTACCTATATTAAAAAAAAACAGACAAGGCATAAAAGGATTGTATCCTTTTTTCCTTCAGTTTTCAGAATGTGCACCAGCTGCATGAACAAGACTGGGAAGTTGTGCTCAACTGAATCAATGTATCTTGTATCACTGTATCCCTTCCCTGCTCTGAATATACTTTCCCTGTTATAGCTAAATAAACCTATTGTTTACTATCAGATAAATTATGTGTGTAATTTGCTTTCAATTTTAGAAGTAAACTACCTAAGGGCTGCCCTGAATTGGGGCCAGGGCTTACAAGGACTGTATGCAAAGTCAAGATGGACTATTTTCACATCCCATCTCTGCCAAATGGTGGCTATCTCACCTTGGACAAATCATTTAGCTTCCCAGTGACAAAGAACTCTTTCACAGTATAAGTTGAAGAGAAACTAAAGACCAAAATTGGTAGAGGAAGATTTTTTTTCTTCTGGAAATTCAATTGATAAAATACACTCCTGCTACAATCATAATATATTCTATATGCATATTTCAAAACATGTGGAATGTTACATAAGGTGTATGTATAAGAGAACATATTGCTTCAAATTACTACATAGCACAAATTTTTTTTTTATTGGAAAGAAAATCATCTAGAACATCTAGGACAATCTCCTAGTTAATACTATTGGTCTGTTGTTCAAATTAATGGAATTACTAAGTTCGTGATAA
Source organism: Phalanger gymnotis (assembly GCA_028646595.1). Classification (NCBI taxonomy): domain Eukaryota; kingdom Metazoa; phylum Chordata; class Mammalia; order Diprotodontia; family Phalangeridae; genus Phalanger; species Phalanger gymnotis. The sequence goes on along the minus strand of CM053622.1, from coordinate 254,452,632 downwards.
TTGAGTTATTTAATTTCTTGGAACTCAAGTTTTGGAACCTATAAAATAAAGATATCATTATTTTAACTACTTCAAGGAGTTTGAAGAAATAATTTTGTAAAGCTTAAAGAGCTATGAAAATATTACCAAGTATTATTGATTTATTATTGAGAAATTGTGTCCTATATTATATACAATGATAAGACCCCTCCATATTCTAAATTTAATTTAGGATCATTGGTGTATAATTAGGCAAAAGTAGTCCTACTCTCCATCTAGCAATTTTTTTAAATTTGTGACTGGGCAGAAACTAGAAATTAAACAATTATTTAACATGGGACAGACTGGAAAAATCTATAAATGTGAAAGTCAAGCATGAGAATCATTCTCATCCCATGTAGTAAAAGACCTACAGTCTCTTACAAATTCTTGTGCTTATGGAGACCGTCTATACTCCCTGTCTATATGTAGTGAAGGATTGAAAGTTATCTGCATAAGTCTAATTGCTGCATTCCTGTTAAATTACTGTACCTTGATGTTTCTGAGCTTTTCTTCTCAGAACTTTCTCATTGTGATCTTAAAGGTTCCATTCTAGTCTACTTTAAAACTTTTAGTTACTTCTTTATTGTTGTTGTTTTAATCAAGCTGATTTCGGTGAAGTACTGGATGAAGCCCTGAATTTGGGGTCATTAAGACCTGAATTTAAATCGTGCCTCACACATTACAAGCTTCATGATATGATGCTGATAAGTCAAATAACCACTCTCAGACTCAGTTTCTTCATCTGTAAAATGAGGATAGTTAAACCTGCCTCACAGTGTTTTTCTAAGGTTCAATTCAGATTATATATACATATATGTATATGTATACATATATATACATACATATACATATATATATTGCTTTACGAAATAAAAATGCTAGCTATATAAATGCTAGATGTTATAAAAATGATTGTTATCATTACTTTCTGTTGTTCTACTTATTCCTTAATGAAAGAAAAAAATGGTTGCTCACATAGTAGTGAAAATATTTTTTTCCTTTATTTTTTTAACCCACTACCTACTCTCCATACCAAACAAACATTTTTAGGGCAAGTGAATCCCTTCCTCTTATAAATCTGGCACCTGGCACAGGAACCATACAAATTACTTTGAAGTTTTAAGTCTTATGGAGACACTTAGTGGCACTGGAAGGAAAGGAGCAAAACTAACAAAACCAGACTTCCATTTGTCATTTAATGGTAAAAGTCTCTGACCTGTTAATACTTAGTTAAGGCCTTAAAACTGATTTAAAAAGGCATATGACCTGAGATGTCTAGTGAAAACCTTTAAATAACTAAAAAAGCAAGAAAACAACAATAACAACACAACTTGTTGAATCCAGAAGTATAAATAGAAGGAGCTAAGTAGAACTATGTGATGAATTCATTCATTCATAAATGCAAGAATTCATTTATTTTCATTCATTTATTCCACAATGTTATTTAAAATCCAGCAATTAATTTGAATTAACAAACTCTCTCCTTAAAACCAAAAATGTCTCTAGGACACCATCAGTTATTTACATCTTATTGAATTAATTCAACCAGGTCACTTTCTGTCTAATAACTAGATGAAAGTGTTTAAAAAGAAGAGGTGTTTGGACTGGATGAAGGAGAGGGAGGGCATTTTGGAACATGGGACTCTTGGTTGTAAGATATATCTGAATGAGATAGCATAGTTCTAATCTCAGGGAAGAACAGGGTACTAAGCCCTTAAGGAATGTGTCATGAAGAAGTAGAAAAGAATTAGAGAATGGGAAGAAAAACTACTCTATTTTTTTCCTATCAGTCCTACTCTAGGAAAGAGGAAGGAAAAAATTGCATGTATGTTCTTAAAAGAAGTCAAATTAAATGATGTAGTGTGTTTTCTTATATATGTTTTAAAAAAAGCAAAGGGATTGTAAAGCTCTAGCCCTTGTCACCGCCTCTTTTTTGTCTAGAATTCTTAGAGTAAAAATCTTTGTTCAAACAGAATATGTTCCATGATTGTGATGACCAACGGCTCTGTTACTGTCTCTCTCTCTCTCTGTGTACATATATATATATATATATGTACACATATATATACATGTATATATGTGTGTATGCATATGTATATATGTGTATATATATATATATATTGTTATGTTTGCCCTTTATCTTTGAAGAGGACCATGACATCAGGGAAATGATGACATGACTAGCAGTTGACTTTGATTTGAGTGAGGGAGGGCTGTATGTAATATGTATGAATATACCCATATATACATAGATATGTCAGAAACTGTCTATTGAAGCATATCTCTATAAAGATATATACACATATAATATATGTATATGAATATGCATGCACATGCCAGTTTACTCATGTGCATGTTTCCATATACATATCACACGCATACATATTATTTACATATAAGTATGTTGTATACATGAGTGATCCCTGCATGATATATATATATAAATAGATAAATTATGTACATTTATATATGTTAATGTGCACATATGCACTTATATGAATGTATGTATGTGAAATAATCATAATCAAACCCAAAGCAGAAATAAAAGGCAGGGGGAAAATTAAGTAGAATTAGATTAGGAAAACATGACTAAATTATATCTTTGTTGAAAATGTTATAAAGCTACCAGTATTAAGTCGGCTTCCCAAGGTGATCCTGGAGAAAGGAAAAAAAAAATCCCTATGTATCCTTAAATGCTTATAGCAGCTCTCTTTGTGGTGGCAAAGAACTAGAAATTGAAGGGATGCCCACCAACTGGAGAATGGGTAATCAAGTTATGGTAAATGATTTCAATGGAATACTACTCTGTGGTAAGAAATGAGGAGCTTTTTGATTTTAGAAAAAAAAATAACATGGAAAGAATTGCATGATATAATGAAGACTGCAAGGAACAGATTTAAGAGAACAATGTATACAGTAATAGCAATATTGTTTGAAGAATAATTGTGAACAACCAAGTTATTCTGAGCATTATAAATACTCAAATCAAATTCAAATTACCTATGAAGAAAAATGCTATCCATCTTTAGAGATAGAACTGATAAATAGCTTGCATAGTATAGTTTCACATATATTTATAAGTCTGTGTCATAAGGCTTTCTGTAGTGTGGGATGGGTAGGAAGAGAGACAGTTCAGATGTGAAAATGCATAAAAAATAAATTAAAAAAGGAAAATAATAAAGCAAAAGTTAGCTGAAATGATTATTTAAGACAAGAACCTAAAATATACATTAAGAAAATAAAAACAAAGATTTTAATCAACTAATACAAAAAGGTTATATATATACACACATATGTATCTGTACATGCATACATACATATATACACACATACTTCTTTTGGATAGTTGGTACTTAGTCTACCTACATGAGCACCTGGTTTCACTTAAACAGGCTTTTCTTACTCTATTCTACCCATTTCTTGGTCTCCCCAAATGACATGTGGTCCCAAGATCTTACTCCTCTTAACCCTAATCCTATGCCACCATGATAAATGAACCCCTCAGGGAGCTACCTTACTAACCCTGTGAAAGGGATTACATTCACAAATGTAGAAATACTAAGCCTCTTACAGTAAAGCATAGAAAAAAATAACAGAAGTAACCAAATAGTTATCTCCAAAATTTGCCTGGAAAATGATTCTAAATACTGTAAGATTAAAAAAAATAATAATATTTTGCATATTCTTTCAAAACTTCAATGATCTTTTACATTAAAATGCATATCATTTACATTACTAATCCCTTTATGCCTCAATAGATAGTCATAGGGAATCTCTGTGGCACAATGAAATGAATAAAGAAAACAGAACTGTGTGACCAAGCTACTGAGTGAAACTTAGCTAAGCTGCCTGGTCGTCTGACAGATATACCAGGTTCATCTTCTGAACCTCTTATGTTCTTTAGAATAGTGTTAGAGAACCAAGGATCCTCTCTATCCCTCCCTCCCAAAAACTCTGGAGAAAATTATTTTATTAATTTTTTTCCTAAGTATAGAAAAGAAGATTATGCTACCTAATTCACTTTGTAGGAACAGTTATATTTTTAATCTCTAAATCTGACAAAGGAAAAAAACAATTAAAATTATTATCCCATTTTAGTCTTCCCATAGGAACAAATTTGCTGAATATTAAGTAAAATCCTGGCAAATAGAATGCCATCAAAATGATTACTCGCTACAAAAACAGAATGCAAAGTTACTAAACACAAGGGAAATCTAACTCAATATATTAGCAAGAAAATAATTTTAATCCTATACATGTCATAATTAATTCTGGGAAGGAAATTAATAAAGTTTAACATCCCTTGATTAATTTCTAAAAAATTAAATATAAGGAATTTATTTTACAATATTATAAATCATATATACTTAAATCAAAAATATAATTTTAAATTATACTCACCAGAGAAATGGTGTCTATTTAAAAACAAGAATAAGACAAGCAGGTCCTCTCTCACTGCTCTTATTTAACTTAGTTCTAGAAATACTGGCAATAACTATTACATAAGAAATGAAATAAAAGTTGTAAATACAAGAATGGAAGAATTATTTTTTTTTCACATATGACATCATTGTCTACTGAGAAAGTCAGGGGAGTCAAGCAAAAAAAAATAGTAGGCCTATGAAACGAACCCCCAAAGATTGAAAGCATGCTTAAACAGAAGTGATATACGTCTGTAATTTGATTCACAATCACAGCATAATAAAATAGTACTTATTAAAATTGCTCATTTATATCATTGCATTATTTGAGGAATATTTAAAAGCCCAAATAGAGTATCAAGAGATGCTTTAATTCTATCTGGGAAGAATAAATACAATAAAGATCACAATACTCCAAAACTAATACTTCATACTGTTTTACTCCAGTGGAGTTTTGTTTTATTTGATGTGAGTTTTCTCATGTTAAGTACATAGTGTATCCTATCCTATACCTCTCATCTTATGAGATGCCTACACGAATTCTTTCTTACAGCCTGGAAACATTCTAAAATTGGTCACCACAAGAAATATTTGGCAAGCATTTAGAAATGGAAGTAGTAATTACAAAGAGAAAACCTGCTTTCATTATGGTCAGGTAATGTTAGATTAACCTCATTTCTTTTTTCCAGACAAGATTAGTAAAGTACTAGATAAGAGGAATGTTGTAGATATAGTTTACCTAGATTTTAAATATTTGATAAAGTATCACATTCTATTCTTTTGTAAAAGTTGGAGAAATGTAGATTAGAAGATATTATCAGATAGCTTCTCTATTCTTTTGTAAAAGTTGGAGAAATGTAGATTAGAAGATATTATCAGATAGCTTCATAACTGGTCAGATGGCAGGACTTAAAGAGTATCCATTAATACTTCAATATCAATATGACAAGAAGCCTACAGTGTAATAACCTAAGATCTATGCTTTGACTAACATTAATTGATATTCTTTTCAATGATTTGGATAAAGGCATTAGTAAGATTCTTGTCAAATTTGCCAAAGACAAGTTAGGAAGGTTAGTTAATATTATGGATAATAGGTCAAGATCCAAAAGTATCTGGAATAGAGAGTTTGGATTAACTTAATGAGATGAAATTCAAGAAGATTTTATATAAACTGTCTCCTCCAAAATAATTTATGTAGTCCATGTAATCAAACACAGGAGTATTATGCTCCACTGTTTATGGTTCTCTTTTATATTCTTTTAACTTATCTTTATAGTTTCAACCAGCATCAGATGATTTTGATCTGCAGCTATGTAATATAGTTTGAGGTCTGAAATTTCAGGTCTAGGCTCTTTTCTATTCATTCCTTTATATTCTGATATTTTTCTCAAACAAATTCTATTATTATTGCAACAAGGTCTATATAGTGTCTCCTTACTAATTTTATTGGCATAGCATTAAAATTATCACTTAACTTTGGAGGTATTGTCATGTTTGCATTGACATAGCCTAGCCATGAGCATCGAATATTTCTGCATTTAAATTTTTCTCTATTTCTTCAAGAAGCACTGTAATTTAATCTGTTCAAGTCATTTGTTTGCTTTCATACATTGATCCTCAGATATTGTGCATTTAGTAGTTATATGGAATGATATTTCTTTCTATTTTTGTTTCTATGTTTTTGTTATTTTAGAAATGCTATTGGGTTTTGAAGATTTATTTGTGGCTTACAACTTTGCTGAAGTTTTTAATTGTCTTTTACAATCTTTACTAACTGATTCACTATGATTTCCTGATCTAATCAACTTAATATAAGTAAACTAGAATAGTTTTAACTCCTCTTTATCTATATGTATTTAATTTCTTTATCTTGTCCTATTTTTATTGCTAGCCTATTAAGAACTATAGAAATACATGTGGGGAGAGCACAAATTTGCATGCCATTTTTATGTAAAAGGTCCCATATTGTCAGTGTTTTGTATTTGTTTTTGTTTTGAGACAAATTTTAATGATATTTTTAAAAAGGCCTCTATAGTTCTGATTTTTAAGGTTTTTTACAAAAAGAATACTATACTTGGCCTAAAGCATTTTCTGCATCTAGTGAGATGATCTCATGGTTTGGGATATTTGGATTTGAAAATGACTGTATTGATTAATTTCCTGACATTGACTCATACTTAGTTCCTCAGTATAAAACTCATTTACTCATAATGAATGATTTCTTGGATTGATTGCTGTTGCCTGTTTAACAGGATTTTATTTAAAACTTTTGAATCAATATTTATTAATGATATTGGCCTACAATTACTTCTGTGTTTGTCTTTCCATTTTTAGGTACTGGGATTATATTGCCTCATAAAAGGGTGCTAGTAAGGTGCTTTCTTTTCAATTTTTCAGAATAATTTGTGAATAGAAGTACTAGTTGTTCTTTAAAAAATTGATAGTATTCTTTTCTGAATCCATCATGTTCAGAAATTTTATTGTTTGTAAATTTCCTTAGAGGTAGATCTATTTACTTTTTTCAGATTCAGTTATTTAAAATATCTACCTGATCTTCTGATAGTTTGAGAATTTCATATTTTTGAAGATGTTCCTTTATTTTCTTTATGTTTTCTGTTTTTAGCATATAATTTTGCGTAACAGGTTATGATTACTTTATGTGTTCTAGTTTTGTTGTGATTTCACCATGCTTATTTTCTATTTCATTGATTTGATGTTATGCCCTCTTCCTAATCTAATCAGTTAAGAATTTTTCAAGTTCATAAGTCTCTTCAAAGAACCACCTTTTAGTTTTATACATTTATTACTGCTATTTGGTTGTTGCCCACAGTTCTTTCAGCATAATGCAGTTTCCTTTTTTATCCATTTTCCTTGGGGTTTTTTGCATTTTTGGTTTTGATTTTTCAGACAGCATATTTGCAATTCCTGCTTTTTTTTAAGATTCACTTGATGCATAGACATTGTTTTTTATGTCCCCTTGCCTTCATTTTTTGTTGTTTTTAAAATATGTTTCCTATAAGACACAGATTTTTTTTAATATCCAATCTGTCATTCTTTTTTATTCCTTTATTAGATTATTTAGCTCATTCACATTTATTTTTATGATAGCCAGATTCACATTTTCATCTGTTTTTAATATTCCTTTTTCAAGTTGTGTTTCTCCTTCTTCTGCTATAGAAACAATACTACATTTCTGTGGTTAATTTAGTTTAATCCTTTTTAGCATTGCTTTATTCCCATTTGGCTCTCTAACCCTCCCTCCAAATCCTTCCCCTCTCCTTACGTTTGTTGATCCTTTTCTGCTGGGGTTTTGCTTGTTAGTGATTTCTTCTTTCCTGATTTTATTTGGTCATTTAATTTTTTTCTCACTTTTATTCTTTTCAGCTAGTTAAGTAGATTTTCTCATTTCTCTCCTTCCTTTAAACTGGTCTCATTTATTGCTTTTATACATTTTATTTTTGTGCCCTTTTCTGGAGAAGATTACTTCCACTGTCTTCATTTTCCACTCTCTTTATCTTTTGTGGACCCTTATTCTCAGATTATTGGTCCATATGATTATTTCTATTATTTATGTCTCATGTAATCAAAATTTCTGAAGCATCCATTATGTGCTTTCCCATTGTTTCTATCATTACCTCGTGAAGCTTATCCCATAGGTTCTACTTTTATATTCTGCCTTGGTCTCAGAGCAATGCCTATTACTTCAGGTGTCAGAGAAGACATTGAGTAGGGATAGGAAATTCCTTGCTATGCCCACCACTAATCTACCTCCCCTTGGTTATTTCTTTTTACCAATTTACCTTAATATATCCTCCCTGGCTCCATACCCTCCTTCTTTGTCTCCAACAGGTAGAACAAGTGGTATTTTTTTCAGTTATCAAATTCCTCAAATCACATGCAGCACACAGTTGTTATATCTCTTCACATAACATTTTTCTTCTTGAATAGAGGTATTGATAAGTGGACTTCTCTAACCCCAAAAGTAAAGTCTTTATCCATTGACCTCTTTAAAGCCATTCTTCCTTTCTGACCCACTTGCCTGTAGGCTCTTCTCTTCTTGACAGATCACAAACATTGCCTTCCCCTCACTTTTAGCTTTCCATTTGATTTGGGCACATGTAAAGACAATCAGTGAATGGGAAGCTCTTCCCCACCCATTTGAGTGGGCTTCAGGGGCAGGGCTCTCAGGGTCCTAGGGCTAGGACTGGAGCCAATAGTAGGCTCCTGAGTTCTGGTCCACGTGATGACATGAAGCCTGTCATGGGAGGAGCTTGCTGAACGGTTGGAGCAGAGCTAAGAGGCAGTTAGTGAGGCAGTTGGAGAGAGCAGTTAAGAGCTGAAGGAGAGAGGAAGCAGTCAGCTAGATGGAATATAGCTTGGAGATTGCAGCAGAAGTGGCAGGGACAGCAGCAGGTGCTACAAAAAGTCAGGACCCTCATGGAGACTGGAGATTGCTGAGCAGGGGCTTGAGGCCAGTGGATGGTCTTCTTGCTGGAGGGCCCTGGCACTGGGGCTGGAAGCACCAGTACAGCTTGGTTTGTTGCCATAATGATTTTTCTGTGGCCTCCTGGTCACTATTGTGAGATGGGCATACTGGTTTTGGAAGATTCTTGCCAGGATGTCGAATGGGGACACTGGTCCATGGGTGTGATACTTTTGAGTTTCAATAAATGCTTTAACTACTCTGCCTTCTACTTAGAGAATTCCTTATATCCTGTGATTCTGGACCATTCAGGCATATTCATGGTTATCTTTGAAGTCATGAATTCTGCCTTAATGATATAGCCCATCACACACTCTGTATTCCCCCATTCCCTCCCTTATTTCATGCACATACCCATTTTATAATGTAGTCCTAGAAAACATCGTCATCATCATCATCTTTATCAACATCATCATCCACAATAGCAGCAGCAGAAACAAACACAAAATACAATTGGATTTGGCTTTAAGCCTATCTATTTTATGCATTTGAAAACATTCTGAAAATAGGGTTCACCAGATAGTCAAAGGCACCAATGTGATACAAAAGATTAGAAACCACTGGCCTAGAGGAAGAATTTCAAATGTTGTGGGGCCTTCCTGTGACAGATTTATGGGACAGATCAGAAACAAAACAAATAGCGATGAAAAGTCATGGAATGCAACGTCGACACAAGTGCAAACATAAATGAAATCTCACATCCAGAGAAATATGGAAGTACCAATCTACATAAATCTATAGGAATAAAACAGGATCTGTACTAATAAATTACCTAACAAGAATCAGAAATGGCCCCAAGTGAAACATCCTTTCTCCTGAGGGATTACTCTTCTTATTATTCTGCATAGGTTAGGGACATACTCACAGAGAGTATTGTGAAATGGAGACATGCTTTGGTCATTAGCTTGAACTCAATGACCTTTCAGATTCCAGTCAACTCTGAGGCTTTATAGTTCTGTGATTCTATACTTCACTCCACACATTGAAATAAATTCTAAATGGATCAAAAAGTTAAACATTAAAAAATCCATAAAAAGCTAGGAGAAATGAAATAGCATCTTTATTCCAGTTGCAGAGAGCAGATAAATTTCCTGGATATTGAAGAAATGACAGATATCAATAAAAACAAGAAAGATGTGCTTAGATTTATAAAAACAAAGAAACAGTTTTTGCACAATGAAATGCTATAACATAAATATAAGAAAGAAAGCTATGGAATTGGGAAAAAGATAGATGGTAAACATATGTGACAAAAGCTGAGAGAAAATACAAAAAATACAAAAGACATTAGGTGAATACCCATAGTCTACTGAATATATGGTTAAAAGAAATGAACAGTTTTCTAGCATGTTCAAAAAAGTAGACAACAAAATATTATATTAAAATGCAGTCTTACCAAAAATTAAAGAAACATAATATTCCTTCAATAAATTAAAAAAAAAACCTTTAACAGTGCAGATAAAAATGACACCACCACCCCACCCCCAATCTTTCTTGACTTTTGGTAAACAATTCTAGTTATACATTGTTGGTAGCATTGTAATTGGTTCATTCTTTTTGGAGAGCAATTTGGCAATATGTTACAGGAACTCTAAATTGGTTAGCAGAACCAGGGCAGTAACATGCACAATAATAATAAAAATGGAAAGACTCCCCACTTCTAAAACAAAATAGAATTGAATGCTAGGTTATTATAATGACACAGCTTGATCTTGGAGAATGGATGAGAAAATATTTTCCTTCCTTCTTTATAAAAATGAGTGACAATGGATTAGTAATATTGCACAGGGGACAAAGCCAAGACGGTGGCAGGAAAGCGGGGACTCTTAGGTTCTCCCTCAAATCCTTCCAAACACCTGTAAAAATGGCTCTGAAAAAATTCTAGTGCTACAGAACCCACAAAATAACTGAGGGAAGCAGGTCTCCAGCCCAAGACTGCCTGGATGGTCACTGGGAAGGGTCTATTGCACTGGTCTGGAAACAGAGTGCAGTCCAGTGTGGGCTGCACCAAGACAGACCAGGCCCTGTGGAGATTGGGTGAAGCAAACCATAGGGCCGTGAATCACTGAGCTATGGCAGCTACCAGACTTCTCAACCCACAAACACCAAAGGCAACTTAGCAGGTCAGTGGGAAAACTGCTGGATAGGGGTGAGAGGAGTGCATGGTTGGCCCCAGCCCTGGGGGTGGTGGAGGTGGTGCAGTGTGGCTGCTGCAGCAGCAGAAAGATCCTGCAGCTGCTTCCAGAGCTCCAGCTGCATTTGCTTCTGGCCCCAGGGCCTGTGGGAGGAATCAAGCAATGGATCAGTGCAGGAGTGCAGGGAGCACTTTGCTGACACAGAGGCAGGGTTCTTTTGCTTTGCCCTGCTTATTTCTGCATCATGGTCCTGGTTGGCAGTTCTTGGGGGAGGAGAAGCACTCGTGTGGCAGCATTTGTGGTAACTATGGAGTAGAAGTAGCTCCGAAAACAGCTGCACAAAGCCCCTGAAGCTTGGGACAAAGCACTCTCCACTCTAAAAGCAGTCATAACCTGACAAAAAGCTCAAGAGTCAGTAGCTGCCTGGGAACATGACCAGGCAGCACAAAACGATTCAGACTCAGACTATATAATCTTTTTTTGATGATGAAGAAGACCAAAACATACAGCCAGAAGAAGTCAACGAAGTCAAAAAAGCCTACATCAGAAGCCTCCAAGAATAATAGGAACTCATACCAGGCCATGGAAGAGCTCAAAAAGGATTTGGAAAATCAAGTAAGAAAAGTAGAGGAAAAATTGGGAAGAGAAATGAGAGTGATGCAAGAAAATAATGAAAAACAAGTCAATGACTTGCTAAAGGAGCCCCCAAAAAATACTGAAGAAAACAACACCTTAAAAATCGACTAACGTAAATGGCAAAAGAGCTCCAAAAAACCAATGAGGACAAGAATGCCATAAAAGGAAGAATTAGCCAAATGGAAAAGGAGGTCCAAAGGATCATTGAAGAAAATGTTAGCTTAAAAATCAGAATGGAGCAAGTGGAAGCTAGTGACTTTACGAGAAATCAAGAAATTATAAAACAAAAGCAAAAGAATGAAAAAATAGAAGACAATGTGAAATATCTCATTGGAAAAACCACTGACCTGGAGAATATATCCAGGAGAGATAACTTAAAAATTATTGGACAACTTGAAAGCTATGATCCAAAAAAGAGTCTAGACATTATCTTTCAAGAAATTTTCAAGGAAAACTGCCCTCATATTCTAGAACCAGAGGGTAAAATAGAAATTGAAAGAATCCACCAATTACCTCTTGAAAAAGCTCCAAGAAGAAAACTCCTAGGAATACTGTAGCCAAATTCCAGAGTTCCCAGGTCAAGAAGAAAATATTGTAATCAGCCAGAAAGAAGCAATTTGAGTATTGTGGAAACACAATCAGGATAACACAAGATCCAGCAGCTTCTACATTAAGGGACTGAATGGCTTGGAACATGATATTGTGGAGGTCAAGGGAGCTAGGATTAAAACGAAGAATCACCTACCAAGCCAAAATGAGTATACCACTCCAGAACAAAATATGGATTTTGAATAAAATAGAGTACATCCAAGCATTCTTGAAAAAGAAAAGACCAGAACTGAAGAGAAAATTTGACCTTCAAAAACAAGATTCAAGAGAAGCATGAAAAGGAAAACAGGAAAGAGAAATCATAAGGCAAGTAGTAAAATTGAACTGTTTTGGTTACATTACTCCATGGAAAGATGATATTTGTAACTCATAAAACCTTTCTAAGTATAAGGGTAGAAGGGAATATACATACATACATACATAAATACATATAGACAAAGGGCATAAGGTGAGTTGAATGTAAAGGGATGCTATCTAAAAATAAATAAATACAATTAAGGGGTGAGAGAGAAATATATTGGGAGAAAGGGAGAGATGGAATGGGATAAATTATCTTACATAAAAGTGGCAAGAAAAAGCAGTTCTATTAGAAAGGAAGAGGGGGCAGGTGAAAGGGTATGAATGAATTTTGCTCTCATCAGACTTGACTTAAGGAGTGAATAACATACACACTCAATCGGGTATCTTACCCTACAGGAAAGTAGAGGGGCTGCGGATAAGAGACAGAGGATGATAGAAAGGAGGGCAGAGTGGGGAAGGAGGTAACCAAAAGCAAACACTTTGAAAAGGGTCAGGTTCAAGGGGATAAAACCGAATAAAGGGGGACAGGATACGATGGAGGGAAATATATTTAGTCTTTTACAACATGACTGTTATGGAAGTGTTTTACATAATGATACATGTAGGGCTTATGTTTAATTGTTTGCCTTCTTAGTGAGGGTGGGTGGGGAGGGAAAAAGGAGGAAAATTTGGAACTCAAAGTTCTAAAAACAAATGCTCAAAAAAGTTGGTTTTTTACATACAAGTGGGAAATAAGATATACAAGCAATGGGTTATAGAAATCTCTCATGCCCTACAAGAAAGTAAGGGGAAAGGGGACGGGGGTCGGGGTTGAGGGTGAAAGAAGGGAGGGCAGACTGGGGAAAAGGGCAATCAGATTATGCCATGGTGGGGTTGGGGAGGGTAGAAATGGGGAGAAAATTTGTAACTCAAGATCTTGTGGAAATCAATTTAGAAAACTAAAAAAAAAATTAAATAAAGAAATTAAAAGTAATATTGCATGAACCAGAGTTGTCAAGCATGTGGCCAGTGGCCGGTGGACACAAGGCCCCCTATGCTCCCAAGTGCTCCCAAAGCAGATTAAAATCCAACTGGGAAATAGTTAACAAAAGAAAAAAAATACAACAAAACACTGATAATGTTAATGTATATTTTTCTGTTTTCTTTTCTTTTTTAAAATTTTTATTTTAGACTCAAATGCCAAAACACTAACAGAATAGAGAAAAGAAACAAAAACATGCAATAAACTTAAATATTGGAACTTAAATACAAAATAAGAAAGGACAAGAAAAGCATATAAGGTGCATAGCAGAGCATAGAAGATGATTCAAAACATGTAATAATATATGTTCATTTCAGAAAAGCCTGTATGGTAATTAATACACATTGTGTTGAGAACTGTCCATCATTCTTTGCTCCTTTGTAAGTTTTATTTTGTTCTCTGCTGTGCACTTTTTACTTTGTTCTCCCCCCAAAAGCTACCATTAAGTTTGAATATGTTTCTCTATAGCTATAGATATAGCTATATAGATATATCTGTAGCTATAGACATAGATATATACACATATACATATATACATATGTATGTAGACATATACTTTCTCAAAGAAATTCTACTCCTAATCTCTGCTTTAATGTTTGTGTGTATCTTTTGTTTCCTGTCTCTCCTGCCTCCTTTACTTTACTTCTACCCATTACTTTGCCCTCCTATTATTTGTGTACCCCCTCCAATGAACCCTCCCCTTTCCTCCCATTCCTATAAACCTAAACAGCCTTCTATAATCCTTTTTACCTATTCCCTCACTCTCCCCTCTAGAGATCCCTCCCTTGGTCTCTCGCCCCTCCCTATGCCCGTAT
>CM053622.1:254426034-254437688 GCA_028646595.1 Phalanger gymnotis | reverse complement strand
GTATTGTGGAAACACAATCAGGATAACACAAGATCCAGCAACTTCTACATTAAGGGATCGAAGGGCTTGGAATATGATATTCTGGAGGTCAATGGAGCTTGGATTAAAACCAAGAATCACCTACCCAGCGAAACTGAGTATAATGCTCCAAGGAAAAATATGGATTTCCAATAAAATAGAGGACTTCCAAACCTTCTCAGTGAAAAGACCAGAGATGAATAGAAAATGTGACTTTCAAACACAAGAATCAAGAGAAGCCTGAAAAGGTAAAGAAGATGGAGAAATTATAAGGGACTTACTAAAGTTGAACTGTTTTGTTTACATTCCTACATGGAAAAATGATGTGTGTTATTCATGAGAACTCAGTATTAGGGTAGCTGAAGGTTTTATACACACACACACACACACACACACACACACACACATACATACTACACAGAGGGTACAGGGTGAGTTGAATATGAAGGGATGATATCTAAAAAATATGATCGAATCAAGGGAAGAGAGAGGAATATATTGAGAGAAGGAGAAAAGGAGAGATAGAATGGGGTAAATTATCTCACACAAAAGTGGCAAGAAAAAGCAGTTGTATAGGAAGCGAAGAGGGTGCAGGTGAGGGGGAATGAGTGTCTTTCTCTTACAGGACTTGACTTGAGGAGGGAATAACATATACACTCAATTGTGTATCTTACCCCACAAAGGAGGAAGGGGATAAAAAAGGGGGGACTATAGAAGGGAGGGCAGATAGGGGGAGGAGGCAATCAAAAGCAAACACTTTTGAAAAAGGACAGAGTCAAGGGGGAAAATTGAATATAAGGGATAGGAGGGAGCAAAATATAGTTAGTCTTTCACAACATGAGCATTGTGGAAGTGTTTTACATAATGATACACCTGTGACCTATGTTGAATTGCTTGCCTTCTTAGGGAGGGTGGTTGGGGTGGGTAGATGGGAGAGAATTTGGAACTCAAAGTTTTAAAAGCAGATGTTGTTTTTGCATGCAACTGGGAAATAAGATATACAGGCAATGAGGCATAGAAATCTATCTTGCCCTACCAGAAAGTAAAGGAAAAGGAGATGGAGGGCAGTGGGGTGACAGAAGGGAGGGACTGACTGGGGAACAGGGCAATCAGAATATATACCATCTTGGAGTTGGGTGGGGGGTAGAAATGGGGAGAAATTTGTAATTCAAAATCTTGTGGAAATCAATGCTGAAAACTAAAAATATCAAATAAATAATTACAAAAATCAAAAATAATAAATAAAAAACAAATAGTATATGCCTGCCAAGGAAAGAAAGGAGTTTTTAAAATAAGTGTAATATGCTTGCAATAAAATATTGACCTGATAAAAATAAAGAAAAGAAAGCCTGGACAACAGCTCTGTGACCATGTGTGAGGAAGGCTTTTCACTTCTTATTGCTCCAGGTAATTTTTTAAGGCTATATATTATTACCTACCATGCACAAATAAGTGTCCTCACCTGAGAACTTCCTGTACCAAAGAAATTGCAGCTTCAATCCTTGATATAATAATACCAATATTTTTCAATCACTTAAACAATTCTGTTTCAACTCTCTGATGCTATTAAATTGATTGTTTGATGTCAGGTGGCCTGAACTGAGAATGGAAGATATAATTAAAAAGTAGGTGTAAATTTAAAATGTTTAACCAGTTTCCATTCTAGATCACCCTCTAAATTTTCAAGGAAGACAACCTTCCTTTTTTTTCTCTCTTACTGCATAGAAGCTAAGTTTTTCCAGTCACTTCTTTTTATAAGTTCCTTGTGAGAGTTTTCTTTATCTTTTATTCTGTTTTTGTCACTCTGGTCATGAATCTATAGTTTGAATAACCAAGATCTTGTTACTATAATTTCAAATGATACAGTGTCAGTGAAGCCTTCGTTGCACAATAACAACAATTTGGGTACTGCTATCACAGATGGTAGGGCCTTTCCAAAAAATAAATCATCTGCAAAAGCCTCCCATTAAACAAGAGAGAGAAGCATAATTTGATTTTTTTCTATGATTTATCTCATATGACGTCTTGAATATTTCATTGCATTCCTCTTCTGATGCCTCATTGTGGTGAGGAGGGAATATTTGGGAACCAGAGAAATTGAACTTGGTAGGCTAATTAGAAGGCTATTGCAATATTATAGTCAAAATGTAATAAAGTCCTGAACTAGGGTAGTTGGGGTATAAGTGAAGAGAAGAGGAGGGAAAAGAGAGATATTTTCAAGGGAAAACTAGACTGGGAAGTCCTGGGCCATTTGGAGAATAATGGGTGAGGAGAGAAGACTTAAGCCTAATGTAATCTGTATGATATAAAAAGAGGTAGATTATTTTTGCAGTCTGATTCCAACCTCATAACTCATCTTTAGCTCCTCTCCCCCTTAGTATTCATCTTTCTCCACCTCTCTTTAGCATTTTACACTGTTGATCTATTTTCCATGTGTATGTGTGTGTGTGTGTGTGAGAGAGAGAGAGAGAGAAAGAGAGAAAGAGAGAGAGAGACAGAGAGAGAGAGACAGAGAGACAGAGAGAGAGAGAGAGACAGAGAGACAGAGAGAGAGGGAGAGAGACTATTCCCTTTGGCATTCTGCTTACCTGTCTTCTCTGTCTCTTTCAACAGATTAGCATCCTTATTCTGCCCAATGATGGGTGTTTCATAAAGCACTCTCATAGGTTCTTTTTTGCTTTCTTTATGCTCTCTATTTGGTGTTCTTAAAAGTTCCACTAGGTTTAATTAATATGTATTTCATTGATTGAATATTAATTATTTAATGTTAATTAATTATATGTTTGCAAATAGCATATTTAATTAATATTTGCATATAACATGTACATGCACATATATTTCTATATACATTTATACACAATATAGACATATATTGTCAATGATAATTGATATGTGTATTGATGTATCTGTATCATCTATCTCTTTATCTGTGCATATACCTATAGCTATAACATTTAAATCCTGTACTTTCTTTTTTTATCTATACATTTATTTACAGATTATTCATAAGCAGTCATACAAAACATTTCCATATTAGCTATGTTACAAAAGAAAACACAAAATAAAAACAAAAAAGAAAATGAAAGCTCAAAATTATGCTTCCATCTGCATTCAGGATCCTTCAGTTTTTCCTCTGGAGATGAATAGTGTTTTCCATCCTTGGGAAGCATCTTGAATTATTACATTGCTAAGAATAGCTAAATCATTCACAGGTGATCATTGTACAATGTTGATGTTACTGTTTATAATGTTCCACTGGTTCTGTTAACTTCACTCATCATCAGTTAGTGTAAATTTCAGTTTTTCTGAAACTATCTGACTGATCATTTCTTAGCACAATAGTATTCCATCACAATCATATACTACAACTTGTTCAGCCATTCCCCAATTGGTGGGCTCCTCAATTATCAATTCTTTGCCACTACAAAAAGAACTGTTACGAATACTTTTGTATATATATATATATATATAGGTCTTTTTTCCTTATTTGGAGAGGTGTGTAAATCTCTTTAGGATTACAGAATTAATACTGCTCTTGCTGTATCAAAGTTTTATAGCCCTTTTGGCATAGTTACAAATTGCTCTACAAAATGGTTGCATCAGTTGACAACTCTGCCAGGGTATTAGCATCTTATTATGTCTAATTTTTTTTTTCAAATTCCCTCCAACATTTGTCATTTTCCTCTCCTGTCATATTGTCAGATCTGATAGGTGTGAGGTGGTACCTCAGAGTTGTTTTAATTTGCATTTCTCTGCTCAATAATGATTTAGGACATTTTTCAAATATAGCATATTTCCACAGATAGATTTATCTCTTCTTCTTTAATCTGCCTGTTCATATCCTCTGACCATGTATAAATTGGAGAATAACTTGTATTCTTATAAATTTGATTCAATTCTCTATATATTTGAAAAATAATACCTTTACCTGAGGAACTTGGTGTAATTTGTCCCCCAGTTTCCTGCTTACCTTCTAATCTCATCTGCATTAGTTATCCTTTACTTTCTACTAGATCAACATCCAATTTTGAACCTTTATCATCTCTTGCTTAGTCAATTGCAATAACCTACCAGTGGATTTCTTTGCCTCAAATCTCTCTCCAATCAAATCCATTCTTCACATAGATAGCTAAATAATTTGCATGGGCACGAATTTGAGTATATAATCCCTTCTACTCAATAAATTCTAGGGGTACTCTCTAATCACTAGCATTAAATATAAACTTCTCTATATGTTGTTTTAAATTCTTCACAACCTGGCCATAACCTGCCTTTCCAGCCTTGTTCCCACTCATTCCCCATATATTCTCAACATTTAATCCATACTGGCCTTCATGTTTTTCTTCACTTTTGACACTCACTCTCCTGTCTCTGTACCATTACACTGCTTTTTCCTTACTGCACCCCAACTCCTGATTTCCTTCAATGCTTGGTTCAAATAACATTCTGAATGAAGCCTTTATTGTCTCCCTTTCTAGAGATTCTAGGGACTTTTCTTCTACCATCCATAAGGTTACTTTCAATCAGTTTTTGCACTTTTGTGTACTTACACATGCACAAAAGATCTCCATGGTTAAAATGTATGCTCCTTGAGGGTTCAGACTATTTCAGGCTTCTCTTTATATTCCCAGAATCTAACCTTGTACTTGTAACATAAGTGCTTAAAATCCTTTTTACTTATTTCTTTATTTCCCATTTTGCCACTGTGATAACTGAGAATTTGATTTGTCCAAGTTCCCATAAGTAATATGTAGCAGAATTGGAATTTGAGCCCATAACTTTTGATTTGAGTAAAGCTATCAGGACTGTTCTATCATCAGTATAGGTCATTAATGATTGTTTTGGCCACATTTCAATATACTCTCACTGTCAGCCAAGATGTGACAAATCATTAAAGCTATTTCTACTCATACTAATGAACTATTAAGTCTAGCTTTCTTTTCTTTAAAATAATTACATCGTTATAAGCTAAGGGGTTGGTTTTAGGTGGTAGGGGGAAGAATTTAGATTAATTAACGACTGTCTTGATAAAGATACAATTTTTAGTATGAGATAAGAAAAAAAGATACACTCAGCCTTGTGAGGAAATTATAATATGAAATATTCTCAGTGAATTAGCAAGTTAGTTTTACCACCCAAATTTAAATTAACTAATTACAACCACAAGCTAATTGCGAATTTATTACTGTTTGGTGATATCAGGCTGAGTACAATTCTAAAGTTGCAGTTGCAGTGCTTAGAGATAGCAAATCATACTTTTAACTTGTGTATGTATTTGTGTATTTGTGTGTGACATGATCAACTGGAAATTGTCAATAATTAAATGCTTTTAAAAAGCAGTAATCATAATGCCAACTTAAGTTATAGTTTGAAAAATAATATAGTACACCGGAATACAGTTTTAGTCCTATTTTCAACAAGGTATCTGGCATGCTACTAAAATATAAGACAAGAAATGGGGGTTCTGGGCAATAGAGGAATTTTTGGTAATAAAGGATAAACAAAAAGAAATCAGAATGTCTTCTTTCTATAAATTATTCCACCTATTCTCTCCTCCCTCAATCCTATCATCTATTCTGAAGCAATTTTGTCCAATACTCAGAACTCTGTCTTCTCCTACTTAAGAATGAGTGTTGTTGCATACAGACCAAGACAGTATGAGGTGAGAATTACTTCATAAAAAAATCAAGACCTTGAATCTCAAAATTTTGGATTGAATGAATGATATTGAACCAGAACCCACACCATGACATATATCCAGAGTTAGAAATAGGTAGAAGATTGGGGAAATCTGGACCCTACTCCTTTGTCCTCTTAGTATGTAAAGATTTTGATAGAAAGAGTTGATTTAACAAACAAGCAAAAGGGAAAAAAAACACAGAACAAAAAGATGCAAGAATAAAAAAGTATACTTACCTAAAGGGAAAAGAAATAAAATATGCTGGGTGTAACTAGGCTTTCCAGAGACAAGACTGTTTTGGAGTTTTAGGACCTGATGGCATCCCAGTGCTATTATTTGCAACCTGTGACTTTGAGATATCTGCTTTGCATCTTGAAGCTTTAGTTATTGTTTTTAATTTTAAAAATGACTTTGCTGTTCTGTTGTTTCGAGCATGTCCAATTCTTTGTGACCACATTTGGTGTTTCATTGACAGAAATACTAAAGTGATCTGCTATTTCCTTCTCCACCTCATTTTACAGATGAAGAAACTAAGGCAAATAGGGTTAAGTGATTTAACCATTGGCCAAACAGCTAGTAAATGTCTGAGACTAGATTTGAGCTCAGGAAGATGAATCTTCCTAACTCCAGGCCCAGTGCTCAATCCTCTGTGCTGCCTAGCTTTAAAATAAATGGGCGAAGTATTTACTAAGGTCCCTTTTATCTCTAAATCTGTGACCATAAATAGTGAAAAACATCTTAAAGGCAAAAAAAGCAGGTGGTTTGGTTATGTAGTCTAAGCAAGGGATAGTAACCCTAATTTTGTACTATTATTTGCACAATAGTAAAAGATGTAGAGGAAGTTCTCCAGCATATTGAGGTTGGTAGAAAGACAGAATGAAAAGACATGTGTGGGTTATAATCTACATTGATAACAAAGTGTTTACACCAGTGAAATCCCAGATCTATGAACATATTAAAGAGAAAATGGATAAACTACCTCCACTTGGAGCATAGAAGAGAAATGGAGAAATAGTACTAGGTGAAAAGAAGCACATTTAAGAATGGTGTCAGGTGAAAATGGCACTGAATAGAACAACAAAAATCACAATTGTAGCTATCTGAAAATGGAATGGTCAGCTTCACAAGTAACACGATTTCCCCTTGTTGTAGGATTAAAAAAAAGCTAGGAAACCCACTTGAAAAACATATTTATAGAGGAATTCATTCCAAATCTTTGATTCTCTGATTCTGTGAAGAACAGCATGCCAGACCACAGGTCACTATCAAATGGTATGTAATATACATTTTTAGGTATTAAAGTGATTCTAGAATGATAGACTTCACTTTTTAGTAAGGCCTATACTAGACTTCAACTATTTGTGTAAAGTTACTTTAAAGCTACTTTAGCAGATTTAATCATTTAGTACTGAATTTGGAATGTTTCAAAACTCATAATTTGGATGTTTTACCACAGAATTAAGTTGCTTTTCATTCCCAGATCTCATATTCCTGAATATTTTAACTGTAAGTTTCTCCCTTTGGAGATAAGTGGGAAAAATAGTTGAAAAGTAAATAAATGAATCCATTGGCTGAAAATCCTCACCCCTTCTGTAGTTGACTCCCTTAAGTATCTAGGTACTATTTAGTATTTTGGAAGCAGCAATTTATCAAGCCCTAGGAAAATTAATTTATATCTTAATTAAAAACTCTTTACCCCTAGAGTAACTTACTTGCCCCTTGTTCAGCAGTTTCTAGAGTGGCATTTCTTCTTGACAATGAAATCTTTATTCATATAATAAAATGCCCTCTTCAGGGTCATGCTAAAGAGATCAGCATGGGATGTCATTTTCAAGATTTTTGAATTAATTTGTATTAATTTGGCTTGTGACAGATACCCACAGCTTAGTCTTAATTACAGAGAATGGATCAACTAATTCAAATGGATGGGTTTCAGCGATGGCTTTAAAATCATCTCATTCTATCACACACAGACGCTCATCTGTCACATAAGTTACCAAATAAACCCCAGGAAAATTGTTCATTCTTCTGCATCCAGTGTTTGAATACCATCCACCACTTTCTGGATGCTTTTGGATTAGGCCTGTGACTAATCTGCAAAATCTCAAATGGCCCATCTGCTCTTGTTTTTATGTCTAGTTCCTCAAGTCCATTTCATTGCTATTTGGACAGAACAAGAGTTTACAACCCACTATAGAGTTTTCATTTTGGAAATGATATTTTTTCTTGATTAAAAGAAAAATTGCACCTTATCATAATGGAAAGATATAGGTCAAATTTGTGATGTAAATTTTTTCAAGGACTATTGATTGGATGTGCTAGTCTGTGTTATTGTTATTGAGATCCCTTTGTATTCAACAATTTGTTTTTTAAAAATTTATTCCAGAAAAGCAATGATCTAAGAATAGAATTTATCATGTATCTACACAACTGGCTAGATAAACATGAATCTAAGTTCATCATAGAAAAAAAAGAAAACCATGGCAATAGAATGTAATCTGAGGTTGTGTCTTTATTACTACCATAAAACAATTTTGAAGTGGAAAGATCATAGTGGTCATTAACATTTTGATTTTCTTACATGTTCCCTGCTTGGCATTACTTAGCACATTTCAGCAAAAATCAAAATCAATCAGGCCAGTTGTTCCACTGAATTATCCAGCTAGTACAGCCCAAATTTTCCAACTAGTTGGGAATATACACATTTCTTGCTATTATAGCAAAAAAAAAGGTTGAAAATACTCAAAGCTTAGGTTTTAACTCATTTCTAGGTTTGGGCTCATAACTTAGATCTGGGACTATCCAAAGGAGAGAGAAGAAAGGTGCTTAATGAATAAGATAAATCAGGTATGGGAAAGGAATTTATTTTACACTCAAAAGAGATGCTTAAATGCTCTCTCTCTCTCTCTCTCTCTCTCTCTCTCTCTCTCTCTCTCTCTCACCGTAAGGAGAGGACGATGAGAGATTGAATATATTCTTCTATGTATTTTGATACCATCACACCAGCTTCCATTTACAAAAAGACTTAAAACATGATTTTTATCTTACTATTATATCTTATAGCTATATATTACAATATTATAACTACTCTATGTATATATTCATCAATGAAAGTCATATGTATATACACATGTATAAAATGAAAGTGGTGAAAAGTATGTTAGATAGATACAGATAGCTTCTTTCTATAAAATCTAAATAATGCATATTATATAATACATATTCATACATATAATATATATATGTATATATATACATACAAGTACACCCACATATCTTAGTCTTATCAGCTACCACTTGCAAAAAAAAACCACCTTAAAACAGGGTTTGGTAAATACTATTACACTTAGCATACATTGACAGAAATATAAATAATTGATAATACTACCTCCTGTTATGCTCTTCTGGGAAGTTAAAGCAAACATTGGAACATCTACCAATTTGCAGAATTGCTAAATGGACATTGTTGCTTTTTCAACTTTCAACTGTCCAACATTTCCAAATTCTTGTCTCCTGGAAAAGCAAACCATCTCTTCTTGGTCACTGTCTCTAATGCTTAAAGTCCAGTTAGCTCTGACTAATGAATTCAGGATTTCTAAATTTCATAAGTTGTGAGTTTGCCTCCAAGAAAGGATGCTCATCCATCTCAGGAGCTCATTGTTCAATCATTTTACAATTATACAAAGAGATAAAAACACAACAGACAGCTAGAGGACCAGGTTCTTGCTTAGGGATCTGTATTCTCTTGATCCAGATATCATGTAGCCAAGAAATATATGTGACTGTGTGGGGAGAGGGCGAATAGCATTAACATACAAGAAGTAGGAGCACCACTCCTCTCCCTCCTATATACTTCTCACCAAGGAAGAGAAAGACACAAATGAAAGCAAGTCACTATTTTTTAAAGTTCCCTTTAGTGATTTTGCTTTTCCTGTTTGCTATTTAATAAGGAAGTTGATTTGTGATCCCTAAAGTTCCCAAGCACTGCTAGTACTTAGAGCAATTCCAATTACAGAAGCACAAATCTTCCAATGAATGGTCAGTGATTCAGGTTCCAACCTTGTTTTGTATTTAAGAAGATAAAACTTCTGAAATTAGATGTGGAAAGTAGAAATGCATAAAAGAAAAAAAGTGTGATTCAGCTCAAAGAAAACATTAGTTTGTGAATATTCTTTTCATTTGAAACCTATTTGAGTTCTTTGCAATTTACCTTAAAAAACCCTAGAATAGATGTGGAGAAAATACAGCTTATTATACTTAATAATCTATTTGATTAATAATAATGACAATAATTTTGCAAATGGCTCAAAATTTGTGACCTCCTTGTTTGATTCAGAAATGACAATCAAGCGAATCAGTTAGTCAGTTAGGCAAAAATGTTTGTTGAGTACTTATCAAGTGCCAAACACTGTACTTAATGCCGGAGACACAGACAAAATGCAAAATCTGTCCCTGCCCAAAGAAGTGTTCATTGTCTAGTAGAGAATAAAACATGTAAATACTTAGCTTATACACAAAAACACATACACACATAATGTAATATAATGTATATAATGTAATATAACACATACAACTACATATATATTTACATACATATATACACACATATAGATAGATAGACAGATAGATATAGATATAGATACAGATAAACCTATAGATATAGGTATACATATAGAAAGCCTGTAGAAACCAGAGATAGGAAAGGGTTAATAAGGCAGAGTTGTGAAGGCAATTTGAGTCATTTGAGTAGAGTCATGAAGGCAATATCCCTACCAATTGGGGAATGGTTGAACAAATTATTACATATATATTTAATGGAGTATAATAGTTATGTAAGAAATGATGAAAGAGATGGTTTCAGAGAAATGTGGGAAGACTGGTATCAACTGACTAAGAGTGAAATAAGGAAATCCAGATGAACAATCTAGTATAATACCAAAATTATAATAAAAAGGGACAATTCTGAAAAGTTTAGGAAAATCATACATAAAATATTCAACCAATATTCCAGAGCATGAAAGGAAAGAAACACTGCCAACCTCATGAGAGATGTGATGAGCTAATATCTGAAACAGAGAACACCATTTCAGATGTGTCCAAGGAATGAATCTGTTCTGCTTGACTATGATTATCACATGTGGTGGGGGTGGAGCCAAGATGGCAGCTGTGAATCAGGAACTTGCTTGAGCTCCCCCCAACATCCCTCCAAAAACCTGTAAAAATGGCTCTGAACAAATTCTAGAAGTGAAGAACCCACAAAGTAGCAGAGAGAAGCAAGGTTCCAGCCCATAACAGCTTGGATGGTCACTGGGTAAGGTCTATTAAATGTAACTGGGAGTGGAGTGGAGCAGAGCCAGCATGAGCTGCACCTGGACCAACCAGACCAGGAGCCAGGCAAAACAGGTCTTACTGTCTTGAATCAGTGAGCTGTGGCAGTCACCAGACTTCTCGACCCTCAAACACCAAAGACAACAGAGAAGAACAGCAGAACCCATGAAATAGCAGAGGGAAGCTGGACTCCAGCCCAGGACAGCCTGGATGGTCATTGGATAAGGTCTATCATGCACAGAGCTGGGAGCGGAGCAGAGCAGAGCACAGTGTGGGTGGCAGCAGGGCCAACCAGAGCAGGAGCCAGGTGGAACAGGCCCTAGCACCCTGAATCACTGAGCTGTGGCAGTTACCAGACTTCTCAACCCAAAAATACCAAAGGCAGCAGAGAAGGTTAGTGGGAAAAGCTGCTGGGACAGAGTGAAAGGAGTTTGTGGTTCAGGCACCACCACAGGGGCAGTGAGGGTGGTGCAGCTACAGAACTAAAGCTGCATTTGCTTCTAGCCCCAGGACCACCTGATGGGAGGAATTAAGTGGCAGATCAGAGCAGGAGTGCAGAGCCTGCTTAAGATCTGAGTCAGGTCCGGGTTGGCAGTTTCTGGGGAGGAGGAGCTCTGGTGTGGCAGAG
>CM053622.1:254409544-254425934 GCA_028646595.1 Phalanger gymnotis | reverse complement strand
GAAAAACATGAACTGGTCTCAGGCCATGGAAGAGCTCAAAAAGGATTTGGAAAAGCAAGTTAGTGAAGTAGAGGAAAAATTGGGAAGAGAAATGAGAAGGATGTGAGAAAACCATGAAAAACAAGTTAATGACTTGCTGAAGGAGACCCAAAAATATACTAAAAAATATACTGAAGAAAACAGCACCTTAAAAAATAGACTAACTCAAATGGCAAAAGAGCCCCAAAAAGCCAATGTGGAGAAGAATGCCCTGAACGACAGAATTAACCAAATGGAAAAGGAGGTCCAAAAGACCACTGAAGAAAATATTACCTTAAAAATTAGATTGGAGCAAATGGAAGCTAGTGACTTGATGAGAAATCAAGATATTATAAAACAGAACCAAAGGAATGAAAAAGTGGAAGACAATGTGAAATATCTCATTGGAAAAACCACTGACCTGGAAAATAGATGCAGGAGAGATAATTTAAAAATTATTGGACTACTTGAAAGCCGTGATCCAAAAAAGAGCCTAGATATCATCTTTCCAGAAATTGTCAAGGAGAACTGCCCTGATATTGTAGAGCCAGAGGGTAAAATAGAAGTTGAAAGAATCCACTGATTGAATCCTGACAAAGATCCCAAAAAGAAAACTCCTAGGAATATTGCTGCCAAATTCCAGAGCTCCCAGATCAGTGAGAAAATAGTGCAAGCAGACAGAAAGAAACAATTTGAGTATTTTGGAAACACAAACAAGATAAAACAAAATCTAGCAGCTTCAACATTAAGGGATCTATGAGCTTAGAATATGATATTCTGTAGGTCAATGGAGCTAGGTTTAAAACCAAGAACCACCTCCCCAGCAAAACTGAGTATTATGCTCCAAGGGGAATAAAAAATGATTTTCAATTAAATAAAGGACCTTCAAGCTTTCTCAGTGAAAAGACCAGAGCTGAATAGAAAATTTGGCTTTCAAACACAACAATCAAGAGAAACATGAGAAGGTAAGCAAGAAAAAGAAAATCACAAGGGACTTACTAAAGTTGAACTGTTTTGTTTACATTCCTACATGGAATGTTGATGTGTATGATTCATGAGACCTCAGTATTAGAGTAGCTGAACGGAATATATATGTGTGTGTGTGTGTGTGTGTGTGTGTGTGTGTGTATGTATGTATGTATGTATATATATCTGCATATATATGTTTTTACTTATTTATATATGTGTGCGTGTGTGTGTGTGTGTGCGTGTGTGTGTGTGTGTATTTAGAAAGAAGGAACAGGGTATGTTGAATATGAAGGGATGATACCTAAAACAATAAAATCAAATAAAGAAATGAGAGAGGAATATATTGATAGAGGGAGAAAGGGAGAGATAGAATGGGGTAAATTATCTCACATAAAAGTGGCAAGAAAAAGCACTTCTCTAGGAATGGAAGAGGGGGCAGGTGAGGGGGAATGAATGAATCTTGCTTTCACGGGATTTGACCTGAGGAGGGAATAACATAAACACTCAATTGGGTGTCTTACCCTACAGGAAAGAAGGAGGAAGAAGATAAAAAGGGAGGAATGATAGAGAGGAGGGCAGATAGAGGGAGGAGGTAATCAAAAACAAATGCTTTTGAAAAGGGATGTGGTCAAAAGAGAAAATTCAATAAAGGGGGATAAGTTAGGAAGGAGAAAAATATAGTTAGTCTTTCACAACATGAGTATTGTGGAAGAGTTTTGTATAATTATACACATGTGACCTATGTTGAATTGCTTGCCTTCTTAGGGAGGTTGGGTGGGGAGGGAAGAGGGGAGAGAATTTGGAACTCAAAATTTTAAAACAGATGTTAAAAAAAAGGTTTTGCATGCAATTAGGAAATAAGATCTGTAGGTAATGGGGCATGGAAATTTGTCTTGCCTTACAAGAAAGCAAGGGAAAAGAAAAGAGGATGGGAGGGGAGTGGGGTGACAGAAGGGAAGGCTGACTGGGGAACCGGGCAGTAAGAACATATGTCATCTTGGAGTGGGGGGGAGGGTAGAAATGACGAGAAAATTTGTAACTCAAACTCTTGTGAAAATCAAGGCTGAAAACTAAATATTTTTACTAAATAAATTGAATAAATAAATAAATGATTATGACACATGAATCTTCATTTCTTTATTTCCTTCCTTCCTTACTTCTTTCCTACCTTCCTCCTTTTCTGCCTTCCATCTTTCCTTTCTTTCATTCTATTTCTTCCTCCCTTCCTTTCTTTGTTCTTACCTTTTCTTTTTTCTTTCCTTCCTTCTTTCGTCTTGCCCCTCTCCCTCTCTATTATTTGATGGCTGGGAAAAGTTGTAGAAAGAAGAAAAAATAAAGAGAAACACTCCAGTGGTTGCAGGAGTGTGCAGGTACCAGTGCAATGGCATAAAATTAGGAAATTAGTCAATTATCCTATACACAATAATTTATTAAGCCCCTCCAAAACACTGTGATAGAAAATGGAGACATAAAATCAAACCATTCCTACTCTCAATTTGTTTACATACTAAATGGGATGATATATATGTATGTAATGTATAAACACATGACCATAATATTTTTTGGTTATACACCTACATGTATCTCTGTGTGTATAAAATCTAAATATACTGATATATTGATATCAGTCAGTTACTTAATAAACATATATTAGGTGCACTCTACATGCTAAGCATTGTGCTAGTTACTAGGGATACAAAGAAAGATGAAAGCTAGATCCTGCTGTAAAGGAAGGAAAAGGGTAAAGCTTTTGTTTCATCAATGGTTAGTGGGGATGATATGTATGAAGAGCTAGCAAATAAGATTGAACATGGATAGTCTGAAATGTAGGAGGAAAACTGATAAGGAGTAGTTTCATAATATTGCATAGAAGAGAGATTTTACAGTTGTATAAGATGATCCATATCAAATAATGCAAAGTATTAAAGGATGAGAACTAAGGGCAAAAAGGATATAATATTCAGCAATTGAAATAACTTGGAAAAGCAGGTCTAGTTGGAACATGAAGTCAACAGCTAGATTGTGGGTATTTAAAAACAAAATTGAGAGAAGCAATACAAGCACCTACCATAGATGACTTTTTAAAGGACATTGGCCAAAAAAGGGGTAGAAAAATATAAAATATCAAGTGGTGGGAATGATATGATCAAGTAAATTTATTTTTGAATGGGTAGACCTGGGAACATCTTTAACCTGTAGGGAATGTGGCAAAAGATAGGAATAGATTGATGATAAAAGAGTATGGGTTTGAATTTGAGGGCAAAATGTTAGAGAAAATGGGAGGAAATCTGATTGAGGATGCATTTAGAGAGGGTCACCTCTTCATAGGAGACTATAGTGAATCAGGAAAAAGTAGGAAAAATATATAAATTATGTGAGATACAAAGGAGGGGAAGAGAAAACTTTCTGAGAATGACCTTTTTATTTATCCAATCCTTCATTCATTCATTTGTTACATATTTGTCAAACAGAAAAGGTCTTTGAAGGTGGTTTAATGGATGCCTTGAAAAGAGACAAAAAGATTTGGAATAGTGAACTAATTATTTATTGCCTTGTTGGAATTAGGTAATTGAGATTAGATAAAATCAGTTTCAAGTGGATGAAGTAGAACAGTTTTGTTTGTAGTGAAATTCTGGGTTTACTCTTTCTAATCACATAGACACTGTCAAGTTTGGTCATCCAAGTACAGCTGGCTACAACACTCCATAATTCTATGCATATTCCTGAAGGACAACAATTTTTTTTCCTGAATCTAGCAGCTTGAGCCCATTCGGTTGTAGTCCCCAATATCAATTGCTAGTGATTACTGCCCCAATGTAATTTGCAATTACCATTTAATATCTCACTAGCATTATTATTCAACTAGTTGATATCACTTCAAAATTGTTGATAAGCAATTAAGAGTAATTATATTTTACAAAAAGGATTTACATTGTTGATAAGCAATTAAGAGTAATTATATTTTACAAAAAGGATTTTACTCAGGAGATATAACAAAGAGAGAACTAAAAATCAATACCACACCTTTTCCCTACCATCTTGTTTTGGGGGATAGTAAGATCAAACACAAAGTTGTTACTACAAGCAGTCCTCCTAAAACTGTGTTCATTTTTATACACAGTATAGTTGATGAACAGTTGCTTCTTGTTCTTAGGACAAATTGTTTTGACTGAAAGGTCAATAAACTGTTGAACTGGGCCAAGAAAGATGCTCCTCTTGGGTACTTCATCAACAGAAGTGCTTTCTCTTTTGACCTTTCAAACTCACACATTCATTCCATCCTCCCGTACTATTTCACCTAAATTCAGTAAATAATAACTCTAACAGGAACATAATAGAAACAGCATGGACATACATTCCTGGATCACATGGTAACAAATGCATGAAAATAAGATTGGAGTCCTCTTTGCCCTACCAGAGACTTATAGAAATTCTTTCCATGAACAATAGAAGAGAAAAAAAGAGATCAATCCTGAACAAATTCCCGCCACCCTTTTGGAATCTTTTGCATGCACTCTCAGTTCTAGCTCAGGAAATAGGCTCAGCATAACTGTTACTATTCTGAAACAGGGGCACGATCTCTCCATTTTCTGTTATCACTGAGTTCAATAAACAATATCACTAAATTCCCAATGTGAGTTGTAAGTAGGCCAAGAACTCTGAGCATTAACTGAGGACTTCCATTGGCCAGGCACACTACTGTGTATGTTTTTCTCTGGATCTGTTTGCTAGCACATGAATTTGACCAAATGAGGCAGATGATAGTTGGAGAGTTCAAGTTGGAAAAGCAAGAAAGGAAAAGGAAAGTTTGGGGAAGGTTGGAATTTCACAATGGAGGATGTTGTAATGTTTAAATGGTTACAAATACAAGTCTTTCTAGTCATGAATAACACACTAAAGAATCAAGTGGATGGAAGATATAAGATATAACAATAGGCAGAAAAAATATCTCTCAGCATAAGCAATTATATTGTTGGAAAGTAGCAAATTAAGATTTAATTAATTTCTTTTGAGCCCATGAGGCTCTTTCTGGATTGATATAATGGTTGATGCTAAAAAAAAATCCAAATGTCAATATTGTCTGGAAATATCTGTTTAAACATAGAAAGACATGATAAAGCTGGACTAGAAGTTTATAATCAGCTGCAACAAGCTATATTTTGGATGCTTTTATATGTACTGTATATCTGACATTCCAAGGATAAACATCTCCTTTTCCAAGATGAAACAGTTAATCAAAGACTAGAAATAAAGCCAGAGTTCCAGCAATAAAAAATGATACACTAGGCCATGACCCGCAGTGCATATATAAATCAGGTGCTTGTACAAAAGATTGCTAGAATATTCCAAATGTAAAAAATAATGTGGCTGCTAAAAATGTAAATAGGTTTGTTTGTGTTGGTTTTCTTTGCTTGGGCAATCTTCCCTTTGAAATGTTAAGAGCCATTTAGAAAATAATCAATCTGCTTCACAGACATCTATTCATCTTAATCACTGTAAACTCAAATTTGGAGTCAATACTCAATTTAATAATGCCACAATTTAATTAGACACTCAGCTTGTGACCTAGGATTTCAACCAAACATGCTAGAAAAAGGAAAGAACAATTTTTAACTATAAGAAAGATAATACACTGAAAACTCAATAAAAATTAAAATGATTTGAAAAGGTTTAGGGGAAAGTCCATAAAGAAAAGCTGAAAGACTATAGAAAATTTATGCATTAGCAAATAAAAATGCCATTTTCAAATAATCAAATTAAAAACTTAGAATGTTATGTAATTTCAGGCAAGCAATGGTAGCTTAAATACATTCTGATGTCAAGGAGACTTAATTTATTACTAAGAATATAGTGTGTGTCTATGTGTATGATATTGGCCCAGCAGACAGTCCCATTCTACAAAGTTAATTCAGACACCACATAGGCTCTTAATATGCCTGAAAATGTGAATTTTAAAGCCCCAAGTATTATTGTCAGGATCTTTTTCTGTCTAAATAGATTATCGTACAGTCTATGCTATTCTTCTAAGGAAAATGAGGAAGGGATAATAACCTTTCTGGCTATGGGAAAAATGCTAGATTGTATGGTACTATTAGGCTTATTAATCAAAGTATGCAGATTCCCTCCAAAATTTATTTTTGTAAGACAACCCATACATTAGTTGAATGGAAGAATAGAGAAAATAAACATCACAAAATAGTGATAACTAATGGCTTTAGGAATTAGATGCAGAAACCCAGTTTGCCAAGAGGATCTGATAGGAAAAATAATGAAAATAAGTCATTCTAGTAGTTTTTGGATACTTAGTTTTCAAGGGACATAGAAAAAAAAAGTGACTCCAATCCAGTAAATAAGGCACTTTTTTGTCATCAACAAAGGTATCAAGTAATAATGTCTGTAAGGAGCTTATTCCTCTATTTTTGCTTTAATTTAAACCCCAGGTAGAGCAAAATGTTCAAAAGCAACTCCTAGGGAATACCCGTTATCCAAATTAGGAAATTAATTTTAATTCAGGATACAGATAATAAATATTCATTAACCTAGCTTTTATGAATACTCATCATTGAGTTCCATTCAAAGGAAAATATAGACTACTGAAGGTTAATTTTTAAAAAGGTATAAAGACTTTCTGGGCATTTGAAGATGGTGTGGTTCAGAAAAAGTGAAGAGTACAGATGGAAAAGGCCCACTCTTCACTTATAGTGGTTGTGTTGTTAAGCAAAATTGTCTCCTTAGCATGGCTTTTGTTTACTTTGAGTGAAAATACTTTCAGCTGTTAAGTGCTGAACCCCAGGCCCAGGGCCCTGTGGGGTGTGGAACCTGGGTGGGTGTGGATTGATGACTTAAGAGGGGCCAACTCGGGAGCCAATGGTCTCTGGTCCTTGAGGCGGGGCTTGAGAAGGCCAGAAGCTCGGCTGTGAGGAAAGGTGAGCCAAGAGTCAGCTACAGCAGAAGTGGAAGCTGTAGAAGCAGGAAGCTGTGGAAGCAGGAAGCTGGGGAAGCAGAGCTGACCCGTGTGTAGACCCAGGAGTGTGAGCAAGGAGTTGAGGCCAGTAAAAATGATTTGGCTAAGTGCTATCTTGTTTTTCTGGGGCCTCCTGGTTACTCTTGTGAGACGGGCTTTCTGAGCCTGGAGTCTTTTTGTCAAGATGTCTGAATGGGGAGGCTGGTTCATGGATCAGCTGCGGTGGGGCCTAAATAAATTTTTTGTTGTTTTCTACTTAGAGAATCTCTCATACCTTGAGATTCCAAACCATTCAAACATATACATGATTATATTTGAGATTATAAATTCGGCCTTCCTACTACAGTGGTCCAGTAGATGGGTTGTGTATTAAGCTGATGAATTTTTCTGATTATGAAAAATGAGAGAAGAAGCAGTCAAAGCAAAGAAGCTGAGCTTTATTATTTATATTTATAAAATTAGAATGACTTGGATAAATTAGGATTATAAGCACTTAAGTGGATTTTGCAATTCCGTGTAAAGAAATGAAAGGTAATGAAGTTGGGAACATAAAAAAAGAAAGGAGAAAGGGTTGTGTTCTTGGTGGCAATTTTACTAAATATTGTGCAGGGGAGGAAACTTCAAAAAATTACCTAAATCATATGTATATATACACATTATATGTATATTTATAGTATTGCTTGTTATCTTTCATGCTCCAAAAGGACCAAAAATAAATTACCATGTTGGGGTCAAGGCAGAGTATGTTCAACTATGGTTGATCATAACAACATCTGTTCAAAAGGCTCAAACACTGTTCAGGCATAAATAGTCCATATGAACATTTGGAGTGGAAATGTTTCTGAATTTTTACATCTCATGTTCCTTTTGAGCTACTGTTTTTCTTCTTTACTCAGAGTGCACAGCAAACTCTTCGATGCGAACAGGCCATGCTAACCAGTTCTAAATTTGTTCATAGAAAACTTCAAAGTGATCTTGTATCTCTTCTGATCTCCCTATGAGCTCTTGCTTTGTGTGAGTCCTCTGTAAAATAATCTTTTAAGCAAATGTACTTTGGGGATTAAAACAAAGTGTCTAGAACATTGGAGTTGTGCTCTCTGCAGTAGAGTTTGAACTCTTGGCAGTTCAGCTTGAGAGAGGACCTCAGTGTCTGGTACCTTATCTCACGAGGTAATCTTCAGAATCTTCCAAAGACAATTCAGATGAAAGTGATTCAGTTTCCTAGCTTAGTGCTTGTATTCTGTCTAGGTTTCTCAGACAAACAACAATGAGGTCAGAAAAATATCTCTGCAGACCTTCAGTTTGGCAGGCAATCTAATACCTCATCTCTCTCACTTTCCTTTGGAGCCTCCCAAATATTGTGCTAACTCTGGCAATGTCTGCAGAGAACTAATCCATGTCATGTTGCATCTCATACTCAGAGGCTGCATTCAATGCCTAATCATCTGTGAACAAAAAGTTATATACCTACTTGCTCCCCATTTTAGTCTTGGCTTTTTTTTCAAATTTACTATTAGTGTAGTATCTGACCATGACGAATTTTCATCCATCCACATGCAATGCAAATGTATACATGTATGTATAGTGCATGTGAGTGTGTATGTGTGTGTGTGTGTGTGTGTGCTCTCTGAGAAAAGTTTCTAAAGTGAAATACAATTTTTTTGGGTTTAGAGACAAAATTAATTACTTCAATTGACTTAAGTTAATCAGACTGTTTAATTCAACCTAGCTAATTTTTAATTTTTTTCAATAAATTAGCTTTTTTACATAATTAAACAACTTTATTTATTTATTTTGGATTGCTTAGATACCATACCTAGGAAAAAAGTCTTCTTCCATCAAAAATTGGAATGGGGATGACCTCAGGTCCTCAAAGTCTAGAACAGAGTCTTGCAAATTCTGCCAAGACATATGATGTAGGGGTTATTCTGTGAAAACTAGTACCTCTGGTGTGAGGATTACAGAACCCCTTTCAAGCTTGTTTTCTGCCTTTGCTGTCTACTTGATTCATCCAACTTTCAATTGTGCCTCCAAGAAGCTAGAACATGCGCAGTGACCACATCCCATAAACCATTTTGGTAGATGGGATCAACCAGGTTGCAGGTAATTGAAGGGTTTCAAACTCATTGGAGAAGTAACGAAGTATCTACCCCAAGCATATGAAAATTTTGCCTGGTAGAATGGGCAGATGGCCATGAAGGCAGCTGAAGCAGGCCCTGTGGAGTGCTTAGAGCTTGGTTAGACCAAGATGCTGAGGTCATTTACTACATCTTGGGACATGACCAGCTGTCTTGACTTTTGTCTTTCCATTGTACTCTGATGATTCTGTAAGAGAGAGTAAAGCCAATAACTTCCAGCAACTCTGCCTCACTTAAACACAATTTATGCAAAAGTGAAAATACATTACCCATACCATTTTATCATTTTTACCTACCTCAAAGTCCCATGGAGACAGGTGAGTGATGAAGCAGCAGGTGTTGAGCTGGGAGCTGTAGTCAAATACCCTATACAAAGGTGGTCCAGGTTTTAAGCTCATCTTCTAACTGGACTTAAACAACAGTGGGACTTATTAGTCTCTTATGTCTGAAGAGCCTTTTTAAGGACTGTACTGCCTACCTCCTGGCATTAGGAAGGGGATAGAAAAAAACGTCCTAAAATTTTTCTGCTTCACCAAACCTTGGTCTGCTTACTGTGGCAAGTAAGGATCCCACTGGGTGGTCAAAACACACAAAAAAATACAAAAACTTTTGTAAAGACAAGTCCACTCACCACTGGCATATGGAATATGTGCATACTTGTGGCCAAAACAAAACCCAATAGAATTGAAAGATAAACATCTCCTGTTGTGATAGAGCTGAGCAGGTGTCTCATCCAAATAGCTGCACTGAGTAAAACAGGGCTATCAAATGAAGGCCAGTTCGCCAAAGTTGGAGCTTCATGCACAATTTTATGGAGCGACTGAAGGGGGAAGTGCATGATTACAGGTTTTGTGATCAAAACTAATCAAATCGATATGCTTGTAGGCCACTTAAAAGGAGTAAATGAGAGTCTCATGAAAATTCAATTGCTACTTGCAGGAAAACACCACCATCAGTGTTTATGCTAATACCATGACAAACTCAGATGAGGTCAAAGAAAAATATTATGAAGCTCCGGAGACAGACCCTCATCATCAATGTGCTATGAAAGAACAAGTTTGTAACTCAGCATGATTTTAATGCCAGAACGGGCACAGATTATCACAAATGACAGGGAATTCTTGGGAGGAATGGAGTCATAAACAACATCAGTCACTTACTATGTAAAACCTGTACAACTTATTATCTTCTTATCACCAGCAGTGTCTTCCATTTACCTAAACACAATAAAATATCATGGATGAACCTTCACAGAAAACAATGACATTTAATAGACTAGTATTTCATTGTAAGGAGAAGAGACAGTATGGGAGAGTGACAAAGGCAATGTGTTACATAGTGCTGGCCTTATCTTTTCCAAGCTAAACATTCACATTCAATAAAAGTGGTGGCTCCAAGGCAAGATGACTACCAGAAGACAATATCAACAGATTAAAGTGTTTCTCCTAGTGTGAACAGTTTATTGCTACCTTGGAAAAAAAATCTGAGCCAAAACAAGTTGGCCAGCAGGGGAGCAGACAGTGAGTGCATAGCTTTTAGAGATTTGGTGTTGTAGCACCACATTTCCTCATTTATGTCATAACACTGACAAACATCAAGATTGGTTTGGTCAAAATGATGGGGAAATTCAGAAGCTGCTAAACAACAATTAAAAATGAGAATGCCACAGTGTTTACCAGCAAGATGGTTTATTCATCTCTATGAAGACAAAATTTAACTCCATCAAAAGCAAAGTGTAAGCAAAGCTTAGAGAGATGCAGGATCCTGTTCTCAGTAAGAAGGCAGATTAAATTCAGCTTTTTGCTGTTAGTAACAATCCAAAGTGCCTTTATGATGCCCTGAATGTCACTGGTGGGCCAAAGATGTATGGTGCATCTCAATCACTTTGTGTTGATGGAGACACAATGAATAGAGATAAGTACATATCCTAGAGAATAAGGCTGAAAACTTCCATAGTGTTCTCAACAGATTTTCATCAATCTATGCTGATGCCACTGACCTCAGGCTGAAATCAATCCCTCCCTAGCTAAACTACAAACTGAAGATGAGGTTTCAAATACCATTAGCTCCTCTTGTGTGGTAAAGCACTTTGGTGCTGATTCTATTCCAGTTGAAATGTGCAAAGTACCAAGCGGGTCTACTGTTCAAAGAAAAGATGACTAAAATTTTCTGGCATTTTTGGCAAAAAGAGGTTATTCCTCAGGAATTCAGGGATGCCTCCATTGTTCATCTCTAGAAAGGGAAAGAAAATAGGTTGTTCCGTGTCAGTCATAGAGGGTACTATCTCAGTCATTTCTGGCAAGATTCATGCCAGAGTCCTCCTCAATAGTCTGATCTTTCACCTGGAAAATGCTCATCTACCTCAAAGCCAGGGTGGCTTAAGAAAGGGCCAAGTAAAAGCTGATATCTTGTTGTTCCTCAACAACTCCAAAAGAATTTCTAGGAGCAGAAAACAATTTTCATAAATCTAATGAAGATATTTGACATTGTCAGTTGTGAGGGTTTGTGGAAACTCATGTGAAAATTTGGTTTACAGGACAAGTTCATCAGTATCGTCCATCAATTTCATTATTGTATACTGGCATAGGTTCTGGATAATGGGCGATGCCCTCACTCTTTCCTAGTCACCAATGGAATAATTCTGGAATACATTTTCCCCCATCATTTTAGCATAATCTTTTCAGTGAGGCTCTCAGGAAACTTCAATGAGGATAAAAATATCATCTGAATAAGCTACCTCACTGATGGTAAGTTGCTTTACTTGAAAAGCTTACAAGCCAAGACGAAAGTGGAGGGAGGGTCGATGTGTATTTTATTTTGTTCACAGATGATTGTGAACTGGGTGCTCTGAGGCTGAGAGGCAGTAAAGCATGGATCAATTCTCTGCCACCTGTGCGAAGTTTTGCCTAAGAATTAACACCAAGAAAACAAAAGTTCTATACCAGCCAGCACCACACCATCCATATGTAGAACCACAGGTTACAGCAAGTGGAGAAATTTTGAATGCTATGGAAAAGTTACATTACCTTGGCTGTATACTTTCCAAGGATGTACACACAGATGACAAGGCTGACACATACATTTCCAAGAGCTAGCTCAATGTTTTGAGGACTCCAAAGGAAAGTGTGGGAGAGAAGAGGTATCAAGCTAACAACCAAGCTGAAGGCCTACAGAGATACTGTATTGATCTCATTGTCGTAAGCCTCTGAAACCTGGACAATATACCCAATATCAATTACTTCTATCTGAATTGTCTTAGGAAGATTCTGAAGATTACCTGGTTAGATAAAGTACCAGATGCTGAGGTCCATTCTCAAGCTGAACTGTCAAGCATTCAAACTCTGTTGTAGCAAACGCAAATCTGAGGGGCTGGCCACATTGTATGAATCCTAAATATATTTCTGCTTAAAAGTCTATTTTATAGAGAACTCAGAGACGGCAAGTACTCACAGGGAAGTCAGAAGAAGGGATACAAGGAAACTCTCAAGGTATCTCTGGAGAAGTTTGGAATCAAATATGAGATATAAGAGACACTGTTAAGGACTTTTCAGAATGGTGTGCCCACATCAAAGAAGGTGCTGTGCTGTATGAGCAAAGAAGAACTGAAGGAGCTCAAAAGAAACTTGAAATACCCAAATATAAATATATGTCTGCTTCGAATGTTCATTTGGATGATTTGTTCCTGACCTATGGTAAAGACTTCTGAGGTCATATTGGTCTAACTAGCCACAGTCAGAAACACTGTACTTTCACTTTGACATCATGATGTCATTTTGGTTCACTTCATGTGCAAAGAACAACCAACCAATAAGGTACTGCGGTAGAAAAATCTCATAAATCTGCAAAAAAAGAAGCAGAAATATTTTTAAAAATCCTTTACCCACAATAATTCAACAAAAGATCATCAAAGAAAGAATTACAATTTATCAGGAATTAAATAATTAAAACACTTATTTTTGACATAAGAAGAAAAATAAAAAAGAATTTAATTAACATGTTGACAATAATGAGAGAATGTAGTAATTGTATTGCTATGTCTAAAGCAGTACTCAAGGAGAAATTAATATCTCTAAACATTTTCATCAACAAAAGACAGAGAAAGCAGATCAATAAATTGATCACGCAACTAAAATAATCTAAAAATATCCAATCTTTTTAAAAAAATAAAGTAAAAGCTAAAATTGAAATTCTGAAAATTGATGAATATATAACACATTTCAAAATAATAATAAAGGAGCCATTTTAAACAATGAGACACACATTTGTCTAAATTGACTTAAAAACAGAAAAACAGAATTACTGCTCTCAGGTATGAAAAAGTAGAATTTTTAAATGAAGAAATAAATAAAATAACAGAAATGACATCAGAATGAACATTACCTTATCACATGCCTATAAGACCAAAAATATAAATCATATGGAGAGCCCTATGAGATGGTACTGCCTTACTGATGGACTCATGTTTAGTTTGGGCTAATGTCTCTACTCTTTTAATGCTTTAATACCAATATATGGGAATGAGGAATAAAGAAATTTTATACCAGATATTCTACTTTAATGGGGCTAATTTGAAAGCAGATGGTCCCCAAACCACCAATTTTAATCCTATGACAATTTATCTCTTCATCTTTGAGGACACCCCTGATCATTGCATTGAGAAACTCCATGGGATAAGGCTCTGTTGGTAATTAGGCCTTTCAGAAGCAATGGTGAGTGGGGAAGGAAAGAAAGGGAAGAGTGAACAAACGTTAAAATTCCTTCCTAGTTAACTCATTCTAGTTACCGATTTCATCATCACATTTTATCTTAGGGTTCAGATGTCTCATGAAGTCATCTGCTTTCTGAAAATATCTCCTCTTGGGCATTTTGGAAATTTCCCCTTCTCAGATCAACTCTGAAGGGCAGGGTTCTTCTAGGTGATCTGCTTCTTTAGCTTAGGTTACTTGGAGAAATTTTTTGATATTTCTGCTATAATCTTTTGCAAAACAGACCTCAACACAATTTAGTATACCCTCCTAAATTTGGCATTTCATTATAATCAACTCAAGCATCAGGAACCCATAATTCATCAAATCATGTAGCAAAGTTCCATGCTATTCATATAGCAGGGCTCAGAATTAACAAGGTGGGAAAATTTCTTGTTTAGAAAGGAAACAGCACATTGGAAAATCTCAATTAAGAACATCCTACATTTACCAATGCCCGGGTTGCCTCTTCAACTTTCACCAGGAATGGACATCCATCTGTAGCACTTCATAAACTGCATTGCTTTTGGGAAACACATAGCATTATCCTTGAATGGTGAACTGTTGGCTTCATGACAATTCAGATAATAATAACTGAATCAAAACTTAAACAGTATTGCATTAAAATCCCATGAGATTTAACCTCAAATTGCAAGATTCCAGTGAAAATAGCTTGGGGTTAGGATGGTTACTTTTGTTTTCATAATTATAAAACATTATAAATTCACTTTTATACTATAATAAAACTTGTGAGTTCTCCTTTGGCTTCTTGGAAAAGAAACTTCACATTGTGAAATTGATTATTGATTACTGATTTATTGTTGAGAGTTTTTATTTCATTGCTGAAACCAATATCTATGGATCAGATTTGAAATTACTTGTGTAGGCCTTACTAATAGAGTTTGTAAGACCTTAGGTACCTAAAGGGCTACAGTCTTCTCTCTTGAGGGAGATAAGGCAGATGAATGGTGTTTGAGTCAACTTTGTTAGATGTTTTGCCAAACACTAGGTCTTTTTGGTATTGAGTGGAATATGGCATGAGACTCTCCAGAAAATGTTGACTCACTCTATGTTTTCTTCAATGTTATGGATTCTGGAGATGCCCCTCTTGAATGTTAGTGTGACATATAGTCCACCTTTCATTTTTCTTATAGATCAATTGAAGTCTTAGTTTAGTTTGTGTTACTGGACCTTATGTAACCACTAAAATGTATAAAAAGCTGCTCTGATTGGAAGGTGTGTCTCTAGTCACTGAGGATCCATTGACCTCTATCGATATTATTTCCTAGTTTTGCTAAAAAAAATTATGCTTGGAACTTTGTACCTCAGTTTCTCTTCATCTTAAATTTTTATCTAGAAAATTGGAAACCTCAGATGGAGGCTGAATGATGGGACTTTCACCCCATTATGGCATTTCCAATGATCCCCTCTTCCTAGAGGTTGAAGTGCTCCCTCAGCTCTGAGGGAAATTTCCTCTGAGCTAAGGAAAGCACCTGAATGTGAGATATTATAAAGTTTTTTCCATGTTATATGGAATGGTGTTTTGATAAAGGAAGAAGGAATTTTACTGCAGATAGAGCAATTGCTCTTGCAGGAGGGAAAAGGAGGTTTATTTCTCCAGCACCCTAAAGAGTTTCTTTTTCACAGACAGAGTAGCATGTTCTGCAACTAGGAAAAGTTCTGAGGGACCTAGTTGTTACACAAGCAGAATTGTAAATATAGCAGAATTAAAATATAAAAAAGGCCTTGAATTGATTGTGTACACTAGCTTTCAGCAGAAAACTTCAAAGGAACAAAGTGAAATTATTTTCCTATCAGTTATAAAATCTATGAGGCTGTAACCAATTCCAATTGCCCAAAAGACCTCAAAGAAATTAGAATAAATTATTCATTTAATTGGCTTTGTGTAATAAAAATTTGTACTAAAATGTGAAGAAGAAATTTGGTGTAGTGAAGATTAAATCTGTACAT
This sequence comes from Phalanger gymnotis, assembly GCA_028646595.1. NCBI lineage: Eukaryota > Metazoa > Chordata > Mammalia > Diprotodontia > Phalangeridae > Phalanger > Phalanger gymnotis. The sequence continues at coordinate 254,410,128 of CM053622.1, read as the reverse complement.
AGTCTTAAAGATTAGAGGGATTAAGCAAGTAGAAAGAAGAAAAATAAGTATTGGACAATGAAACAGGAAAGGGATAGTTTTGAAAGATTTTAACTAAACTCTACTTGGAGGGAAATCAAAAAAAAGGAAGTTTAAGAAAGCAGGAAAGAGAAGAATGGGTAGAAATTTAAAGGAAAGTTTGAGTCTATTTGCACTAATACAGTATGAATAGAATTTGAAAGCAAATGATTTTGGAGTTTTGAAAAAAGGAGATTTGAGGAAGGATTTGATCCCTGAATTTGATCACTGAAATTAAAAAAAAAAGATTTCAGGAAATTTTAGAGAAATACTTCTTTGACAAGTGTTGCCTGTCTCCTTTCCCCAATCAATATAGCATTACAGAATTTTCTAAGATTTTGAAAGGTTAAGTGGAAGTTTTAACAAATAGAAATTAACTCATAGTCAAAATATTAATTCTTTGGTCTGGTTTAAAAACCTAATGCTATAGTCGTTTGTAACAAAAAAAAAATAGTAAGTAGCTTTTGATTCCTGGGTTACAACCATAAAGCTTTGTAGTAAGTAGAGATGTGCCCTTTACCTACCCT
>CM053622.1:254383302-254401363 GCA_028646595.1 Phalanger gymnotis | reverse complement strand
AAAAAAAAAGGGACGATAGAAGGGATGACAGATGGGGGAGGAGGTAATCAAAAGAAACACTTTGAAAAGGGACAGGGTCAAGGGAGAAAATTGAATAAATGGGGAGAGCATAAGAAGGAGCAAAATATAGTTAGTCTTTCACAACATGAGTATTGTGGAAGGGTTTTACATAATAATACACATGTGTCCTATGTTGAATTGTTTACCTTCTTAGGGAGGGTGGGTGGGGAGTGAAGAGGGGAGAGAATTTAGAACTCAAAATTTTAAAAACAGATGTTCAAAAAAAAGTTTTTGCACGCAACTAGGAATTAAGATATGCAGGCAATGGGCCGTAGAAATTTATCTTGCCCTACAAGAAAGTAAGGGACAGAAGGGAGGGCTGACTGTGGAATGGGGCAACCAGAATATATGACATCTTGGAGTGGGTTTGAGTGTAGAAGTGGGGAGAAAATTTGTAATTCAAAATCTTGTGAAAATCAATGCTTAAAGCAAAGTATTGAACAAATTAAATAAAGCACACAAATTGCAAGTTAAAAAAAAGAAAATTGTGGATAAGTTTACTTTACTTTCCAGGGATGTTAAGAGCTAGCTTAGGGTTTGAGGGGCTTCAAAGGAAAATATGGGAGAGAAGAGGTATTAGACTGAATACAATCCTGAAATGGATCTACTGAACCATTGTGCTGACCTCACATTGTGCTGGCCTGTGAAACCTTGACACTATGCGAACACCACATCAGGAAGCTGAATAGTGTCTATTTCAATTGTCTTAGGAAGACTTTGAAAATCATCTGGCATGATAAGATACCACACAATGAGGTCCTTCCTCAAACTAAACTGCCAAGCATTCAAACTCTACTACAGAGAGTGCTACTAACAGGTTGGTCATGTTTCATTGCCAGAAGTACACTTGCTTAAAAGACTATTTTATGGAGAAATCACAGTGGGCAAGGACTTACGTGGGGGTCAGAAAAAGTGATACAAGGATACTCTCAAGGTCTCTTTTAAGAACTTTGAGATTGTGTGACATGGGAGACACGGGCACAGGATCACCCTCCAGCATGCTGTGCTCTCATTAGAGAAGGTGCAATGCTCCAACAGCAAAGCAAGATTGAAGTAGCTCAAAAGAAGTGTGAGTTGTCTAAATTTAGAGAATCCACCTAAATGTTCACATGGGCTATTTGGACCCCGCCTGTGGTGGAGCATTCTAAGCTTGTGTTGGTCTGATCAGCCACAGTCAGACACACTGTAACTTGACTCTAACATAATGATGTCATTTTGTTCTTCAAGAGTGAAGGACAACAACCAAGTGGGATATGTGTCATATCAGCTCCTCTGTATTATATCATTAGGAGATGAGGAGTTCTCAAGTGATGAGATTAGTCTGTAGAGTGCTAGGAATTGCTATAACAGTTTAGATGGATCGGATTAACTTTCAGGTAAGTTTCACTGCAATGTGGGTAGTAGGTAAAGTTACAAGGTAAGAATGGAGGGGCAAGTGACCTGACGTTACCTGAATCTTGAAAATAATGTTGTGACCAAAGTGATCCGAGGTTATCTGAGTAAAATTTATAGTGAAGGGGAATATTAAACCTAGGTTTATTAAATCTTAACAAAAATAGAACTAAAAATCAATTTTCAATTTGAGAGCAGAAAGATATTTCAAGGAACCTCTGTACTAACACTGGGAACATAAGTGAGAGCCTTCTATTATCTATGTCTTTCCATACCCAGTCCTGGGTCATAAATGTGTGGTGGAGAAGATGACTCAGAAGGGAACAGGGCCGCTATGTATGGAAAAAAGCAAGTTACCTGTAATAGAAACCTAAGTGTTTGGCTCAGAATCTAAGAGCAGAGTGAAAATTAATTTCTTACCTTTTGCCCTGAGCATAAATATTAAATGGAATGTTGTTTGTCTTTTGTTTTTTGAAAAACACAGATAACATCATGGGGCAATGTCTTGACTCATGAGTGAATTGTATTTAAGCAAGGCACAATTGGACAAAGTCATCAGCCTCACCCTCTCTTCCAAAGTGAAAAAAAGGCTTATTGGCAACCTAAAAGTCAGGATCACTGGTGATAACTTGGGATTCATTGGGTGACCTTAGTGTCTTGAATGGTTGAACAAGCTCCAAGTGCTCCACAGCACCTGCTTCAGCCACTTTCATAAACATTGGGACAAATTGTTCTCATCTGTCCATTCCACCAGTGGAAATCTTCATATGTTTGGAGTGGACACTCCCTGCCACAATTAACCAATGTTTTTGTGGCCCATCAGTTACCCCCAAATTGTTTTAATCTATCTGCCAAGAAGGTTTACCAGGATGTGCCACTGCACACGTTACAACCCTTTGGAGCAACAACTGAGAGTTGAGTGTCAGGCAGATACCAGTGTTGGATAAGCAGCCCTGAAAAGGTCTTCGAAAGCCCTCACACCAGAGGTGTTTGCAGTTTTTAAACACCGTACACCCCAGTTTCATTAACCACAGCAGAAGACTAAAACCAAAAGGATATTTGATATCTCTCTGATGCCTTAAGGTGTCTCATTAATTGCTCCTTTGAATGCCTTACACTAAAGTGTTTTAATAAAATACATGTAGCATACTTTTTAAAGAGCATAAAAATTAGCCAATTTTTGTGACATCAACTTAGATTATGAATGTAGAGATTATATTCACCCCCCCCAAACACATGATTATATAATTTTACAAACAAAGAATATGCTGTTAAATACTTACAATCACCTATCTTGGTGCTTACACATATATGGGCTTGTTCCATCTCAAAGACTACTTTTTGGTAACGTAAAACTTATTTCCACATTAGTTATGTTGTGAAAGAAAACAGATCAAAAGAAAAAGAATCATGAAAAAATATCGTATGCTTCAGCTTGCATTCAGACTCCATCAGTTCTTCCTCTGGATGTGGATAGCATTTTTCGTCATGACTCCTTTGGAATTATGTTAGATCACTGTGTTGCTGAGAATAGCTAAATCATTCACAGTTGATCATTGTACAATGTTGCTGTTTCCATGTATAATGTTCTCATATTTCTGCTTACTTCACTTTACATCAGTTCATGTAAGTCTTTCCAAATTTTTCTGAAACTGGACTGCTTGTTGTTTCTTATAGCACAATAGGATTGCAATACAATTACATACCGCATGTTCAGCTATTGCCCAACAGATAGGCAGCCCTCCCAGACTGATATTTTCATGAAGACATACTGGGCTATCTTTTGCCTCAATTCTTACCTAGCCTTTAATTGCTTAATGAGCTTTGCCTTAGACAAGTTGAGACCTGAGAAAGACCTTGGCTTGAAAAGGCCAAGGTCCCCTGCCCCTACATTCAGGGCCATCTCCAGTGGTCTGGACTTACGTCTTTCCACTAAACTTCAATGACTCTGGAGGAGAGATCTGCCTCTCTTAAATCCAGGTCACTTGCAAGCCAAGACATCATCCTCCTTATGTCATTGGTCTTCTTCAAGAATGAAAGATGAACTGAAACAGTTGATAGGCATCCTCTCAATTTCTAAATCTCTGCCACCACAGAAAGCTGCTATAAATATTTTTGTAGAAATATGTCCTCTTCCTTTTTTGGATATATTTGTGATACAGACCTAGTCACTCTTATTGGTGGATCAAAGGGCATGCACAGTTTGATAGTCCTTTGGGAATAGTTTTAAATTGCTCTCCAGAATATTTGGATAAGTTCACAAGCCCACCAAGGTGCATTAGAGTCTCAACTTTCCCACATCTCCTCCAAAACTTATGATTTTTATTATCTGTCATATAGCCAATCTGTGGGATGTTACCTCAGAGTTGTTTTAACTTGCATTTCTCTAATCAACAATGATTAAGAGCATTTTTCATGTGACTATAGATATCTTTGATTTTTTCATCTGAAAACTGCCCGTTCATATGTTTTGACCATTTATTAATTGAGAAACTACTTGCATTCTTCATCTCAAAGATTATTAAAACAAAAAATATTTCAATGAATAAATGGAGGAAATGATAAGAGGGAATAATAGATTAAGATAGGCAGTGGTCAGAAGCAAAACAGGCTTAAGAGGAGGATGAAAAAGAAAAGAAAAAATATAAGAAAAATATGATGGAGGGAAATATTGAATTAATACTGATAAATATGAATGTAAATAGGATGAATTCACTCATAAAACTAAAGAGGATAGCAGAATGATTTAGAAACAGTAATCTAAAAAGTATGTTGTTTAGGAGTACACTTGAAACAGAAAGATAAACATTGAGTTAAAAATAATAGGCTGAAGTAGAATACATCACACTTGTACTGAATTTTTTTAAGTAGAAATGGTGATCATGATCTCAGATAAAGCAATAGCAAACTAGACATAAATAAAAAAGAGAAAAAAAGAACATACATTTTCGCTAAAATGCCTATTTGGTTAAGACTTAATTTAGACAATGAAACAATATCAGTAATGAATATATGTACACATTTGTATATGTATACGCGTATATAGCTATGCATATATATGTGTGTATAAACACTAAATGTCATATCATCCAAATTATTAAAATAAGTATTAAAGGAATTTCAGGAAAAAATAGACAGTAAAACTGTACTCATGGGGGACCTCACATTATCAGCTTCAGTGCTAGATAAATCTAATCATAAAATAAATAAACAAAACAACAAAAAGCCTGAAGGAGATGAATAGAATTTTACAAAAGCTAGATATGATAAATGTCTGGATAATATTGAATGAGACTAGAAAGTGGTATACCCATTTCTCAGCTGTGTATGGAATCTTCTCATTTGAGAATTACATCATATATTACATCATAAAAACCACATCAACAAATGCAGAAAAGCATAAATATTAATTACATATATTTTCCCCCTGAGCATTATGCAAGAAAAAAGTATACTGAAAGGGCTTTTGAAGCACTGATGAAAAAGTATTTTGAAACTAAATAAACTAGTCTTGATGAATAAATGTGTCAAATAGCAAATTTTGGAGCAATCAATTTCATTAAATATAAAGACAATGGGGCAGCCAGCTGGGGTAGCAGATAGAGCACTGACCCTGGAATTGTGAGGACCTGATTTCAAATCTGGAATCAGACATGTGGTAAGTTATTTAACCCTGATTGCCTCAAAAAAAGAGAAGATAATGACAACAATTTGGCAAAATGCCAAAATTTATAGGATACCACAAAAGAGTAGTTAGAGAAAAATTTATATCTCTAAATGATATTTTGCTCAATTTCAGTTCAAGAAAACTGACAATCTAAATTTAATGCATGCATATTTACAAAAAAATATATTAATTGCCCAAGTTAAGGGAAAAAATAAAGAAACTATAAATGATCTCCCAGAGCTTGAGGGCAAGGGAGGAAGGGAATAAAAGGACAAGATTCATTTATAAGTGAATTTTATAAAACATTTAAAGAATAATGAAGTCTGGTTTTATATAAACTGTTTTTAGTAGATAATTAAAGAGTCTTACTAAATTCCTATTAGATTCTACTCCAGCCCCCTTTTTGTACATTTTTGTGTGTCTTTCTGTTTCAAGTATATCTCTTGTAAAGAACATATTGTCGGATACTAGTTTCTAATGCATTATGCTATCTGCTTCCATTTTGTGAGTAAACCTATACCATTCATATTCATAGCTTTGATTACTGTATTTTTCCTTTTATCCCATTTTCTTCTATCTCTTCTTCTTTTTGTTTTTATCCTGCCATTCTTCAAAGTATATTTTGCTTCCAACCACTGCTTCCCTTCATTTCCCCTACCTTTTGTTATAGACTCCTTTTCTTTCATTCCCTTCCCCTCCTATTTCCCTACTGGGTAAGGTATATTTCCATACACAACTGAGTGTATACATGTATTCTTTCCTCTTTGAATCAAGTCTCTTGAGAATGAGGTTCAAACATTATCTGCCACCCTATGGCCAATTTCTCCCTTTACTTTAAAATCTTTTGCTCATATATTTTTTTTTGTTTACATGGGAAACTTTTCTCTATTCTACTTCTCCCTTCCTCCTTCTTTTCATTGGAGATATTTGAAAGTCCTCTGTTTCACTAAATATACATTTTCCCCATTAACGATTATATTCAGTCTTGTTGATTAAGTTATTCTTGGTTGCAATCCTATCTCCTTTTCCTTCTGAAATATTATAGTCCAAGTCTTCTGCTCCTTTAACTTGGAAGCTGATAGATCTCATGTGATCTTGATTGTGGTTTCATGGTATTTCAACTGTTTCTTTCTGAGTGCTTGAACTATTTTTTCTTTGGCACGAGAACGTTGGAAATTAGCTGTTATGTTCCTGGGAGTTTACATTTTGAGATCTCTTTCAGGAAGTGATAAATGGATACTTTCTATTTCTAATTTACCTTCTGGATCAAAGATATCTGGGCAGTTTTCCTTTATATATTTTTTTTTTTGAAATAGGATGTATAAACTCTTCCTTTGATCATGGCAGTCAAATAATTCTTAAGTTATCTCTTTTCAATCTTTTTTTTCAGGTCAGTTTTTTTTCCAATGAAATATTTCTTTTGAATTTGTTTTATTGTTTCTTGATATCTCATGAAGTCACTGATAACCACTTTCTGATTTCTAATTTTTAAGGGATTAATTTCTTCAGTGAAGTTTTGTATCTCTTTTTTCCATTTAGCCAAATGTTTTTTTTTTTAAATAGCTATTTCCTTCAGTGAATTTTTGTACCCTTGTTTTCCCCATTTGTCCTGTTCTTTTTAGGGAGTACTTTTCTTCACTAATTTTTGTGTCTCTTTTACCATTTGATTAATTCTCATTTTATTTTATTCTGAAAAGAAAAAGAAATATATTATAAAAATACATATTAAACTTAAATACGAAAAATGAAAAAAAACCCTTGCCATGTGCACAGCAAAATTTAAGAGAGATTTCAAGATATACAGCAGTAAATTTCCATTCCAAGAAAGTCTATATAATAAATACTACTCATTGTGTTGAGGGCTGTCCATCTCTGCTTACTTTGTAAGCTTTTTTGTTGTTCTCTGCTGAGGACTTTTTACTTTGTTCTATTTTTTTCCTTCCTTTCTTCCCCCCACCCAAGAAGGAATAATTAAGCATGGATACACACACATGTATATACATATATACACATACATATAAGTATATTTAAATTAATGTATATAATATAAATATATACGTACGTATGCAGGTATATTTTATATATTTATGTATACACATATACAAATACATATACATCCCTATATACTTATACACACATGTATGCCTATATATTTGATACATGTATGCACATACATACACACAGACATAGACATGCATATACACATACATACATACACATAGATATCCATAATCATGCACATATATAAACATATACATTTATATGCATCTATGTAAGACTGTACTATATTTGTCTTCTGTTTCTCTGAGGGTGGATGTATCAACAATATGGCTAGCAGCTGCTGTGAGGGTGTAAAATCAACAACAACCAGGTCACAGAACACTGCAAGCCCAGGTCCTTTTGATCTGTTTTATTTAAAGAAAGCAACATTAAAGGGCTAACAAACTCACTTTAATCCAGCATACAAATATCATTACTTAGTTCAGGGGAAAAAACCCAGCACCCTGAAGTACAGACCAAAAACAATTAGTAGTTATCAACATCTGAGTCTTCAGCCAGGGAGCTCATTACAATGGCTGGCCCAGAGTCACGAGCAACTCCTGCTGTGGCTCAGAGCTCCAAGAGAGAAAGCTAACCTCTGCACTTACATGTCTTGTTCAGGGCCAGAGGGTCCTGACCTCACCCAGGCTGGGCATGGAAAAGTTCCCCACCCCCAATATCACATCAGATACAAATCAATGACTCCCAATTGTCTCAGTGCTGAGAAATACAAAAATGTCCCACTTCATCTGCCCCATTCAAACAAAGGCCAGAATCATTAAACATCAACAGCAAAAATCCCACCTTAATTACAATTACAGTGGATAACTTCTTTCAAAAGTATGTCTTTCTATATTTTTCTAAGTCCACCAACTCATCATTTTCTGCACCACAGCAATATTGCATCATTATACTGTCTAGTTATTTTAAATATTCTAATAACAATGTTGATCGATATTGCTGATATATATTTTCCCTGTTTTTTCTCTCATGGTTACATCTATTTTGGCTTTAACTTTGTCTGATATGACGATTACTATCCCTGCATTTTTCCTTAATACATTCTACTCCTGATCGTTATTTTGTGTTTGTGTATATCTCTTATTTCCTATCGCCCTTGACTCCTCAATTTTACTTCTATCTGGTATTTATCTTATATTTCTCTTGTCTCTTTGATGTCAAATCTTCTATTAAATTCAGGGTTTTTTTTTTAACAAAATACTGAAAGTCTGCCTTTTTTTGATTCAGGATTTTGCTTAACTTTGCTGTTTTGCCCACAAAGCCAGTTCTTTTGTTCTTTGATATATAGTGTCCCAAGACCTGTGATCTTTTAGTGTCACCACTGCTAGATCTTCTGAGATGCTAATTGTTGAACCACCATGTTTTTTTTCTTGTTGCTTACAATATTTTATCCTTGGGTTGGGGATTTCAGAATTTCACTATGATATTCTTGTTGGTTTTCTTTGTAGGATCTCTTTCAGCTTGTGTTTGACACTTTTTTTCTATTTCCACTTTCGCCTCTTGTTCTGACACTTTAGGACAATTTTCTTCAATTATTTTTTGTATTATTGTGTTAAGATTCTTTTTTATCTTAACATTCAAATAATCCAGTTATTCTTATGTTTTCTCTTCTTGATCTGTTCTCCACACCAGTTGTTTTTTTTTTGTTGTTGTTTGTTTGTTTGTTTTCATGAGATGTTTTACATCCTCTTCCATTTGTTCATTCTTTATATTTTGTTTTATTATTTCTTGGTCTCTTACAACTTTGCTGGGCTCCCCTTGCCCAATTCTAATTGTCAAGGCTTCATTTTTTTCCTTCACATTCTTGATCCCCTTTTCTAATTGGTTCAATTACTTTTTATAATCTTTGTTTTTCTTGGATTATTCTTATTCTTTTTAATTTTTTCTCAATCTCCCTCATTTAATTTTTAGTCCTTTTAAAGTTCTTCAATTAATTCCTTTTGGGTGGATGACTATTTGACATTACTCTTTGGGGTAGAAGAGGGTCTTCTTTTTTTTTGAGTATCCTCCTCTTCTCCTCTGAATATAAACCTCAGTCTACTCTATTCGAATAGTAACTTTATGTGGTTGAATTCTTTCTCCTTTGCCAGCTCATAAAAATATTGTGGCAGGTTTTTTTGTAATCGCCTCTACTTCTTGAATATGAGGAATGTGGTACCCCTGGCCTCAGATCCTCCTTTAGTTATCCCCTTTGACCTGAAACTGAAACCAAGAACTGCCCCCTCCTATAGGTGCTCACAGCCAATGGCATCCCTGCCCCACTGCTTCTGCACTCACTGGGCAGGTGCTAGTTCCTTCACATCTAAGACAGCATCTCTGCAGCACAGTTGGATTTGGCATTTTTTATCAGCTGAGGTTTTCTCAAGCTTCCTAGGCTTTGAAACCCAACTTCTGAGAAGTGAAAATTCCTGTGACTGTGACAGAGGCCACTTCCCAATCTAGCTAGACCCAGGTCTTGCCTCTTGCTGGTTCAGAGGACCAAAAGGACCAAACCTCATCCTGGGATATTTCTTCATATCTTCTCCAATTTTCCCAGGAAGACTATGGTTCTTCTGCAATGCTTATTTATTTTTAATCACTCTACATTTGCCCTGAGGTGCTATTTTATCTTGTTAGTGAGGGAAATCTGGAAAGCTTGGAATTTTCTGACCTACTTCACCATCTTCCCAGAATCTTCTTCAGATTCTTTTTTTGTAAGGTATTATTTACTTCAGTAATTATTTTTTGCCTCTCTTACCAAATTATTAATTTTCATTTCATAATTTTCTTGCGACACTCACAATTTTCTCTCCAATTTTTCTTGTACCACTCTTAATTCCTCCAGGAGTCCTTGTGGGCTTTGGTGCAATTAGAGGTTTGCTTTGAGGTTTTGTTTATACCTGTTTTCATATTATTGTCTTCTCCTGAGGTTGTCTTGGTCTTCCTGCCAGCGTTGTAGCTTTTTGTGGTCATTTATTTTGTTTGCTCATTTCTTCCTATTTCTTCCTATTTCTTAACTTTACATTAAAATTGTGCTATCCTCATGTGGGTATAGGTAGGCAATGTTCCAAGCTTCACTCTTTTTCATATTACTGTTTTTACAGCTTGTTCTGGGAGTCAGTAAGTTTTTGATGCTTGTAAGGTGATGTGGTATGGTGAGAGATGTGGTAACTGTTCTCCTTGTTCTTCTTTACTCTGATATTTAGCCATGAAAGGTTCCCGGTCTCCTGCAGAAACAAGAGCTAGCAATACTTTGCTTTGTATCTGAGACCAGTGGCTGTGCTCCCTTGCAAATGGCCCCACAATATTCTTCTCCACCCTGGAATTGTGACCCAAAACTGGTATGGCCAGAGTTGCTAATCAGTGCTAGCTGTTCTCAGTACCAGGAAAGTGTCCCCCACTTCTCTTTCTTACCAGCTTTCCACCACCTTTACTATCTCTGAACTGAGAGCTCCCAAAGCTGCTGCTGCTGCTTCTGTGACCTCTTATGCTTCCACTGCCAGTGTGAACTTCCAACAGGCTTTCTCACCATTGTCACATATTGCTGTTGACCTCCTAAATTTTCATAGGCCAGAGAAAACATCTCACCTTTTTCTTTTGCTGGCTCTGCTGCTCCAAAATTTGATTTGAGACATTATTTTGAATTTGTTGGGAGAAGAATATTGACAGAGTTCAGCTCAGTTGTCTCTAATCTACCACCTTGGTTCCATTCCCTCCTTAAAAATACTTGTTGAATAAATGTTGACTAAATAACATTCTAGTTCAACATTGCTTTAAATAAAGATTAATTAACAAAACATTACAAAAGATAATGACAAAAGATTAAGAGCAACATAATTTCACAGCATAGCGAAAAAAAGGGTAGATGAAAAGCAGTCTGTAAAAATCTAGGAGATATCATCAAGCTAGATCATACCTATAAAATTTGAATATGATATTTGAAGAATGACATATAAATGTGAAAGGAAAATTATTTATCTCCATCTCCATAGTTATATTTTCTTATCATTAATTATAGTAGAACTGCTCTATTTGGGAACTAACAATTCAGCATTTGATAAGTAAAAAAAAATGACATGTCAGAAGAATAAGCTATGATCAGGTACTGAATCTAGCCAAATGTGCTCACAAGAACACTCTCCTGGAGGTGACAAAAATTTAAAGACTATCATAATTGTTAAGACGATAAGGAAAAGAATTGTTCAAGAAATGAAAAAGAACACACAGAGTATTACTTCCCACAAAAGATCAAGAAGACATCATTATCTTTTGGCTGATGGGAATAATTCCTCATTAATATAAAGTCCTTCTGAGAAATGGTTATATACATATAGGTGGTGTCCTTAATGATAATATGATTTTTTAAAAATGAACAAGCTTCTATGGGAAGTTTTCTGCAGAAACCTGATATAAACATAAGGAGAATATTTTATTTTATTTATTATTTATCTATTAAAGAATAAAACAAAGCATGATATCTAGTCATTATATATACATGCACAATTTAATTTAAACTGTGGTCTTTTTAAAATTATGATTTAGATCATTTTTTCTAATTCTACAGATTCTGATAAACTAATATTTTAATTGATCTCTTCGAAGCACAAGCTCTATACTATTATTTTAATTTCTAAGTAAGAAAGAAAGTCCTAGATTCATTTTTTAAGTTACTTTGAATTTACTGAATTATTTTAGGCTGATGTATTAAAATCAGCTTTTTGCACTACTTTTTCATGTCCTTTAAATAAATGGCATTGCTGTTTTTTACATATATTATGAATTTCTAACAATAATCCACTCATATTAGCAGATCATTTCATTACATTTACCATGCAATGGTAATACTGACTATAAGTACATATACATACATATTGCACATGTATGTACTTATGTGTGTGTATGTATGTATATATCTTGGCTTTTTCTCCCATATTTTCATTTTGTGGTTGAAATCAAAACTAAAATTTTCCAAGAAAAATGCAATCATTGAGTCCTTTGGCATTCCCATCAAAAGGTAAAGGAAATAGTTCCATACAATGATACACTCTCACTTAATGTGACCATGCATATGTAGAATAAGAGAATGATGGCTTATCTCTCCTTTTGGCTTTGCAAATGCAGTTTAATAAATGGTTTTATTATTGGATTATCTTGCAGTTCTAGCACTGTGTCTATGTGGGTAGGTATCAAAAGTAAAACTAGAAAGAATCTGTTTTTTGCTGTTTTATAAAACAGAAAATCTTTTCCCTAAATCCTACAGGTCATTTCAATAACTTTATCATGAGATTTCAACTTATCACAAGATGACATAAAACAACGCTGTATCATTTTTCCAGAGGTAAAGCATGAGGCTATTCTGTTTGTATGAAAAATTATTAAAGTTTTTCAAATGAAGTATTACAAAAGCTATCACAATAGTGAATATTAGAGAAATTGTATAAAAGTAGTTTCCAAATGTAGAGATTAAAATATTGAGACATACTTTTAGGGAACACATTTAGACATAGCACATATATTCAAGGAAAGGGTACTTATGCTACAGAGCCTCTGACATCTTTATTTAATATTCTTCCTTTGCTTCCCTCTTGGTGTACTTTCCTTGCTGGGCATGTCTCTTAAAAAACATCTTTTGGCCTGTTCCTTTATTAGATACTTGGCTCTGATACTTGGCTATGGTCTCCATCATTGTGAGCTTTGAGTTCAGGTAACATCCTGGCCTATGACACTGTAATGCAGTTTGATAAGAATTGAAATTCTTGAAAAGAAACCTACTACCTAGAACTAGCAGAAGCCTTGACTGTAGGGCCTGTAATATCCTGAGCAGGATACCAGCTCCATGAACCAAAATCATGACCCTTCTCACTTACTCAATTCCATTTTAGACACTCTTTTCACCTCCCTAAACAAAAGGTTAAGGTTAAGGAGAATATTTACTTGATTCAACCTTCAGGCTTTGTGCAAGTGAATACCTCCTATGCCCATGTTCTTTTGCTTTACTACTCCATTGTGGATGAAGATTGTGGGGAAATATTACTTCTGTTCTCCCTTTCTCTAGTTATAATCTCAAAAAAGTACAAAAGATGAAGAAATTCTTAGGAGTGGGGTTATTTTAAAAATACACTTTCTTTTAACATTTTAATAATTTCCTTCCAAATTTTCTCTCTCTTTCTAGCCTTTTTCCCAACATCAAGATGGTAAGCAATATGATATTAATTGTAATTGAGAAATCTTGCAAAACATATTTCTGTATTAACCATTTTGCAAAAAAGTAGAAAAACAATGTAAATAAAAGAGTATGCTTCAATCTAAATTCAGAGTTTATTTTTATGTCTGAAAGTGAATGGCATTTTTCACAGATAATTTGTAATTATCTTAAATCACTGTATAGTTTAGAGTAGTTAACTTTTTCACAGTTGATCATCCTTACAGTATCGTTATTTCTATGTATAATATTCTCCTGGTTCTGCTCACTTCATTTTTTTTATCAGTTCTTATGAAGTTTCCCATGTTTTCTGAAATTGTCACTTTATAATTTCATGTAGCACAATAATATCTCATAACAATATTATCCCACAAGATCAGCCAAATTATGGGCATTCCTTCAATTTTTAATTCTTTGCAGACCCAAAAAAAGAGCTGCTATAAATATTTGTGCACATATGGACCTTACTCTTTTTCCTTTGGATACAGACCTAGTAGCAGTATTTCCAGTCAAAGGGTACACAGTTTTATAGCCCTTCATGTATAGATACGAATTATTCTATAGAATAGTTGAACCCATTTACAAATCACCCAGTAATGCATTAATGTACATATCATTCTACATCCTTTTTGGCATATACCCTTTTCCTTTCCTTTCATATTAATCAATCAGATAAGTATGAAGTGGTACCTCAGAGTTGTTTTAATTTTTATTTCTGTAATCAATAGTGATTTAAAGGCAGTAGAAACAAGATGGTGGATTACAGGCAACAACTTATTTAAAATCTTCCAATATTTGCTACCAACCAACTTTAAAATTACTTCTTAAATAAAATTTTGAAATGGCAGAGCCAATAAAATGTCTTGCTGAGACATCTTTCCCACCAAAAGAAACTGAGGAGGTAAGCAAGAGAGGTCCATGATGCAGGGTGCTTGTAGGCTTGAAGCACAGTGCTCAAAGTGGCAACACCAGCAGCTGGGCTGGGAGATGGCTGTGATAGTGGCAGTAATAGGTTTAGAAACTTTCAGTCCACAGATGGTAAAGGACAAATGGTCTGAAAGAGATTCCCAGGAACACTTTGCTGGCACTGAAGGTAGGACTCTGTTGCACTGCTCATATGGAAGTCTACATCACAATTTCAAAGCAAAGAGGAGCAGCAATACTTACGCCTGCAGCGAAGCAATGATACTAAAGCAAAGAAGATTGCTAATAGGAGCTCGTAAGAGAGCAGGGACCCTGTTTTTTATTCTAAGGCAGAAAGGAGCTGCAGTACATGTGACTACAGGAGAGCAGGGGCCAGGTCACAGTTCTAGGGCCAAAAAAGCAATAGCACTTGTGGTTACAGGAGAGGAAGGTCCATGGTAATAGACCTAGGAGAAAGAATGGTGCTTACATTTACTCACAGAGGAGGAGGGGCCTGGTTTCAGTTGCAAGATGGAAAGCAACACTAATCCTTGGTACTGTAGGTGGAGAAGAGACCTAGTCACAGTTCCATGGCCAAGAGGAGCGCTAGTGCTTCATCTGCAGGGCAATAAGGCCTCTTCCTGGGTTAAGACATAGACTAAGAGAGCAGTAATAATATCTCACCTTGGATCATACAAATTTAGCATTAAGAATATATAGATTCCTGGAACTACCTATGAATACAGTAGCAGGAAAAACCTGAAAGCTAGGACAGTGCACACTCTACTACAGGAGCAGAGTTCTGCTTTAATATAAAGTTAAAAATCAAGAAATATGAAAAAATGAGCAAGCAACACAAAAAAAACCTGACCACAAAAAGCTACTATGTTTACAGTAAAGTTCAAATTACCAGCTCAAAAGAAGTCGACAATGTTAAAGGAGGCACAAGCAAAGCCTCAAAGAAAAATATGAATGGGACATGAATCTAAAAGTATTCTTGGAAGAGTTAAAAATTATTTTAAAGATCAAATAAGAGAGGGATAGAATAAAAGTTGTGAAAAGAAATGAGAACAATGCAATAAAATTATGAAAGAAGTGTCAACAGCTTAACAACAGAGGTATACACACAACCTGAAGAAAATAACACATTAAAAATAGAATAATCCATATGGTAAAAGAGGCACATAAATCCAATGGGAAAAAAAGAACTCTAAATACAATTGGCCGAATGGAAAAGGAAGTACAAAGATTCGTTGAAAAAAAAACAATCCCTTAAAATTTGTATTTGGACAAGTGGAAGCTAATGACTCCATGAGACATCAAGAAATAATAAAATAAAGTAAAAAGATAAAAAAAATAGAAAAAATGTGAAATATCTCATTTAAGAAACAAGAGACCTGAGAAACAGATCCAGGAGAGAGAGTTTAAGTATTATGAGACTACTCAAAAACATTATTTAAAAAATGAGCCTAGACATCACATTTTAAGGAAAACTGCCCTGATATCTGAAAACCAGAGGGTAAAATAGAAACTGAAATAATCTACCAATCATCACCTGGAAAAAGTTCCAAAATAAATATTCTCAGGAACAATATAACCAAATTCCAGAGCTCTCAGGTCAAGGAGAGACCAGTGAAAGCATTCAGCAAGAAAGAATTCAAATATATTGAATTCATATTCAGTATGACACAAGATTTAGCAGCTCCCTCATTAAAGGAACATAGGGCTTAGAACATGATATTCTGGAGTGCAAAGAACTAGGATTACAGACAAGAATAGCTTGGCAATCAAAACTGAGTATACTTTTTCAGAATATTTAATGAAATGGAGGACTTTTAAGCATTTCTTATGAAAAGACTAATGTTGAATAGAAAATTTGACTTTCAAATACAAGACACCAGAGAACCACAAAATGGTAAAGAAAAATGAGAAATCATAGGAGACTCAAAGGAGTTAAACTGTTTACATATGTATATGGGAAGTAAGATATTCGTAACTCCTAAAAATATTGTCATTATCCAGGCAATTAGAAAGAGTATACATAGAAGATGTGGCTGTGAGTTGACTATGATGAGATGATCTAAAAGAAATAAGGGAAGAGAAAGAGACATGCACTGGGAGAAGGGGGAAAAGAGAGAAAGAACAGGGAAAACTATCTCACAGTAAAGAGGCACACAAAGAAGAGTTTTTACACTGCAGGACAAAATGGGGTAGGATGGCAGGCCATACTTGAACCTTACTCTCATCAGAACTATCTCTAAGAAGGAACCACCCCTACACAATTAGTTGGCTATAGAAATACATCTTACTTAACAACAGAGAAGTAGGAGGGGGAGGGAATAAAAGAAGGGTGAGAGGTGATACAAAAGTGGGTAGTTTAAGGGAGTCAGTGAAAAGAAAGAAATTAGACTTTTGAGCATAAATAGAGTAAAAAAGGAGAAAGAAGGATAAAAAGGGAAAAATAAGAAGGAGGAAAATACAAAGTTACTAATCATATCTGTGAATGTGAATGGAATGAGCTCACCTATAAAATGGAATCTGGTAGCAGAATGGATTAGAATCCTGAGTCAATAAAATGTTGTTTACAAGAAACACACTTGAACAAGACATACACTGAGTAAAAAATAAGGAGCTGAAGCAGATCCCATTATCCTTCAGCTGATCTTGGAAAAAAAGAAGGCATAGCAATCATGATTTCAGACAAACCAAAAGTACAAATAGACCTAATTAAGAGATAAATAGGGAAACTACATTTTTTAAAAAGGTACCTTAGACAATGAAGTAGTATCAAGACTAAAAATATATACATCAAAAGGCATGGTATCCAATTCCTAAAGAAGAAGTTAAGTTCCAGGAGTAAACAGATGATAAAATTATACTAGGTGGGGGAACTTAACTGCCTGTTCTCAGAACAAGATAAATCTAACCATAACCATATGAGAATAAAAAAGTTAAAGAAAAAAAATAATTTTAGAAAAGTTAATTATGATACAACTCTGGAGAAAATTGAATGGAAATAGAAAAGACTATACCATTTTTTGGCTGTGCATGACACCTCCATAAAAATTGAACATGAATTAGGGCACAAACAAATGCGGAAAGGCAAAAAAATATTAAATTCACCCTTTTTAGACAATAATGCAACAAAATTACATTATGTAAAGGATCATGCATACTCAGATTAAAGTCAATCGAAACATAAATAATCTAATACTAAAGAATGAGTAGGTCATAAAACAAATGATAGAAACAATCAATAATTTCCCTAAAGAGAAAGACAATGAGACAAAATACCAAAATTTATTGGATGCAACCCAAATAGTACTTAGGGGAAAATTTATACCTCTAAATGCTTATATCAAAAAAAAGCAAAATAACAGATCAGTGGTTTGGATATTCAATAACAGCAAAAACAACAAACTAGAAAAAAAAAACAAATTTAAAATCTTGGATTAAACACCAAATGCAAATCAAAACAACTCTTAGATACCATCTCTCTCCTGTCAGATTTGCTAAAATAACAAACCAGGAAAATGATAAATGCTGGAGAGGATGTGGGGAAATTGGAACATTGTTACATTGCTGGTGGGGTTGTGAACTGATCCAGCCATTTTGGAGAGCAATTTGGAACTATGCCCAAAGGGCTATAAAAATGTTCATACCCTTTGACCAGCAATACCACTCCTAGGGTTGTATCCCAAAGAGATCACACAAGTGGGAAAAGGACCCATATGTACAAAAAAATTTATAGCGGCTCTTTTTGTAGTAGCTTAGAATTGGAAATCAAAGGGATGCCT
>CM053622.1:254354523-254373699 GCA_028646595.1 Phalanger gymnotis | reverse complement strand
GAAGCAGGGCTGACCCGTGTGTAGACCCAGGAGTGTGAGCAGGAATTTGAGGCCAGTAAAAAATGATTTGGTTAAATACTATCTTGTTTTTCTGTGGCCTCCTGGTTACTCTTGTGAGGTGGGCTTTCTGGGCCTGGAGTCTTTTTGTCAAGATGTCTGAATGGAGAGGCTGGTTAACGGATCAGCTGCGGTGGGGCCTAAATAAATTTCTTGTTGTTTTCTCCTTAGAAAACCTCTCATACCTTGCGATTTCGAACCATTCAAACATATACATGATTATATTTGAGATTATAAATTCGGCCTTCCTACTACAAACATGTGGTATAACATTTATAACATATATTGATGATGGTAAAATCTCTGACTGTATTCAACATTTATCACTTTCTATACATATAGAAATCAGAACAAAGTATAAACAGAACACTACGGTATTTGGTGTACACATGGAAAATTGCTATATATTTAAGAAATGTCAATAATATAATAATATTAAGACTAATTGGTATACATTATTTAATTTGCCCATGAATAGTTCAAACATGTTATAGTTATGTCTGGCCTTGAACCTATTAGAATTTCTTCAGAAGAGAAATGAAAATAAGTTACAAATCAAACAGAGGAGTCAAATAAAACCATCTTATAAATCTGTATAGGGATGACATCTCCATCAGGGGAAAATTAAAAATAGTTCTTTTAATTTTTAGAATATTTTGTAATTATTTCAAAATATTATTTAAACTCAATAAATTAAAATTTCCACAAAAGACAGTAAAAGCTTTGAATTTAAATCTGGATGTCAAGTTTAAGCAACACATGAAGGCATCATTAAAAATGCTTATTTTCCCACATATAAAACTGTAAAGATGAAAGCTACATATGAATATGTGAAGTTTTATTGGAGTTTACTATAAAAAGCACTTTACAATTAGTAACTTATTTCTAAACAGATATATATGAAATACATATGGAAATAGATGATTATAATTAAAGAATAAATAATATAAATGATAGAAAAATCATTAATGATAAACATTATGAGACAATATTTAATTTTTTTCAGATGGAGCCAAAATAGGGAAATTTTATATCTCTAAATACTTTTTTTAAGCATAAAAGAGAAAGAACAAATAAATAAATTGAAATGCAATTAAAATACTGGAAAACCAACAAAGTTGAAAACCTCTATTACATACCAACATGAAAACCCTGAAAACTGAAGAAAAATAGCAATTGAAAAACAAAAAAATGAAGTGGAAAAATTTGTTTCTTTAAAAAAAAGAATCTTCTTGGAATTCAAAAAATCAAAGCTAAATGTGAAATTATTCCCCAGTTGATAAATTGTGAGAGGATATGACCAAGGAGTTTATAGATGAAGAAATCAAAGCCATCTTCAGGCATGTGAAGAAGTTTTCTATATTATTTTTGATTAGAGAAATGCAAATTAAAACAACTCTGAAATACCACTTCACACCAGTCAGATTGGTTAATATGACAACAAAGAAACATGATAAATATTGCAGAGATGTTGGAAAATTGGAGCACTGATGCACTGTTGGTGTAATTATGAACTGATCCAACCATTCTCGAGAGGAATTTAGGACTACATAAAGACATCAAAACACTCCTGAGAATTTACCTGGTTATTTGCACTGCAATGGGAGCATTATGCTAGACTAAATACTAATCTTTTGTTGCCCAGAAACAAAATTAATCTATGAAAATTTAAGTACAACATGTTTATTAGCTGCCATCATACCAAAAAATCCCATCAAAGTATCTGAAATACACAGAACAAATAAATTTCCAAAGATTTAGCAGGAGAAATCAAAACAATATGTGAATAAGATAACATATGTATTACTCCTGATATTCTGTTTGCTAGTGGTAAAAGGGAAGGGTAAAACCATTTCTTCAAAACCTGCTATGTGTCAAGTGCTTCATAAATATTATCTTCACAATAACTTTGGTGGGGGGAGGTAATATTATCATCCCCAATTGACCACTGAAGAAACTGAAGCAGAAAGAGATTACATGACTCACCTAGGATCACAGAGCTCATAAGTATCTAAGGCCAAATTTGAACTCAGCACTTGCTGATTGATGGTCTGGCACGCTACCATTTAGCTGCCAATGTGTACTTGTTGAAGTTGCATTCAAGTAAGCCTATATGTGAGGAGATTATATCATAATATTGTTATTCAATTACAGAAAGTATTTTTCTATTTGTGGAATTATCTGCAGAATATTTAATATTAGAAAAAAAAAACCTAATAGCATGATAGCAACTTCTTCCTGGCTCAATTCTGACTGCCATAAAAGGAGAAGGAAAAATTTAAAACATAGTAATGAGGACAATGAAAATAGCTACATTACTATTACTACTGCTACTCATGATGATGATGATAATGATGATGATGATGATGACGACGACGATGATAATGATAATGATAATGATGGTGATGATGATGGTGGTGGTGGTGGTGGTAATGATGATAATTACAATAATAATCCATGCTCATTCTACCTCTCAGGGTTGTTGTGAGAATAATAAAGATGACATTTAGATATTGGTTAAAGTTTTTTTAAAGGTCTTTCTTCAAAACAATGATGTGAATTTGGATGCATAATTATTTTTTTTTCTTATACAGATGAAGAAACCAAGCCTCAGGGACATAAAATGACTTACCCAACATTATTTAGCATGTGTTCAAACTATTATTCAAGCTAAAGACATAGAGTAATAGATTCAGATCAGAATGAGACTACAGTCCAATCTTGGTCCACAGATGAAACAAATAAGGCCACAATTTAGTCAGTGAGAAAAACATGATTTGAATGGAGACTCTCCTGCTTCAAAGATATCTATCCCTAAGTCTTGCATTTTTTCAGTTGTAACGTACTGACTGGTATCAGAAATGATCGATGTTAGCATTTTTGATAATATTGTAAGTATGCAAGTTATTGTTATCAAGATCATTTAATCAAAATGAAATACCTGAGATTTGATACATTTTATCCTTTCAGAGCTTCCGTAGTGCTAGACGTAAAATCATTTGATTATACACACACATTCACATACACACACACCCTCTTTATATGTATAAACATACACATATATACATACACACATACACATCTACACATACATACAAAATATAAATACATACATGCATTTTCCAAATGTCTCCTTCTTTCCCTATTTGTAATTTGCACAGTGCAACTCCTGCCTTTCTGATGAATGTATTAAGTAAAATATTTGACATTGTAAAACTGTGGCTTTTAAAAAAAGGGGCCTTCATAACTTGGCCCCTTTCCACATTTCTAATCTGCTTATACTTTACTCCCCTCCATGGATTCTGTGATCCAGTTATACACCTTGCCATTCCTCACAAATCTCTATATTCCTCCTCTGCACATTTTCTAGCTATCCTTTCTCCTGGAATTATCTGTACCTTCTAGATTCCCTGGGTTTCTTCAAGTCTTAACTAAAATAACACCTTGTTCAGGAAGTCCTAGGTCTATTAATGCAAAAGACATCCCTCCAAGACTGCCCCAAATTTGCTTTGTATGTGCATTGTTGTCCACATACTAATTTTGTTTTAAGATTGTGAGGTCATTAAGGGCAGGGACTTTATTTTGCCTTTGTTTGTATCCTTTGGGTTTACCAGGATGCTTAATACATATTAAGTACTTAATGAATGTTTTTTTTGACTTATCAGCATTTTCAGTTTGGAAGTGGGTGAGGTGATGCTGGGGCAAAAACAGATAAAATAGAGAATGTAAGAGGGGCCCAGGTCAAAATCCACTGTGGATATTAACATCTTTCTTTTGAAATCATTCTCTTGCATGAGCAATCTGCATTTTGATCATTTCTAATTCATAATAACAGTGACCATCAAAATCCACTTTTAGAGAGTTATTTCTTTAGGTTGAGTATCATATTTTAAAATGCAAATTCTCCTACGAGGATAAACTTCTTAATCCAGGCCACAGGTTATTAAAACAGAGACAATTGTTCTAAACAGACTCCTTCATCTTAACAGATGACCAAAGACAGATGAAATGAGACTTTTTGTTTTGAGCATAAACATGGGGGGGGGGGAATTTAAAGCCATTTGGTGTACTGAAATATTGATAGGAAGAGAAGGCTTTTTAGGTAGGAAATATTAGAACTCTTTGGCTAGTGAAATAACAGCATGAGAACACTGGGTGCTATGGCAAGACAATTACATTTCAGGAGAAGAGAGTGCATGTACTTTTGTTGCTCCCATGATGGCATGTCCATATCTGTTCATTTTTATCCTTCTTGTCTATATCCACACCCCAGACTTTCCCTCCCCACTCTCCAGGCAGCCTCAGGACACATAGATAGTAGTGACAGTTAAGTATTAAAGCCATGTCAGATTCCAAGACTCTCAGTGGGATATCACGAAGTCAAAATGCCTTCTACCTTCAGATACGTCAAATGATTCCCAAGTAATAAGTGTCCTTTACTGTATGAAAACTGGAAATGGCATCCAAATTAATTTCAGTAAATACAAACCATGTGAAAATGTGCAAGCTAACAACCTCTAGGTGTTAGTAAATGTGCTTATTTAGTAATGAAAATTATTCAGTTTTTAGTTCTAGATAATAAATTAATAAGAATTCATATTAAACAGAATGAATTATGTTTCTTTGTTGGTTCTTTACCATATTATAGAGAGATCTTATGTATAATTTTTGAGTAATGAGTAATAGACATAAGGAACAATATTCAAATGGGGGATTGGCTCTGTGTCTTCTTAGTCTTATATAGACATAAGTCACTTATCTGAGATTGTCTTTATCTTCAAAATGCTTGTGCCATCTTCCTCACAGTTCCATTTTAGGGAAGATAACCTGGCCAACTACAAAGTATGTCAGCAATAGGGCTTATTCAATATTGTCGTTTCTTCATTGGGGATGTCATACAAGATTTGTTTCTGAAAACCATAGTAATGTCTAATTGTGTTTAAAAAAGTAAATCCCCAATCTTCTTCCACTATATTTCTATCAATTATTATATTAAGGATCAATTTACAATCTACATCAAACTAATTTTTCCCAGTTAGGAAAGAATTAGTATGCATGTTGTTGGAATAACTATTTATACACATACCATGATACTATTATTATCTGCAAATACTTTTTGGTATAGGAACATCTTAGCCAACACCAGGGATGTGGTTACTAGAAGAACTAAAACAACAAAAACAAATAAAATTCCTTCTAATTTAGGAAGATATCATTGCATTGCAAATAATAGATATAGTTTTAAAAAGGTAAGTACTTTCATTTTTCTACAATTCCATTCCAATGATTCTAGAATTAAACAGATCATGAGGGAAATAGCTGGATGCATTCATAACTAATTTAATCTGTTTCATATATTTCAAAATAGTGCTCAAAATTCTGAATGGTTCCCCTTTGACTACAAAATAAAGTTAGAATTTCTCAGCAGTAAACTTTTTATAATAGGGTCCCAATTGATCTTTTCAGTTTTATACTCCAGTACTCTCTAATATATAATGTGTGCCTTAGAAAATTCAGTGTTTCTCAAATACACGTCATGCTTTCTTACCTCTGAGACTTTGTTCATGCTCCTCCCTTCATCTGTCGTGTCTTCTTACTTAATATTCAAAGGTCAAAATCCCATGTATCATTCAAGGCCAAGGGCAAATCCTAATTTCCTCATACTTTCAGACTCAAAAAGGTGAATTATTGATTCCACTTCTTGCTTGATTAGGTTTGTAGAGGATACAGAATTTTACATAGGAATTTCACATTATAGAAGTTAAAAGACATAAAAAAGAAAAGGAAAAGATGGGATACTTAAGCTGATGTCTAATTTTTGATAGTTTTTTTTTTCTCTTTAGAGGAAAGAAATAATAATTTCCTTTTCAAATCCTTAGTCCATTTGAGATTTCCTGAAGGAACCCCAAGCTTCGACATAGTAATATTATTCACATGGAATCTGGTCATCTTCATTATCACAGATCCCAAACCCATAATCAAATTTTATTCCAAGGATAAGCTGCCTCAGGATATTTTAATAATTGGATCAATTCGTAGGGTGCAAATTTCTCCCATCACAGTGTATCCATATTAGGTAGCAATGCCCTTGTTTCTATTTTCTTACAAGGTATATTTCTAAGACTGTCAAAGCCAACTTATTATTTTTTACAAATCACAATCATCAAGTTGAAATTTTGGGAAGCTGTTTTTGAGAATAAACAATACAGGTCATTCACTGATATGTTTTCTCTCTCCAACTCAAGTAAGCAGAACAAAAATTACTTATGCAACTAGAAATCAATATTTAAGACATTCTTACAAAAATGAAAGAATAAAATCTCTGACTAATCAAAGCTATGAATAAAAAAAGATTTCTTAGGATTTTTGGTTTTTTTTTTCTATAAAAGAAGTTTACAATGAGTGGTTAGTGTCATAAGTTCATAGATTGAGATCTTACAGGGACCTAGTAGGACATGTGGTCCCACACCTTCATTTTACAGATGAGATTCTGTCTGCCTACCATTCCATCTGGTATCATACATTGCATTAATGAAATTACTCAATGAGTATTAAAGCTAGATAGAAAGATGGGAATAAAATAGTCTACCTTCCTTCCTCTTTTTTTCCTCTCGTAGATGAAGAAACTGAGTTCTAGATCTGTCTTGCCCAAGGTCAGCTATCAAACAAATGGTACTGCTGAGCTTCAAATCTTCTCTGATGATAAATATAGTGATGTTTTCCTTATCCCATGAGTAACATGCCTCTAGTTAAAAAACAAAACAGAACAGAACTAGGATGCAGGACTCCTTTTCATCATTCCTTGCTTTCCTCCCTGGGAAGAACAATTTCTATTATCTGGGGACTAATATATGAATCCTGCAAGTGAGTTCAAATTTGAATATGTGCACTCAGTTTGGTTAGATCACTAAGTAAATTGATCATTGTGGTTAAAGTTTACATAAAAGGAAATGTTTATTTGTTTTATTTAGTGTAGCTTTAGCTTCTGTCACTTCAATAAGTGATAATAATGAGAGAGTTTATCCTCCTTGTCAATTTACCTTGCATTAGGGGCAGAGTGGTTTGGAATAATTTGAAGCTTTGAAAAGCAGCCACAAAAGAAATCCAAGAGAGAAGGAAAACCTGATGAATTACTGATGATTGATAGGTAAACTCACGTCTCTTGCTGTGATTCAACATGAGCTCCAGAGCCAAAGACTTGGATTTGAAATCTTTATAATGATGCTTATTACAAAGGCACTGAATGGTGAGATTCTTATAAGAGATTTCCTCCCAGTTTCTGTTATCTAAAATCTGCCCCTCCATCCTTTTCTAGTACATTTTCTCTTACTCAAGCTTCAGACAGGCTCCTGCTGAGAAATGAAGGTAGACACAGCAGTGGATTATGTTTCAGACAAACCCAAAGCTCAGTGACCCATACACAATGTGCTTACCTGCTGCCTTTTTGTCAACATCCTGACAAGGTCACTATGCATTAAGCAGAATCGTTTGGACTCTAATGCTCTAATCTTCACTATTCCTCAAAGCCAGAGGGACAAGAACTGTTATTTTAAAAATATTTGGATCCCCTTTGGCTCCTTAGTGGGCAGTTTGTGCCCATCCAAAACAACAGAGTTTGCATACAAATTATTCTGTCAGAAAGGAGGGTGATGTAGCTAGTTACAAACTAAATCATTGGAAGTTATAACAATCGACCTTTAGATAAAAGGACAAACAACAACGACAATGACTATAACCTACATTGAGATCTCAGCTATTCAGAAATATGATTGGTTATGTGTTATAGAACAAAGTCTGCAATATTCTGAGCCTTGCCACAATCTGTACATTTGGCATTAACCAATGGGATTATAGGGAGAGATTCTTAGATGAATCTTTATGTATTTGAACTCTGCACTGGATGAAGGATCAAAGACTTAAAACTGGAAGGAGCATGAGGCCATATAGTTTGATCCTCTAACTTTACAGATAAGGAAATCAATGTTCAAAGGGAAATTGAGACCAAAAGTTTAAGTGAATTACTCAAAGTCAAACATGTAGAAAGAGGAAGACATATGATTGAAATCTGCATCCCTTAACTCCAAATCCATTACTCTTTCTAATTTACCAAATCTTCCATAATAATGGAAAACACCTTTGACAGGATATATCCTTGTCTTACACCTCTTTTTATACTAATTGTCAAAGAGTAATCAAACACAGTTGGCTAAGTTGTCCTTTCAAATAATCTCATGTTTTTGGAGAAGATATTTTAAGGTAATGATGATGATGATAAATAGCATTTGCAAGGTGCAATACGATTGGTAGAGCATTTTATAAATATTATTTCATTTTATCCTCAAGGGTTTCTTATCCAGAGGCCTACAGCTAATTAATGTCAGAAGCTTAATTTGAATTCGCTTCTTCCTGACTCCAGGCGCAGTGCTCTATACACTGCACCACCTAGAGTCTTTTATAAAATCAAGTGCTTTTTGTGGGTCAAACAATTATCAAACTTAATGAATAAAGCAGAATCTTGCATTTTCTACACCTCTCATCTGCTATACAGTATCTTCTCAGAAAATCATTGGCGCACATTATCATAGTTTTCCAAAACTTCTTCATAAGTGAATAATATATGGGATCATGGATTTAGAACTCTAAAGGGATAGTAATGACCATCTTATGAAAGGGACTCATTTTAAGGCATAGGTGGCACAATGGATAGAGTGCCATGTCTGGAGGCAGGAAGACCTCAGTTCAAATGTGACCACAGACACTTACTAGCTGTATGATTCTGGGCAAGCCACTTCATCCAGTTGGTTTCAGTTTCCTCATCTGTAAAAAGAGCTAGAGAAGGAAACAGCAAATTACTTCAGTGTCTTTGACAAGAAAACTTCAGATGAGGTCAGAAAGAGTTGGACGCAACTGAAATGATTGAAGAAATGAGACATTAAAGAAGAATCATAAGCCCTAAGTAGTGAAATGACTCGTTGAAGGTCACACAAATAGTAAACTTACAGAGTAGGAATTTCAACCTAGGTTGTCTGAGAGCAAATTGACTTCTTGGCCATCTGCCAGCTTTGGTGGGAAAGTATTGGGTCTTCAGTGCTCAGGCAAACTTTGATGTTTGTTTTAATTAAAAATGAAAATTACTTGTGATGAAATGTTGCTATTTGAAAAAGTAATAGCAAAGGCACAAGGACAATAAAAATCAATAGAAAATATTATTCTGGATTAGATATATTATGTATTAAATGAAACCTTCAGAAAGTTATGGCTTGATATCCAATCAGTTGCCCTTCACAGCTCTGTTTCTCCCTTTATGGTCTGAAGTCATCTGTAGAAACCTTTTAGTAGCAGGAGCAGAATCTTGGAATGAATTAGTAGTAATGTTTGTTGGTGCATAAAACATTCACAAAGACTTTCAACTGAGGATTAAGAAAAGTGATTCACTGGTTATTGTAATTAACATTTATTGAGCATAGAGACTGTAAAATTTTGGATAGACCATCAAGAAGACAAAGGTCTTACCCAGTGGGATTTTGATTGATCAACTTTCACAAGGATACCTTTATTTGATGACAGTTCAATGAAATGGAAAAGAAGAAAGACTTTCAGGCTTATGGGTTTGAGCTCAAAGTTGTCATGGCTTCAAATACATTTTATTTTGTGTTGACTTAATTTGTTTTGTTCCCATGGAATTCTCTTTCTGCTAACACTCTTGCAAATTCAACTGAGATTTTGGTTTAGCTTTCTTTATCGATGTGTCCTCTACTGAGATATTTCTTACATACATATGTGTTTTCACCCATCAGAGTACTTTCTTCAACATTGCAGATTATAATGAATCCATCATTTCTCATTCTTGCTGCTGTTTCTCATGTCCTTTCATAATTCTCCGCCATGGGCCCATACCACATTCTAGGTTTCTTCTTCTCATTATCTTGACATGATGAAATTGCTTGGTTATCAATGAAAAGTTTATGTTAATTTAGTTGTTACACCTTGTTTTCAACAAATGACTGACTCACTTTATTTTACAATCATATACCTTTCTGATGGAATCGTTTATGCTACTGCAGTTGTGAAATTTTGGTTGATAATATATTACTGTTTATGCACACCCAATGTACTTTTGCAAATAAGGAAATACATTTATTACATGAATTTGGTAAATAAAAGCACATATTATAACGTGTCAGGCATTGTGCTAAGAACTAGAAATGTAAATACAAAGGTGAGGTAGCCCTGGCCCTCAAAGAGCTTACATACTATTCGAGGAAACAACATATATGGGAGAGCAGTCATCAAAAAAGTGAGTTTTAATTTAGGAAATCACAAGGATCTAGAGATTATCCAAATAATGTTTGATCGACAAACTCTTTATTAATGTAATGGTAGGATTTATGTAATTACTTTGCCCAGAGAAAGAAGTAGAAAGCAGAGACAATCTAATGGGAAAGCAGAGGAGCATGGCTGGTGATAAGATGCCCCTAGATGAATGGCTAAGTGGGATATAAAGGCTGATCTGAGATGAGTTGCCAGTTGTTTAGGGAAATCTGGCTATCTTCTACTCCAACATATTTGTATTTGTATCTACAATCCAGTAGCCTCTAGAAATGACTTTTAAATGGACTTTATGTACTGCTTACAAACTGCTTGGAAATGGTCTTGTATCCTAGCTATGAATTCTTTCACTTGAAGCTTATAATTACTGAAAACAATGCCACTTATTGTTTTAGTTAGTGATTTCTTGAGGCACTAAATTCAATACAGTTCAATCCAATTCAACTACATTCACCAAACATTCATTAAGAGCCTATTTTTGCAGAATGAACACTCTACTAGGATTTAGAGAAATGTCCACTTTCAAATATTGAAAAAAAGATAGACAAACAAATTTCCCTTCCTAAGAAGGTACATCACTAGAAAAATAACTTGATATAGTAAAATCTATAGAATAATTAAACATTTTAAAACACACCTAGGAACTCAATACCAACTTCTCTAATATTTTCTTCTTATACACTTGGAATTTTTATTAGTAGTGGCGGTAGTAGTAATAGTTGTATTTGATGTGTTAAACATTCTTCAAAATAAGTGCGCGTGTGTGTATGTGTGTATGTGTGTGTGTGTGTGTGTGTATAATCAGGGGAGTTCTGACCAATTTGATTAGCTTACAGGACAGTGATACTTGGTTTGGAATTTTTTTTTGTATCTCATCAATTGGGGAATGAAATTTTAGGTGAACTGACAGGTTTGTACTGCTGTGGGTGAGAGTCACCTCCTTTACACTGGATATATAACTTGTTATTTTCCTTTTTCAAGGTAAAGCACAGAATAC
This sequence comes from Phalanger gymnotis, assembly GCA_028646595.1. Lineage (NCBI taxonomy): Eukaryota > Metazoa > Chordata > Mammalia > Diprotodontia > Phalangeridae > Phalanger > Phalanger gymnotis. Next base: position 254,362,316 of record CM053622.1, on the reverse strand, counting down.
CATAGAGTAGACAGATTCCTGTGGAGAACTGCCTGTGTATATTCACAAACTGCATCCCAGAATTTGGAGCCCTAGTGGTCACTAATGTACATAATTTGGCTCCAAAACATATGACAATGACATAGACTCTGATCTAGATGGCTTAGGAGGAAAATTCCTGAAAACTATGTTACTGGAGAAAAGAAGGTAGATTTCTTGTACAATGTAAAGTTTTTAGAGAATTTAAAGAACAAGCCATTTGTTTAATGAATGAAGAGGACATTAATGTTCTATTGAGAAGTAGAGTCTCATGCATGTGGCCTCAGAGTTAGAAGGAAAGCAAAATACATAGAAGAGCAAAAAACTCTGATTTGCCTTGGTAGTCTTTTAAAATTTGGGGGTTATTATCCTAACTGCCATTTACACTGACAAATTTTGTCCTCATATTGAAGCTAGTCACATCTCCTCTTCAGGTTTCAATAAGGAATTAGGTATATCTTTTTGTATTATTTATTTAAGACCCAATTCTTTCTAAAATCAATCAGGATTGTTACATCCTATCTCCTCTATACCATTGATTAATCCCAGTGATAAATTCTCCAGTATTATTAAATTAATTACTATAAATTACCATTTTCAAAGAACTATAGATCTCCCTCATAAATAGGAATACTTTATCACCTTGGTCCTTGAGGAGAGTTGGCACAAACTTAAAGTAATTCCTATAAATCATTCACTTTACCAACTTCTCTATTAAATGTCATATAACTAATTTTTTCACATTCCAATGATTATTTATTTAATATTTTTACTTTTCAGCATTGATTTCCATGAGATTTTGAATTAACAAATTTTTCCCCATTTCTACCCTCCCCCCACTCCAAGATTGCGCATATTCTGATGACTCCATTCCCTAGTCAGCCCTCCCTTCTGTCACCCCACTCCTTCCCATCCCCTTTTCCCTTACTTTCTTGTAGGTCAAGATAGATTTCTATGCCCCATTGCCTGTATAGCTTATTTCCTAGTTGCAGGCAAAAACAACATTTTTTTGAACATCATGTTTTAAAACTTTGAGTTCCAAATTCTCTCCCCTCTTCACTCTCCACCCACCCTCCCTAAGAAGGCAAGCAATTCAACATAGGCCACATGTGTACCATTATGCAAAAGCCTTCCACAATACTCACGTTGTGAAAGACTAACTATATTTTGCTCCTTCCTATCCTATTCCTCTTTGTTCAATTTTCTCCCTTGACCCTGTCCCTTTTTGAAAGTGTTTGTTTTTGATTATCTTCTCCCCCATCTGCCCTCCCTTCTATTATTCCTCCCTTTTTATCTCCTCCCTTCTTTCCTGTGTGGTAAGATACTGAATTGAGTGGGTATGTTATTCCCTCCTCAGGTCAAATCCGATGGAGCAAGATTCACTCATTCCCCCTCACTTGCCCTTCTTCCCTTCCTACAGAACTGTTTTTTCTTGCTAGTTTTATGTGAGATAATTTACCCCATTCCATCTCTTGCTTTCTCCCTCTCTCAATAAATTCCTTTCTCATTCCTTAATTTGATTTTATGTTTTTTAGATATCATTCCTTCATATTCAACTCAACCTGTGACCTCTGTCTATATATACAATGTGTGTGTGTGTGTGTGTGTGTGTGTGTGTGTGTCCCTTCAGCTACCTTAATACTGAGGTCTCATGAATTACGCACATCACCTTTCCATATAGGAATGTAACAAAACAGCTCAAATTTAGAAAGTCCCTTCTCTTTCTTTTTTACTTTTTCCATGCTTCTCTTGATTCTTTTCTTTGAAATTCAGATTTTCTATTCAGCTCTGCTCTTTTCACTGAGAAAACTTGAAAGTCCTCTATTTTATTAAAAATCCATATTTTGCCTTGGGCCATTATACTCAGTTTTGCTGGGTAGGTGATTGTTGGTTTTAGTGCTAGCTCCATTGACTTCCAGAATATCATATTCCAAGCCCTTTGACCCCTTAATGTAGAAGCTGCTAGATCTTGTGTTATACTGATTGTGTTTCCACAATATTCAAATTGTTTCTTTCTGGCTGCTTGAAGGGAATTTGGCAACAATATTCCTAGTAGTTTTCTTTTTGGGATCCTTGTCAGGAGGCAATCAGTGGATTCTTTCAATTCCTATCTTCCCCTCTGGCTGTAGAATATCAGGGCAGTTCTCTTTGATAATTTCTTGAAAGAGGATGTCTAGGCTCTTTTGTTGATCATGGCTTTCAGGTAGTTCAATAATTTTTAAATTATCTATCCTAGATCTATTCTCCAGGTCAGTGGTTTTTCCAATGAAATATTTCACATTGTCTTCCACTTTTTCATTCCTTTGGTTCTGTTTTATAATATCTTGGTTTCTCAGAAAATCACAAAGTTCCATTTGCTCCAATCTAATTTTTAAGGTAGTATTTTCTTCAGTGGTCTTTTGGACCTCCTTTTCCATTTGGCTAATTCTGCCTTTCAAGGCATTCTTCTCCTCATTGGCTTTTTGGAGCTCTTTTGCCATTTGAGTTAGTCTATTTTTAAGGTGTTGTTTTCTTCAGTGTACTTTTCAGTATTTTTTAGTCTCTTTTAGCAAGTCATTGACTTGTTTTTCATGGTTTTCTTGCATCCTTATCATTTCTCTTCCCATTTTTTCCTCTAGTTCTCTAACTTGCTTTTTCAAATTCTTTTTGAGTTCTTCCATGGCCTGAGATGAGTTCATATTTTCTTGAGGCTTACGTTGTAGGCTCTTTGACTTTGTTGATTTCCTCTGGCTATGTTTTGGTCATCTTTGTCACCAAAGAAAGATTCCAAAGTCTGAGTCTGAATATGAGTCCTTTTACACTGCCTGTTCATGTTCCCAGCCAACTACTTGACCCTAGAGCTTTCTGTCAGAGTATGACTGCTTGTATAGTATAGAGTACTTTGTCTCAAGCTTGAGGGGCAGCACTGTTGTTTTCAGAGCTATTTCTACACAGCAAGGTCTACCACACCAGGGCTCTTCCTCCTTGAAGAAGAGCCCACCTGTACCACAGCTCAGATCTTAACAGGCTCTGCACTCCTGCTAGAATCTGCCACTTACCTGCTACCAGGTGGGCCTGGGGCCAGAAGCAATTGCAGCCATAGCTCTGGAAGCAGCCTCAGAGTGGCACCACCTCCACTGCTCCATTGTTGCTTTCATTTGAGTCTCTATATCTGTATTGACAAAGGGGACTGCCCCCTTTGATTTGTCAAGGCGTCCATCAATCCTTACCATATTTACTAAAAGGGGTGATAGTTAAGGGGAAGAATTCAGATGTACCAAGACTGATACGGGAGGTCCTCAATGAACAAATGAGAGAAGGATTTGAGTGGTATAGCGAGTACCTCTCATGAAATCTATATCTTAACCTTTCTGTAAATTGAATGGGATCAGCATGGTTCAGGGCTTCTGATTGACAGCTAGGCCTAAGTCTTGAGTTACTGAGAAATCACCTGACTTATAGGAATCCAGAACTTAGAATAGCTGGACCCACTTCCTCCCCACTACCACCTCAGCATGAGCCTTGCCAAATCTGGAAAAAGATTTTTTTTATGAGCTTGCATTGGCTAAATTAGCACTTCTTTGTTCCTGGGTTAGATTTCCCACAAGATTGTGAGCCTGAACTCCACCAATGGGGGTGAAGGTCAGTGGTGGGAGTAAGATGGAACTATTAAGGTATATAATCATGCTTTACTTCCTATAGTGCATCTCTTCTACTAGCTTGTTGCTGGTGGTGACCACGCCCGTTCTCGTGAAATTGTAATGAAGAAGTTTTCTGTTTCTACCTTGAGAAACCTCTGATTTTTTTTTTTTTATTAAATGCTGGGTGGTCTCACCACATATACCATCTGAAAGTAGGGGAAAATAGAGACAGAAAATTTTTTCATAATGATTTCACATAACCTTCAGATGAGAAACCCCAGAGGGTTTTCTACTATAGAGGACCACAGTAATTCATCCTCTTATGTCATTAAAAGGAAAGGTAAACAAATGAATTTCTCTTTTGGAATATTCATTTTCACTCTCACTTTTGGCTTAGTAGCCAACTATATTCATAAAACAGTGATAGAATGCTCACACAGGCACTGAAATGGAGAGGAGGGCACTATGTTATGGATGCCCCAAAACAGGCTTACTAGATATCAATGTGGGACAACTTGACAAGATCATATTACTGCAGTCTAACCAATTAGACCCCTGTGCAAATTTTCATTAATACTGGGAACTATTTGAACTTTGAGGAAGTTTAGTTGTATAGTGGATAGAGTGCTATACCTTGAAACAGGAAGAACTGAGTTCAAATCAGGCCTCAAACATTTACTAGCTGTGTAAATATGGACAAGAGATTCAACCTCTATATACTTTAGTTTTCTCCTTTATAGAAATGGGGATAATAATAGCACCTGCCACCCAGGATTGTTAAAAAGATAAAATTAAATAATATTTACAAAATGTTTTACATACATTAAAGTGCTAGAGAAAGGTTATTTTTGTTATTGTTAAACAACTCAGATGGAGACAGAGATTGTCTTGTAGTCCCACCAAACTTGCTTTTGCTTGTCTTTCAGGATTTGGCTAGTATAGTAAGGCCAGATTCCACTTAATGCTATGTAAACAGTTTCTCCTAGGCATGCTCAGATCTTCTAACATGGAGACACACTGCATCCTATGGTTTCTTACTACATGGGTCAGAAAAGCCTCCTTTACTTCACTGTGTAGCTGGAACAGGCTGCATCTTTTGAATTGGATAGATAAAGATAGTCACTCTCTTTCCAGGCTCCATTTTTTCTCTTTGTATTCATATGGTGAAAATTCACCCCAGGTGAAACAGTGCAGGCATCATGAACTAAACCGAGGTGGTAGGTGCGTGTGTGTGTGTGTGTGTGTGTGTGTGTGTGTAAATATTACTTTTCTCATCTCTCTTTTATCTTTGTTCCTCCTAACAAATGGTTCTGAGAGTATTTGCTTTATATCTGTTTTGTTTTACCTTTTCAGTTTTCAGTGGTGACGGTGATCCCTGGTGGACCCGGGAGTTAAAGATATGGCAATATTGGAGACAAGAATGCAGGCAAGATATTGCAACCAGCTAACCTGGCAGGGACACCTGGAAAAGTTAGTGTGTTTGGGACTGGGAGGAGTATGGTGGTTAGATTGGAATTTGCCCTGACCCCTATAAGAACTGGGCTAAACTCTGAACCTAACCCCTTCTCTCCCAAGAGACTGAGTGTTATATAGGCATGGATTAAGCCTCAATATGTTGAAAGAATATGTTTATTTTAATATATTTTTAAATTAAATATTCCTTTGTAAAAGTTAATCTGGCTGTTAATGGCTAAATGGAACTGAAGTATAAGAGATCCACTGTCTCTAACTGAGGAACACCATCAGTAGTGGCTAGAGTGATTGGCATAAAGCCTAGATATTCAAAATCCCCTTAAAGATAGGAATCCTGAAGGAGAGGTCAGATTCACATACAGGCCATCAGCTAGTGTGAGTCAGGATAGCCAATGTTACAACTATACCAATACCTCTGGTAAAGACAGATGAGGGGTAGAGCAAACTTCCAGACTTGACTCTTCTCTTGTTCCCCTCCAGGTGAAAATTTTGTTCTCACAAGGGAAGGGAAGGGTAAGAATCCAGAAATATCTATGCATACTGCCTGTGAGTTATGTTGCCATATTTAGCTATCTTGTGCGGATAAACATTTTTAATGGGGACATACATATTTCAATCTGAGGTGTTACATTAACCCTTTCTATTCTTTCTTTGGGAGTAAATTAAGACTGTCCTATTTGTGATATACATTTTTACCTCAAAATATAAGAGTTGGGGATCCAGCCTCATGCCCCTCCCCTCCACACACACATACACTTGTGAAGACTTTATCAATTATATGAAAGCTACATTATGAGATTTTTTTTTCCATAGAAAACTCTGTTTAGGGGCAAAACAAACAAAAACATAGAGAAAAGGTTCTGTAGGATTGAACAAGGTCCCTTCAAGACTCGATCCTAAAGTTCTTGACTATGGTAACAAAAACAACTGACGTTTGTATGGCACTTTAAGATTTGCAAAGCTATCTGACTTAGCTCTTTGTCCTCAAAAAAGGGTCTTCCAAGAAGCTGAGTCAAAATTCAAATCAAAATGATAATTGTAACATAAGCCACACAGAAACTTACTGGTATTGTTGGCTGTGCCAGAGCAGTCTGAGGTTTTGTTGAATCTTGAAAGACAGTTATAATACATTCTGTATGATCACAGTGCTGACCTGTCATGGGAGTTAAGTGTGTTTAAACATCCCTCCAGCATATTTTTTGCTTGCTCCTTTTTTGTCAGATTTCTACTTAGTTTGTTCATGATAAATTCAACTTTAAGGGTAAAAAAAGAATGTAAAAGCCTGAAGCTTTTCACGGACTGCATTGCTAATCTAATGACACTATAATAGTTCACTTGCAAGCAGTAGTAACGGTTAAAATTAACCAATAAACCTGACAGCACATGGAGCAATCTTTAAGTACAAGTAAATTCCCTACTAGCTGTCAGCCAGGCACAGAAAGTCTGCATTACTAATGCCATTTCTAAAGTTAATTCAATATTTTATAAAACTGTGTCTTTCAAAATGACAGCAAGCAATAAGGAACTGCATAATGTTTTAGTTCCTCGATTTAAATGTAAGACATTTCTAAATGATTAAAAAAGCCTCCTATCCTCAAATAAATGATATAAACTAGTGCTTTTAATTGACTGTGGTTGCACATAAAATCAAAAACCTATAAAGCATCATCATATGGTCAACATTGATAGTGATAAGCTCCAGAGAGTCCGCTGAATTTGAATTTATTTTTAAGGTAAAATATTTTTAAAGCCTTTGAAACCACTGTAATTTCTAAACAAATTCCCTTCTCTTTTCTTCCTTTCCATTCTTTCCTCTTCTTTGCTTTTCCCTTCATTTTCCTCATTTTCCCTTGCCTTCTTTTTTCCTCCTCCCTTCCTTCCTTTTTTCTCTCCTCTGTCTTTTCTTCTTTTCATCCTTCCTTCCCTCTTTCCTCTCTTTTTCTCTCTCCTCTCCTCTTCCCACTCTTTCCAACTCTTTGCCTTTCTTTCTGACTTTCTGCCATCCAGTATTCTTCCTTTAGTACTTAGGAGCTTAGAAAAGGACGGAGGAGAAAATACTGATGCTTATTCATTCCCTCAAATCAATATATTATAGACAATAGCTCAGACACTATTGCTAATACTCTGCTAAGGACACAACAGCTTAGGCCAAGGCCATAGAGGAAATTCACATAGAGGATCAAATAAGGACCTTGTATTTTCACTGTCTTTCACTTATTTCCTGCTCTGCTTGTGTGCAGGACTAACTGCTGTGCCATTTTGTAGCAATTACTTGACCCTTCTGTGTGTCAGTTTCCATGTCTGAAAATAAGTAGTTGAATCCCATTATTATTTTTTTTTGTTTTTTGTTTTTATTTTTTTTTATTTTTTTTTATTTTTTTTAATTAACATCTTTAGTTTTCAGCATTAATTTTCACATGCGTTTGAATTACAGATTTTTCTCCCCATTTCCACCCCCCCCACTCCAAGATGGCGTACACTCGGGTTGCCCCGTTCCCCAGTCTGCCCTCCTCTCTGTCCCCCCATTCCCCTTCCATCCCCCCCTCCCCCACTTTCTTGTAGGGCAAGATAAATCTCTATGCCCCATTGCCTGTGCATCTTATTTTCTAGGTACATGAAAAAAAAAACTTTTTTACTTCTGAACATCTATTTTTTTAAAACCTTGAGTTCCAAATTCTCTCC
>CM053622.1:254325539-254354023 GCA_028646595.1 Phalanger gymnotis | reverse complement strand
CTGAGTTCTTCAGCTTCTCCTACTTTGCTGTGGTCTGGTGCAGTTCCATGTGCTGGGTGTTCTCCCAGCCTACAGATCTGTCCTGTCAACCCTGCAGACTCTCCTGGCTTGGAAATTTGCCCCACTCAGTCTACTAGTGGCTTCTAACTCTCCCAAATCTGCTCATATTCACTTTTTTAGAGGTGTCTGACAGAATATATGAGAAAGCTCCATTAAGTTGCTGCTTTTACAATCCCATCTTGGCTCCACCCCAGGAATTTTTGATATGATGAGAAAATAGCTGTGTCTGGTGGTTTCCCTTAAAGTGAACATTGCTATATTGCTATTGCTAAGTCTTCTGTCAGGTATTTGCTTTCTTCTGTGGTGATGATGATGATGATGATATATATATATGTATATATATATACACATATGTATATATACAATGTATACACATATATTATATATATACACACATACATACACATGTGTATATATAAACATACATATATATATGTATTTGTTATATTTGAAGAGATTAAAAAACATTTGCTTGGTGTTCTGACTAAAGGTGCTGAGACAGCTTTCATTTTTAGAAACCATAATTATCAAAGTTATATGAAAGGGACTTATTTATTTAAAAATAACTGGTTAGTCACTCACCAATAATATAGTAAACATACTTATATTGAGGTTCTATAGATACTAAATCCATATGCTTATGAGGTATCCTAGGCAATTCAATTCACCAAACATCCATTAGACATCTATTGCATAGAAGGCACTGTACTAATTCTTTGGAATATAAAGATGAAAAATAAAAGCACCTCAGCCCTCAAGGGACTTTTATTCTACTGTGAAAAAAAGACATATATACAGATAAATTTAATGGAAATTAGTAGGTTTTGGCAGGGAAATGAAGAGGTCAGAGTAATTAATAAAAGAATATCTGAAAAGAGATTAATTCTGAAATAAAAAAAATATCTGTAGGAATAAACATAATGTTGATGAAATGAAGAGAAATATATTTTGGCTGAAACAAATGCTAATGTACTTGATATTTTCTTGGTGGATCTGTTTTGATGTGTCAAATTCTCTATTAGTTTGTGAGAAACTAGCTAGTTTTAGTTGTAGGAAATTGAAAAGCTTCAACAGAAATAAAATGAAAGAAACTATTCAGTAATACATAATACAGAAATGTGAATAAAGAGATTTTGGTTTGAGTCTCATCTATAAGAATTACTGGCTTTGTAATGTGCAAGTTGCAGCTCACTGGCACAATGGATCTAAAGTCAGGAAGATTTGAGTTCAAATTCTGGCTCACATATTTCCTAGCTATATCACCCTAGGAATAATCATTTCATCTTTAAGTCTGCCTCTATTGTGTCATTTATGAAATGCGGATAATAACAATACCTACCTCCCAGGGTTGTTGTAAAGATCAAATGACATCATCTTTGTAAAATGTTTCGAAATCTTAAAGTCTTACATAAATGCTAGCATCATTATTAAATAGAAGCTATTAAAGTTACTTGCCTTTGGATAATATGAGTTTCTTTAGGTTTTGAAGATAAAATATTTCATATAAATGTTTACTTAGTATGTTAAAGAGATAGCATAAAGGAAAGTGACTTGTAAACTGTTAAATATCATAATTGTTGTTGAACTTAGCGTACATGAAGAAGTCTCATGTGGTAGAGAGTTGTACTTGGAATCAGGAAATCATGAATTCAATTCCTATCTCAGACTTACTAATTGTGTGAACATGGGCAAATTGCTTAGGCTTTTGGTTTCCAGGGAACTAAGACTATTATTTACAGATGAGTCACTGATTTAAATCGAAGGAAAGACTTTCACAATGGAAGTTCTCTGCACAGATAAAATCATAGGTCTGGGCCAGGGGAAGAAATTCATATATGATATCTCTCTACTGACATTGGAATTGTCAGGTATTCATTTTCCAGTATATTAGTAAAAACTCATTTATTTATCACTTTGGTTTCTAATTTCTACATTATAGCCCTTGTGCTTCTCCTTTTCAGAATAACAGATTGGAAAAAGTCCTCAAGGCTATCTAATCTAATTCATACATGAATAAGAATCATATTTCCTGCATATTCAACAAAAAAAAGCTGAAACGAACCATTTTTGTACCTGGGACAAGTACCGAAAACAATCTCTCAACAAAGTATGGGGAGAGTATCCTCAACTGATTGAGGCCCAAATAGTCTAGGGAAGGATAGGAGTTCATCTCAGCCTTCCATCTGGTACCTTCCTATTTTTTTATAATTACTTTCGCTAACTTTATGGTAAGCTCTTTCTCTCTCTTTCTCTCTCTCTCTCTCTCTCTCTCTCTCTCTCTCTCTCTCTCTCTCTCTCTCTCTCTCTTTTCACTCTGCTATAGGACAACAAGTCCTGTCAATACCCTTTAACCCAATGTTCTCTAAATTTGGCTCCCTCGGGCATATTCCCAGTTTACCCACCACAATAACAATTTATGGAAACTTCGTCACTTCTTCCTATTTTAATCATTGCCCTGTTGCTTCCCAAAGGACTTCTGAGAAAAGAGAAAGATTGTATGATTAGTTAGGTTGTAGACAAGAAAGGAGTTTGGACTGGCAGAGAGATCATGACATGTTCCAGGATATCCTTGGATAACAAAGCATAGACATATATTATTTTATTTGGGATCGCATTTACCTGAAGACTCACTGAAATTCATTAGAGGAGTTTATATTTGGAGAGAGGATGTAGGTACAAGTTTCTTGAAGCCTGTGATCCTAAGGCATGATGTGAGGGTACTTTGTTGTTGAATGGTGGTTATACAGTTGCCCTGAATCCCATTTCTTATTCTTTACTAAAAAGAGACCAATTCCTCAAAACTGCTTGTTTGTTCTTTTGATCCTATGCATTATTACTGGAAGTTCCAGAATGTTTTAGGTTATATACTCCCAAACACTTGATTTACTTTACCATTCCCATTGTGTGAATTGCTTTGTAGTTGTCCTTGAAACAAGTGAAAAGCATACATTCTTTTTTATACTAGTCTGTTTACAAAGAGGGATATTTATCATGTACTGACATGTTTTGGAATATTGTTGACTACTATATCACAGATTACTGTATTACAAAGAATCTTTGGGCATGATTGATATAGAAAAATCCTTAAGTTTTACAATAATATATTCCAGCCTTCTCATTTTATAGATCAGTCAATCAAGTGGCATCCATTAATATCTACTATGTGCCAGACACATATACAGAAATTGAGGCCCAATGACATAAGTGACTTCCTTATGTCTTTTGACTTCCAGGTTTATACTTTTTCTACTAAATTTTATTCCGTGATGTCCATGGCAAGGGAGATAGGTGAGAGACATGAATGAATGAGTCTGCTTTAAACATTTTTTTTTCTCATTCCAATTCTCTTGTTAGTAATCTCACTGGATTAAAATCCTTCACGAAGGTAACCAATACACAGCGTCATAGTTCCACAGTAAATACATATACAGAGACTGTCCAAGAGCTCTACAAGATCGCATTCACTCTTACATCAGCCATGTTGGAAGAGATTCCGGTTTCATTCATGCTCAGGATTGGAAACTCGGGAGTTGAAATCTTGCTCATGAGCTCTGGGCCTGGAGTTAGTCTCTTCGCAGACAACATAGAGTGCAGCTCCTCCAGATTAGCTTCAATACAATTCAGAAAATCCTGCATCTCGTTCCTGCTCAAAAAGCCAACGGTCTGGGTGGATACGTGGTTGTTATTCAAGATGGAGTCAATAACCGCCACGGGGTCTTCAGAGTCACTGGCCTGGGAGGAGTGGAGCTCCAGAGGAAGGTCCTCAGTGTTGTCAGACTCCAGGGAATCCTCAGTGATTTGAAGTGGGCAGTCAGTCACATCCAAGTCCAACCCGAATGATGGTATCACGTGCACTGGGGATAGATGGTTGCTCCCTTCGAGTAGGCTCGATGGATCTATAGAAAGAGTTGGAGACAAAAGTAAAGTGGGAGCTGGACCTAGGGTCCCAAGACCACTGGAGAAGTCATCCAGAGAAGCTGTGATGTCTTGAATCAAGAAGGCACTGGGGTCCTGGACAGTTGGAGAACCAGGGTCTAACACATCCACAGCTTCCCCATTCTCCACGGGGATCTGCACACATTGGTGGCTGAACTTCGAAGGCGGGGAACCAGACACATCTGGCAATGACCTCTTCAGGCTCTCCAGCTTGTTGTCCTTGCCAATCTGCCGCTCCTTGATCTCCTGCACTTCAGCGAGAGCTTTCTGCAAGTCATCAGACCCTTTGAGACCCTCCGTTGTCCCAGATGACACCTTACACTTGATGTTCTCCAGAAGGTTTGCTTCCCCTTGTTTGAAGAACAAATGCTGGAACTCAATAGTTGTACTCTTCTCTGGGACAACCATCCCACTATCCACTGCAACCACCTTTCGAAAGCCATACATATTGAGCTGGCGGACAAAGCTAGAGAGATTGTTATGTTTGAAGTACTTGGGAAGCAGCTCCTTGGAAAACTTCTGTTCATCCAAGATGCAGAAGCTCTGGCCATTCTGGCTCAACTGATCACGTCGTCAGTGCTCGAGTCATCGACCAGAGTCCAGAGCTTGGCCAGGAAGCCAGGCACCGCTGCTGAAGCCCCCTCCATGATGCTGAGAGCCGGATCGAGATGAGAAGGGAGCAGGCACACCGCAGTCGAAAGCCGAACCTAAACATTTTCTACTCAGAAAAAAGCATTTCATCCAGATCAAAATGGATTCTATTCCCATTGAAAAGCCAAATATAATGGCTCATAATATTAATAAATATGACGACTATGTTGGAGATGGAAATTATACTGCTTAATTTACTGAGAGAAGAGGGAGTAACTTTGAAAATATCTATTTGCAAAAGATAGGAGGGGTAAAAATAATCACAGGAGAAGGACAAAGATGATCCAACTAGCCATAATATGTTTATTGACATGTTAACCTACCAAGAGAAATAGTGAATATAATTGCAAGGCTTTCACGCTATTAATACATTTGAAATTGAGAGCTGTAGCTTCAGCCAAAAGAATTGAAAAAGAGAAATCCTCATAAAAGTTTCCCTTGGAATGGTATACAAATGGAGAAACCCAAAAGAGAGGATGGCAGTCATGCAAACATTTTCATTTTGTACAGTAAGATGAAGAAAGTTTGAAGGATTGAGCAACATCTCATTGGATACTACTGGTTCTTCAAAATGAATTTTTTCTCATGTTCAAAATGAAGTTTAGTAAACTTATAGGTGTTTTGGATGACATATAGGAGGCAGAAATTTCTGAGTTTTCTGGCCCAAGATTTCTTACTAAGTGGTAAGTCAAGGTATTTGTTCTATACCTCTTTGTCTCCCTCTTGTAATGATATTCCTATCACTTGCAAAGTGTTCAACTTGCCTAAGGGTTGAAGTTATACCTCAAAAGATAGTTAAGTACTATACCTCACAATTATGTGGATGCAGGTGATTAATTGGCACAACAAAAGGCTTTATTGAATGGCCTTTCACCAGGGTACTCAAAACACTTTGCATTAACTAGCCAACTCCAACTTGGACCTTTTAAAGCTCAGGGAGTCTATACAGACCTGAGTATGTTTGCTAATATCTCAATGATTAGCAAATTAGTAAAATAGCCTTTACAAACACTTCTTTTATGATAGGAATTGAGAACATTTTAAATTTCCACAATTACAACCAATCATTAGCACCACTTTAGGTTTTTAGGAATATCTGTATAGGTTCTTAGGGGTGACAGAAGCTCAGTGTCTTAGGTTACAATCATATAGTGTCAACAGTTCTTGACAGCTTTTCTCTTGATCAAAACAAATCAGAACTCTGAGGTTCATTATATAATAACTTTTATAATCTGGGTCCAACCTAGTTTTCCAGACTTGTTTCACACTATTGTTCATCTGATACTTTATATTCCAGACAAATTGGATTACTTTCTCTCATCAGTTCATGGCATTTCCTATTCTTTCTCCTTGGGCTTTGCTTCAGTTTTCTCCCTCCTTTGAATTCTTTAACTTAGGCCTTTTGTCATCCATAACTCCATTTGCAGCTCAACTAAATAACTTGGCCTGTTTTGAAGGTCTTTGTTGGTCTTCCTAATTATTAGTGCTTCCCTTACTGCTAAAAGATTACTTTGTACTGTTTTGTATTCACTTCTCTGGGTTCCAGTTGTTTCTCCCATGAGGATATAAGCTTCTAGAGGGCAGGGAGTTTTTCACTTTTTTTCTATTTTCTCAGATACTAACAATGTCTAGTACATGGCACAAGGTTACTAGAGACTTGAATTGAAATGATATGACTAAACCTGGATTTTAACATGAATAGTATAATTTAAAGTTTCCTTTCTGTAGTATTTTCTTTCAAACTTTTTGGTAATAAAAATTGGAAAAAAATTCCCTTTGTGTTTGAATAAATGTCCTAAATATAAAACTTATAGAAGAATATAGACATGGAAAAAGAAAACCAACCATATTTTCAAGTATATCAAGTATTAAATTCCCTTCTGAGTAAAAAATCTTCACTTTTCTCACTTTAAGGAAAATATACTTCAAGATATGGGTAGGAATTGATCTTGAAAGACATTTCAGAATGGGTTTTTCTGCCTGCATGTACTAACATGTTGGTTGGTCACAGCAGTTCTTACAAGACCTCCATTCTGATGTGGATGATGATTCTATGGTGGGAGGAGGGAGGGGATGAAACATCTATTACTGAAAAGGAAAGTTATTTTCTACAGCTCTGTTTTCTCGTTGTTTTGAAGATGTCAATCATATTCAAAGTTACAACCCTAAAATTCCTGAATTCTTCTTCATTCATACCGAGAAAGCACCTTCCTATTCTGTCTATAGAGTAGAATCAATAGAAGAGAATCACCAGGAATGGAAAATGCAACACCTAGAAAATATTTTACTTCCGAGCCAGTAATATAGTGACTGAAATGTTGGATGTTGAGGCTGTAATACTAGAGTTCAAATCATGTCTGTGTAACTTGCTAGCAGTTTAAAAACCATCAAAGCATTTAATCTTTCTAAAGACCTCTGATAAAAATAGACTAACAATGCATATAATAACTATCTCATTGGGGAAAAAAGATCTAGATGTAAAATGCTGTGCAAATATTAAAGTTTTATAGAAATATCAATTTCATATAACTAACATAATAATCAGATCAAACATTAGCATTGTGTGAACAAATTAAAATTTTTGGTCATGTAGGCTTTGATCTTTCATAGTTATTGCTATACAGATTTATAATACAGATATTGCAAAACACAACTATACATTTTTCCTAGGCTTATTTTTGGGAATGTTGGGATAGTGAAAAGTTGACTAACTGTAACACTTAACTAAAATATAAGTTTCTGCAATCTAATTCTAAGGATGGTGAAAACATGAAGGTAGTTGAGAAAGCTGCTGTAAAGTAATAGCTGAGATCTTTTGAAGAGGAGACAATTAACTGTACTTTGGTAGGTCCCAATGAGGCAACACTTAGAACATTGTACAGGAATGGTTGAGATACATATTTTAGTCAAATATATGTATATATAAATATATGTATGTATATCCATCCATACATGTATATGTATGTGTGTGTATATATATATATATGTATGTATATATATATATATGTATGTATGTATGTATATGTTTTAAAAATCCTTTTTCAAAACGAGAGCTTTAGGTCTAAAACTGAAATGAGCAGGCCCAAGAGGTGATAAGTTCTCTATCACTTATGGTCATTTGGGAGAAACTGGATGTCCACTTAGTGGGGATGCTGTAGAATGGATTTCTGCTAAGTTAAATTTTGGATTAAGTGAATGCTGGGTTGGATCACTTTGAGTTCTGAGATTCCCAGATGACATCAAATTAAAACCGACAATGCCAGTAACAAAAATTGATTTTCACTACACTGCTATGGTTTGTTGTACCAGGAAGGGATGATAGTGGCTAACACATTTAAAAATGTATGTCAGCCATCACAAATTACTTTCCATAAATAAGTGAATCAGCTCCCTAAGTAAAAAATTTGGATCAGATGTGTTTATAAGAAAATTCTACCAAATACTAAAAAAACCCAGTTAATTCTAATAACAAATAAACTGCTTGAAAAAATAAAGGAGGAGTCCTACCAAATTCCTTTTAAGAAACAAATTTAGTTTTGATACCTGAACTAAGGTGAGCAAAAACAGAGAAAAAAAACTACAGGCCAATTTCCCTAACGCATTTTAATGAAAAATTTTAAATGAAATATAAGCAAGGAAATTACAGCAATATATAACACAAATCATATGCAATGACTAGGTTGGATTTACATAAGAATGCAAGGCTGGTTCAGTATTATAACACTTTGAGCATAATTGAAAATATCAATAGCAAAAACAAAGAAATAATGTGATTATATCATTAAATGAAAAAGAAAATATTTTAACAAAATGCCACACCCATTCCTATTAAAATCAGGAAAAGCACTGGGATCAACTGAGCTTTTCTTAAAAAGATAAGTAGCTTCTATCAAAAATGGAGAACAAGCATTTTCTGTGATGAGGATAAATTAGAAACTTCTCTGATAATTCAGGGGTGAAGAAAGGGTATCTATTATCACAAATATTCAATATTGTAATTAAAAATGTTAGAATAAGAATAAAAAACCAGGACCTGGACCTATCATTTTTTTTTGCAAATATGATATATTTAGAGAGCCCTAGAAAATCAATTAATAAACTGGTTGAAACATTTAACAACTTAGCAAAGTTGTGGGATATAAAATAAATCCACAACAATTATCATCATTTCTATATATGGTATTACTAACCAAAACCAGCAGGAAAGTACAGAAAGAGAAATTCCATTTAGAATAACTGCAGTGTAAAATATTTGGGAATTTACCTGCTAGGACATGTGCAGGAACTATATGAAGACATCTACAAATGCTCTTCACACAAATAAAGACATATTTGAACCACTAGGGAATTATAAATTACTCAAAATTAGGCCAAAATTAGCATAATAAAAATGACAATGCTATCTAAATTAAATTCCATATTTGATGTGCCAATCGAGCTAACAAAGAATTTATTTATAGAGCTAGAAAAAATGATCAAATTCATCTGGAGAAAGAAAACATCAGGAATATCAAGGGAATCAATAAAAAAGGGGAAACTTGCAGTATGAGATTTCAAAATATACTACAAAGCATTAATCATCAGAACAACTTGGTACTGGATAAGACATAGAATGATTGATCAACGGAATAGATTAAAACACACAACACATAGAAGCAAATTAGTTCAGTAATGCAAAAATAAACCCCTAAATCCCAGCTATTGTAATAAGTACTAACTATTTCACAAAAACTGCTGGGAAATCTGGAAAGGAGACTGTCAAAAACTAGACAGAGAGCAACAACCCATCAAATTATTGACACGGCTTGGACAAGTAAATTTATCTCTCTAGGCCATGGTTTTATACAGTGTCCATCTAGGAAGTTTAACAAGATAAATGCCATAGTCCCTGTCCTCTCTCAATCCTATACTTTCTTCCTTTTTGGAATTCCAATGGCATACATTGCCAATGATACATAGGTTAGCTCTTAACTATTCCCAATTTGTTTCACATGAATACTGTAAGTTTCCAAGGCAGGGGTGGGACTTGGGTTGTTTGTCAGAAGCTGGTCAATGTACCTTTTAAAAAAATATATGGGTCATAAAAAAGAAGGGTCAGAGGATCCTACCAAGGACATCTTTGTCATAAGACACTGTTAAAAATAGGAGAAAAATTGATTTTTTTAAGGATTGCTAATGGTCACTCTCCTGAGAAGCATTGTTCCTCATTTCAGAGGAGACAGTGAGCCTGATGACTTTGCACAGCTCAGCCTCACTTAAATCCACTTTATATGCAAGTCAAGATATCACCCCCATGATGTCATCAGTCATTTCTGAGAATGAATGAGAAACAATAAGAACAACAAAGAGCTCTGGATGAAGGTTCTACACAGAAAGAATTACTCCCAGAGCAGTTGTGAATTAAACATTCATCATATATTTCTTACAAGTATGCCTCACTACTATTATGGTCTAAGTTTAAGCTTATTCTTCCCATTGATGCTGTGTGCATTTGTGGGAAGGAATGAACCAGGATTTTAGAAGAACATTTTTTATTAAAAGTCTTTACCGTGTTATCTGAATAAATACTATTGGTTAAAAACTAGTTAAGACTATTGAATGACTGGCAAGGGAGACTACTGCATTGAGCACTTAGGACCTAAAGTAGGAAAAACACAGTCTGACAGTTATCTCTAGAGCCCTGAAAGAAGGAGTAGCTGCCCTCTCGGGAACAAACTTATCTATCCTGTAAGAAACTGGTGAATGCTGCTATTTCTTCATGTTCTTGCTCTTCCTTTACCATACATGATCCCTCACTCTACTTGGGGTGCCATATCCTTAATGTGGGCATTCTGTCTCTAGGAATACAATTTTTTTCACTCATATTTATGCAATATTTTGGGGTTTAGAGGCTAGATTTTTTAAATTAATTTATTCATTTTATTATTTATTTTTAAAATTTTTACTATTTGTTTTCCAAAACCTGAGATGTTTTACTTTTTCCATGGTGATCCGGAAATGATTATTATGTGGAATATAAATATGGTAGTCAAACTGAGAAAGCAGAGGAGAGGGATAGAAAGACAGACAAAGAGACAGAGATAGAAAGGTAAAAAGGAAAGATTTGAGAGCCTCATCATCTATGATTGAAGCAGGAAATAATGGATATTAAATTGTTGAGAAGAAAGTTCATCCAAGCAGAGAAATAAGCTAGTTTTACTGAAATGTGCCCAGTGAGGCATTAGTTAAGCAAAGTGTAGAATCAATTCGGTTTAGCAGTAGGAGCAAAAGATATGCTCATCCGGGACATTTTATGGACAGTTCCTCAGAGAGAGGACACCAATGTTTAAAGTCCAGGAATATATCATATTTCCCTATGTATAAGATGATCCCACGTGTAAGACACACCTTAATTTTGGGGCCCGAAATTTGAAAAAAATGTATTACATAAAGTTATTGAACTCAAGTTTTATTCATCTGCTCATAGCTTTAAGCATCTTTTGGGCAAGTCTGGTGCATGTACACATGCTTAGTCCATTCCATTTCATGAGCCTGAAGCACCAATTGTGTCCTCTTTTGAAATCAGTAACTTCTTTTTCATCAGTAATTCTTCTTGCCTCATGCTGAACCACCTTTATGGACACAGGAATTTGATTTGCCCTTTGCTCTTCAAGCCATATGTTCAATTCTATCTCTAAATCAGGCCATTTTGCTGACTTGCCTCTCATGGCCTTCTTCTGCTGTAGTGTTTTCAGTAGGGTTTCTCCTTCCCGTAACCAGGCTCAGATTGTTTTCTCAGTTGGAGGAGGACCAAACTTATGTTCAGCAGCATTATTTCCATTCACTTCTGCAAACTGGATCACTTTTAACTTGAATTCAGCACTGTATGAAAATCTTTTCTGATCCATTTCTGGGCAGAACGTGGCAAAATGTAACCTAATATTCCAGTAAAAAATGCGAAACAATGAGCGCAAAAACAAGAGCAAAAAAAGCAGGAAATGCAAGTAAAAACATCTATAACCACTGTATAAGGCACAACCCATTTTTAGACCCCAAATTTTTCAAAAAAGGGTGCATCTTATACATGGGGAAATACGACAAGTTATTTGGAATACATAGTCTTTTTTTCATTTGTGTGTCTTTTTGTGTAGTTTCTGTACATGTCCACTCTCCTCACCCTCCTGCACGGATATTGAGTGCATTGGTAGCAGAGTATAACCCAGATTTGTATGGGTTATTATGTATTTATTATTCCAACTTTTGATATAATGTATTAATAGTTGTAATGTTGAAAGAGAGAGACAGAGACACATACACAGAGAGAGAGAGAAAGAAAGAGAGAGAGTATTAATGCTAAGACAGAGCAATTGACTAGATATATTTGGTTAAGGAGAATAAAAACTCAATAGTGGCACCAAGATTATTAACATCTATTACTGAGAATTTTGCTGCCGTTGACAGAAATACTAGAGTTAAGAAGAAGGTTTGAAATTTACCATGAGTTCTGTTTTAGACATGCTGCTTTTTAGATGCTTTATGAGACATCCATCTATATAAATAAGATATACATGTATTTTTGGATCGACAGATAACCACTGAATATTTTTTTTCTTCTTTCGATCAATGCTGATCTACTTTAAAAATTGAACATAAGATTTCAGTTACATTTACTAAATATTTAGTGAAAGAGAAATATCCTTAAGCTCAGAATATATATGCATATATGTATACATATTTAAGTATAAATGCATATATATATAATGATATATAAATCAATGTATTTAAGGAAATGAACCTTTTTATTCATCCAGAAAAACAAAACATTATCTAACATGCTACTGAAAGAGTAAAATGATGAAAGGAAGTGCACAATTTGGGTATCAAAATATAAAATTAAGATTAACACGGATGCTATTTGAAAAATGCAAAAACTTAACAAGTTCATGTTTCTGAGACAGAAATGACACATCAAGTGCTAACATTAGCAGACCTGTTTTGTGGGTAGTTAAGTTGTAATTTCCTATATGTAAACTATAATTCACTGTACCCTTCACATTTTGTATAATTTTAAGGTGGTTTTAAAAGCCAGGGTGCCCTATCATCTGTAAAGATTCATCAACTATCAACTTTTTTCTTGTAATAGTAGCATACACAATGGTCTCCTCAGCTCCTGCTTGGTTATTAAATCTATTTTAAGAATTAAATTTCCTTCAAAACTTGTTAAGGGAAAACAGAAATCAAAGAATTCAAAATCCTCAGTTATAAAACATTATCACTTTGTTCTCTTGGTTCTAGCCACAATTAGTCATAATGCTGAATGCTTGGTGAGTGACAGTCATTTTGGAAAGTTAAATTTCTAGAGGCTCCTTGAACTGACATTTCAGCCTAGAAAATCATTCCTTAGAGAGTAAAAAACAGAATATCTACCCAGTTAATATCCTTCACTGCTTGCATGATTTTATTCCAAGTATCTTATAGGAACATTCTCAAGACTAACTTCTTGCTTAAGAAGAATGAATATAAAAATGTATTTTAAGGTATTAAACGATTTACACAATAGTTAAGAAAGGATGATGAGAAGAGTATCTAAGTTTTTCATCTAATCGAAAGAGAACTGAAGCCCAGTAATAACTGTTTTTTTTTTCCAGTAGAAGGATGCTACTACCATTCTTGTTGATAGTTGCCAATGAAGTTCCAGTTGCTCAGTTAAATAAGATACAGTCATCTGTACCACTGAACAACAACAACAAAAAAAAAATAGACAGTTTTGCAGTTGGAAAGATCTTTAAGGGCTGTAAATTTTACCTTACAAAAAAGCAGGCTCAGCCACGGAAAGATGAAGCGATTGTCCCAAAATCAGGGAACCTCTTCATACCAGACCTAGAATAATAACCGGTATGCAACAGAATGGAACCCAAACTTACTGTGGCAGCTTAAGGGGGTGGAACAAGTATTGTGAACTCCTTAACTGAAGATAACTGGGGTACCTGGAAGGCCTTAACTGACATTACAATAACCTTCTATCAGCCTTAACAATACGTATATTTCTATTGAATGTACCATTGGAACAATTAAAATTTTCCTTGTTTAGCTTAGTACCCTCATTTAGCATTGAAATCTCAATTTCTGCATACTGAAATTTGTCTCTAACCCTCAGAATCACACAATCTCAGGACCAGAAAGGACAGCAAATATTGTCTAGTCCAACATGAACCAGAACAGCAAATGCTTTTGTTTCATATTCAAAAATGTGTCATCTAACTTTTACCTGAAGAACTCAAGGGAGGTCACCTACTCTGCTTTTGATTGCTTTAATTGTTTTGATTTTTCCTTCTTATAGATAGTCCAAATTTGGCTCTTTGTAATTCTACTCATTGCCTCTAGTTCTGCCCTCAGGCACCAACCAGAGAGAATATAATTAAACTTACATGTGATGGCTCTTCAAATATTATTATGCTGTTCCTTAGTTTTCCCTTCTCTATGAAAGACATCTTCAGTCCCTCTAGCTGATCCTCACACATAATGCTGTCAAGGCATTTTGTGAACCTTGCTGCACTCCTTCAGTTGCTCTAGAGTTTATCAATGTCCTTTCTTTAAAAGGAAGGATAAACATGATGAAAGACAATATTCTATATGTGGTCTGAATATAGCAGAGCAGAGTGAGTTTCTCCCTGAGAATTATGCTTCCCTTAGTGGATCCCAAGTATATATATACATATATACATACATACATATATATACATATATATGTATATATATGTATATATATATATCATACTATGGTTTCATACTGCCATTTTAGTCCATTAAACATTAGCTCTAAGAATGTATCATGTATTTTACTTGCTATTTTTTTTAATCCAAGTTTAAGGTCTTTATTTAATTTCTTTTTATATTGGATCCAGTGTTCTAGGTTATAAAAAACATTTTTGAATTCACTATGTATCTTCTAATTGTTTTACAAAAATGTTAAATAGTACAGGATCAAGTCCAGATCCTTTCAAGTTCACATTAAAGTATTAATGGATATATTTTGGGTCCAATTGTCCACCCAGTTCTCAATACACCTAATTATGCCTTTAATTCTCCTACATCTCTCCAAATTTTGAATAAGAGTGGTATAGGTCTTTTTTTCAATTTTTTGGTATAATATTGGTAAATATAACATTCACTTGAATGATCTGTCTGGTAATGCTCTTAGCAAATAAAAAGACACAGACACAGAGAAAGAGAGAGAGAGAGAGAGAGAGAGAGAGAGAGAGAGAGAGAGAGAGAGAGAGAGATGATTAGCCTGTTATGACAGATTTTTGATAAAGACATTGTAGCTCTTCTTAATGTCAACAGATATCAATGAAACCTGTAATTTCAGGTTATTTTATACTTTCTATAATATATCAAAGATTTTACTTAATTTTGGGTTTAGAATATACTAAAGAAAAAAAATTCAATGTCTTCTTTTTTTAGCATGAAGTATCAGTTATGTGGTGTCGTGGATGTAATTCTGGATCGGAGTCAGGAAAACATGGGTTTGAATCCTACCTCAGATGCCAGATATGTGATACTTTGGGCATGTCACATAACCTCTCTCAGCCTCAGTTTTCTCAGTAGTAAAACACACTTAGTAAAAGCACTTACATTCCTAGGTTATTGTATGAATCAAATAAGGTAATGTATATACAGCACTTTGTAAGCCTTAAAGCATTATATAACTGTTACCTATTATCATATTCATCATAACCATTATTATCATTATCATTATTACTATTGCTTTGTGACTAATTTAATAATCATGTAGCTAATTGTTTTTGAGCTTAATAATCATAGTTTACTTATTATTTAGTATTTTAAGTAGTTTATGCACTCTAAACCACTATCCTTCTTTTATAAATTTGTAAACGGAGGACCAGGTAGACTTATTGACTTATGTATATATATATATATATATATATATATATATATATATATATATATATATATATATATATATATATATATATATATACAGTGAGTAAATATTAGCATCAAGAATGAGATGCTTGCCTTCAAACCAAATCTTCTGCCTCTAACATTTTTGCTTAGAATTTAAATTTACCCATTGAAAAGGCACATGATTTCCAAATTCCCTAAATACCAGAGAATTATCAATGAAGGAAATACCTTAACAAAAATATTTTAAAATAGGCAGCTACATAGTGCAATGGACAGAATACTGGATTTGGACCCTGGAAAATCCCACCACAGACACTTAAGAGATTTGCGAACCTAGCCAAATCACTTAACATGTCTCCCTCAGTTTCCTTTTCTTGTAAAATGAGGATAATACCACCTACCTCCCATGGTTATGTCTTAAAGTCCATACAAATGGTATCTCTTATTTAAAGCATGATATGGATGGGCTCTTCTACTTTGGTAGCAGTGTAGGTGTCTGTAAACATTTCAGCAGCCGTAGAGTCTTGGGAAGATAGGTGGCACAGTGGGTAGAGTGCTTGGCTGGGAGTTGGGAAGACCTGAGTTCAAATGTGACTTGGACACTTACTAGCTGTGTGACCTTGGGTAACCCACTTAACCTTGTTTACCTCAGTTTCTTCATCTGTGAAACAAGCTAGGGAAGGAAATGACAAGTCTCCAGTATCTTTGTCAAGAAAACATCAAAAAGTGGTCAAAAAAATAAGACATGACTGAAAAGACTAAACAACTAAAGAGTCATAAACTGCCTCTACATTTTTACAAAATGATTCCATTGCTGGGACTATAGTATCAAAAGAAGGGAGAAATCCATTTGTGCAAATATATTTATGGTTATTCTATTTGCAATACAAGTTATATATCTCTAATCTATTGAAAACAATTCTCTTGAAAAGAGTTTATCTGAAAGGAGATTAATCAGCTAATAAAAAATAAAAGAATATATATATATATATGTATATATATATATATATATATATATATATATCAAACCAACCTATATGACCAATGATTGCAAAATTAATAAATTAATTCAAATGAACAACATGGTGCCAGGCTAATGCTAAAAATGAACCATAAGACAAAATCTAAATACTTACATGAGATGATGTGTAATTGAATCAGAACAAGAATCATACTGAATGAAGCTATATTTTTTAGAAAGGGTAAAAAGATAAGGGAAAGAAAAAGAAAAGAAGGAAGGTATTCAGAAGTCATGAGAAAGCAAGGAGTTAGCATGCTCATAATATTTGTAGGTGACATAAAAGTAGAAAGGCTAGTTAGGGAATAAAATTTCAAAAAAATCCTCAACAGACTGGCATGATACTCCAAAACTACCTAAAAGAAATTTAATAGAGATGAATGGGAAATATATCATAGACCAAGCAACTCTCAACAAAAATAAATGACAAAACAATAATGACAAAACCCACAAAAGCAATTAGGAAAAAATCCTCTCTTCTTTCTTTACATGCTACCTTCTTTCTACTAACCATACTGCTATGAATTTGTCTAGTGCATTTGGCCAAGGTTAGACAACTTCATTCAAATGGCCTAAAAGTGGGAGAGAAGGCAGTGGCGTGGCAGAATTCGACTTCTAAGTAGAGTACCTGCCTTTCAACTTCATATTCATTACTTGAGTGACCTCGGGCAAATTGCTGTGCCACTCCAGATCTCAATTCACTCTGCTGTAAAATAAATTCAATTTGATATAACTCAATAAATATTTATTAAGTGACTGTTATGTACCAAACATTGCATTAAGTGCTGAGGATACCAAAAGAGGCAAAAGACAGTCCCTGCCCTCAAAGAGCCTACATCCTAATGGAAGAGATAACATGCAAACAAATATATACAAATCATATACAG
Source organism: Phalanger gymnotis (assembly GCA_028646595.1). Classification (NCBI taxonomy): domain Eukaryota; kingdom Metazoa; phylum Chordata; class Mammalia; order Diprotodontia; family Phalangeridae; genus Phalanger; species Phalanger gymnotis. The sequence continues at coordinate 254,336,563 of CM053622.1, read as the reverse complement.
GAAAAACAGGAAATAATGAACAGAGAAGGCACTGGAATTAAGAAGAGATGGGAGAGACTTCCTATAACAGGTGGGATTTTTTTGAGACTTAAAAGAAGCCACAGAGGCCAGTAGTCAGGAAAAAGGTTTAAAATAATTTCAATTAAATGATATCTAAAGTCTTATGAACTCATTAAAGAACGTTTCTGTATGAGTATATGTGTGCATGTGTGTGTGTGTGTGTGTGTGTGTGTGTGTGTGAGTGTGTGTGTTTGTATGTGGTATCAATAATTATGGGACTTTTAATGAGAAGGAATGTTATTGACAATATCTCCTAGTTGTGTATATATCATGTCCAGTGTCCCACTGCCATGTTGATTATTCTGTTATGTTTCTTAATTCCACAAAATATTCATTGGAACCTTTATTTTTTCTTTCCTTTTTTTCTTTCCTTGAGGCTGTGTTGGGCCACTGTCACAAAAGTTCACAAGGTATTTATGGTCTGCATTTAAACAAGACTGCTTAGTAATCACAGTATAAAGGAGCTGCCCCAAGAGAACATAACAACATACTTTCCTGGAGGAACAATATCGAGCTGTGCAGCTGTCAGACCTTGAACATTATTGTTTTATGTTCAGTAGCTGGCTTACATGAAGATTTTAAAAAAATAAATGAAATAATTTTCCCTATCAATCATGTCTACCACCCATATAAAAGGAAAAAGGATAACCATGTTGTCAGTGATTTTCCAATCCTACATCAAAGAATTGTACGCCAGTTGTCTGGCTTTGCCCTAGACACCTGCAGTGAACCTCTTAAAAGGAGAGCTCCCAGAAACAAATTCCAGTCTTCACAAAGAACTCCAAAGAGGAAAAGGTTAAATGGTGGCAAGAACTGCTTTGCTTTGTATGTGGAACCCTGGAACAAAAGTAGCATTGTTCCAATTTAGAGGAAGGGAAAGATTTCAAATTTATGAGTGAGGATCATCTCAGGGCATAAGTGTAAAGATTAACCAAATAGGGCTGAATTAAGGAAAACAGAGGAAGAGGGGAAAGAGTTATCATGCTCCTCAAACACAGGGAAGTCAGACTTTAGACAAAAGGGACATGAAATTAGATTTTTTTAAAAATCTCTTGTATCTCCTACCTTTGCCTAAATAAACACTGGTAAATTGAACAATGAGGGAGGGAGGCAGGTTTGAGAAACAATGAGTTCAGATTCTATACCTACATAATCATTTCTTTTCCATATAGTTCCTGGTATTTTAGAAAGAACTCCTAGCTTAAGTTAGACCACTAGAAAAAAGAGTTTAAAAAAAGTAAGATAGTATGTCTGTTGGCGTAAGGAAAGCCGGAAGTGCTGTTTTTGTGCCTTGCATGTATCACTCCTAAAGTCCTGCTTGGTAGGAATTGTGATTTCAAGGAAAGGGTTAAAAACAGACAAAATGGATAGTATAAATGACCAGTGAAAGGGGGAACTAGGTAACATTTAGTAAATTTAGCTACTGCTAACCGATAAAGTGAGACAATGAGGTGGTGTAGTGGATAGAATGCCATGCCTGGAGTCAGGAACATTGAACAAAATTAGCATGAGGAATTGAAAACCATGATAAGTGAGGAAATGGTAAGAGAGGACCTTGAATGAGTTCAGGTGACTAGGCTTAATTGAATTATATTCAAAATATACATTTTTACTTTCACAATAAAATATAATTGATATTTTTAAAACAACATCAAATTTCTCCCAGTATCCTTCACCTATCCTCTGTCCTCAAGAAGCATCTATTATGACAAATAATATTCCTAAAGAAGGAAACAAAAAGAAAGGAAAAATAAAAACATTTATCACCATATATAAAACTCTGTAAATATTTCCAGTGGGCCATATCCAATGAATTTCCATCCCTGAGAAGGGGGTAGGATTAGGTTTTCTTTTCTAATCATATTTTTGCAGCCAGTCTTATTTTTTTACTTTTGAAATATTCACTTTTTATAAATTTATAATTGTTCTATTTGAATTATTGTAATAACTGTCTATGCTGTTTTCTTGTCTTTAATCTCTTTATTCTGCATTATTCCATATGAAACTTTCCATGCTCCTTTGTGTTGCTTTCTGAAGCATAGTAATTAATATTCCATTAAATTTATGTGTCATAATATCTTTAGCCATTCTTCAATTAATAGGCATTAAAATGTAAATTAATTCTGAAAATCTTGTGATTATTTTTATTATATTGAAATGGACCATCCATACCTTCAGCTATTTAAATTCTTCTTTATTTATAAAGAAGCCCTTTATAATGGAACCTATACAATATTTTGTGTTGATATGTCAATCCCCACACATTTTATTATTTTGTTTTAGTTGGAATGATTTCCCTTTCTATTGTCATCTCTTTTGTTCTGTTATCATTGTAAAGAAATGATTTGATTTGTGATTGTTCATTTACTTGTAGGTTATCTGTGGTGAGGTTTAGTCTCAGGTGTTTCAAACTTGTTCCTATAACATCACATCAGTATGACTTCTACTTTCACCCTTATTTCTGTGTACATTGAGAAAAAAAAAATCTCTTGACAGTTGTGCTCTCTCAACAATTGATATTGTTGTTACGATTTCTTAATTGAAATACCTAATGCCCCCTTTCAATCCTCATCCTTGTTGATCTCTTTGCAGCTATCAATACTGATAATAATTTTCTCTATGATACTCTCTTCTATCTAGGTTTTTGCCACATGACTGTATTCTGGTGTTCTTCATTCCTATCTGAACATTTGTGGATCTTTCTTCAGGTTATACCTGCTAACGATAAATGTCATACAGGTATCTCTCTTGAGCCCTCTTCTCTTCTTCAATGCTGTTTCACTTGGTGATGACATTAGTTCCTATGGATTCAGTTATCATCTCTATGCTATATGTGATTCTAGATTGTCTCTTAACCTCAAGAATCATGTCTTCAACTGCCTATTAAAAACTTCAAACTGCATGTCCCACAAGCATCTCAAATACATGTTCAAAAAAGAACTTATTTTTCCCTAAAATAAACCCTCTAAATCCTTTCAATGGGCTATATCCAATGAATTTACAGAGCTGCAAAGGGAGTAGAGATAGGTTTTCTTCTCTTATGATATTTTTGCAGCCAATCATTCCTAAACCCTCTTCCCTAACTAGCAGTAATCTCAAAGGCACTACCATGGTACCAGATGATGAACTCAGTGGCATTCCCAACTCCTTTCTCTCTCACCCCTCAAATCCAATCAATTGCCAAGGCCTATTGATATTATTTTCATAATGTAGCTAGATTTTGCTTCTATTGTTCTCTGACACTGCAAAATCCCTGGCTTAGGCACTTATTAGTTCACATCAAGATTATTACTGTAAACTATTTATTGGTTTTCTTGCTTCAAGTCTTTCATTCAAATTTATTCTCCATTAAGATGTCAAAATAAACAAATTGCACACACATGTGTGTATGTATATATTTCTCAAGATCTATGTCAACCCCCCTACTTAATAAACGCTAGTGACTCTCTGTCATATCCAGGATCAATTGTAGACTTCTTTATTTGGCATTTAAATCCCTTTGTAATCTGTTTCCCTCCTGTTTTTGCATTCTTCTTACCTCTAAACCCACTCCTCACTCCATGAATTGTATGATTCTATAATATTGGCTTACTTGTTCTTTACACAAGACACTCCATCTCTAAATACTGTTTTTACTGGCATTTCCCCAGGCCTAAAAAATATTCCTCTTTATTTTTGCCTCCTGGCTTCCCTGATTTCTTTCAGGTCCCAGATAAAATCCCCTTTTCTAGCCTCCTTCAATACTAGTACCTTCCTTCCATTGGTTATCTATACTTTCTCCTATATGTTACTTTTTTGTACATACATATCGTCACCACTTTTAATATGTGAGTTCCATGGGAGGAAGTACTATATTTTTGCCCTGTTTTGGAGGGGAAGGGTTAGCAGAGTTCCTGGTGCTTATTGGTCACTTAATAAATGCTGGTTGACTTTCTGACTGACTGTTGTTATTATTAACCACAAATATGTCTTTCTGTTTTTAGTGTCCCCATTCCTCCCTTGGCAATTTATTTGCCTCATGTCTTTTTAGTTGCTATATTTATTTTTCTTAAATTTCTGTTTTCTAGGATATTTATAGGGAAAATAACCTGCTCAGTCCTCACTGACACTTTAAATGTCTTTTTTTAATTGAATATTCATCTTGATTCATTTATAGTTACAGATACGTTTTCAGAGCACCTCACCTTTGGCTGCATCCCTACCTCTTTCATTCTTTAAAACTCCTTAAACCATTCCCTCCTTCAGTTTCTAATGGGTGTGGAATAGTATTTTGTTATTCAAATATCCTTTGCTGTATGTTTGAAGGTATTTTCCTTGTTTGTTGCAGAAATTATGGTCATGGGAATTTTAGAATTTGCAATATATTTTTTAAAAAATCTGGAGATGGAGATGACTTATGGATTGTTTTGATTGGCACTGTTTTCTGTGTTCAGAATTTCTCAGTGGTTTTTATTTTTTAATATGCTAGTCAGAATTTTTGAAGTTTTATTGTTTTTTAAAAGAACTATAATCCTTAAAATGTCTCTATGAATCCTGTTGTTGATAATTTACAGATGGCATATTTTCTTTTAATGGTATTATTTTTACTTCTATTTTCTGATTGTCTTTCAGTTTTGTGAAACATTTTTTTGTTGTTGATGGTGCAATTTTCCACTATGGATTCCAGTTTTTCTATTCTGCCAATAATTTCTGATGTACAGGGCATTGTTTCTGCTTCGATGACTGTTCTTTCTATGTTGAACCATTTGGAACATCTTACTGTTGTTCCATTATCTCTTGGGGTTTTCTGTCTCACAGTATCTTTTTCTCATTAGGCATTTTTTTCATTTTCCTTGTCTTGCAATATTTACTCATAGGTGCATGAAGTTATTTAGTGATCTAGAGGGCTTCTGTTATAGTTTCCTTTGGGGTTTACATGCTTTTATTCATTTAAGTCTTTGAGCTTCTTCCTCTAAAGACCTTTGGTGCTTTCAGTCTTTTGTTCCCCTTTTTATTCACTTTTTTTGAGTCGCATTTGCCTTTGATGACTGTTTACCTGTGGGCTGAAACTCAGTCAAAGCTATCTCAACCTCCACATTGTCTGCTGGAAGTGACTTTGTAAGAGTCAGAACTGGCTATATCTGGATGAGTCTCCTTATGCTGTGGCCTAATAGAGTTTCCCTGCCAAAAGTTTCTCACCTACCTCTCTCCACCCCAACAAAATTGCATCTTGCCCCAATTCCCCTTTTCACTCAGTTTTCTGGCTGAGTGTTGTTGTAGCACAGAATGTTACCACATTGTCACTCACAAAAAGGATACTTTCTGTTTTCTACAATGCAGAGAGAGGTTGGTACAGCCAGAGTTTGTTTCTGTTGTAGGAGAGGGGCTTTAGAGCAAGCATTCTAGAAATTAGGGATTAGATATCTCTGTCCTTAATTCATTGGCTTTTTATCTCATTGAGGTTCATCAATCATGTCTTTGTGTAGACAGGTGAAATTGTTGTATCTCATGCATGTAATTTCTATTTTGGAAATATTTAAGGTGAATAAGAATTGCAGAAAATATCTGCTCCTCCATACTGTTGATCATGTGACCAAAAGTTGGGTATTGGTTTTCCTAACTTTGCTCTATGAAGTTGTCAAGACTACATACTGAAAAACTGTCAATGGATCTCATATCGATTATGTCCAGTTTGTAAGATGAGACCAATGCCATTGTTTATTATGCTATTTATAGTATACTGCTTATAATGTTATGCCCAATCTCTCTTGATGTCTTTCATGAAGAAATACCCATGTTGTGTAGAAGTGAGTCTATTAAGTAGTCTAAAAACTTTTGTCATCTTTCTTTTCTAATGCTAAGGCTCAGTTTTCAAAAATATCTTTTGCCATCTTTCCTTTCCACAACTTCTATTGATATTCCTAAATACTAAAGTTGGTATATATTGATATAAATTTGTGGATCTACAGAAGTTCTATGCAGAATTTCTTTACCTCTTTATTTTCTCTAATGGATATTGGATTCAAAAGCTCCAATTTTAGGTATCCTATAGTCTTTTTCCTTATGCTTATCATGCAACACAAAGTGATCATGTCAACTTGAAACTTATGATAAAACTTATTCAACCATTTTTTCTAATTGCCTCTGGAAGTAGAATCTGTGAGCCATCTTTTCAGTTCATGGCAATTTCGCACACACACACACACACACACACACACACACCTTGTTTTTTTTGTTTGTTTCACTTATACAAATAATGCAATATTGCTATTCAGATTTCCAGTCATATAATAATTCACATAACAGAGCAGCAGGTGGCACAGTGGATTGAGTAGTGGGCCTAGAATAACAAAGACCTGAGTTCAAATCCAGCCTCAAACACTTACTAGCTATGTGAGCAAGTCACAACCTCTGACTACTTCAGTTTCCTCAACTGAATATGGGGATAATACTAATATCTACCTCACAGGGTTGCTGCGAGAATCAAATTAAAAAAAAAATTGTAAAAGCTCTTAGCATACTGCCTAACATATAGCAGGAACTATATGAATCCTTCCCTTCCCTTAGTTCATTGGAGAATTTCTTGCTTTAAAACACCCACAGCAGATAATAAATGTTTATAGACAGTTTAAAATCACTGTTATTCTAAGTACCATAGGTGTGTGCTTTCACTGCACTTCTCTGCCACTTTCCCTGTGGAAACTGAAGTAAACAATATAGGACAAACATCATGTTGAACTTTTCTTTGTGACTTCCTTTGGTAAAGATTAGATTACTTTCCTTATTAATGATGAGCTTCTCCATATGCTTCGGATTAGTCATCAGTAAATAGTCACAGTTTATTGTAGACTATAGCAAATTTTTTCCCTTCACAATAAAGAAAAATCTTCAGAATCTGTATTGTACTGGCATAGCCTTTGAAAAACCATGGTCACTTTCAACACAGGGCGTTATCTTGGGGCTTTATACAATTGGTTCAAAGTACTAGTCCATTAAGACAGTAAGCAATAATATAAGCTATGCTGCTGGTGAATCAGAAAAAAAAAACAGCTTCAAATCTTAATTCTGCTCATAGCTGGCTCTGAAATTTGGAAAATCATTTATTTGTTTCCTCATCCATTTTAAGATGATGCTAGATGGCCTCTATGGAGATTTCCAGGGAGTAACATTCATTCTACAAATCTAAATCATAACTTAAATAGCAGAATAATATGCATGGTCAATAGACTGACAAGGATGGAATCAAGAGTTCAAATCAATTTTCAGAGATCTATAAGGTCTAGCACCTGGACAAACCATTTAATACTTCTGTTCCTCAATTTCCTCAGCTGGAATGTGAGGAAAATTGTATTCTCAAATTAATATTTACTGTGACGTTCTCATAGGATAGTGTGTTTTTTAATGTGAAGACACTATGTAAATGGCTATTTCTATTCTTTTATTGCTGTTTCTGTTGTTATTGGTGGTGCTGGTGGTGGTGGTAGAGGTGCTGGTAGCAGAGGTATAACTTTTACCTTGCTTCTTCATTGAAAGTATTGCAGAGCATTTTTAAAGGACACTATGCTAGGACCTTGTGATGATCTAAAACTACATTACACTGAAAGAAATACCTGTCGAGACACTGGTCAAAAATGACTCATGTCATCGACATTGAATTGGGGAAATAAATTACCTCTGAGAGAACAACAGTGACATATTCTGCTGGAATCACAGAACTCAGCACTTGTCAAATTTAGTAGGGCTTAAGGATTCCATAGAACAAATGCCACTGAGCTTAACATGAAGCTATAAATTCCTTTGAATAAGTGATTACTCTGCAAGGCATGGAAGTTCACAGTTCTTTCTCAGTTCCTTAGCCTACATACATTTTTTTTCAGAACTGTCTTCAAATTTTAGTGAAAAAAAAATCTAGGGGAAAGTTTTCTTTGCTCTCTTTTGGTACTTCACTTGCTCGCTTTGAGCATCATTTGCCAATTCAGTAATTAGTGGTTACAGATGACACATATTATTAATCGATTTAAAATCTGGTTGGTTTCTAGAATTAGAAGATAAAATTATATCAAGAATATTAAAACTGAATGAAAATGTCAAAATCTAAAAGTTACAAGTTAAATACCAGAATTAAAATAATGACTAAAAACTGAAGACAATGTTATTTTGGTTTCTGAAAAGTACCAAGGACTAGCTGATATATTTTGCTTTTGAATTGATTTCATTTCTTCTTGCATATTTATAACCATGACAACTCTGGAGAGTCATCTTTTATTTTTTATTCTTTCTGAAATTAATTTATTTGTTTTTAGTTTTCAACATTCATTACCACAAGATTTTGAGTTACAAATTTTCTCCCCATCTCTTCCATACCTCCACCCCAAGATGGCATGTATTCTGATTGCCCCTTTCCCTAGTCTGCCATCCCTTCTATCACCCCACTCCTCCCCAACCCCTTTCTCTTTATTTTCTTGCAGGGCAAGATAGATTTCTATACTCAATTGCCTGTATATCTTATTTCCTAGTTGCGTGTAAAAATGATATTTAACATTGGTTTTTAAAACTTTGAGTTCTAAATTCTCTCTCTTCTTCCCTCTCCACTCACCCTCCTTGAGAAGGCATGCAATTCAATATAGGCTATGCACGTATTGTTATGCAAAACACTTCCATAATAGTCATGTTGTGAAAGACTATATTTCTCTCTATCCTATCCCATCCCCCATTTATTCACTTTTCTTCTTTGACCCTGTCTCTTTTAAAATTTGTTTGCTTCTGACTACCCTCCTCCAATGTGCCCTCCCTTTTATCATCCCTCTCCCTCTTGTCCCCTTCCCTCCTACTTTCCTGTAGGGTAAGTTACCCAATTGAGTGTTGTAGTAGGAAGGCCGAATTTATAATCTCAAATATAATCATGTGTATGTTTGAATGGTTCAAAATTGCAAGGTATGAGAGATTCTCTAAGTAGAAAGCAACAGAACATTTATTTGAGCCCCAGAGCAACAAATTAGTGAACTAGCCTCCCCATTCTGACATCTTGACCAAAAAACCCCAGGCCCAATAGGCCCACCTCACAAGAGTAACCAGGAGGCCACAGAGAAACAAGATAGTATTTAGCCAATCCATATTTACTGGCCTCAAGTCCTTGCTCGCACTCCTGGGTCCACACGTGTCAGCCCTCTGCTTCTGCAGCTCCTGCTTCGGCTTTTTTTTCAGCTTCAGCTGTAGTTTCTCTCCTCTCCTCGAAGGTGAGCCCTGCCTCAACTACCAGAGACCAGAGACCATTGGTTCCCTAGTTGGCCCCTCTTAAGTCATTAATCTACGCCCACACAGGTTTCACACCTGATAGGGCTTTGGGCCTGGGCTTAGCACTTAACAGCTGAAAGTAATTTCACTCAAAGTAAGCAAAGTAAACAAAAGCCAAACTCCTCAAGTGCTAAGGAGCCAACTCTGCCTTATTGACACAAATGTGTATGTTACCTCCTTAAGCCATATCTGATAAGAGTAAAGTTCACCCATTCACTTTCACCTCTCTCCTCTTCCCTTCCATTATAGCAACTTTTTCTTGCCTCTTTTATGAAAGATAATCTACTATCTCTCCCTTTCTCTTTCCAACATATTCCTCTCTCACTGCTTAATTTTATTTTGTAGATATCACTATTTCATATTCAAGTCACCTTGTGCCCTCTGTCAACTACCCTAATACAGAGAAAGGTCTCATGAGTTACAAATATCATCTTTCCATGTAGGAATATAAACATTCAACTTTAATAAGTACCTAATTTTCCTCTATCCTGTTTACCTTTTCATGCTTCTCTTGATTCTTGTATTTGAAAGTCAAATATTCATTTCAGCTCTGGTCTTTTCATCAAGAATGCTTGAAGGTCCTCTATTTCATTGAAAATCTTCTTTTTTGTCCTGAAGTATTATAATCAGTTTGCTGGGTTAGTGCTTCTTGGTTTTAAGCCTAGGTCCTTTCACCTCTGGAATATTATATTATAAGCCCTTCGATCCCTTAATGTAGAAGCTGATAGATCTTGTGTTATTCTGATTGTGTTTGAATAATACTCAAATTGTTTCTTTCTAGCTGCTTGTAATATTTTCTCCTTGACTTGGGAACTCTGGAATTCAGCTACAACATTCCTAAGAGTTTTGCTTTTCAGATCTTTTTCAAGAGGCATTGGTGGATTCTTTCAATTTCTTTTTTACCCTGAGTCTAGAATATCAAGGCAATTTTCCTTGATAATTTCTTGAAAGACGCTGTCTAAGCTCTTTTTTTGATCATGGCTTTCAGGTAGTCCAACAGTTTTTAAAATTATTTCTTCTGGATCTGTTTTCCAGGTCAGTGGTTTTTCTGATGAGATATTTCACATTGTCTTCTATTTTTTCATTCTTTTGGCTCTGTTGTATAATTTCTTGATTTTTCATAAAGTCATTAGCTTTCATTTGCTCTATTCAATTTTTAAGAAGAATTTTCTTCAGTAAGCTTTTGGACCTCTTTCTCCATTTGGCCAATTCTGCTTTTTAAGGCATTCTTGTCCTTATTGGCTTTTTGGAGCTCTTTTGCCATTTGGGCTAGTCTATTTTTTAAGATGTTATTTTCTTTAGTATTTTTTGATCTCCTGTAGCAAGTTGTTTAGTCATTTTTCTTTCTTTTTTTTTTGGCTTTTCCAAATGCTTTATTAAAATGTAGGTATATGGTACCTATGGTATTATTCACCTTTGTGACATTATCAAGAAAGAAATAGTCTGAAAAGACTCCTTCTTGTTGAAATCAAGCTGGATCTTAATATGCATAACATCTATGTCCAAATACACACCATTCCTTTAATAAAATATTTTAGAATTTTGCCAGGAATTTAAGTCAATTTCACAAGCTTGTAATTTGAAGACCACTCTTTTCCTTTTTTTTTGAATCAGGATATTTGCCCTTCTCAGGTCTGTACCAGCTCTTCCCAGTCTTTCACATACCCATAACACCAGCTTGGTAATCATAT
>CM053622.1:254292148-254325039 GCA_028646595.1 Phalanger gymnotis | reverse complement strand
AAAATTATCCATTTTGCATTTTATAATGCTCTCTATCTCTTGTTGGGTCATGAATTCCTTTCTTTTCCATAAATCTGATAAGTAAACTATTCCTTGCTCTCCCAAATTGCTTATAGTATCAGCTTTTATTCCTAAATCATGAACCCATTTTGACTTTATTTTGGTATATGGTGTAAAATATTGGTCTAGGCCCAGTTTCTGCCCTACCATTTTCCAATTTTCCCAGCAGTCTTTGTGAAATAGTGAATTCTTAGCCCAGAAGCTGGATTTTTTGGGTTTATCAAAGAGTAGATTACTATAGTCGTTGACTTGTGTTCTTGTGTACCTATCTAATTCCACTGATCCATGAGTGTTTCTTAGCCAGTAGCAGGTAGTTTTGATGATTGCTTCTTTATAGTACAGTTTAATATCTGTCATTTAATGTCTAGGACACTAGCATTTCTTTTCATTAATACCTTACATATTCTAGACCTCTTGTTCTTCCAGATGAATTCTGTTATGATTTTATCCAGCTCTGTAAAATATATTTTTTTGTAGTTTGATTAGTATGGCACTGAATAGATAGATTAATTTAGGCAAAATTGTCATTTTTATCACATTAACTCAGCCTAAGCATGAGCAACTGATATTTTTCCATTTATTTATATCTGACTTTTTTTGCATGAGAAGTGTTTCATAATTATGTTTATATAAGCCCTGGGTTTATATTTTATAGTGTCTACAGTAACTCTGAATTGAATTTCTCTTTCTATCTCTTGATGTTGGTCTTTGTTAGTAATGTATAGGAATGCCGCGGATTTATGTGGGTTTATTTTATATCCTGCAACTTTGCTAAAGTTGGTTATCATTTCAAGTAGTTTTTTACACTATTGTCTAGGATTCTCTAAGTAAATCATCATATCACCTGCAAAAAGTGATAATTTAGTTTCTTCTTTGCCTATTCTAATTCCTTCAATTTCATTTTCTTCTCTTATTGCTACAACTAATGTTTCTATTACCAAATTGAATAGTAGGGGTGATAATGGACATCCTTGTTTCACCCCTGATCTTATTGGGAATGCATCTAGCTTATCCCCTTTACAAATAATGTTGTTGACGGTTTTAGGTAGATGCTACTTATAATTTTAAGGAAGGTTCCATTTATTCCTATGCTTACTAGTGTTTTTCATAGGAATGGATGTTGTATTTTGTAAAAGGCTTTTTTTTCTGCATCTATTGAGATGATGATATGGTTTCTGCTAGTTTTGTTGTTGATAAGGTCAATTATGCTAATAGTTTTCCTAATATTGAATCAGCCTTGCATTCCTGGAATAAATCCTACCTGGTCATAGTGCATTATTCTGGTGATAAGTTGCTGCAGTCTTTTAGCTAATATTTTATTTAAAATTTTTGCATAAATATTCTTTAGGGAAATTGGTCTATAATTTTCCTTCTCTGTTTTGACTCTACAGGTTTTGGGTACCATATTTTATGATCATAAAAAGGATTTGGTAGGACTCCTTCACCTATTTGCCCAAAGAGTCTATAAAGTATAGGAATAAATTGCTCCTTAAATGTTTGATAAAATTCACATGTAAAACCATTTGGCCCTGGAGATTTTTTCCAAAGTAGTTCATTGATGGCTTGCTCAATTTCGTTTTCTGAGGTGGGGTTATTTAGTAATTTTACTTCCTTTTCTGTTAACCTGGGCAATTTATGTTTTTTATGGATATTCATCTATATCCCAAAGGTTGTCAGATTTATGGGCACGCAACTGGGAAAAATAATTCCTAATTAGTGTTTTGATTTCCTCTTCTTTGGAGGTGAATTTACCCTTTTTCATTTTTGATACTGGTAATTTGATTTTTTTCTTTTTTTAATCAAATTGACCAAAGGTTTATCAATTTTACTGTTTTTTCATAAAACCAGGTTTTGTTTTATTTATTAATTCAATAGTTTTCTTGGTTTCAATTTTATTAATCTCTCCTTTGATTTTTAGTATTTCTAATTTGGTATTTAATTGGGGATTTTGATGTTTTTCTAGTTTTTTCAGTTGCATGCCCAATTCATTTATCTCCTTTTTCTCTATTTTATTCATGTAAGCATTTAGAGATATAAAACTTCCCCTAAGAAATGCTTTTGCTGCATCCCATAAGGTTTGGTATGTTGTCTCATTATTGTCATTCTCTGGAATGAAGTTATTAATTGTTTCTCTGATGTCTTCTTTGGCCTACACATTCATTCGAAATTGATTATTTAGTTTCCAATTAATTTTTAGCTTATTTTTCTTTTGTTCTTTATTACAAATAATTTTTATTGCATTGTTATCTCAAAAGTATGCTTTGACTACCTCTGCCTTTCTGCACTGGATTGTGAGGTTTTTATGCCCTAATACATGGTCAGTTACTGAGTATGTGCTATGTACCTCTAAGAAAAAAGTGTTTTCCTTCTCATCCCCTTTCAGTTTTCTCCAGAGATCTATCATATCTGCCTTTTCTAAAATTCTGTTCACCTCCTTAACTTCTTATTTATTTTGTGGTTAGATTTATCAAGTTCAGAGAGTGGGAGGATGAGGTCTCCCATTATTATGGTTTTGCTGTATATTTCTTCCTGTAACTCTCTTAAGCTCTCCTCTAAGAATCTGCATGCTATACCACTTGGTGCATATGTGTTAAACAGTGATACTGCTTCATTGTTTATGGTGCTTTTTAGCAGGATGTAGTGTCCTTCCTTATCTCTTTTAATTAGATCTATCTTTACTTTTGCTTTGTCTGAGAATAGAATTGCTATACCTGCTTTTTTTACTTTAGCTGAAGCACAATATGTTCTACTCCAGCCTTTTACCTTCACCCTGTGTGTATTCCTCTGTTTTGAATGTGTTTCTTGTAAACAGCATATTATAGGATTATGGTTTTTAATCCATTCTGCTATCTGCTTCCATTTTATGGGAGAGTTCATCCTATTCACATTCACAATTATGATTTCTATCTGTGTCTTTTCTCCATCCTATTTCCCCCCTTTTATGCTTTTATCTCTCCCTTTCCCCTTCCACTCTTCGACAAAGTTTTGCTTTTGACTGCCGCCTTCCTCAGTTTTCCATCTCTCATGATTCACCTCCCTTATCTTACCGTTTTCCACTTGCTACTTCTTCCCTCCCTTCTGACCACCCCCTTCCCATTTTCCCTTCCTACTGCATGTAGGACAAGTTAGATTTCTATACTTATCAGTGTGTGTTATTCCATTCTTGAGCCAGATCTCATGATAGTAAAGCTCAAATACTGCTCTTCTCCCTCCCTTCTTTTCTTCTACTATGACGCATTTTTGTGCCTCTTCATTTGATGTAATTTATCCTTTTCTACTACCTCCTTACCTTTTCTCTTGTAACCCTCCCTTTACATCTCTTAACTATGTTTTTTATTCTTATATCCATTATTTTATACAGACAGCCATGATCTATGTGTATTTCTTTCAATTATCATAATAGCTGTACTGTTCTCAAGATTCACACACACACACACACACACATATATATATATATATATATATATATATATCATACATAGGATAATATAATCCTATATAAAGATGTAAATAATTTGCCCTTATTGATTAATAAGTTTTGGAGGGGGCTTTCCCCCTATTTACCTTTTTGTGTCTCTCTTGAGTTTTGTATTTGGAGATCAAATTTTCCATTGAGTTCTGGCCTTTTCATTAGAAAGGTCTGTAATTCCCTTATTTCATTGAATGTCCATCTCCTTGCCTGAAAAATTATGCTTAATTTTGCTGGGTAGTTGATCCTTATTTGTAGTCCTGGCTCCTTTGCCCTGTGAAATATCATATTCCTGTTTGTCCTGTCATTTAATGTAGAAGCTGAAAGATCTCGCGTGATCCTTACTATAGTTTCACGATATTTGATTTTTTTCTTTTTGGCTGCTTGCAGTATTTTCTCCTTGACTTTGTAATTTGGAAATTTGGCTATAATATTTCTTGGTGTTTTCAATTTGGGATCTCTTTAAGGGGGTGATCGTTGGATTCTTTCAATGACTATTTTACCCTCTGATTCTAGGACATCTGGGCAGTTGTCTTTGATAATTTCTTCAGAGATACTACTGAGACTCTTTTTTCATCATGGATTTCTGGTAGACCAATAATTCTTAAATTGTCTGTCCTGGATTTATTTTCCTGGTCAGTTGTTTTTCCAATCAGATATTTCACATTTTTTTTCTATTTTTTTCATTCTTTACATTTTGTTTGACTACTTCTTGATGCTTCATAGAGTCATTAGCTTCCACTTGCTCAATTCTAATTTTTAATGATTTGCTGTCTTCATTTTGCTTTTTAGTCTCCTTTTCCAGTTGGTTGATTTTACCTCTCAGGGTGTCCTTTTCTTGATTTAGATTCTGAATCTCTGTACCCATTTCCCTAATCTTATTTTTTAAGGACTTGATTTCATCAGTGTTTTTTTTTTTCATTTTTTTCCATTTTTTTTTCTTTTACCTCCCTAATTTGGTTTTTAAAATCCTCCTTTAGCTCTTCCAGTAATGCCTTTTGGTCTTGGGACCAGTACACATTACCTTTTGTGGTATCAGATGTAGGTAGAGTGGCATTGCTCTCCTCTTCTAAATTGGTATTTTGATCATCCCTGTCTCCATAAAATGAATCAATGTTTCTTGGTTTTTTTCATGTTCTTCTTCGTGTTGGTTACCTTTTTCTGGCTTTACAGTGGATTTCTGCCTTTGGGGTTCAGGGATCTCTGTCTCAGGTTTCTCGATCTGGGGATTTTGATTCTAGTTACTGGCTTTGGGTATTATAGCCTTCAGTTTCCGGAGGTGTGCGGGAAGTGTCTGGCTGCCTGAAGTCTCCTGTTCCCCTGGGGCTCCTCTCCAGCACTGTTGCTTTTGACCAATGTTCTCAGCTGTTTGTTGTCTCTGCTGGTGTCTGGCACTTCCCCTGGCTGTGAAAGGTATGGCTAGGCTTCTGGTGTTGACCCCTGCTGGCTCTGTGCCTCAGGAACTCCCACTGTTCAGCCATTGAAGCCCCACTTGTGTCTCTTCTATTTCAGCATTTTTTCCTAAGGAATTCTCCAGGCTGGGAGGAGGGATTAGGGCCATTTACCTGGCCATTATGTTCACGAATACCTGTTTCACACCTTTGGACTACAATCCTCAGGAGTTGATGTCTCGCGGCTGGTGGCTTTACGCTGCTGCCTCTCATTGCTTCCACACACTACGAACCTGTGTTGGGAGGGCCTGGGGATCTCCACTGGTTTCAGGTGCCCAGCTTTCTCCCAGCCTGGCTCACTGGCTGGATTTCACAGCTGCTTCTACTTTGGTGCTGTCTGGAGCAGCTCCACACACCAAGCACTCTCACAGCCTACAGATCCATCCTGTTGACCTTTCTGACTCTTGTGGCTTATAAATTTGCCCCACTCAGACTGCTAGCAGTTTCTAACTCCCTCAAATCTGCTCAGGTTCACTTTTTTACAGGTATCTCACAGAGCTTTGAGAGAGCTCTGGTAAGATGCCGTTTTCATGTGGCCATCTTGGCTCCTCTGACTGGCAATTCCTTGCATGCTCTACTAATTTGATCGTGATATAACTCTTTATGTCTAAGTTATGCACCCATTTGGTGTTTATCTCAGTGAGATGTTAGTTTATTCCTAGTTTCTACTAAGCACAATTTTCCAAATGTGTTCTTACCAGAGAAGAAGACAGTAGAAATGTTTCTCACCTTCTTTACTCTGGACACCACAGTTTTCTTAATATTCCTAAGACTTTGTCTTTGTATTTACTCCTATTGTGCTTAAAACTCACTAAAATCTTATTCATATGTCATATAAATTGTTGCATAGTAATTTCTCAGTGAGCCTCTAAACATAGTGTTTTTTGGAACCCAAGTTCAGTACTTTAACTTTGACCCTGTGGAATTTAATCTTATTGATCTTGCCCACGATGAAAGATTGCTGAGTAAATATTGTATCACAATTATGTCATCTAGTATGTCAGGTATTCCTCTCTCATTTGTGTCATTTTTACTGAAATTATTTCTAAAATATTTATCCATATCCACTCATAGAGTTGGTGGGATGACAGAAAGGGTGAAATTCAAGATGAAATTGGACTTCTCTGGAATGTACAACTAGTCAAGATGGAGAATTAACAGATGCAAATATTTCCAGTCTTGGTATTTTTTTTGTCTATCTTCTTTTTAAAGGCTGTTTAGGATTCTTATAGCTTTTCAGAGGTTCACGAATTTGGTAATTTATGATAAGCTTGACCAAGAAGGGGTAAAATATATCTAGGAAGTTGTCATTTACTTCTGGTATACTTTACAAAATGAAGAATTAGCCAGAAACATTGTCCAACAATAACGCTATCTATTACTTGCCTAATTGGAGAAATATAATTTGAAGGGGGAAAATATGCAGTTCCTAGGACACAAAATGCCACATGCCATATTGATCTACACAAATTATAAGAGATGCCATATTACAGAATCCCTACCTCCCCATATTAATTCTTTGAAGTTGTAGAGAATGACCTCCACTTTTCCATAGATTTTATACCTTGAAGCCCTTTATATCAACCTACTAAAGTATATTAAGTCTTTTCTAATGTACACTCAAGGGACAGAATTAATTTAAAGGTTCAAAAGACTAATTCACACCATGTCTTTTCTGGAAACAAGTAGATAATATGCAAATTGTTCAGTGAGAAGACTGACAAATCCAAGGTAGTTCTCATTCTGGCTTTTTTCAAGCTGTAATACCCTGCTTCCTATCTCAACCCTGTGCATTAATCTTTGGCAATTTAACCAAATCATAAAAGAAGTAGGTGATATTAGAATAGGTACTTCTCACAGTTAAATCTGCATGTGCAATGTGAGAAGCATAATTTCATAAGGATACAATATCCCATGATCATCCAAAGTGACTATAAAATTTGAAATATTCATATATTTTGGCAACTACACCAATGCCACCTCCTTTTAGCATTTATTTTCATTAGGTTCTAATTCATGTTGGCCTTTATTCCTTGGCATTGCAACTCTGAGAAAATTAAAGTGTTAGGAAACTTGTAATTTGACAGATTAATCAATCAGTAGGCTCTTATGCACCCTATATGCTTCATCACAACCAAATATTCATCAAATTTATTAAAACTAAGTTGCTAATAATGGGCATGGGTCTCTACTCAGACCCAATTTTATGTGTTAGTATATGTATGTACATATGTACTGTGCGTGTATCTATGTCCAATATTCTTGAAGAGTAATTAACATTACTATGTTAGCGTCAAGTTACAGTGTGTCTGACTGACTGAGCAGACCAATATGAACACAGAATGCTCTAAAACGGATTGGGCAGAAATAGTCCATGTAAACATTTGGGGTGGATTCTCTAACCTAGCACATCTCACATTTATTTTGAGCTATTTCAATTCTGTTTTGCTCATAGAGCACAGCACCTTTTCTGAAAGAGGGCACCCCATGCTGTGTACCCCTGTGCCTGTGTCCCCCACATCATACAATCAATTCCAAAGTTCAGAGAAACCTGGGGAATGTCCTTATATCACTTTTCCTGACCACCATGTGAGCACTTGCTCTATGTGAGTACTCCATAAAATAATCTTTAGGCTAGCATATATTTGGCCTTTGAATGAGGTAGCCAGCCTATCAAAGTTGCAATCTCTGCAGTAGAGTTTGAATGATTGGCAGTTTGGCTTGAGAAAGGACCTCAGTGTCTGGTATCTTATCCTGCCAGGTGAGCCTCAGAACCTTCCTAAGACAATTGAAATGGAACCTATTCAGTTTGCTGGCATGGCACTGGTATACTCTCCAGGTTTCATAGTCATACAACAATGAAGCAAAATAATTATCAGAAGACAATGTCAACAGATTAGAGCACTTCTCTGAGTGGGAACAATTTGTTGCTAACTTGGAAAGAAAGTTGAGTCAGACACAGTTGGCAACAGTGGAGCAGAAAAGGAGTGGACAGTTTTCTGAGATTTGGTGTACAGCCCTGCATTTGCTCATCTGGGTCAGTATACTCAGAAACATCAAGACTGGATTGATGAAAAAGATGGTGAAATTCAGAAGCTGATAATTGAAAAACAAGAACTCCACAGAAATTTACCAGCAGGATAATTCATTCATCTCTAAGAAGGCAGCATTTAACTCCATCAAAAGTAAAGTACAAATAAAACTTAGAGAGATGCAGGATTCTTGGCTCAGTAAGAAGGCAGATGAAATTAAGTTATATGCTGATAGTAATAATCCAAAGCATTTTATGATGTCCTGAAGCATATTTATTGGCCGAAGACATATGGTGCATCTCAGCTACTCAGTGCTGATGGAGCAACATTGATTAATGATAAAAACATGATACTGGAGAGATAGGCAAAGCATTTCTGAAGTGTTCTCAACAGAGCATCATCAATCAAAACTGAAGCCATTGACCATTTCTGTCAGGTTTAAGTCAATCCCTCCTTGGCTGAAGTTTCAATTGAAGAAGAGGTTTTGAATGCCATTGATCTCTTTTCATGTGGCAAAGCACCTGGTGCAGATTCTCTTCCAGTTGAGATTTACAAGATGGGGTCCATTGCTAATACAACAGCTGACTGAAAAATTCTGGGTTATAAGGCAAGAAGAAATTATCTCTGCCAGAAGTTCGAAGGTGCCTCCATTTTACCTCTATAAAGGTACAATATCCATGTCTAAGGGAAAGTCTTAGACTCCTACAATATTTCCTGGTCATGAAACACCATTATGCCACTGACGATCATGAGAACTATGTGAAAATGTGACATATGGTCACTGAGGAATTTTGTGACTACAAATCTGACAAAACATATAAGAATTTAATGTGTTTATTCCAAGAGCATGGTGAAGTATCCTGCAATCTTAACCTGATCCCACATATTTCTCTTCAACTTTTAATGGCAGTAACTCCAGCTTTTATCACAAATTTCCTACACCAAGTGTGAGAGGACCAGCAGTTTTGTGATATAGCTTCCCCATTGCTGAAAAAGTTTTGTATCCCCACAAAACTTGATTATCTCCACCTTTCTTGATTTACCTTAGTGTTCTGGACACATAAAAAGGTCCTAGATGATATTCTTCTCTCTCAGACTTGGTGCCCAGAATCACAAGAATTCTTGTGCATGCCCTTTCAGCACTCCCTAGACATTATTATGGGTAAGACCAAATGGAAACTCTTAGAGTTACCTGAACCATCCTATGTAGTTAACAACATAGATTATGGAATTTCAAGGGAAGTGTAATGTATTCCTTCTCTGGTGATGGAGATAAAAGTTGGAGTGCTGAGTTATAGCAGATTCCCTTACAACATACCAGTGTTACCTATGAGGAAGGCAGGTGATTCCTAGCAGCTTAGGGTAAGCTTCAGGGAGCTTAAAAATTTGTTATATCTATCTTTATAATTCATCCTGATTTTGTCAATGTTGTACACCAAATACCTCAGGTCCAGAGTGACTGGTATGCAGCTATCAAGTTTTTCAAAGATTTTTTTCTCTATTTATGTGGCCAAATAGTCAAGAATTGTTTGCTCTCTCCTGGAAATGAGCCAAATATAACTTCACCATCCTTCTCCAGGGTTAAACTCTCCTTCATATTGCTGCATTGTGGTGCACAGAGATCTGATCTGAAGGCATTGAGTCACACCTTCCTGAAGTTGTTAAACAGTTGGCAGCTTCCAGCCCACAACACTATCAAGTGCCATGGGAATCAAAAAGGTAATTGGGGAATATTGAACAAAATAAATAAAAAATACAATGAAACAGGTAATATTACATTTTTAAGATTGAGTCAAAATAGCAGGCAGGGATCTTTATATCTGGTTTAGTGGACACTGTTTCTATTTGAGTGTGACACCACTGGTGTACATCACTATATGGATGAGATGTTGAACATGTAAAATGAGGCCATGGTACCCGAGTCCTAAAATCGGATGGTAGTCAATATGATGAACAAAAGGTGGGAAATTAACCCTGAGAACATCCAGGATCCAGCCTACCCAGTCAAGTTTTAGGGAATACAGTAAGTGAGGAAAACTCAGAGGATTCCAGTCTATTGATAGTTAACAAGTCCTGAATAAGCTGTTGACACTATTTTAAAATTTAAAGAAGTCCAGAGACTTATTGGATGTTTAGATTTTGGAACACCCACATTCCACTCTCGAATATTCTCATGGTCAACATTTACTGAATCACCCAGAAGTTATTGTCTTCCAAGTGGGTCCCAAAAAAGTCTATAGACCTAAAAGATGTAATGCAGGCTCTCCAAAAGTCTCTACCTATTAGCCATTATGACCCTGAAAGGACCATTCTTCTGGAAGTCACTGATTGGGTAGCAAGCTTGGGTGTAATGATCAAGGCCCTTATCCCTATTGAAAGGGGTCCACTTTCAATGCTGGCATCATTTGAAAAGACACCAGAAGGAGCTCTTGCGCTACTCCTTTCCTGATAAGCCCTGGGAGGCATACCAATGGTGATAGTACATGGGAAGAAGGCTCCTTTTAACCTTGTGTGAATAAGCATTCCCCTCTATTCCTAATATATACGACCCACTTTTCCTCCCATTCCATGATCATTAGTGTTTGTGGTTTGTGTTTTTGTGTGTGTGTGTGTGTGTGTGTGTGTGTGTGTGTGTGTGTGTGTGTGCATGTGTGTGTACCACTCCAAAGGACTGCCCAGTTATCCCTATCCTGGTAACTCCACTTACAAAGGTAATAAACAGTTGCGGTGATAGACATTCCAGGTATCTCTCCTTCATTGTGCAATCTAAAGCCATTGGCTTGTTTAGCCAGCTCAGTCACTCTCCACAAAGACAGGACTTGGTTGAGCCTTTGGCGAGGACCAACAGGTGGCCAAAATAAGCAACTGTTAGGTGTCTAGGGCTCCAAGCTCCTCAAGAGCAGCCACTTAAAATGCTTTTGAAATGTAGTTGCTTGTCTCTTAGTGGGCCCTTGTTGTTAATGAACAGATGACACAGGGTCATACAATCTCCCTTTCTCCAGAGTTGCCTGTTATGAGTACATGATGCAAGATAATTTTAACGAGATGAGTAGAGTATAGAAGACACACACTGACAAATAAATTTTAGACATCAGAAACTGGGACACTTTTTTGTTTTTTGTGCTCTTCAAAAACAGGTGGTACTTATATCGGAATCTGAGGTTTAGAAATCTGCCTCCCCCAATGGCCCAGGGGGCTCCAACCTATAGGGACCTAAGGAATGTCATTTTGTCCCATCATCTGATGGTTTCATCCAGTACAATAGCATACTCAAATGAGCTTTAAATACCACAAATATGGCAACAGGATATACCTTTAGAGTAATAGGTCATAGGCCTCTTGCTCACATCCTATCCTGGAAACCAAGTTGAAATGTGGGCAATTGAAAATTGATACCCACTTTATTTTGTATTATTTAGTAATTATTGATTGAAAATTGTATCTAATCAATGTATCAGAACTTATGGGTTGTATTTGGACTTGACTATATAGGCCTCAGTGGTAGAGTTTATAATAATTTAACTTCTCTATTCCCATGGGCTACGACCTGACAACAAGGGTACAAAATCTGTGAACTTTTGCTGACAATGGAGGGATGTGAGTAAACCAGGTCATAGGATGCTTGCTCACCACCATAAGACTTCCCAGAGGATGTGAGTCAACTCTGTTTTTCCCATTGTAATGGGTCTTGGAAATCCTCTGTCATAGTTAAGCCAAATGTAAGCCTATTCCCAACCTTGGCATTGGACCAGTCACAGTCTTATTTTTGTTTTCATCACTGAACCTCATGTAACCAGCTATATAAAAGAGTTGCTCTGCCTGGTAAAGGGGTCCCTTGTTACTTAGGTACCTTGGATCAAATTTATTGGTGATTTCTAGCCTTGTTAATGAATTGATTGTGCTTGGATTTTTGTGCTTCCATTTCCCTTTGTTGCATATTTTTTATCATGACAATTGGTGACACAGATGAGATCAAAGTGAGGGACTCCACCCTCACACCTCCAGATTACCTCTTCTTGGAAGACTGCCCTAGAGGCTGCACCACCTTGTATGGCTCAAACCAATTTTTCTCTGAACCAAGGTAAGATCCTTAGTGAGAGATCCTTATCAAAATAACAATCTAAATCTCTACAGAACCTGGACAGCTATTATACAAATAGAATTGAAATTGATAAAAAAAAAGTCTTAAAATTTATACTGTGTTCTAAATTTTGGCAAAAAAAATTAAAGAGAAAGCAAAATTAATAAAGAAAAAAGGTGCAAATTGAAAAAAATATTGTAATGCCATCAACTTCTTTGTAGTGGCAGCTAGATAAAGCAATAGAGCTCTTCAGCTGCAATTCCTCCTTTCTATTAAGTGGTAGTGGGCCATAGCAAATAGTTTTTGAGTTGATAAAAAAAATTAACTACTTAAATTTATAATTTTTAATTGGGTTTTCTAAATTGGCTCAGTCATAAAGAAAGAAGGCTTGTGGGGAATCCTTATATTCTGGGCCTTGACTGGAATAGTTCAGAGATGCCCCAACAGTCATTTCCCTTTTCCCTGAGGGTTCCACTGTAGGATCACTTCTGGAAACTTCTTAATAATTACTTTTTCTGGGTTACTTGTGACTGCTTCTGCTGGATTCCCATTTAATACACCTTTATTACTGACAATGGGGACAGATACTAGTGTGCCAATGGGAACAGTCCCTGAGAAAACTGCTTAAAACTTGGAATCAAAGCAAGCTTCCAGGTCAGCTAGGAATGCTAAAAAACATTTTGTCCTGTTAGAGATTCAACTATTTTGGTCTAAATTTAGTACTTTTAATCATTGTACATTAAAAAAACTAGTGATGGTGATTGAACCATATCAACCAAACAAATGAGGTATGTGTCCATTTAGTGTGGAGCAGCCCTGTATGATGAGGAATACCCAGCCCTCCCTAAAAAGCTCAATTCTGACTGCTCTGTCCCAACTGTACCCTCCTCTTTTTCTCTTCCATCTGATTCCTCTTCCACTATGTTAAGAGATCTAACCTCTTTCAGACAAGGGGGATCAGCTATCAGTTGTTTTTCCCTACAAAAGAGATTATACCCGATGTCACAGAAAATGATACATTTAAGGATTCTATCTTGTTATGTCAGAAATCACCCAATATGAAGGAGATTAAAAAAAGCAGAAAACTAAATAGAAATCTGAGATAATTTTGGCCACTGCCATAATACGTCTGGCTTCTTTTCAAGCCTTGTCACAAGACCTCAGAGAATGGATAGGTTTTTATTGCCAAAAAAGAGAGGATTTTGTCAGAAACTGCAGAAAGAAAAAGGAGAATAAAAATGAGATGCTGGGAGAATCTAAAGAGAAATTGACATTATGAAAGTGTGAGGCTAAGTTTCTGTCTCATTTGTGTTTTTGTTAATCTATATCAGAAAATGTTTCCAAGCATTTGTTTTGCTCTATGTCCTAACACAACCTAGCTTTTTCCTTTGGTCTGATCAGCCAGGGGAAGAAGACTGTAAAATCAAAACATTCAAAAGATTAATGGTAGCCATTTTGTGGTGAGGAGTAAGAAAGGGAAGAAAAAAGAAAAAAAATAAGAAAGAAACATGGTAACTTTATTATACTTTTAAAAGGAATAGCAAGTTGTACATAATAGATTAGCAGTACAATCTTTTGTTTTTCCATTCTAATGTGTTATGGAAGTGCTTATTTTACTTCTTAAGTTCAGAATAACATAAATTTTTAAACGTCTTCAGAAAAGATAACTCCCTCTTTTCTCTCTATATTCCAACACTGGCCACCTTGGAGATTGCAGAGATGAAAGACAGATACAAAAACCAATTAAAGAGTGAATATGTGAAAAAAAAGTCTTTATTGGAAATTTCTAAATTATTATTTGAATGTTTTATGAGCATTTTATGAGGTTTTGTGGTACCAGTCTATAGAGATTGTTTAAATAGGAATATTTTTTTTTAATTTGAGAAAATCAAAAATTGGAGGATCTATTAGATTACTTTAAAATCAGTTATGTTTGATATTGAACATTAAAGTGATGTGTTAGAGAGTTGTGGATTGAGATTAGATCTCTAACTTCTGACTTTCACTTCTAGAGCAATAGCAGTAAGTTTCACTTTTTGATCAGGAGAACAATACTAAAGTAGTTTCAATTTGTCAGTCTCCAAGGCTGAAGTTTTCAGTGAAAGGGGATACTTAAAAGCTGCACTTTTATTACAGGATGGAAAAGTGATTTTCACAGGCTGATTAAATGGCAGATCAGGAAAATTTTAGACCAACTTCAGTTTTCTCTTTTCTAAAGGATAAACGAAGCTAAAGTTTGAATTTATTTACCCTTCTCTTGCTCACCACTTTAAAAAAATCAACTTTCTCTGTTATTGGACACTACATTGGGACTCCCAGATTCAAGATGAATCCAAAAGTACTCCCAGAGAGAAAAACCTGCTTTAAAATCAAGAAGCAACTAAAAAGTAAGTAAAATTTAATGTTTTTTCTGTAAAGGGTATAATAAATTAGGATAAGTGTTACTGATTAGACATTTGATTAGAAATAGAGAAAAAGTTACATCTTGAGCCCTTAAAAAATTAAAGCCTCTATCAGACACTTTTTTTAAATAATGTAATTCCTATTGATTCAAATTAATAGTAAAAATTATATTTTGATAAAAACAAATACTTTAAATAAAGAAATTATTATACCAGAAATCAAAAGATTTTTCTAATGCAAATTATTGTTGGCCAATTGAAAATGAGCTGAATTTTATTAAAAATTATAAAGAATAATAGCCTACTTTACTGTCAGAGTAAATTACCAACACTATCAAACTAGGAAAGTGTTGAAATGTTGAAAAATAATTGTTTTAACTGGAACCAATGTAATTTTCACAATTGTATTCCAACAAATGCATCAACATCTGTTCTTTTTTTTAATCAAATCTTAAGCCAATTGAGAACAGTGGGCCATGAAATGTGAAATCTTGGCAATTAATAGCACTCAAAATCAAAATTTTAAAGTATTAACATTCGTGATTACATAGCTATATTGATTTAGTTGAATACAAAATTAATGTGATAAGGGTTTCTGTTAATGTAAAATCATTAGAAAATTTTAACTCCTCTTCTGATGAGAGACCCCAAAACCCCTAACTGTTTAAATAGGTAAAATAATTTAATAACCTACAGTATTGGAAAATATCGCACACTTTGTAAAAGGAAGGGAAAATTAGGAAATAGGATCTTTCGCTGTTAGATAGAAAATGCTTGTTTGCAAGCTTCTTTCCACATTTAAGCCCCAGCACCAAAATGAAAGTTTCTTCTTTTGTAATAGACTATAAATTGAGAAAAGAAAACAGTTGAAATGTGAAGAAAGCTTATGAATATTGGATTTAGAGTACATAACAAAGTAGATAGTAATAAAAATTTACTGCCATAGGAAGAGTAACAGTGCTGTTCTAAAAGGAAACCTTTTAAGGTGCCCATATCTGTGATGCTTCTATGGCATAACTGGGATCTAGCCAATCCCCCTTGTCATTTCCAAGTATACTCCTTTGTGAAAAAAGTGTACAAATGCTCTGTAATTTAAGAGGTTAACTTTGAGCAAGAGATAGATAACTTGTTCTCCGAAGTATTCTTGCTTACTTAAATCTGTAACTCTACAATGAAGAACTAGGAGCAACCTTAAACTCTGCTCCTGTATTGAGTAAATTGTATTCGGGTTTATTTGGCTATCACTTACTAAAACTAAACCTAATTGCTCAAAAAGCCTAAGAGAGCAGTTAAAATCCTAAACACACTAAATCTGTGCAAGTATTTCCAAGAAAAAGTTCCTCCAAGAAGGATGAGGGAAGATACTCTTTGGCAATTAGTTTTAACCCTCTAAGTTTCACTATTATGCTTTGTGGAAATGATTCTTTAGGTAATTATTGTGTCTACCTTATTTATAAATAAATTTAGAGTGTGGAAGGTTTTATTCAACTCTTCAAAAAGGAGTCATACCAACATGGCTTTCCATAATTGTGAAGTGAATGTGGTGAGCACTTTATAATTGTTCCCTATTGTTATTGTTACTTTAAGCATCTAAAATGAATGAACTTTTATGTAAAGCAAAGTGGAAACTTGTTCAATTGAATGAATTGAATGAATGTTATATAAATTGTAAGAAGTCTTATTTTATGCTTTACAATACATGAGATTGGGTAAATTTTTTCTAAAGTATTGAGAAATGCTTTTAGAGGACCAAATTCCCTTCATATTAAGAATTGGGCTGTCCAGTTTTTTAACAAGTTATGTTAATCATTGAATTAGGTATTTATTTTTTAAAATGGTTGATAATGACAAATTACTGTGGGGAAACAAGTTACACCAAAACTTTAAGCCCCCTATTCTTTCTACTCATCAGAGGTCATATGATCTTATCAACCCTATTGCTAGAGTAAAACTGAAATCTAAGAAACTAAAGCATACATAGGTCCTTTCTTTTTTTTGAAAAATCACTTTAGGGATACAAACCTAGTAGTGGTATTGCTAGGTCAAAAGGTATGCATGTTTTCATAGGTCTATGAGTGCAGTTCCAAATTGCTTTACATAATGATTGAATAGGTTCACAACTCCACCTTTACTACATTAGTGTCTCACTTTTCTCACATCACTTCCAACATTTGTAATTTCTCTTTTCTGTCCTATTAGCTAATCAAAGAGGTGTGAGGTAGTACCTCACCATTATTTTAATTTGCATTTTTCCAATCAATAGTGATTTAGAGGATTTTTGCATATGGTTATAGATAGCTTTGATTAATTCTTGAGAAAATTGACTATGTCTTTTGATAATTTATCAATTGGGGAATGGCCCTTCCTTTTATAAATTTGAATCATTTCTCTATATATTTGAGAGATGAGACTTTTATCAGAAAAACTTGCTTCAATTTTTTTCTCAATTATGATTGCTAACTGTATTTCCCTCTATCCAATCCTCCCTATTTGTTCTATTATCTCTTCTTTCACTCTTTCTCTCCTCAAGGGTTTTTTTTAATTTAATATTTCATGTAAGCCATGCTGTGAAAGAAAACATGGAAAAATAAAATCCCAAGAAAAATAAAGAAAAAGGATCTTCATTATGCATTCAGGCTCCACCAATTCTTTTTTGTTTGTTTGTTTGTTTTCTTTTTTATATGCTTTTTAAAATTTTAGCTTTAAATATTAAAACTTAAATACACAATAAGAAATGAAAAAGAAACATTATACTTAAATATTAAAACAAATACAAAATGAGAAATGAAAAATAAAACATTTCATGTGTACAGAAGAGTATACCAGAGGATTCAAAATATATAGCAATAAATTTCCATTTCAAGAAAGCATGTATAATGAATACTACATGTTGTGTTGAGAGCTGTCCATCTTTTCTATATTTCCTTGTAAGTTTTCTTTTCTTTTTTGCTGTGTACTTTTTACTTTGTTCTCCCTCACCCCCCTCAAAGGCTATAATTAGGTACAGGAATATATATACATATATTTCTCTATCTTTATAGAGATAGAGATAGATATGTACATGCATATATATATGCATATATATATGTATATATATATAAACATATATACATATGTGTGTATGTGTAAAGGCATACAGATATATAGAGACATATACTTTTCCTAATCAATTCTACTCTTGATTTTTGCTTTTATGTTTGCGATCCACCTTTTCTTTCTTTGGAGATGGACAGCACTTGTCATCATAAGCCTTTCAGAATTTTCTGGGAAAATTCTATTGCTAAGAATAGCTAAGTTGTTTACAGTAGATCATCATACAATATTGCTGTTAGAGTGTACAATGTCCTGATTCTGCTCATTTCACTTTGCATCAGTTCATGTAAGTCTTTTTAGCTTTTTCTGTGTGAAATCCTTGAGATGTGTGAAGCCCTTGAGAGATGTCAACCCTCGAGAGCTGTGAAACACTCAGGCCCTGAAAAAGGGTATATATACTCAGAGGATAGTCATTGAACTCAGTATCCAGAATTGAGAACTCTCAGAACTGTGGGAGGAGAGGTTTTGCTTTGGGGCTCACTCATTGGAACAATGTTGGGATGGAGACATTTGGTAGCCATTAAAGAGGCCCCCAGGCTTTGAAAACCCAGATGTTGGTGCTTCTCTCTCTGGTAATGATGTATGTATAGCTTAGGTCAGACAGCTGGAAGCCTGTCTGTTGATTTGTGTTATTTGCTCTGTTTGTATTTTCTCTCTTTGTGATTTCTGTTTGTATTTGCTCTGAAGTTCAGAGTGCTGGCTTTTTCCCTGAAGTAAGTGAATGATATATGTATGTTTGATTAAAGTGAGATTGTAAACCTCTTTAAGTTGCTTTCCTTAGAAAAGCAGATCAAAGAACCTGTGCTAGCAGCCCTCCTGTGTGCTGGCACTATTGGCCTTACACAGCCACAGTAGTTTTTCTGAGGACATCTTGCTCATCATTTCTTATAGCACAAAATTATTCTATCACAATCATGTATATCAACTTTTTCAATCATTCCCCAATTGATAGAGATTCCCTCAATTTCTAATTCTTTGTCACCACTAAAAGAGCTACTATAATATTATTGTATGTATAGCTCCTCTTACTTTTTTCTTTATCTTTTTGTGATACAGATCTAGTAGTGATATTTCTGGGTCAAAGGCTATGCATGGTTATACAGCCCTTTTGGCATAATTCTAAATTGCTCTCCAGAATGGATGAATCAGTATACAACTTCACCAATAGCACATAAGTGTTTTAATTTTCCCTCATCCCCTAGAACATTTGTCATTTTCATATTGGCCAATCTGACAGGTATGAAGTGGTAGCATAGAGTTGTTTTAATCTGCATTTCTTTAATCAATAATGATTTATAGCGTTTTTAAAAAATCTGACAATAGATAGCTTTGATTATTTCATCTGAAAACTTCTTGTACCTTTTATCAATGGAGAAATGACTCCTGTTTCTATAAACTTGACTCACTTCTCTATATATTTGAGCAATGAGGTCTTTATCAGAGAAACTTGTAATATTTTTCCCACAATAATGATTACCAACTCTGTATTTCCTTCAATTTTATTTTTCCCTTGTTTATCCTACTTTCTCCCCTTTTACCCTGTCCATTCTAAAAAGTATTTTGCTTCCGTTTTTTACCTCCTTTCTGTCAACCCCACCCTCTTCTATTATCTCCTTTCCCTCCTACTTTTCTATGTGGCCAGATAGATTTCTACACCCAACTGAAAGTGTGTGTGTTATTTCTTCTCTAAGCCAAATCTACTGAGAGTAAGGTTCAGATGTACCCCTCCCCCTCCTCACATCTTTACCTCCACTGTAAAATTTCTTTGAGCCTCGTTTATGTCAGATAATCTAACCCATTGTAAAGTCCATTCTACATGGCACTGGTATATTGTCCAGGTTTCACAGACATACAACAATGAGGCCAACACAATGGCTCTGTAGACCTTCAGTTTGGTACTCTTCTCTCCCACTTTCCTTTGGAGCCTCGTAAACACTGAGTTAGCTCTAGCAATGAGATTGGTAGATACTACTAAAATAACTAAAATGATCCATTCAAGGGAATAAAGAACAGTAGCATTATTACCTGTCAATATTTTAGTAGTTATTCTCATTATAATTCCTTTCTGTATTAAGTAGGTATCTTTTGTTTGGCTGCTTAGAATCAAAGGGATAGATTTGTTTTGGAAGTTCTATATCTGTGTTGATTTTCTATTTTACTTAAGAGTGATCTAAAAGTTTAATGATAGCCTTTTGGAGAAGAATGAGTGCTCATGTACACATTCCTAATTGCGGTTTGCTTTTCTAATTGGTGTTGATTAGTCTAACAGATATTTGAGGAAAAATATAAGGAGGAACACTTGAAAGGGGAAAAGCAGCAGATGGTACAGAAAATAACAGAGGACTTTATGCTCTGGGCTCTTTAGTAACAAGGTAGGTACTTTAATTTAGTTGTTTCCTTTTGTATTTCTGGAATGCTCTATTAAGGGTTCTTCCTATTGAAATATGACGGTCAGGACTTACTTTATCACCAGTCACTTAGTAAATATTATTGTTTGATCAAGTAAATGAATGAGTATTCTCTTTTATCCAAATGTAGTTTCAAGTAGAAGAAAATTTATATGGTACTTATCCATGACCATCTCTTACAATTTTCAAAAATCTAAAGGGCTCTTAAACATATAATGGTGACCATCTGTTTTAATCCTCTTCTGAGGATGGAACAAGGGGGAAATGCTTGTTGAAACAACATGCTGAGGGATTTAGGGCCCATACAAAGAAAAATTACTTCACAGTGAAATTTCTAAGATATAGGAATGGATTATCGACTAAAGCTGTGCATTCTTCTTTTGTGGAGGTCTTTAAAAAAGATTAGATTTTTTTTCCTGGATGATTCAAGTATTAGCCTGGGGAGTGGTGATCTAGATAACCTAAAAAGGTCTCTTCCTATCCAAAGATTCTATGATGAAATTAAAAAAAAAAACTTTTTACTCTCTAAATATGTATTTAAAAATGGAAATGTAACAATCTGCAATCGTTGACTATGCTTTATTTAGAGGTAGTCTATTGCCCTAAGAACTTCAACTAAAGAAACATTTACTAAGTTCCTACTATGTGCAAGACAGTATACTTTGATCTTAGGATACTAAGAAAAAGCAAAAATTAAAAACAGAACAAAACATCACTGCCCTCCATGATTATTTATTTTACATTAGAGAAAAGATGTTGTAATTGTATTAATAGTATCAAAAGTAGTCTTTGAACAAAAAATTTAAAATAATTACATCCTGCATAGTATACATATATCTTCCACATCAAATTTATTTTTGCCCTTCCTTTTAAAACAAATAGCACAGAAAGGCAAATTTTGCATTGTAAAAAGATAGAAGAGTGGCAGTGTAGTCTCTGGGGACAGTCAGTTGAGACTGGAAACTATGAAATTGCCCCTTTTCACCTTCTTCAGCTAAAATAAACATTGTGGAAATAGGAAAAAAAATAAGAGAGTAAGACTGTTCACTCTCAAAGGCCCAGTTCTGCCTGCCATCAATCCTTTACCTAGAAGACACCTGTTCTAGACACTTTGACAACATTGTCCCTTATTGTTAAAGTTAGGAATAATATAGTAAATTTATATGTCAAAGGACATCCTCTTCCTCTAACTTCTGTCACAAAGTTCAACTAAAAGTAAAGGTTATCCATCATGGCTTGCTGCTTAATATTACCTCCCTTCACCACCTCCAAATCCTCGTCTGTTCTTAAGTGACAGCTTCTTAACAAAGTCAGAGAGAGGAATGCCTAGGAGGAGTGGTTGGCATCACAAAATGATTAAGCATATCTCCTCAAGCACCTCACCTTTGAGAATTCCCCAGGAGGATGCCCATAGCATGACAATAATATTTTTTTTTCATATCTTAAATAGATACGGAACAGCTTGTGCCTATAGGGCTACTGACCAGTCCAATAGAGTAATATAGAAGCTCATAAGGTATATACTTGGCCTGAAGTTTCATTTTTATTTCATCTGTTTAACCCTGAACTACTTCAGATATTATTAATAATACCTTTTTATGTCATCTCATAACCTATTTCATTTCCTAATGGCTCATTGCACATAGGTTAGTTAGGAAAATGGCTTATTCTAGATTAAAAGCTTTATTCCTCTTCACCACTACTTTAATTTTTTCCTTCACCATTGAAAATAAAATTCAATTTTATGTTCAAATAATCTTATAAGAAGAAAGATATTTTCTTTCTGGAAATCAAACATGAGTTATATTTAAAGATAAACTATACTTGGGTCAGTAGATATGTTAAATCTTTACTTTATCAAAGCTGCTTTTCTTGTATAACCATCATAGCTCATAGAATAGCCTTAATTTAAGAGGAATGTGGAAGCAGTTTTGTAAGAATAAGGGCAATTTTCACCCACTTCATCTGTGGAGCAAAATTGTCTTATACATTTCACCTGTATTTTGACCACAAGCTTCCCATTTGTATTACTGGAAGGACATACCTTCCAATCTCCACTCTGTGACAGTATGGCATCATAGAGTTCAGTCAACTTCCGTTTCAAGTCAACAATAGATAATGTGATGGAGTGGCTAAAAAGCCAGGCACAGTGCCAAGAAGACATGAGTTTAAGAACCACCCTAACAGCTGTGTGCCCCTGAGCAAAGCATGTAACTTTTCTGTGCTCTTGGGAATTTTACAATATTATAAATGGCAAAAACTGTCAGCCTGAATTGGCAAAGGGATTTCCCTACACCAGCGTCAGGTCCAGTCCCTCTCTCTATCCTTATTCATTCAACAAGTCTTTGGCAATATCTTTTATGTAAGGGATCATGTCATAGAATTAGAGTGCCTAGACATTAGGAGACATTTAATAAATGCTAGCTGACTGACTGGCTTCCTAACTACTTTAAGGTCATTTAGTCCAATTTCTTAACTAATAAGAATTGCAACATTTAATTAGTATTTATTAAATACCTGCTGTGCCCCAGTACTCCTCTATACTGGGGAAGGTATAAACAGTTAGGAAAGATGTGTTGCATCCCCTTAGAGAGCTTCTAGTCTGGTAGAGGTATATAACATATATACAGCTACCAACTATACAAAAGAAGAGATAATAAATTACTGAAGGAGTTCAAAAACAGCATTATATGAGTTTCAGTATTAAGTGACACAAAATGAAAATGACTTGTCAAATACAAAATATAATGGAGGGAGATGTCAGGTGGTCATCCAGATTATGACTGAAGTGTATGTAATGAAAAATGCATTGTTTTATGAGAATGCTTATTTCATTATTGGAAAAATCAAAAAATTAGTAAGTTCTGCCATACTGAGTCAGAATGTGCTTCCCTCTAACAACTATGTATTAGTTTTTAGTTCTAATCTCCACCACAATAAAGGAGATACCTTGTTTCCCCTTTACAATATCATCAAAATGAAGCCCCATCACTTACCAACTGAAAAGGAGACCTAGACCTGTCACAAGGATAGAACGATAGGATTTTGCCTCAGGGCAATAAAAGACAGAGAGTACAGATAGAATATGTTCTTCTTCAGCAGGTAAAAAAAAATGGAACAATAGGTTACATATGTAATAGTTGATTCTTCAGGAACTGCATGCAGGTCCATGTCTCTGAGCCCTAAAGGATGTCCAGGTTCCTGGAAGTTTCCTGTAGTGCCATTTGTGCTACTTTCAGCAGTGTATTTTGAGGTTCTTTTTCTGGATACCAGAACTACTAGTTATGGCTCTCATACCACAGTATAAATGTCTTAACTTTGTTTTCCATTTCACTCTTCCATACTCTGTGAACATCATTGAAACATTCCACTACAGATTATTTTGGGGAAAAATCTAGAAAATAAGAAGATTGAAATTGGTGCTTCTTTTGAAAGGAACACTCTATGATTTTCAATGTCATAGGGCAGCTTTGTAGATCATTTTACTTGGTGCAAAGTAATATATTAAGCAAAATCTTTAAAGTGTGCATATTTTTTTTTACTCTTCTCATTCTCTCACATTTCATAATTGACAAGTCATATTGATTTTGTCTCTGTAATATTTCACATATCTGTCCCTGCCTTTCTTTCTCAACTGTCATCCAAAATATAAATTCATCACCAGTGCCCAAATAAATTCATTAATCTCCAGCTAAGTATTCCTGCCTCTTCCAACAGTCCTAGATTCCCTTGATCATGTTTAACAACTTCCCAATTGTTCTTTATTGCCTATAGGGTGAAAATCAAACTATTTTCTCCAGAATCAAAGATATACTGTAATCTGCCTTTCTAACTTTCTTCCCCATGTATTTCAGAAAAAAGTAAACTATTTATTATGCATTACATATCCCTTCCTCATATTTTTCTTGTCCTAGGCCTCTGCTCAAACTTATCTCTATCCCTGAAAAGTCCTATTCTCGTTCTACCTACTGAGGTCCTACTAACACATCAAAGTCCTATTCACCTGCCACACCTGTCAGGAAGCCATTGTTGGGACTTCAGGTCATCATTCCCTATTTTTTTCCATGGGACCTTACATAATATGATCTCTAAGACCCTCTAATAATGTGCTATTATCTTTGTATTATTGGTAGTTTTATATATATTGTAGGCCTTTCCCACACTAGAAGTTCCATGAGGGGAGGTATCATGTCTTTCTTAAATCATTTACGTGGCAGAGCCAAGATGGCAGAGCAAAGGCAAGGACTCAGCAGAGATCTTCTATATTCCCCCTGAACAATTTTAAATAATATGTCAAAATTAATTCTGGAGTAGTAAAACCAAATAAAGGATGGGGTGAAACAATTTTCTAGCCCAAGACAACTTACAAGGTTAACAGGAACAATCTGTCTCCCTGGAGTGAGAGTGGTTTACAATCCAGCACAAACAGCCCCAGCAAACCAGCAGTAGGCCACATCCTAGTTAGCCAGTGTGGGCCTTGGGGGAAACTAAATTAGTTGAAATTGCAGCAGGGATTCCAGAGCTTTCAGCCCATAGACAGTAAGCAGGGAGAGACAAGTGTTCAGAAGATAGAGGAGAATTTCCTGGAACTGGGTTCAAGATGTGGTTGCATTGGCCATATCAGCGTTTGGGACACAGCACCAGGTCACAATCCCAAGAAAAGGAGAAGCACCAACAAAACTAGAGTTTGGGGCTATATGGGACTAGAGACTTTGGTCAGAGTGCCAGGGTGTTCACTCACAGATCACAGAGCACAGGCCAGGGGAGCAGCAACCACAAGTCTCCTTAGATCATACTACCTTGGAAGAACTGAAATCTTATAGGTCCCCAGAATTAACTGTGAAAACAGTGGCACAAAAACCCTGAAGCGTGGGAGAGTAGCTCCTCCACCTTAGGAGCAGAGATTGCCTCTAACATTAAGTGAAAAGACAAGAAATAGTCTGGAAAAAGAATAAGTAAAAAGCAGAAAAAAAAAAAGAAAAGTTGTCACAGAAAGTTACTATAGTAACATGAAAAGTTGAAACACAAACTAAGAAGAAAAACAAGATAAAAACGAGGTGCAGTGACTTTTTTAAAATGGTGAATTGGTGTCAGCCCTGAAAATAATTACAAGAGAAGCTCAAGAAGAATTTTAAAAAGCAAACAGGTGACATAGAGGGAAAAATGGATAAGAAATGAGAGTGATGCAACAGAATCATGAAAAAGTCAATAGTTTGAAAAACAAGCACAAAAACTGGAAAAAAAGACGTATAAAAATTCAATGATGAAAACAACTCCTTAAAAAGTAGAATTGGCCAAAGTGAAAAGGAGGTCCAAGAATTTAAAAAAGACAATAATTTCTCATAAATTAGAATTTGACAAATGGAAGCTAATGACTCCATGAGACATCAAGAAACAATAAAAAAAAATCAAAAGAATGGACAAAATGGAAGAAAATGTGAAATAACACATTGGAAAAACAAACAACCTAGAAAACAGATTGGAGAAAGATCATTTAAGAACTAGTGAACCGCATGAAAGCAATGACTAAAAAATAAAGCCTAGAAATCATCTTTTAAGAAATTATTCAGAGATCTTGGCTTATGATATTCCAGAAGGGAAAAGAGCTAGGATTAAAAACAAGCATCACCTACCAAGCAAAACACAATGTAATCCTTGAGAATATTCAATTAAATAGAGGACTTTCAAGCAGCCTTAATGAAAAGATCCAAGCTGAATAGAAAATTTGACTTTCAAATACAACTTACAAAAGAAGCAAAAAAGGTAAACAGGAATGAGAAATAAGGGATTCAATAAAGCTAAAATATTTCTATTCCGACATTGGCAAATGACATTTAGAACTTGTAAAAACTTTCTTATGGAGGGGGGGTGGAGCCAAGATGGTGTCCAGAAAGCAAGGACTTGCTTAAGCTCTCTCCCAGGTACCTCCAAACATGTATAAAAATTGCTCTGAACAAATTCTAGAGCTGCAGAGCCCACAAAATAGCAGAGGGAACCAGGGCTCCTGCCCAGCACAACCTGGATGGTCACTGGGAAGGGTCTATCACATGGAGCTGGGAGCATACCCCAGTGTGTGCTGCACCAGGACCAACCAGATCAGGAGCTGAGCAGAACAGGCCATAGGGCCCTGAATCATTGAGCTGTGGCAGTTATGAGACTTCTCAACCCACAAACACCAAAGACAACAGAACAGGTTAGTGGGAAAAAACTTCTGGGACAGAGTGAAAGGAGTTTATAGGTTGGCAATGGTCCCGGGGGTGGCAGAAGTGGTGCAGCTCTGAGGCTGTTTCCAGAGCTACAGCTGCAGTTGCTTTCAGACCCTGACCCACCCCGTGGGAGGAATTAACTGGCAGATTAGAGCAGGAGTGCAAAGCCTCCACTGCCTGGATCTGGTTGGCGGTTGTTGGAGGAGAAGGAGCGCTGGTGTGACACAGCCTGCTGTGTAGAAGTAACTCTGAAAACAGTAGCACAGCCCCTCAAGCTTGGGACGAACTACTATCTACCTTACAACCAGTCATACCCCAACAAAAAGTTCAAGGGTCAAGTAGTTGGCTAGGAACATGGACAGGCAGTAAAAGTGGACTCAGTTTCAGACTCAGACTTTGGAATGTTTTGTTTTGTTTTTTTTTTTTTTGGTGACAAAGAAGACCCAAACATACAGCCAGAAGAAATCAAGAAAATCAAAGAGCCTACATTAAAAGCCTCCAAGAAAATCATGAACTGGTCTGAGGACATGGAAGACCTCAAGATGGATTTGGAAAAGCAAGTGAGAGAAGTAGAGGAAAAATTGGGAGGAGAAATGAGAGTGATGAGAGAAAAATCATGAAAAACAAGTCAATGACTTGGTAAAGGAGACCCAAAAAATACTGAAGAAAACAACACCTTAAAAGATAGACTAACTCAAATGGCAAAAGAGCTCCAAAAAGCCAATGAGGAGAAGGATGCCTTGAAAGGCAGAATTAGCCAAATGGAAAAGAGGTCCAAAAGACCACTGAAGAAAATACTACTTTAAAAATTAGATTGGAGCAGGTGGAAGCTAGTGACTTGATGAGAAATCATGATATTATAAAACAGAACCAAATGAATGAAAAAGTGAGAGACAATGTGGAATATCTCATTGGAAAAATGACTGACCCGGAAAACAGATCCAGGAGAGATAGTTTAAGAATTATTGGACTACCTGAAAGCCATGATCAAAAAAAGGGCCTAGATATCATCTTTCAAGAAATTATCAAGGAAAACTGTCCTCATATTCTAGAGCCAGAGGGTAAAGCAGAAATTGAAAGAATCCACCGATCACCTCCTAAAAAAGATCCCAAAAAGAAAACTCCTAGGAATATTGTCATCAAATTCCAAAGCTCCCAGATCAAGGAGAAAATACTGCAATAGCCAGAAAGAAATAATTTGAGTATTGTGGAAACACAATCAGAGTAACACAGGATCTAGCAGCTTCTACATTAAGGGGTGGAAGGGATTGGAATATGATATTCTGGAGGTCAATGGAACTAGGATTAAAACCAAGAATGCTCCAAGGCAAAATATGGATTTTCAATAAAATAGAGGACCTTCAAGCTTTCTCAGTGAAAAGACCAGAGCTGAATAGAAAATTTAACTTTCATACATAAGAATCAAGAGAGCCATGAAAAGGTAAAAAAGAAAGAGAAATCATAAGGGACTTACTAAAATTGAACTGTTTTGTTTACATTGCTACATGGAAGGATGATGTGTGTAATTCATGAGACTTCAGTATTAGGGTAGCTGAAGGGAATACACATATGTATATAGACAGAGGACATAGGCTGAGTTGAATATGAAGGGATGATATCTAAAAACAAAATCAAGTTAAGGGATAAGAGAGGAATATACTGAGAGAAGGAGAAAGGGAAACATAGAATGGGGTAAGTTATCTCATGTAAAAGTGGCAAGAAAAAGCAGTTCATTGGAAGGGAGGAGGGGGCAGGTGAGGGGGACTGAGTGAGTCTTGCTCTCCTCAGATTTGACTTGAGGAGGGAATAACAAACACATTCAATTGGGTATCTCACCTCACAGGAAAGAAGAGGGAAGGGGATAAAAAAGGGGGGGGCATGACAGAAGGGACAGTAGAAACGGAGAGAAACTTTGTAACTCAATCTTGTGGAAATCAATTCTGAAAACTAAAAATATTAAATAAATAAATAAAATATGACTCTCTGGGGGGGAAAAAACTTATTGTTAGGGCAGTTAGAAGGAGTATAAAAGTAGAAGTATGAGTTAAATGTGATGATATGATTATCTTAAAAAATAATAAAATTAAGGCATGAGAATAAAAAATGCACTGGGATAAAGGAAAAAAGAGAGGTAGAATGGAATAAACTATCTGACTTAAAAGAAGACTCAAAAAGATTTTACAGTGGAGGGGAAAATAATGAGGTGGGGAGGGTTGCACATGAAGATTATTCTCATTGGAATTGTCTCAAACAGGCAATAATGCACACATTCAGTTGGGTATAGAAATCTATGTTACCATACTTGAAAGCGGGAAGGGAGGGGGTATGGAAGGTGTTGGGACAGCTGATAGAAGGGATGGCAGTTTGAAGAAGGTAAATGTCAGAAGCAAAAAAAAGGCAACTTTTGAGAATGGACAAGGAAAAAGGAGAAAGTAGGATAAACAGGGAACGTAGGATGGAGGGAAATACATAGTTGGTCATCGTTACTGTGGTAAAAAAAAAAAATTCCAGTGAGTTTCTCTGACAAAGACTTCATTTCTGAGACATAAAGAAAACTGAGTTAAAGTTATAGAAATAAGAGCTATTTTCAATTTATAGTCAAAGATATGAGCAGGAAATTTTAAGACAAAGTAATTGAAGCTATCTATAGTTATATTAAAAATGCTGTAAATAACTATTGATGAGAGAAATATAAATTAAAACAACTCTGAGTAGTACCTCACACCTGTCGATATGACATAAAAAGAAAATGACAAATGTTACATGGGATGTGGGAAAATTGAAACACTCATGTCCTTTTGGTGAAGTTGCATACTGATTCAACCACTCTGGAAAGCAGTTTGGAACTATGCCCAAAAGGCTATAAAACCCTTTGATCAAGCAATACCACTACTGGATCTGTATCCCAAAAAGATAAAAACAAAAATAAAAAAGATCCCATGTGTACAAAAATATTTACAGTAATTCTTTTAGTGGCATCAAATAATTGGAAATCGAGGGGGCATCCATCAGTTGGGGAATGGCTGAACAAGTTGCTGTATATTGTGATGGAATACCACCGTACTTTAAAAAAATGATAAGCAGGATGTTCTCAGGAAACATAAAAACATGGAAAGACTTACATGAACCAATGCAAAGTGAAATTGGCAGAACCAAGAGAATATCCTATGCAGTAACAGCAATACTGTAAGATGATCCACTGTGAATAACTTATCAATTTTCAGCAATACATTGATCCGAGAGAGTTCTGTAGGACTTTTGATTAAAGGTACTGTACACTTTCAGAGAAAGAACTAGTTAGAGTCCAAATGCAGATCGAATTTTTTTTTAGTTTCTTTATTTTTCTTGGATTTGTTTGTCTGCATTTTCTTTCACAGAATGACTTACATGGAAACGTCTGTTTCATGACCACACATGTATAACCTACGTTAAATTTCTTGGCTTCTCAATGGTGAGTGGGAGGGAGGCAGAAAATTCAGAAGTAAAATTTGAAAAACCACAATGATAAAAATGTTTTTACATGTAATTGGGAAAAATAAAATATTAAATAGGAAAAAAGCATAAAGGAAAACTGCCCTTATATCCTATAACCAAAGGATAAAGCAAATTGAAAAAAATCCAGCAATTATCTCTTTAAAGAGATCCCAAAATGAAAATTCCCAGAGTATATAGCCAAACTCCAAAGCTCCCCAGTCAAGGAGAAACTATTGCAAGCAGCCAGAAAGAAAAAAGGAATTCAAATATTGTGGAGCCGTAGTCAGGATAACACAAGATTTAGCAGCTTCTACATTAAAGGAATTAATCTTTACCCTCTCAGAGATAGAAAAATCTCACCAAAAATAGATAAGAAGTTAAGAAGGTGAATATTCTTTTAGAAAAGTTAGATTTGATAGACTTCTGGGAAAAAATAAATGGGGATAGAAAAGAACATAGCTTTTTTTTTGTCAGAGGTATGGCACCTACACAAAAATTGACCATATATTAGGGCATAAAAACCTCACAATCAAATATAGAAAAGCATAAACATTAAAACCATCCTTTTTCAGATCATAATGCAATAAAAATGACATCCAATAAAAGACCAAGGAAATATAGATTAAAAAGTAATTGGAAACCAAATAATTTAATCCAAAAAAGAGTGGGTCAAAGAGCAAATCACAGAAACAATCAATAATTTCTTAAAAGAGTATGACAAAAATGAAAGAACATAATAAAATTTATGAGATGCAGTCAAAGAAGTACGTAGGGGGACATTTATATCTTTAAATGCTTACATTAATAAAATAGAGGAAAAAGTAAATCAATGAACTGAGCATGATGCTAATAAAAAGTTTTTAAAGTTAAAAATTTCCAAATAATACCAAAGAGAAAATCTTGAAAATCAAAAGAGAGTAAGAAAACCTTTGAACTAATAAATTAAATTTATAAGCTATTTTTATGAAAATATATAAACTATTGGTTTATTTCCTTAAAAAGAAAGAAAAAAGACAAATTACCAATATCATAAAGGAAAAGCATGAATTTACCCCCAATAAAGAGGCAATTAAAGCAATTATTAGGAGCTATTTTGCCTAATTATATCCCAATAAATCAAACAAGCTAAGCAAAATGGATGAACAAACATAGATTTACAAACATAGATTCCTCAGATTAACAGAAGAAGAAATAACACTCTTAAATAACCACATCTTAGAAAAAGAAATTTAACAATTCATTAATCAGCTCTTCAAGGAAAATTCCCCATGACTAGATCGAATTCTACCAAACATTTAATACACAATTAATTCCCATACAATACAAACTAATTGGAAAAATAGACAAATATTTCCATCAAATTCCTTTTATGGAACAAATATGGTGCTCATACCAAAACCAAGAAGAGCAAAAACAGAGAAAGACAAGTAAAGAACAATTTTCCAAATGAATATTGGTGAGAAAATAAATCAAATAATAGCAAGGAGATGACAGCAATGTATAACAAAGATCATGCACTATCATCAGGTGGGATTTATATAAGGAACATAGGGTTGGATAAATATATATATCTTAAAAACTATCAGCATAATTGAGCATAGCAATAACCAAAACAAGAAAATATATATGATTATCTCAATAGAGCAGAAGAAGCTTTTGACAAAACATAGCACCCATTTCTATTAAAATAACACTATATAACGTATTAATAAATAGAACTTTCCTTAAAATAGTATCTACCTAAAACCATCACCAAGCATTATCTGTAATCGGTATAAGATAGACTCCTTCCCAATAACATCAGAAGTAAAGGAAGGGTGACCTTTATCACCATTATTATTGAATATTTGACTAGAAATGCTAGCTATAGCAATAAGAGAAGAAAAAGAAATTAAAGGAATTAGAACAAGCAATGGGAAAACAAATCTATCACTCTTTGCAAGTGATATTATGGCATAGTTAGAAATCCTAGAGAATAAATTTTAAAAAAACATAGTTGAAATAAGTAATAACTTTAGTGAAGTTGCAGCATATAAAAGAAATCCATATAAATAATCAGCATTTTCATACATTACCAACAAAGTCCAGCAGCAAGAGAAAGAAAAATTCTATTTAAAATAAGTGTGGACAATAATAAATTCTTGAGTGTCTACCTGCCAAAAAAAACCCAGTAACTATATGAACACATTAAAAACAACACTTTTTACACAATAAAGTCAGATCTAAAATAATTGGAAAAAACCTTAATTTCTCATGGGTATGACCAGCCAATAATTAAAAATTACATTTCTATCTAAATTAATTCCCTTATTAAGTGCCAGACCCATCAACCAAAAAAATATTTATATAGTTAGAAAAAAAATAACAAAATGCATCTGGAAGAATAAAAGTTCTAGAATATCAAGGTAATTTAAAAAATTAAAAAAAAAATAAGAAGAAAGGTGTCCTAGATCTACCAAATATGAAACTCTATTACAGAGAGGTAATTATCAAATCAATCTGCTACTGACAAAGAGATAGAGGGGTGTATCAGTGCAATAGATTAGATACACACAAACACCATTGTAAATGACCATATTATGTTGATTATGTGTCTCTGAATCTCCCACCCCCATCTTACCTATGCACTGAAGTTTGTGTGTGTGTGTGTGTGTGTGTGTGTGTGTGTGTGTGCATGTGTGTGTGTATCAATGGAGTATAATGAATAGATGTGTATTAGGAATTTAACATATTACTTAGTAGCTGTATTTTGGGCATATTGTCTAAGGGGAATTTTTTTTAATTGACATAATTAGTAGCTGTTTTGAAGTTTTAAGGTGATTGAATCCTTATCAAAACTTAATTTCACCTAGACTCCTTGAAGCTAAAGTTGTAGTTTAGCAATAAATATTTCCAATTATCAGTTTATCCTGTAACCCAAACACAATAGCTTTGTATACATAATTTAAGTTATA
The DNA here is from genome assembly GCA_028646595.1 of Phalanger gymnotis. NCBI lineage: Eukaryota > Metazoa > Chordata > Mammalia > Diprotodontia > Phalangeridae > Phalanger > Phalanger gymnotis. Next base: position 254,292,409 of record CM053622.1, on the reverse strand, counting down.
TTTGTTGGAGATGAAAAGGTAAGCATGTGTGTTTGTATGTATTTACAAAGATTCCTAAGTATTTCAATGAGTCTTATCAATGCAAAACCTCAATAAATGTTGTATTCATAGTATTTATGGTTCTTTTTTTTTTAATTTATTTTTGACATGTTTGGTTTTCAGCCTTGATTTTCACAGGCGTTTGAATTACAAATTTTCTCCCCATTTCCTCCCCCCCCCACTCCAAGATGGCATACATTCTGGTTGCCCTGTTCCCCAGTC